>CM035107.1:33331330-34019330 GCA_020205505.1 Panax japonicus
TATACATGCAAGATGTACAGAATACAATTTTCGTGTCAATCAGCAATGATTAACCATAAGCTTGAAGAAACTACTCTTATTAGAGTTAAGTAAAAGAAACTTGCCTGAACCGTGGATTACCGCAACACAATTAATAACGCTTTATCCGAAGACCTAGTATTAATAATATAGATCTCCAATATTAGAATAATATCATCACAGTATAATATTGTTATATTTATACACATAGAATAACCTAAACACATTACCACATAAGCCTATCAGCCTATAACACACATAAGACTAGGTATCAAGTCAAACTATTGCAGTCTGAGTTGAAACCGACACAATTCTATCATCCCGACGGTCTAGTCGGACAAATATCGAGTTTAAGTTCAATTAAACTCTCTCAAATCACTTAACCATTATCACAGATAATTTCTAATCAGACAAAATATTTTTCCTAGGTTCGTAATAATTTTCGGATAAATATTACCATTTATCAACATTATTCAATCCTTAAAACCGTATTTAAATGAATTAAATACCACTTAATACCTTAATCATTAATATAAAATATTAATATCAAATATTAATGAAAATTATTACATAATATTATAATATAATTATAATATATCAAAGTATTTTTAATACCTTAAAATCATATTTATATGATTTTTAAACCATTAAATTCAATATTCGATAATTAATATTAATATTAAAATATTAATATTCTCATGCCAAAATATCAAAAGTTACATTTTATAACTTAAAATATTTTTATAACACTTAAATAATTTTTATATGATTTTTAAATCATTAATTCCATTTTTCCTTAATTTATTTAATATATCTATTAAATAAACTAATTATCATTAATATTGATTAATTAATGAATTTCATCACAAAATATTAAAAGTCTTAAAAAATAACTTAAAATATTTTCTTATACCATAATATTATTTTTCATGCTTTTTCATGAATTAAAAACATTTTTAAATAATTTATTTAATATAATAATTAAATAAATAAATACCATTTACATTCCAAAAATACCAAATATTTTTGAAATATACTCAAAATAGTTAAAAACTATTTTTCAGACTTTAAAATAATTTTTCATAATTTATTATGTATTTTTAATAATTAAAAACCATTTTTTTTTTCTAATTTTTAATCATTTTCCGAAATTATTAATAATAAACTGTCGCTAAAGGGTCTTTAGGCGACAGAAGTGTCGCTAAATGTGTTCTTGATGTTCTTCATGTTCTTCAAGCCTTCATGTCAGTCACCGAGGTATGCGGTTTGACCGTTAATTGATCCGGGTTCTGATGGATTTCTGGGCTTAATGATCGATTATAATTATAGTATTGATGTAATACTACAATCATAAACAAACAACACAGCCATATTATATCAAATCAGAGAAATCAGAGCTCTCAAACCTTTTGTCAGATCATGCCTGGGTTTTCTGGGTAACCCAGAAACCCAAGGCAGTTCCAGTGCCTCCTTTTGAACTCAATAATCTAAGGGTTCTGATAATATTTTTAGTGGTTTTATGGTTTCAGTCTATAATCCGTATGTCAGTTTTCAAGAAATGTTCTTGAACAGCTTGGTCAACGATAGTTTGACCATTAATTTCTACGATTAGGATACGGATCTGAGTGATATAAAGGCATATATGTGTAGCCTGCATGTAATTCTACAAGATAAGACCAACAACATCACATAACAACTTAACCATACTAAGATCTGAGACGTTAAAAATGTTGTCAGACCATTGAAAATTTTCTGGGTTACCCAGAATTTAACTTTTCGTGAACGGTCAACGGTCTTTGACCGGTCATATCTCTTAGTCCATTCATGATCTGGTCGTGTTTCTTGATTCAGTTAAATCAATCATTTAAGATTTTCATAAATTGTCTAAATTCTCCGGTTGTCACACTCTCTCACCAAGACCTCCGAATTTTCTTAGTAGATCAATCAACAAATTAGCCTGAGAAGCACCAAGATCATTTAACGAGAATCAAGATCAAAATTTGAGCAAGAAAGGTATAAACCTAATTTAATTTTTGATCTTGTATGCTTTAAATTTTTTTATGTTTTTGTGTTTAGATCTTTGCTAAAGGATGTTTTATGTTGATCTTTGATGATCAAATTTATATCCATAGCATCAAAGTGCCTTAAAAGGATGTTTTTCAAAATCTGTTCTTGAACATTTTTAGTGGTCTGACAAGAAATATCAGTCGCTCTAGATCTTTCTGTGTGTAAGATATTTGTTGTTTTAAAGTTTTAGTTAGTAGCCTGGTATGTTGTCTTTAAACTGGAAGTGGTATTACAAATATTTGATGTCTAGATTTGAAGTTATTCATGGTCAAAACCCGTTGACCGGGCATAACCATGAACTTTCTGGGTAACCCAGAAAGTGTTAAAGAGCGTCTGACAACGTTTTTCAAGCTCCAGATCTGACAGGTGTTGTGTTGTTTGATGTTTTGTTTGTGACCAAGTTGTAGCCTGCTAGATCTACTATAATAATATGTCCTTACATTTTTCAAACCATCATCGTAGCGATTAGAGTGGCTAGTCAAACTAGCTTACTCGACATGAATGTCTGTTTTCTAGAATTTCCAGAAAACGTATGAACTAAGTTTTTGTCAGTGATTGACCGAACCATAAATTCCGATTCTGTTATGTTTGGACTAAAATTGTGTTATATACTTGTTCCTTGTCATGTGGACTAGAGGTTTAGACCTTAATAACATCAATGTTATGGTAAGATCATGAAGATAATCAAGCTCCAAAGTAGTACCACGAAACTGTCTAGGTTTCTGGGTTGCCCAGAAAACCCAGAACAGCTCTGACACTATTTTGCGAGGCTCAGATCTTGAATCTGGGTTGTTGTTTGAGCCAATTAATGATTGATAATTGGAGAATTACATGAGTACTACACGATCAAGGTTTAATTTGGCCAGGAACATGCATGGATTAAAATCTATGGATGGTTAAACAAGGCAGGTTGTTAACCGGCTGTCAGTGTTCTTGGGCTCAAGAACACCTACAGCGACGTTTTGTGTGGCTAAAGGCCTATAGCGACGGTTTTAATTAATTTTATTTTCAGAATTTCCGGTAATTAATTAAAAATTAGAAATAAATTCTAAAAATTACCAAAAATAGTTTTAAAAATTATTTTAAATTATAAAAAATAATTTTTGACCAATTGGAATATTTTTCTTTAATATTTATAATTATTTAAATATTAAAGGTATTTAATTTATTTAATTAGTGTATTAAATAAATTAGAGAATAATGTATTTAAAAATATTTTGAGTTATAAAATGTAACTTTTAATATTTTTGGAGAATTTTTATTAATAATTTAATATTAATGATATTAGATTTATTTGATTATTAAATTAAATAAATAAGATAAAAATAATTTTAATGATTTAAAAATCATTTTAATTGAGAATAAAGTGTTAGAAAATATTTTAAATTATAAAATATAATTTTCAATATTTTTGGAGAATTTTCATTAATAAATTAATATTAATGATGTTTGATTTATTTAATTATTATATTAAATAAATGAATTAAAAAGGATTTTTTTGATTTAAAAATCATTTAAAAATGAGAAAAATGGTTTAAAAATATTTTAAGTTCTAATTAATGACTTTTAATATTTGGATAATAATTTCATTAATATTTATATATTAATAGTAATGATTTAAAAATGATTTTAATTACTTTAAAATCATTTAAGTAGAATATTGATGATTTCAAAATATTTTAAGTTATTGATGATAACTTTAATATTTTGGAATGTATGTTATTATTAAATATTAATAATGATAAGATTATTTGATAATTAAATCATTTAAAAATGATTTAAGTGTTTAAAAAATTATTATAAATTATAATAATTATTTGATAATTATTAAAAGCTTCCGAAAAATATTATAATTGATAATTGACTTATCTAAATTAATATTGAAGCTTAGAGACCAAGTTTAATTGACAATCAATGTGTTAATTGTCGAATAGGGTTATCAGAACACCGAGAATGGACCAAAGTCCAACCAGACTGAATTAGTTTGACTTGTTAAGTGTTTATATATGTTATAAACACTAATGTGGCTATGTGGTAATATATCTAGGAGAAGTTTGACTGTGAACTACAGTGTTGTGTGTTATGTGGATTATTGTGCTAATTGTTAGACCGATATTATTGGTTATAGGTCTTTCGAAAGCAGATAAGTATTTTGTGTAGCTGTAATCAGCGGAAGAGGAAAGTTCCCTAACTCAACCTTGAGTTAGTTCATTCAATTATTATTGGTGGATAATTATTGCTAATTATGCCACGTTCAGGGATTTATTGTTGAAATTAAATTATTGAATTAGAATATATATATTCGTAGAATTATTGTTGTTGGATATTCATATCTATAGAAGTTAGAATTGACAGTACAGATAATTCCTGTTTATTGTCAAATCACACTGAGAAATGTCTTAGCTAATTATTCTAGCTAGACGAACATTTGTTTGAATTTGATAGGTTTGAAAAGAGAATTCAATTATTATTGACAGATCGAAGCCAATTATTTCGGCTCGACCGAGAAGTAAATAAAATTTGAAATACCAGTATTTCGTTGTAAAATCAAAATCTTGATTCTAAGACTGAGAAGAACAACCTTTTATATAAAGGGAACATTTTGTTGGTCGTGAATTCGACCATTGCGCGCGTTTTGAGTATTATGCATAATATAGGGTATAATAAGCTGATCACTTATTGTATTTGCAGAGGGGTATGATTTAATCTTTATGGTTATCCGATACACCTGAGTATTTATCAAAGTAAATCTTTGATATCTACCCGAGAAAATAAGTTCAAAGATCTTATGTGATCGCTCAGTATAAATCTGGAAATCATTCCACTTTGATATTTCGTAGAATTGATTCTTGATTATTCATTAGAATATCGTAGAAACTTTAAAAGCGTTGTACTCTTTCATTATTGAATTATTGTGTTGTATAGAATACGAGAAAACTTGTTATTGAATAACGATTTGTTCAGCTATTTCAAAGTTCCCCGAACTTTGGTTTCATTCTATCAAAATAGATAGACTATTGTTTTGAATTCTTATACATTTATTGTATGTCTTAACTTACGGAGTAAATTAGTTGCTCACCCTTGCTAAATAAAAATTATCAGCTAGGGACGAAATTACAGGAGGTGCTGCAAAGGACAAGGGAAAAGGCGTAGTTATAAATTAGTTATGTTGAACATATTTATTATGTTGTATTGTAAACCTTTTTTGTATAACTAAAGGGTATGTTTGTAAAGTTAAGGTTAGAAAACCTGGGTGATGTATTATGAAACTCTGATAAAAACTTATGTAAGATACTATCTATATATATTATGGGTAGTTAAATGTTATTAATATTGTGGATCGTGAACACCGAACTCGGGAGTCAGGTAACCCGAATTTGGGGGTGTCACAGTAGACATCTCCTCTGCGGGTGGAACTTGGTCAAAGGACATTACGTCCACCTCCTCCTCTAGCATGCCATCGAAAATAGACATATAGTCTAAATTGTCCGAGTCTCCAGACTCTATTACTACCACTTCTGGCTCTATCGCTACGGGATTTGGTAGTTTCTCTACCCGATTAACCGAATCCTCGCTTACTACATGTATATTTCTATACATATCATTTTCTCCTGACATCTACAATAAAACAATACAGTTTGATTAGTACACGTCAGTAACATAAATAAAAACACATAACATACTATAATGCATTTTTATAAGGTTATCTTTCTTCTTTTACTTCTTTATTTAGGTTATGACTTAAGGTTTTAATTCCCTTTAAGTTTTATAACATAGGCTTTGATACCAACTTGTAGCGCCCCCAAATCCGGGTATCTTACAACCCGACAGATGGTACTATACTGTACAAACATTCATACATTCATTCAATTGAAAGTCTCAAAGAATGAACATAACTTATATATATTTAATTCAATATTTATATTTCCCAAGTTCTAAACCCATTACAAAGGTTCTCTTTTCATAATATTCATTATATTACAACAATAGACCTATACTATTACATGACAGCTTAATAATCTGCCTTAGATTTTCCTTTATCCTTATTTGATCCTTCAGGACGTTCAGTCTTAGCTGCATTCATATGGTTCAAACAAGAGTGAGCATGACTAGCCCAGCAAGTATAACAATTTCAATAACAACATGCTTGATACATATGAATCATATATCTTCGATAACTGAACAATAGCTATGAAGTACTATTGATGATTCAAAATAGCAATTCATCTTTCTTTGCAAAATGTTTCACAATGAATAAATTCAGTAAAACATTCACTCCGGTCAAAGACCTTGAGTATTCATTCTTTCTTTGAAAAGGACAACCCGGACCTAAGTCCGTAAGCCCGATATTACTTATGAACACTTCTAGGTGATCAGCCTATTGTACTCTGTATTGATCAACGCTACATCCATTAAACTTATGTACGTTTAATCATTTGCCAACCCCGCGTGCCTGTCGTTTTACCGACAAAACATTTGTTTAACAATTCAGTCTTCTTTTGAAAACTATCAGTAGTTGACAAAAGATACTAGCATTTGATAACAGATGAACAGATTATCAATAATCCACTCAATATGTTAAGTCTAGCCAAAAAAACTGGCTTTAACTTCATTATACTTCAATTCATGCGAAAGGATACATGAACATTATAAACTTGTTCAGATTGAACTGAAACAAGAGTTAGAATACTTGCATTTAGCGTCTGCTACTGTGTATTTTACTTTACGTTCAAGTCTTTCAAGTCTCTTCAATGTATGATCACATAATGCCTTACATTAGGTCACATATAATCAAGTATGTATCTGAATATATCTTACCCTTCATTTCAATCTAATTATAGATTAGATTTCATTCTTATGCATTTCGACTTATCGTTCGTTTTACATTCATTCAACTTGGTTATATTAACCATTCTTCATTACTTTTAAGTCTTAACAATGTCCCAAACATGTTACTTTAAGTTGTTTAAGGTAGGTTTAGTTCAATCTCCTACCATCCCCTTCCTTTCCCTTCATTTTTATTCTTTACTGTCCAAGTTCTATGCCTGGCGCTGCGGCGCGGGCATTACTCTTGCAACTCGCACTGCGGCGTGAATTAGCAGTAGCCGAGTCCCAGATGTTGCGCTGCGACACGACCAAAAAGCTGAGGGTTGGCGCCGCGGCGCCAACTCTGTGCACCAGAAATTTTTTGTAACTTTCAATTTTTGTGAACTTTCCGGACGTATAACTTCTTCGTTTTAAGTCCGAATTGGCTCGTTCAAAAGCCTACGGTTCACAAATTACGTAATCTACGCTTTCATGCAAGAATTTTATCTATTTGACTTTGTTTTCTAAAAATTCAACTATTGGTTCATTTTTAACGAAAACGATAAACGTTCGTGAACGTTAAACGCTCGTTTCTTCGTTCTAAGTCAGAATTAGTCCATTTTCGAGTCTACAACTCTTAAATGACAAACATGACTGGTCTCCGTTGGAAAATAACATTTCCGAACTCAAACTCAAAATTTGACTTCCATTCCGGGAAATTTACGAATTCGACGATTATCGTCTAATCGTGCGATTTCCGGCAATTCTTCGTTTTAAGAACTTGTTCAACACTTCCAATGAATTACATTCATAATGTGAACATCTTAACATCCTTATTCCAAATATTTATACTCATGGTTGGATTTTAACTTATCTCATTGTAAGCTTATACTTGATAACTTTCAAACTACTTATGAAATTATCATTCATAACTTATGACAATTAAAGTTCTTAATCATCATCCATACATGATTTCATCATATAACTTTACTTGTGTATTCTTGATACATATGTTCTTACAAGTTGATGTATATACATATACTTTCATTAATAAACCTATCACAAGTTCATCATGCATTCACATAAGTTTACAAATTATGCTATCTTAAATGACTTATTACCAACTTATGTGGCTTAAGTTCATTACTTATACATACTTCTTTCTTTTTTTATCATTCATGTTCCTTAATCCAAGATTTTCTTATCAACCTATCATGTTAGAGATAGAAGATAATTGGAGAAGGAGTCTTACATTTGAAGTCTTTAGTAAGTAGCTTCTTCTTCTTCTTGACTTATGGAATAACTTACTTGTAACTTAATTCTCCTAACACTTAAGCACTTTGAGAGAGAGTGATTGGATTAATTTGAATAACTAGAAAATGACTTGCCATGCTTCTCTGTTTATAGAACTTGCAAGGCTTGGGGTAGATTAGTCTTTACACAATCCACCTCCTTACTATTCATTAATTGACCAACACCACTCATATCCTTTGCTTGGTCCCTACTTTATTTACTTGGTTACCACTTAACTTGGTCACCACTTTTAATACTTGGTAACCACACATTTACCACATTAATATGGTTTACCCCATGGGTTTGCCAACTCATGGATTCTAGCTTGGGCTTGGATTACATAAATCCTTGGGCTTTGCTTAACAAACCTTCATATGTTTATTAATTCATAAGTTGGGCCTTAACCCTTAATTCACTTGGGCTTGTACAAAATCCTAACCAATCTTTACAAGTCCATTAATATTACATAATACATATACATATAGTTTATATATTATTCTCGTATTCTAATTCATATAGAATTTATATACGATAATGCATTCTTCTTAAAAACTCATATAATACTTTGTATTATACTCGTTTCTATTCCTTGTACAATACTCACGTATCATACCATCATTCCTTAACGCAATAGTTCTTCATTTTCCTTACATTCTCGATTTAAGTCCGCAAGCGAAATATTACGTTTTCCATAACTAGATTATTATTACATAATCCGTCTTACTTTAATATTCTACCATTACGTATTTCTCAGAAATTCAAAAATAAATCCCGAGCAAATACCGATGAATAGTGTTTTTTAGAAATTTTTTTGGAAAACTTTTATTTTTGTCTTGGAAATTCAAACACCTTAAATCCTTCAAATAGCTCAAATACTACGATAATCCAATACCAATAGGTTACAAAACGACAACCATCTTGATATCCCACATAATATGATTTTATTATTATTTAATCTAATAAAATCATCTTACATTAAAAATCCGAATTTCTCGGTCGTTACAACAACAACTGTTGGATATATGCAAAATTAACACAATGTTTACATAATTTTTTTTAACTATATGTCAAACATAACATAATATAATGTAGAAGTAACAATAAGAACTAAACTATTTATGCTATTTATGCACCTAAGCTACTATGCAACTACGTGACACTATTAATGCAAAAATGTAAAACTCCTAAAAATAAACATGCAATAACAAATGTAAACTTAACTAACGACATTATGCAAACATAAAATTAACTAAATCCCCCAAACTCAAAAAATACAATGTCCTCATTGTATGGATAATGCAATAAAATGTGTGAGGACTTCCCTGTAATCGACTAAGTCTGGGGTGGTGGTGGTTGATCTTCGTCCTCAAAGTCCATTGGTGGAAACCTTGGCATAGGCATTCAAAGAAGTGAAGGACGTATTCATCGCATCAAACATGTGGTCTTGCCTCGCTGCGAGTTGCCGAATCTCTCTTCGTGCTACCTTGTTATTCTCATCCACTTGGTGTTGAAATGCAAGAAACTGAGGGCTGGATATGGCATCAGAAAGTGGTTCTGCCTCTACTCCTTGTTCTCTCATCGTCTCATCCTCATCATCTGAGGTATCTTTAGTGTCAACTTCATCCTCCGTAGCTGATGGAAATATAAAGCCTAACCCTCTAGGATGTGAGGCATCTGAGTGGGTTCATCATCGGACCATCGAACACTCTCTTAGCGACACAACCCACAAATGAGTGATGGGTATGGCAAACCACCCGAGAAATTTCCTCGTAAACATCGTCGAATTGAAAATTTTATTATAGCTCTGACATCGACGATGAAGTCTTGCACAATTGCTTATAAAAGTAGTGCCTTCTTATTTGTCACATCAGATGTGTGCGTGGATGGAAACAACTTTGCACATAAGAAGGCGTACAATATGTTCCCATAACTGCTGAGATCCTTGATGTAAAAGACCGTGCCTCCTTTTCGAACCTTCATCCATGTTGTTCCCGACTTAGTCATTTCTTTGAGAATATCCTCATAGTCAGGATAAAAATCACGTAAGTGAGCATATTGGCACTGTCTAGGAACTCGTAACTGGTAAGATGTGTTGATGGCATCGGCACTGAATGGAACCAATCTACCCCAAACAAAAGCGTTGAAGGGGGATTTGTCCTCGGCGTTAGCATAAAATTCTTTGACCACACTTAGAATGGCGGCTTCGGATTCCTCCGTGAACTTGTTCCACCCTTTATGATAAATCTGTTGCATCATTTCATCGTCGACATGGTCCTATGCCAACCCCTGCTCTTTGTAAGAGCATTCATCACCATGTCGTCGTAGCGATCAGCGACGGCAGCACTTTTGAATTTGCGTCAGTCGAAGGTTCATGATGGTGGTATGGTGCCAGAACTCTCTCCCCGTTACCTCTTTGAAGTCAGTTTAGATGCCATTGAATTTAGGAAATCTTCACACAAGTATTATCCCCCCAAACGTCACTCACACAATATGTTGAACATTTGGCGTGCACACTGATTTATTCCCCCAAACTTGATGATTTTGTGGCAATTATGGTGATAGAAGACGAGGAAATTGAAGATAAGTGACTCACTCTCAAGTGCAATATGAATTCCCACTATAAGTAGCCTAATGCGTAGCTTTCTGAGATTGAATTGAGTATTCTTGATGAATTTGGGTTGTGAGGGTGAGAATTTATAGAGAAGGTAGGAGTGAGCAAGGTTGTGGTGTGAAGTAATGTGTTAGTGGGTATTTTAGTTAATGATGTGGGTGATTGTAGCGCCCCAAAATCCGGGTATCTTCAGACCCGACAGATGGTGATATACTGTACAATATTCATACATTCATTCAATTGAAAAGTCTCAAAGAACGAATATACCCTCTATATAATTAAATTAATATTTACATTTCCCAAGTTCTAAACCCATTACAAAGTTTCTTTGTCATAATATCAGTTATATTACAACAATAGACCTATACTATTACAAAATAGCTTAGAAATCTGCTTTAGCTTTTCCTTTATCTTTTCCTGATCCTTCGGGACGTTCAGTCTTAGCTGTATTCATATGGTTCAAGCAAGAGTGAGCATAACTAAATCAGCAAGTATAACAATTTAATAACAACATGCTTGACATATACAAATCGTATATCTTCGATAACTGAACAATAGTTATGAAGTAGTATTGATAGTTCAAAATAACACTTCATCTTTTCTTTTAAAATGTTTTACAATAACAACAATATTAGTAAAACATTCACTCCAGTCAGAGACTTTGAGTTTTCATTCTTTATTGGAAAAGGACAACCCGGAAGCAAATTCGTAAGCTCGATATTACTTACGAGCACTTATAGGTAATCAGCCTATTGTACTCTATGTTGATCAACACTACATCCGTTAAACGTATGTACGTTTAAGCATGTGGAAACCCCACGTGCCTGTCGTTTTATTGACAAAACATTTGATTAACATTTCAGTCTTCTTTTGAAAACCATATCAAGTAGTTGACAAAAGATAGCAACATTTGATAATACATGAATATATTATCAATACATCAAGTCTAGCCAAAGGAATTTGCTTCAACTTCATCATAACTCAATTCATGAGAAAGAATACATGAACCTCAAAAACTTGTTCAGATTGAACTGAGACAAGAGTTAGAATACTTGCCTTTAGCGTCTGCTATGGTGTTTTAACTTTATATTCAAGTTGTTCAAGTCGTTCAAGTCTCTACAATACATGATCACATAATGCCTTACATTAGGTCACATAAAACCAAGTATGTATATGACTATATCATACTCTTTATTTCAATCTAATTGTGTACTAGATTCAATTACCATTCGTTCCTGTTTGTCATTTACCATTGCATTTATATTTGACTAGGCTATCTTAACCTTTACTTTACATTCCTTAAGGTTTTAACAAAGTTTAACAATGTAACATTACTTCCCTTAAGTTATGTTTACTTCCATTTCTTTTATTTGCACTTAGAAAATTTCCTTACTATCTTTGTTCTGAGACTGGCGCTGCGGCGCCAGATTTATACTTACATCTCGCGCTGCGTTGCGAGACTTATTGCATCTCTGACCCGGACGTGGTGCTGCGGTGCCACTTATTGAACTAAGGTTCGCACTGCGGCGAACTCTTGCAGTATGCTCAGTTACTGTTCCGTGCCGCGACGCGGGTCTTTTGCCTAGGGGGCGCCCACACTGTGCACCAGAAAATAATTTCAGTTTAGAAATTTTGTGAACTTCCCGGACGTATAACTTCTTCGTTATAAGTCCGAATTGGCTCGTTCAAAAGCCTACGGTTCAAAATTTACTTACTCTACATGACATTCAAGAATTTTATCTATTTGACTTTGTTTGCTAAAAATTAAACTATTGGTTCATTTTTAACGTAAACGATAAACGTTCGTGAACGTTCAACGCTCGTTTCTTCGTTCTAAGTCGGAATCCGGTCATTTTCGAGTCCACAACTCTTAAATTCCAATTATGACTTGTCTCTATTGGAAAACAAAGGTTTCATAATCCAACACAAAATTTGACTTTCATTCCGAGAATTTTACGTATTCGACGTTTATTGTCCAATCGTGCAAATTCCGACAATTCTTCATTCTTATGATTTGTTCAACATTACAAATGACTTGTATTCATCATGTGAACATTTTAACATCCTTAATACAACGACTTATATTCATGGTTGGATTTTTGGACTTATTCTTCAAGAGCTCATAACTTGTCAAATTATAAACTACTTAAGATTTTATTATTTATGACTTATGACAATTAAAGTTTCTTAACCATCATTTCTTATATGTTCTCAACATATAACTTAACTTAGGTATACATGATACGTATAATCATATAAGTTCATTTACATTCATTTCATTTCTCTTAATAAACTTCTTACAAGTTCATATTATTTTCACAGAAGTTTATAATGCATGCTAGCTTAAATGACTCATTACCAACTTAATTGGCTTAAGTTCATTACTTACTCATTCATGTTTCTTAATCCCACTTTTCTTAACATCCTATCATGATTGAGATAGAAGATATTTGGAGAAGAAGTCTTACTTTAGAAGTCTTTGATAAGTAGCTTCTTCTTTACTTGGCTTATGGAAGTGACTTATTTGCAACTTAATCTCTCTAACACTTAAGCACTTCGTTATGTCTAGATTAATTGAGCAACCAACAAATGGCTTGCAAGCTTCTTCTATTTATAGAATTTCCAAGGTTAAGGTAGTTTAGTCTTTAAAACATCCCACCTCCTTAACCCAGCTCCTTAATATTCATTACTTGCAAGGAACAACTTATATCCTACACTTGGTCATTACTCTTTAGTCTTGGTCAATACTCCTACTTGATCATCACACTTACTTGATCACCACATCACTTTGTCACCACGCATTCAACCATATTAATATGGTTTGCCCCATGGGTCAACCAATTTATTGGACTTTAGTTTTGGGTTTGGATTAATAAATCTTTTGGGCTTTGCATTAATAAACACTTATTGGTTCATTAATAATAGTTGGGCCTCTCCCTTTAATTCATTTGGACTTGTCCCTAATTATTAATCAATCATCCAAGTCCATTAACATTTCTTGATGTATTTTCGTATTCTAATTCTTATAGAATTTATATACGATATTTCATCATTCATACCAACTTGTATAATACTTCGTATTATACTCATTTTCGTTACTTTGTACAATACTACCATTATTACTTATTTCTTAACACTTCGCTTTGTTTAATATTTATAAACTAAGTCCATAAGCGATTTATTACATTTTCCATAACTAGATTTTTATTACATAATCCATCTTACCTTGTTATTCCATCATTACGTATTTCTCGGAAACTTAAAATTATATCCCGAGCAAATATCAATGAATAGTGTTTTTCAGAAAATTTCTCGAAAAACTTTTATTTTCGTCTTGAAAATTCAAACACTTTAATTCATCCACGTAGCCCAAATACTACGATATTCTAACATCAATAGGTTTTACAATGACAACCATCTTGATAACACATGGAATATAATTTTATTATTATTTAACTTAATAAAATCATTTTACAATAAGATCCGAATTTCTCGGTCGTTATATTCTTCCCCCCTTATAAAGATTCTGTCCCCAGAATCTCGTCTTACTTTAATCAAATAGATGAGGAAATTTTTTTTTCATCTTTTCTTCTAGTTCCCACGTTGCTTCTTCAGCGTCGTGGTTCTTCAATATTACATTTACTGATGGTATTACCTTGTTCCTCAGAACTTGTTCCTTTCTATCAATGATCTGCATCGGCGACTCTTCATAGATTAAGTCTTTCTCGATATGAATCAGTTCGTACTCGATTACATGCTTATAGTCAGGCTTATATGGACGTAATACAGATACGTGAAATACGTTATGTATTCGTTCTAGGTCTGGAGGTAATGCCACCATATAAGCTACCTCTCCCACCAGTTTTAATACTTCAAAAGGTCCAATAAACCTTGGACTTAACTTTCCTTTCTTTCCAAACCGTATCTTTCCTTTCCAGGGAGATACGTTTAGAAACATATACGAGCCCACCTCAAACTCTCGATTTAATCTATGTGAGTCAGCATACTTTTTCTGTGTGTCCTGAGCTGTGACGAGTAGCATTTGAAATAACTTTACCACATCCGTTGTTTGCTGCACCAATTTTGGTCCTAGCATCCGGCGTTCTCCCACCTCATCCCAACACAAAGTTGTTCTACATTTTCTCCCATACAGAGCTTCATACGGCGGCACACCTATGCTTGTATGATAACTGTTGTTATATGCAAAATCTACTAGTAGTAGGTGATCATCCCAACTACCCTTGAAATACATGACATAAGACCTCAACATATCTTCTAACGTCTGAATTGTTCTTTCGCTCTGCCCATTAGTTTGTGGATGATAAGTCGTGCTTAACCTCAGCTGTGTTCCCAACTGCTCTTGCAAACTCCTCCAAAAGTTCGATGTGAATCGTGGATCACGATCTGACATAATCGATATCGGTACTCCATGTCTGGAAATGATTCCCTTGACATAAAGTTTAGCTAACTGGTCTGAGTTATACTTGACCCTAATTGGCAAAAAGTGAGCCGACTTCGTCAACCGGTCCACTACTACCCAAATTGAATCGTAACCTTTTTGCATCGTCGGAAGTCCCACCACGAAGTCCATCGTGATATGCTCTAACTTCCACTCTGGAATATCCAATGACTGTAATAAACCAGTGGGTCGTTGATGTTTGGCCTTAACTTTTTGACAAGTTAAGCACCTACTCACATACCCTGCTATTTCTCTCTTCATGTTTGGCCACCAAAAACTCTGTCGAAGGTCTTGATACATCTTAGTGCTACCGGGATGTATCGAGTACCTCGAACTATGAGCTTCTTGTAACACTTGCTACTTTAATTCCGTCTCATTCGGAATCAAAATTCTTCCCTCAAATCTTAATAATCCTTCATTATCAAGACTATACTTAATCACTTCCTTCTCGGATAACCGCTTATTCATTTGGTTACACTCATCCGCCTTGAGTTGTACCTCCTTGACCATTTCTACGATGGTAGATTGCATCTCCATCACAAAGAGTAATTGTCCCGAATCATTCGGCATCTTCACTTCTATTTCCATCCTAGCCATCTCTGTTATTAACTCCTTTTGAGCCGTTAACATAGACAACTTTTCCTAACCCTTCCAAATTAAGGCGTCGGCAACTACGTTGGCTTTTCCAGGGTGATACAGGATTTCACAATCATAATCATTTATCAACTCCAGCCATCTTCTCTGTCTCATATTCAATTCCTTCTGAGTGAAGATATACTTTAGACGTTTACGGTCCGTATATATCTCACATTTTCCCCATAAAGATAATGCCTCCATATCTTTAGGGCAAACACTACCGCTGCCAGTTCTAGATCATGAGTAGGATAAACTTTCTCATAATCCTTCAACTTCCGAGATGCATACGCAATGACTTTGTCATGCTGCATAAGCACACAACCAAGTCCTCTATACGAAGCGTCACTATACACTACAAAATTTCCCATGTCATCTAGTAATGACAAAACAGGAGCTTCACGTAATCTTTTCTTCAGTTCTTGAAAACTGTCTTCACATTTATCCGTCCATAGGTATTTCACCGTCTTCCTTGTTAAATTAGTCAACGAGGTAGCTATCTTCGAAAAATCTTGGATAAATCTTCTATAGTACCCGGTTAACCCTAGGAAACTACGCACCTCAGTCGGCGTTTTCGGTTATTCCCAATTCATTACTACTTCCACCTTCGTTGGATCCACTGAAATCCCTTCTTGGTCAATGACATGACCTAAAAACTGTACCTTTTCCAGCTAAAATTCACATTTGGTGAATTTCGCATATAACTTCTGTTACAACCCGAGAATTTGGACAATTTATTAAAATCTTAAATGATTGATTTAAGGTCAAAAAATAGTTCTAGACAGAAAATGAGTGTATGCGTTTGATATTATTAGGTTGAAATTTTGATGATTTCAAAATTTTATGAAGCATATAGGTGAATTATTCATGATTAAGGATTTATGTGACTATGTTCTGTGAATATGGTTATTGTCAGGAATAAACATGTGAATGATATTCCTATTTATATATGATTTGATTATGATATATATACGAATGAATATGCAAGTATGTTTGCATGAAGAAAAGTTGTTAAGTCATTTGATAGATACTAGAAATATATGTACAAGGACTTAGAATGAATTGATCAAAAATGTTAGGTTGATCCTACATAAGCAAAACAGCTTTGTAAAGTCCTTAAAAAGAAATGATGTACAAGGACTATAAATATAGAAAGATCAAGCTTGTTAGGTTGATCTTATGATGTAATAGATAGGCTTGTCTGATCGTCGAGCACTGCACCAGAAGTCGTAGTCTTCCAGGAGAGTCAGAGTCAACTCGGGAGCTATCGAGGTAGAATAGGAGTACGCAAGATAGTGAGATCTCGCAGTTCGTAGACTTCCAGGGGAAACGAAGAAGGATCGTAGTGTGTCGAGAAGATCCTCCTCGGGATCATAGTGTACTGAGGAAGTCATGTTCTGAATCGTAGAGACAACCTGCCTATAAGCCGAACGACAATCTGCCGAAGCTAAGTATGAAATGCACTCTACGCTCAGAGTCGTAGAGTCTAGAGATGCCGAAGTCAAAGACAAGTATCGTAGACCACACTCTGCGATTGTAGAGTCCACTGAACAAATGCAGAGATCGTAGTCGGACAAGATCAGATGAAAACAACAAGTTCAAGTCAGCGATCGTAGAGTGGACTTAACTTTCACCAAGCTAACTCTACGATCGTAGTGTCAGAGTCAGCGATCGTAGTGTGCTCTTGGGGTCGTAGAGTCAACAACACGAGCAAGTAAAGATCATAGTGTGATCTTCGGGATCGTAGTGTCTGCACAGCCGAAGCTGAATCGTAGAGTGCAGAACTACGACTCGAACAATAATGCTCACAATGCTAAGTCAGAATCGTAGAGCAGATACGGTTCTCAACGAATGAGCACTCCCAGAATATCCAAAGGTACGAAGTCTCTGGTTGGCACTGTAAAGATGTAATCCACAGAAGGGAACCAGAGAGCACTCAACGAATGGCATGCAAGCTAGCAGAAGAAGTAAGCACCAAACCAATCAGCATCAAGATTGAGTTGAAAGGTCGTTCGTGATGAAGTCTTCCACAAGATGATTCAAAGAAGACTTCAGCAGTTGACTAAGGAAAAGTCAGCTAATGCAGTTGCTATCAAGAAAACAGAAGACAACGATCTTGGAAGCAACCAGGATCGTAGTGTTTGTCAGACAATGAAAGAACTGATGGAAGGTGAACAGAGATACTGGTCAGCTTCTGAAGAGCAAGGCTAAAGTGATTAAGTGCAGGGTCAGTTCATTGATGATAAGTGAGCGGAAGATCACCAGGAGAAAGTAAGCTGGACGCGCCACAAATCTGAAGTGTCTTGATATTCAGAAGGGAACTAGAGCAAGGAATTAGGCCATCAGTATTTGAGAACAGTCAAAGCAAACAGAAGTATTGAAGCACTGCACAATACAAGGAAGAAGTGTTCTATATTGAAGATCCAATCAACACTCTTCTAGATCGTAGTGTTGTCTCCACCAGTCAACAAGACAGTACGATCAGGTCCCTGAAGACGTGCATCAGAATCGTAGAGCTCGGATACCTGAAGATTGAGGCATTGGCAACTGTTCAATCTGAAGGGTAATTTGGACAAGTGCTTATTGAGAGCATCGATGCAAAAGGACAACCTCTGATCAAGAAATCAGAAGAAATAAAGTCTTCGACCTGCCCAGGACAGTTAAGTGATACATCTGACAGGGTAGTTGAAAAAGTAGACTGCAGAGTCAGAAAAAGTATGTCATGTCACATCAAGCAACTTGAGATCTGTGAAGATATTTGAATAGCTTCCAACGGCTACTTCCCAACGGAAGGATTGGGAAGGTGTATAAATGAAGAAGAGCTTCAAAGATCAAAAAGTGCTGGAGAAGTTGAGTTTTGGAGAGAAGGTGGACTGATCGAATCAAGTAATAGTGAGTCCAGAGACTCACTCTACGATCCACCAAGAACACTCAAAAGTCAGATCAAGCTAGAAGTAGAAGTTTGAGTTCTACTATGTAGAAGTGAGAGTTCTACTACATGAAGAGTGTTCTGAACTGCCGAGAGAAAGAAGAGCATCATGCCATCAGGATGTCCATCATGGGAAGACTCTAAGTACAATAGGAAGAGCTTACGGTCATCTTAGCAAGTCCATCATGGGAAGGCATAGAGTAGCAAGAAAGGAGATCACAAAAGCCATCTTGGTGTCAAGCTTGAGAAAGCTTCTAGGTACCTTGCAGAAGAGCTTACAGTCATCCTAGAAGCCTCTCATGTGCAGCCATCAAGTACCAAGGAAAATGATCTTCAAGGCAGTTCATCAAGGGGTCATCCGGAGTAGTTGAGCAACCTAAGAAGCTGAACATTATGCAACACTCAACTGCTCTTCAAGGATGATCAAGCCGAATCTACTAAAGATAGAAGATGTTCAGAGCATGAAGACATCTTAGCAGCTCAACACCGACTCCAACAACAACAATAACAACTCAAAGAAGCCAGGGCCTGAAAGGTCCTTGTCCGGAGGGACTAAACAAAGCAGGGCCAAAGGGTCCTTGTCCAGAGGGACTAAATGAAGTTCCAAGCCTGCTGGGCTTGAAGTGTTTCTAGGGAACTAGAGGAGTCCCAAGGCTGCTGGCCTTGAAGAGTTTTTAGTGAACTGAAGTCCCAAGGCTGCTGGCCTTGAAGGAATCGTAGAGATTCAGGGTGCTGCCCTTCCTTAGTGGAAATCCTGCTAGTTGAAAGCAGAAGAGTGGATTAGGAGCTTGAGTCTCTGAACCACTTAAAACCCCTTTTGTCTTTTACATTATGTCTTTTACATTATGTCTATAACTGCTATAATTGTTATGTATGTTTTAACTG
Organism: Panax japonicus; assembly: GCA_020205505.1. Taxonomy (NCBI): domain Eukaryota; kingdom Viridiplantae; phylum Streptophyta; class Magnoliopsida; order Apiales; family Araliaceae; genus Panax; species Panax japonicus. The sequence goes on from CM035107.1 coordinate 33,351,032, forward strand.
CTTACAACTAAACTAACCCAACGAACAATGTTTGTATGATTATGAATATATCAATGAAGGAGGGGAATCTTTTACTTATTCCGCTGTGCTTGAAAAGATTCTATGTTTGTCATATAATCTAATATAAACAATACATCATAAACCAGAAAAGTATTTTAAAAGAAAAGAATCTATTCAACCCCCCCTTCTAGATCTATTGTGCCCTCTGGGATCTAACAATTGGTATCAGAGCAGGTTCTCATGCTGTATTCTAAAGCTAATCGCTTTGAGTCTGATCCAAGGCACCAACATTGTTCTAAACTTAGTTTAGTAGTAAGTAACCTGTTATATGCAGAAGAGCTCACACGTTGGAAATATTGTGTATAGGTAAAAAATGTGTATACACCTGAAGCTGCTCAGATTGGTTCATATCCTCGATTGCTATATCAACGAGACCAATCCTAGGCTGCAGTCAATCTTGTAGTCTGAAGATCAGACGAGAGAAAGAGAGCAAGAGACATCAGTAACAAGGAGTAAAACATTCATCAGTCTGAAAGATGAAGAGGTCACGCGTACGAAGAAATGACTGATCAAGTGGAGATAGAAGATCCTCTCAATCTTATGAGTGACCAACCAACAACCGAGTGCTGTCTCTGAAAACTCAAGGATGTCAAAGATCTTAATGCCACGATTCTCTTGATCTACATCTTCAAGACCACGACTGATTGATGAAAGGCCGACAAGAGCATTAAGCTGAAAAGGTGCAAAAGTAAAAGCTATGCACATCAATACCTGAACTCAGTATATCTAAAGTAAATGACTGTTAAGAAACTGACAGTAAAATGGTACGGTTCCTCACCATCATTAATGTATACATCATTGTTGCACCATCTTATGAACTATGACAGTATTCTGTCAACAAGTCATAATCTTCCTAAAAAGGTGAATAGAGAAAGTAGTCTAAAGATGGAAAATTCAAATGTCTACAAACTTTCTCTTTAACCAAGTTTTAGGCTGAAGATGACATCTTGAAGAAAATCTAAAATGGATCACAAGAGTATCACAGACCAAATGAATCTTATGTTAAGTAATCATTGTTGTTGTGTTAGTATGTGTGTACAAGCCTATGTTCTAAGTGTTTAACAACACACAGAGAATGATCAGTTCAACAAGAGGATCTTGTTGATTTGTAGAGACTGATCACATCCATAAATCAACTAGTTACTCATAAAACGCAGAGTTTATTCACACTATGTGAACACTTAAACATTGTGAACATAACCCAGTAAATGATGAAACCATCATAGATAAAGAGTGTGTCATTAATTGTCAAATCCTACACACACTCACCGTCATGCATCTAAAATGTATTATCCCAAGATAGTTGCATGCATGAATGTCTGTTGGTGATAAACATGATGATTATCCAGATAAGAGGAATAGGGGTTTAGAAAACTAACCTAGCAGGACCCATTCAACAATGGGGACCAAAAGTAGAAATTACTTGAACCTACAGGTACTTGGTCAGTCTGACCACACTAAGGAATGCTGAAATAGAAGACTTCATTCAAAAGGATTCAACCAGCAGAAGGCTAAGGACTATTCAGAGAAAAGTCTGATAAAGTTCATATATGTCCAAGCCTGTCCTTGAAGACCCTCTGAGCTAACCTGAATGGAGCTCACATGGCTGCAAATCTGTATATGGGAGCAGGCCATGCAGCAGAAGATAAAAGAGGATTCTATGTGCCCATGAGATACGCTTTATGGAAAGGATCCTCAAGGGAAGCTCACAATAGAAGATCTTTGAGCTTGAGACAAAAGGAGTTCTCTACGAAGCAGAACTTCTCAAAACTAAAGACTGTCAAAGATGACTACGTTCGTAGTGCTGTCAAATGATCGTAGAGTGATCAATCCTGAAATACTCATCTCTACGATACAAGAAAGACTGAGCAACGATGATGATTCCAGTCAGAAGTAGAAGTGCTGGGCAGAACTCAAATGAACATGAAGAAAGAATCACATCTATCTGAGATGACGACATCAACAATGGGGGAGCAGTGATCTGTTAAGGAATAACTGCATCATTAACCTGGAAGAGATGTACCAGCTACAAAGTCCCAAAACCTTGTGGCTGATAAACCAAATATCCATAGTCAGTAGGATCGTCTCAAAATGAACTACTGATAACCCTTCAGCCACCTAATCCATAATCGTGAAGTGCCTACGATCAAACACATGATCTTAGAGTAAGAGTAGAAGGACACCACGATTTCAGCAATGCAAATACTTAAAGATGATAGAAGATCTTCCCATCAGAAAAGGTCTAATGAGATATCATTGCAAACCACTGACATAGTCTTTCATCTGGAAAGCGCCTCAGGGACAAACCTGACCCTTAGCTCTCTCTAAGAGGTTGGCCCTTCCTGAGCTACCTTATCCCAGAAGGAATACTTGATCTAGTTCATCTCAGAAGAATCAAGTCAGTCAACGATCATAGAGTTGAGTTTGAAAAGGACTAAACGATCGTAGTGCAACTGCAGCGATCGTAGAAGACAAATCAACGATCGTAGTTCTACCAAAGGGTACTCCAGCTCACAAGGAGCATGAAGAATGAGACATCTGCTAAGACATTCAAGTTGAGGAGATAAGTTCGAATACATCAGTGATTGAGCTATGCTGCATCTAATTAAGGAGGAAAGACGAAGCCATACACTGCAGCATCTCTCAAAAATTGATCGTTGAGTAAACAAATGAAATCGTAGAGTATATAACTATCTCATCATGTTACACTACGAATCAAAAGGTCAACGGTCAAAGCCACGTCAATTAAATGTCCACTCCTCTAATAACTGAAAAGCTGTGGGGAATTATAGCTCATTACTGGGCAACGTGCAACCAATAGACAATTGACACATCACTGAGTATGTAGAGTTAGAAGGAACTGCCATAAAGACAAGTTCAAATCTGCAGACAGTTAACAAAAGATATCGAACCTTTCTCCCTCCCATTTTCAAAACCCTAGAAAGCTTTTCAAGAGCAAAATCAGTTAAAATCCAGAGCCTTACCAACCAGACAGTCATCTCGCATAAACCTTTCTATATTTAATACCCACATTCTTCAAACTACTCAAAATGGAAAACTGGCAAGTGATCACTGGTATTCAGTTTGGAACCAAATCGTTTGAGAAATCTGAAAAGAAGTTCAGAGATATTCTCGAGCTTGTAAAGAAGGCTGGATTTTCAGAATGCCTTGAAGCAAATACTCGAGTCTACTGCAACCTGGTTAAAGAATTCTACTCAAACGTCCCTATAAATTTGGAAACCCTTACTACCAAGGTTAAAGGTCAGTCTCTCAAGTTAAAATCTTCTGACCTAAACCAATGCCTAGGATTTCCTAATCAAGGCCTAAAGAACCTTGATAATGTCAACACTGAATTAGCTAAGGAAATTATGGGGTATCAAAGAAACCCTAGTTTCAAGGACATGAAGAAGAAGGAGTTCCCTGAGAAATATGAGTTCCTTGCTGAAATAGTTGGAAAGTGCATACTATGTAAGAACACTGCACATGACACAGTGATCGACCAGCAGTTGAAAATCATGTCTGCAATAGTTTTGAAGAAACAAATCGACTTTGGATCTATCTTGATTGATCAGATCTCCAAATGGGTAGAGAAGACTGAGAAGAAGCCCCTGACCAAGGTATATCATGGAAGGCTGTTAAGTATCATACTGAAGAAAAAACTAGGGGGAATGATCAAGGATGATGAGGGAGAAGCCCTTAATGTGCACAAGGTGATGTCTCCACAACTATTTAAAAACTGGAAGAAGAACCTTAAGGAGAACAAAAGGCTGACAGCTAGGAGCAGTAGTAGAGCCTCTGCAAAGAAGAGGAAGACATTAAAGGCAGAGAGCTCTGAGTCCAGTGACTCTGAAGCAGCTGAAATCACACCAGCTAGGAAGAAATCAAAAGTGGTGAAAAGAGCTGGTGATGTGAAGAAAGCCCAGGCCCCACCAAGGAGAGTCTCCTCCTTGAACAAGAGTAAAGAAGAAAAGGCCCAAACTGCTGAGACCATAAAAAGAAGAAGCAGCAGGTTGCTTCAAGGGCCAGTCAGCAAGAAAGCTAAGGTGGAGGACAAACCAGCCTTAGCTTCTCAAATCAATACATCTGCTGATAAGGAAAGGTGCTCTAGCCCCATGGCCAATACTCAGAGAAGCAACTCTGATGAAGAAAAAGAAATTTCTGATCAAGGTGCATCCCCAAATGCAACTGTCCCAACCAGCCCAGAGAATGGGTCAGAAAATGCTATCCAAAAAGAAGAAGAAGAACATGTCCCCTCAATCCAAGAGAGCTTTCATGATGACTCAGAAAGTGATGAGGACAAGGAAGAAGAATCTGCCCCTGCCAGTGCTGATATTCAAAGAAGTTTATCTGATAAGGAAATGGAGTCAGAAACTGAGGAAGAAGAAGAATCTGTCTCTCCAATAGTTGAACCTCCACAAAGAAGAAAGAGCTACAGGCTGCAAGCCCAGTTTGCCTCCAAAAGGAACAGTGGCCAATCAAATGCCATCATTGAATTAAGTGATGATGAATCTGTATCCCCAGGAGAAGATGCTGAAGAAGAAGCCAGCAGTGAAGAAGAAGTATCTAGGGAAAGTCTTGATGAATAAAGTTCAGATAATGAAATACAGCAAAAAGGATTCTCTGTTGGAGATGATCAAGAAGAGTCTGAACATGAAATGCAACATGAAGATGATCCCTCTGCTGAAGCTGATCTAAATGGTTCTGGTTCTGAGAAGGAAGAAGTAGGAAATGATTCCAACTCTGAAGATCAGGAATCAGAAAACTCAGAACTCCACCCTGTTCTCTCACCTGCAAGATTTATCAGGAGAATAGTAGTAGAAGTTCCCAATGAACTATCATAGACTCCTCCTGACAGATGGATAAACCATGGAGGTGAACATATTAGAATAATAAGAATGACCTCCTTTGACTTGGTCAAGAACTGGAACAACATGGAAATGGGATGCACAACCATTCTCTACAACCCTGATAATCTGCTAATGAGATGGTTCTTCCAGTGGATGCCATGGCTAAAGGCCATTACTGAAAAAGATGGAAGCTACTTCAGTTGGTGTTATAAGCAGTTTCCAAGCATGGAACTGGTGGCTCAGAACTTTCCATGAGTGAAGAAGTTTGCCACCAATCTGATCATAAACCAGCCCCACTTCAAGATCTATCAACATGCTAGAAATCTCTCCATCCCCTACGATCGTAGGGTGGACTCTGAAGGAAGAAAAACCATGTCCAAGAAGCTGATCGTAGAGTCTGATCACTCTACTGCTTATGATGTTCAAATCCAATCTCAGAAGTCTCCTTATGATCAAGCACTACTAACAGACACTCCATCATCCTCCACAGGCAATTGGTACTCCACAATTATTCAGATTATCCACACCTTTGAAAATCTGTCCAAAGATGACAATCGTAGAGTCCAATCCATTGCCCATACTGAAGCTACCAATCAAGAAGATCAAACTGCTTTGGAGCAGGAACTACTGAAGAGCTCTGATGATTTAAGCGAGAATATATCTATGCTCACTGAAGAAACACAGAAGCAGACAGCAGCAGGAGATGATTCTTTCCAGCACAAGCTTCAAGCTATCTTGGCTGATATATCTCTCAAACTCCAAGAGAGGGATAACATCTATCAGAAGGCCATCCAAGATCAGAAGGCAGAAGCTCTACAAGTTCAGAAGGCCAATGCAAAGCAGATCGAAGCCCTCTCTGACAAGATTGACGATCTGAAACAGTCCTTCTCTGTGCAACTTGAACTCGGACAGCAAGAGCTAAAGTTTAAAGTTGCAAACTCCTCCTACCTGATGGAGCAGCTTATGTCCAACATGGAGCAGCTCTCTCAAATGATTGATGACAAAAAGGGGGAGAAAGAGAGGCGAAGAATGAAGGGGAGCCAGATCAGAAAGGTGATGAAGGGGAATCAAGCAAAGATAGAAGGCCATCATCAGAGGGGGAGCAAGAAGCAGCAGCAGATGAGTAGCTGATCAACAAACATCCTGGAACCATACATGTAGCCAAGGAGGTATATCTCTAGTCTGATAGTATGTTCTGGATCCAGGATTTAGAATGTCTGGATATATAATTACCATATTAATATAAATGACATTCATGATTAACTGTTTAGAAATACAGCTGCTCCCTATATCTAAGATTCATTCATAACATGCATATGCACTTATTGTTTTTGTCATAATCAAATAGGGGGAGATTGTCAGGAATAAACATGTGAATGATATTCCTATTTATATATGATTTGATTATGATATATATATGAATGAATATGCAAGTATGTTTGCATGAAGAAAAGTTGTTAAGTCCTTTGATAGATAATAGAAATATATGTACAAGGACTTAGAATGAATTGATCAAAAATGTTAGGTTGATCCTACATAAGCAAAACAGCTTTGTAAAGTCCTTAAAAAGAAATGATGTACAAGGACTATAAATATAGAAAGATCAAGCTTGTTAGGTTAATCTAATGATGTAATAGATAGGCTTGTCTGATCGTCGAGCACTGCACCAGAAGTCGTAGTCTGCCAGGAGAGTCAGAGTCAACTTGGAAGCTATCGAGGCAGAATAGGAGTACGCAAGATAGTGAGATCTCGGAGTTCGTAGACTTCCAGGGAAAACGAAGAAGGATCGTAGTGTGTCGAGAAAAGCCTCCTCGGGATCGTAGTGTACTGAGGAAGTCATGTTCTGAATCGTAGAGACAACCTGCCTATAAGCCGAACGACAATCTGTCGAAGCTAAGTATGAAATGCACTCTACGCTCAGAGTCGTAGAGTCTAGCGATGCCGAAGTCAAAGACAAGGATCGTAGACCACACTCTTTGATTGTAGAGTCCACTGAACAAATGCAGAGATCGTAGTCGAACAAGATCAGATGAAAACAACAAGCTCAAGTCAGCGATCGTAGAGTGGACTCAACGTTCACCAAGCTAACTCTACGATCGTAGTGTGCAGAGTCAGCGATCGTAGTGTGCTCTTGGGGTCGTAGAGTCAACAACACGAGCAAGTAAAGATCATAGTGTGATCTTCGGGATCGTAGTGTCTGCACAGCCGAAGCTGAATCGTAGAGTGCAGAACTACGACTCCAACAGTAATGCTCACAATGCTAAGTCAGAATCGTAGAGCAGATACGGTTCTCAACGAATGAGCACTCCCAGAGTATCCAAAGGTACGAAGTCTCTGGTTGGCACTGCAAAGATGTAATCCACAGAAGAGAACCAGAGAGCACTCAACGAATGGCATGCAAGCTAGCAGAAGAAGTAAGCACCAAACCAATCAGCATCAAGATTGAGTTTAAAGGTCGTTCGTGATGAAGTCTTCCACAAGATGATTCAAAGAAGACTTCAGCAGTTGACTAAGGAAAAGTCAGCTAATGCAGTTGTTATCAAGAAAACAGAAGACAACGATCTTGGAAGCAACTAGGATCGTAGTGTTTGTCAGACAATGAAAGAACTGATGGAAGGTGAACCGAGATACTGGTCAGCTTCTGAAGAGCAAGGCTAAAGTGATTAAGTGCAGGGTCAGTTCATTGATGATAATTGAGCGGAAGATCACCAGGAGAAAGCAAGCTGGACACGCCACAAATCTGAAGTGTCTTAATATTCAAAAGGGAACCAGAGCAAGGAATTAGGCCATCAGTATTTGAGAACAGTCAAAGCAAACAGAAGTATTGAAGCACTGCACAATACAAGGAAGAGGTGTTCTACATTGAAGATCCAATCAACACTCTTCTAGATCGTAGTGTTGTCTCCACCAGTCAACAAGACACTACGATCAGGTCCCTGAAGACGTGCATCAGAATCGTAGAGCTCGGATACCTGAAGATTGAGGCATTGGCAACTGTTCAATCTGAAGGGTAATTCGGACAAGTGCTTATTGAGAGCATCGATGCAAAAGGACAACCTCTGATCAAGAAATCAGAAGAAATAAAGTCTTCGACCTGCCCAGGACAGTAAAGTGATACATCTGACAGGGTAGGTGACAATGTAGACTGCAGAGTCAGAAAAAGTATGTCATGTCACATCAAGCAGCCTACATCAAGCAATTTGAGATCTGTGAAGACATTTGAATAGCTTCCAACGGCTACTTCCCAACGGAAGGATTGGGAAGGTGTATAAATGAAGAAGAGCTTCAAAGATCAAAAAGTGCTGGAGAAGTTGAGTTTTGGAGAGAAGGTGGACTGATCGAATCAAGTAATAGTGAGTCCAGAGACTCACTCTACGATCCACCAAGAACACTCAAAAGTCAGATCAAGCTAGAAGTAGAGGTGTGAGTTCTACTACATGAAGAGTGTTCTGAACTGCCGAGAGAAAGAAGAGCATCTTGCCATCTGGATGTCCATCATGGGAAGACTCTAAGTACAATAGAGAAGAGCTTACGGTCATCTTAGCAAGTCCATCATGGGAAGGCATCGAGTAGCAAGAAGGGAGATCACAAAAGCCATCTTGGTGTCAAGCTTGAGAAACCTTCTAGGTACCTTGCAGAAGAGCTTACAGTCATCCTAGAAGCCTCTCATGTGCAGCCATCAAGTACCAAGGAGAATGATCTTCAAGGAAGTTCATCAAGGGGTCATCCGGAGTAGTTGAGCAACCTAAGAAGCTGAGCATCATGCAACACTCAACTGCTCTTCAAGGATGATCAAGCCGAAGCTGCTAAAGATAGAAGATGTTCAGAGCATGATGACATCTTAGCAGCTCAGCACCGACTCCAACAACAACAACAACAACAACAACAACTCAAAGAAGCCAGGGCATGAGGGGTCCTTGTCCGGAGGGACTAAACAAAGCAGGGCCAAAGGGTCCTTGTCTAGAGGGACTAAACGAAGTTCCAAGCCTGCTGGGCTTGAAGATTTCCTAGGGAACTAGAGGAGTCCCAAGGTTGCTTGCCTTGAAGAGTTCTTAGTGAACTGAAGTCCCAAGGCTGCTGGCCTTGAAGGAATCGTAGAGATTCAGGGTGCTGCCATTCCTTAGTGGAAATCCTGCTAGTTGAAAGCAGAAGAGTGGATTAGGAGCTTGAGTCTCTGAACCACTTAAAACCCCTTGTGTCTTTTACATTATGTAATTTACATTATGTCTATAACTGCTATAACTGCTATATATGTTTTAACTGCTTACAACTAAACTAACCCAACGAACAATGTTTGTATGATTATAAATATATCAATGAAGGAGGGGAATCTTTTACTTATTCCGCTGTGCTTGAAAAGATTCTATGTTTGTCATATAATCTAATATGAACAATACATCATAAACCAGAAAAGTATTTTAAAAGAAAAGAATCTATTCAACCCCCCCCCCCCCTTCTAGATCTATTGTGCCCTCTGGGATCTAACAGTTATGTATGTGTACTGAATATGGTTAAGGGTCAAGGGTTGACCAGATTAATTATATATGTGTCAAACCCTAATTATATATTAAGAACATTAACGTTCGGTTAGAAAACCCTAATACCAGATCTGAAAACCCTAGTTTCAGTTTCTGATAAATTGAAGCCCTAATCTGGGAATAGGAAGGATAATTATAATGCTCATGTGGTATTAATTATACTACTAATTAGGGCAAAACTTAATTATTAGCAAACCCTAATTTTGTGATTTGAAACCCTAATTTTATAGTTAGGGAAAGCGAAAGTGTTAATTTAATACTTTTTATGTTAATTAGGATATATTAATTCTAATTTTCAAGTTAAGTAATTAGAAAAATCTAATATAATTACGAATATTTAATTTCTATTTTAGAAAATTATTTTCTATTTAGAATCCCTAATTTGTGGGATTGAAAACCCTAATGACCATTTTGAACCCTAATTGTACAGTGGTGGATTTAATTGCCAAATTAGCAATATTAATTAGGAATTATAAATCCTAATTGTCACGTTATTAGAAACCCTAATCTAATTAGGAAATTTAATTTCTAAAATTAAAATATTATTTTATTTAAAAACCTTAAAATGTGGTTTTGAAACGTAATGTACAATTTTGATCCTAATTGCTTAATTAGCAATTGTAATTAGGAAATGTTAATCCTAATTAGCAAGATTGAATTTATGATTAGGAAATCTTAATTATAATTATAAAATCCTAATTATAATTTAGAAGTGTTAATTTTCAATTTTGAAATCCTAGAATTTATTTTTAAAATCTAAAGGGTTAAACCCTAAAGGGTTAAAACCTAAACTCTAATGTTAAACCCTAAACTCTAAATTGTTCCAAACCCTAAACCCTAAGGGTTTGGCTAATGTCCATTATGCCATTAAATTAGAAATTAAAATGACATTTTTACCCTTAATGCATTATTGTGACTTAGCTTGCAAATCTTGGCAAGATGTTGGGTTGGTGAACTAACCAATAGCTCTAGCCTAGCTATGTGTCAATTCCCAGCCATCTAACTCAGCCAAATACATTGCATTTGTATAATTATAAGATTAAAGGAGAGAGAAAAAGTTGCTTGCATTTTCATTTTCTTCCAACCATTCTATCTCTCTAAAATTTGGGAGTTAGATAGATAAAGAGTGATGAGATAAATCATGATCAGTTCTTAGCTCTCCAAGATCAGGATCCGAAGTCAGATTCAAGAAATCAAAGCCTAAAAGGTATAAAATCCTAAAATTTTTAAAGTCCTTAGATCTGATGTTAAAAGTTGTAATTGTTTGGTTAAAGATGTGTAATAAGGTGTCTTTTAGTGATCTGGGTTGTTAAATCCCAGATCCATAATATCAAAGTGCTCGGATCTAACATTTTAAGAAATCTGGAAAGACTGGAAAAATATCGACTGACATTTTAATGTCAAACGCGATAAATCCTTATCTATTTTTGATATTTGTTGTTTAATGTTATAAATCTGTTCTATGTTATGAGGACTGTGATCTAAAACTAGAATCATGGTCGGATCAACTGTAGATCAAAAGATATAAGCGGTCAAACCATGTTGACCAGTCACGACTTCTGGAAATCTGTGCAACCCAGAAACCCAGATCTTGTCTGACATCATTTTTGCAGGGCTTAAATCTTGCTTTTTATAAGTTGTTTGGGTATGTTGTTGATACATACTTGTAGTTTGACAAGTTATCTTCATTATCAAACTACTTGTTACCTCATATCGTACTCAAAATCAAATATATACGTGGTCAAACCATCGTTGACCTACATGCCGGAAGGAGATTCTGTGTAACCCAGAATCTTCAAGACCCGTTTCCTGACCACTAGTTTGACCGGACTTGATAGCTTAGATCTGTTGTTGTTAAGATGATCTGAGGTTATTTACTTGTACACGGACATGAGTACTACACAAAGAAACATTAATATTACATTAATCATACCTGGAAGGCCTAGATCCGGAGGCTCAAAGTAGGACCTAACGACTGTTCTACATTTTTGAAAAACCCAGAAATGAAGAACAGCTCTGTCATGATATTTAGTTGCTTAGATCTCTCTGTGGTGTTATGTTTTGGCCATGTAATCAGTTTGTAGTTGTAGTATTACATTTATACTACAACAGTAACACTTTATCAAACCCATAAATCATAAGGAACCTAGATAAAATCACGGTCAAACTAGGAACCTTGTACACTGACATGAAGGTCTCAAGAACACCAAGAACACCTATAGCAACGGTTCTGTTGCTATAGGGCCCTTTAGTGACAGTTTTATTATTATTTTCTAGAAATTAATTAAAAATAGAAAAAAAATGGTTTTTAATTATTAAAAATACATAATAAATTCTGAAAAATTATTTTAAATTCTGAAAAATAGTTTTTAACTATTTTGAGTATATTTCGAAAATATTTAATATTTTTGGAATATAAAAGGTATTTATTTATTTAATTATAATATTAAATAAATGATTTAAAAATGATTTTAATTCATGAAAAATTATGAAAAATAATATTATGGTATAAGAAAATATTTTAAGTTATTTTTGATGACTTTTAATATTTTGGGATGAATTTTATTAATTAATCAATATTAATGATAATTAGTTTATTTAATAGATATATTAAATAAAATATGGAAAATTAGAAATAATGATTTAAAAATCATATAAAAATGATTTAAGTGTTATAAAAATATTTTAAGTTATAAAATATAACTTTTGATATTTAGTCATGAAAATATTAATATTTTAATATTAATATTAATTATCAGATAATGGATTTAATGGTTAAAAATCATATAAATATGATTTTAAGGTATTAAAAATACTTTGATATATTATAATTATATTATAATATTATGTTATGATTTTCATTAATATTTTATATTAAATGAATATTAATGATTAAGAAATTATGTGGTATTTAGTTCATTTAAATACAGTTTTAATGATTGAAAAATATTGATAAATGGTAATAATTATTTAAAAATTATTACGAGTTTATGAAAATTATTTTAACTGATTAGAAAATTATCTGTGATAATTGTTAAGTGTTTAAGCAAGAGTTTAATTGAACTTAAACTCGAGTGTTGACCGACTAGACCGTCGGGATGTTAGAATTTTATCGGTTTCAAGTCAAACTGAAATAGTTTGACCTAATACCAAGTCTTATGTGTTGTATAGACTGATATGCTTATGTGTTATGTGTTTAGGTTATTCTGTGGATATGTATATAACAGTACTATACTGTGATGATATTATTCTAATTATTGGAGATCTATATATTAATATTAGGTCTTCGGGTAAAGCGTTATAAATTACGTTTCGGTAATCAACGGTTCAGGTAAGTTTCTTTGTACTTAACTCTAATAAAAGTGTTTTATTCAAGGTGATGGTTAATCATTGATGATTGCCACGAAAATTGTATTCTGTACATTTTGCATGTATAAGTCAGGTATGAAAGGCTGATCACCTTCATTGCCAGTTGGTTCAGAAATGTTTGTTTGTGTTTAAAACTTGTTCAGACAAAAGTTTGTTTGTGCTAGTTCTCAATTATATTGATGAATTATAGCCAGCTTATTATTCATACTCTTCAATCATGATATATCGTTATATCATTGTATTTAAACTTGCTAGGAAACTTTCATGCTCACCTTTGCTATATCATGATAAAACATTGCAGATAAGGCGAACGTGTTCAGATACAGGAAAAAGATAATGCCAAGTTCAGCTTGGGATATAAAGTGCGGCAAGTTTGTAATAGCGTATTTTGATAAGTGTGTTGTATTTTAGATAGTTTATGAATTGTGTAAAAGTTAAGGTTACTCGACCTTGGGGATAAGTGTGTAAAGTTTAATGTATAAACAATTTATGTTTATATCTTCCGTAAATAGTGATAGAAATATTATACCGGATCCGCGGCGATTTGGGGCCCGAATTCGGGGCTATCACAGTTGGTATCAGAGTTGTTGGTTATGAAGCTTTGGTAGGAATACCTGAAACCAATAACCGCAGTGATTAAGATAAGACTAACTCAAATAGAGTTAGTTGGTCGGTAAGATTCAAAGACGAATCTCGGCGAGTGTAAAGCACAGAGTTCCCTAACTCTGATAATAAAGTTGAACAGTAATGGTGAATACATCGAGTTTAAAAGACTGAAAGTGCATGGATAGGAGATCGTAAAACAAAACGATCATAGTGCATAGAATTGAATCGTAATATATACGATAAGATCACCCCGTGATCTGATAAGGTTATGACAGCCAGAAAGAATCAATCTGATGATTGAAAAGTTTACAGCAAGATGCTGTGTATCAGTTGTACTATGAAATTGTACTATGAAAACTCATGAAAGAGTTATGGATTATGAATACGAATAGAATTCGTATTGAAAAAAGGGGTTAAGATTAGGTGGGGATTTCAATGAGGACTCGTGTTAGCAACTAAGTTGTATGATTTATTGTATGGGCGGGGAATTGTACTTGGTGTAAAAACTACTTAGTTGGTGGCATGGGTAATCATTGAAATATTGTGTCACGCTAGTTATTATATACAGATAAATAGGTCATAGGTAGAGAATTTAGGATTAAGTACGAATTCTTAGAACTCATACTTATGTAACATTCTTGACTCATAGTTATATGAAATGTTTATGAGCCCCTCAGCGAACAGACGCCAAAGGTCAGACTATGGTATGTTCTTAAACTCATATAATTGTTGCCAGGCTATAAACTCATAAGTGTGGTTTTATGAACTGGGTATAGTTGTGTTTAAAGGGAGTGTTAAGGATTATAGGAACAGATAGAATGTTTAAGCAAATAATTTGAAATATCAAAATTTGTTTTTAATTATCACTCATGTACCATGTAACCTGGTGCAGAGATGATAAAAATGTGATGGAGTTGTAAATACCGGAATACTTAGTGTGAATTTGACCTTTACGTACGTTTTGAGTATCTTTGATAGATATCCGAGAAGTTTGAGTATCTTTGATAGATACCCGAGAAGTTTGAGTATCTTTGATAGATACCCGAGAAGTTTGACTATCTTTGATAGATACCCGAGAAAATAAGTTCAAGATCTTGTGTGATCGCTCAGTATAAATGGTGTAAGGTGCACGGTGTAAGGTGTAAGGTGAATTTCGGGGAAGAAATTCTTATAAGGAGGGGTGAATGTGACAACCCGAGAATTTTGACAATTTATTAAAATCTTAAATGATTGATTTAAGGTCAAAAAATAGATCTAGACAGAAAATGAGTGTATGTGTTTGATATTATTAGGGTGAAATTATGATAATTTCAAAATTTTGTAAAGGATATAGGTGAATTATTCAGGATTAAGGATTTATGTGACTATGTTCTGTGAATATGGTTATGTATGTGTACTGAATATGGTTAAGGGTCAAGGGTTGACCAGATTAATTATATATGTGTCAAACCCTAATTATATATTAAGAACATTAACGTTCGGTTAGAAAACCCAAATACCAGATCTGAAAATCTTAGTTTCAGTTTCTGATAAATTAAAGCCCTAATCTGGGAATATGAAGGATAATTATAATGCTCATGTGGTATTAATTATACTACTAATTAGGGCAAAGCTTAATTATTAGCAAACTCTAATTTCGGGATTTGAAACCCTAATTTTATAGTTAGGAAAAGCGAAAGTGTTAATTTAATACTTTTTATGTTAATTAGGATATATTAATTCTAATTTTCAAGTTAAGTAATTAGAAAACTCTAATCTAATTACAAATACTTAATTTCTATTTTAGAAAATTATTTTCTATTTAGAAACCCTAATTTGTGAGATTGAAAACCCTAATGACCATTTTGAACCCTAATTGTACAGTGGTGGATTTAATTGCCAAATTAGCAATTATAAATCTTAATTGTCAAGTTATTAGAAACCCTAATCTAATTAGGAAATCTAATTTCTAAAATTGAAATATTATTTTATTTAAAAACCCTAAAATGTGATTTTGAAACCCAATATACAATTTTGATCCTAATTGCTTAATTAGCGATTGTAATTAGGAAATGTTAATCCTAATTAGCAAGATTGAATTTATGATTAGGAAATCTTAATTATAATTATAGAATCCTAATTATAATTTAGAAGTGTTAATTTTCTATTTTGAAATCCTAGAATTTATTTTTAAAATCTAAAGGGTTAAACCCTAAAGGGTTAAAACCTAAACTCTAATGTTCAAACCCTAAACCCTAAATTGTTCCAAACCCTAAACCCAAAGGGTTTGGCTAATTTCCATTATGCCATTAAATTAGAAATTAAAATGCTATTTTTGCCCTTAATGCATTATTGTGACTTAGCTTGCAAATCTTGGCAAGATACTGGGTTGGTGAACTAACCAATAGCTCTAGTCTAGCTATGTGTCAATTCTCAGCCATCTAACTCAGCCAAATACATTGCATTTGTATAATTATAAGATTAAAGGAGAGAGAAAAAGTTGCTTGCATTTTCATTTTCTTCCAACAATTTTCTCTCTCTAAAATTCGGGAGTTAGATAGATAAAGAGTGATGAGATAAATCATGATCAGTTCTTAGCTCTCCAAGATCAGGATCAGAAGTTAGATTCAAGAAATCAAAGCCTAAAAGGTATAAAATCCTAAAATTTTCAAAGTCCTTAGATCTGATGTTAAAAGTTGTAATTGTTTGGTTAAAGATGTGTAATAAGGTGTCTTTTAGTGATCTGGGTTGTTAAATCCCAGATCCATAACATCAAAGTACTTGGATCTAACATTTTAAGAAATCTGGAAAGACTGGAAAAATATCGAATGACAGTCTAATGTCAGACGCGATAAATCCTTATCTGTTTTTGATATTTGTTGTTAAATGTTATAAATCTGTTCTATGTTATGAGGACTGTGATCTAAAACTAGAATCATGGTCGGATCAACTGTAGATCAAAAGATATAAGCGGTCAAACCATGTTGACCAGTCACGACTTCTGGAAATCTGGGCAACCCAGAAACCCAGATCTTGTCTGACATCATTTTTACAGGGCTTAAATCTTGCTTTTTATAAGTTGTTTGGGTATGTTGTTGATACATACTTGTAGTTTGACATGTTATCTTCATTATCAAACTACTTGTTACCTCATATCGTACTCAAAATCAAATATATACGTGGTCAAACCACCGTTGACCTACATGCCGGAAGGAGATTCTAGGTAACCCAGAATCTTCAAGACCCGTTTCCTGACCACTAGTTTGACCGGGCTTGATAGCTTAGATCTGTTGTTGTTAAGATAATATGAGGTTATTTACTTGTACACGGACATGAGTACTACACAAAGAAACATTAATATTACATTAATCATACCTGGAAGGCCTAGATCCGGGGGCTCAAAGTAGGATCTAACGACTGTTCTTCATTTTTGGAAAACCCAGAAATGAGGAACTGCTTTGTCATGATAATTAGTTGCTTAGATCTCTCAGTGGTGTTATGTTTTGGCCATGTAATCAGTTTGTAGTTGTAGTATTACATTTATACTACAACAGTAACACTTTAGCAAACCCAGAAATCATAAGGAACTTAGATAAAATCCCGGTCAAACTAGGGACCTTGTACACTGACATGAAGGTCTCAAGAACACCAAGAACATCTATAGCGACGGTTCTGTTGCTATAGGGCCCTTTAGTGACAGTTTTATTACTATTTTCTGGAAATTAATTAAAAATAGAAAAAAATGGTTTTTAATTATTAAAAATACATAATAAATTCTAAAAAATTATTTTTAATTCTGAAAAATAGTTTTTAACTATTTTGAGTATATTTCGAAAATATTTAATATTTTTGGAATATAAAAGGTATTTATTTATTTATTTATTTATAATATTAAATAAATGATTTAAAAATGATTTTAATTCATGAAAAATAATATTATGGTATAAGAAAATATTTTAAGTTATTTTTGATGACTTTTAATATTTTGCGATGAATTTCATTAATTAATCAATATTAATGATAATTAGTTTATTTAATTGATATATTAAATAAATTATGGAAAATTAGAAATAATGATTTAAAAATCATATAAAAATGATTTAAGTGTTATATAAATATTTGAAGTTATAAAATATAACTTTTGATATTTAGTCATGAAAATATTAATCTTTTAATATTAATATTAATATTAATTATCGAATAATGGATTTAATGGTTTAAAAATCATATAAATATGATTTTAAGGTATTAAAAATACTTTGATATATTATAATTATATTATAATATTATGTTATAATTTTCGTTAATATTTTATACTAAATGAATATTAATGATTAAGGAATTATGTGGTATTTAATTCATTTAAATACAGTTTTAATGATTGAAAAATGTTGATAACTGGTAATAATTATTTAAAATTATTACGAGTTTATGAAAATTATTTTGACTGATTAGAAAATTATCTGTGATAATTGTTAAGTGTTTAAGCAGGAGTTTAATTGAACTTAAACTCAAGTGTTGACCGACTAGACCGTCGGGATGTTAGAATTTTGTCGGTTTCAAGTCAAACTGAAATAGTTTGACCTAATACCAAGTCTTATGTGTTGTATAGACTGATAGGCTTATGTGCAATGTGTTTAGGTTATTCTGTGGATATGTATATAAAACAGTATTATACTGTGATGATATTATTTTAATTATTGGAGATCTATATATTAATATTAGGTCTTCGGGTAAAGCATTATAAATTGCATTGCGGTAATCAACGGTTCAGGCAAGTTTCTTTGTACTTAACTCTAATAAGAGTGTTTTATTCAAGCTGATGGTTAATCATTGTTGATTGCCATGAAAATTGTATTCTGTACATCTTGCATGTATAAGTCAATATTTACATTACTCAGCCTTAGCTGATTACATTACCATCCCACAATTACTTTCCAAAATTTGGGATTTACAAAAGACTACCCTTTGTTATACAAAAGAGGGTTTTACGTCAATACTAGATACATAATATTTACATATCTATTCTAGTATAGCTATTTCTAGATTACATCTACCGTAAGGCATTCTCAAAATCAGCTCTGGCCAAACTGGCAATAACATCTCTACTGATGGTATGACGGGTCTGTTCTACTTCTACCTGATATCTATCTACCTGCTGCTGGAAATCTACATGAGAAATCCTATGAATATATGACATCCTCTCTAACTTCCGCTTCTTAGTCTTTAGCTCCTGCTTGAGATCAAAGACTTCTCCTCTCAAATCTCGGACTTTGTCCATAGCTAGGACTCTATCATCGTGTTCCTCTTCCCACATTCCTTCCATACTAATCTTGTCCTCACGGACAGCTCAGAGTTCCTCTTTCAACTCCTTAACCTCCTGGCAATAATGGGCATTCCTATCCAATACCGACATAAACAGTGACTTAATTGATTCCCCCGTAGACATCTCCTCTGTAGGTGGAACCTGGTCAAAGGACACCACGTCCACCTCCTCCTCTAGCATGATATCAAATATAGACATGTAGTCTAAGTCGTCTGAGTCTCTCGACTCGATGGTCACCAACTCTGGTTCTACGGCTACGGGATTTGGTAGTATCTCTACCAGATTAACTGAATCCTCGCTTACTACATGTATATCTCTATACATATCATTTTCTCTTGACATCTACAATAAAACAATATAGTTTGATTAGTACACGTCAGTAAAATAATTGAAATGCATAACATAATATAATGCATTTTTATAAGGTTACTTTCCATCTTTTACTTCTTTATTCTTTCATAAGGTTATGCCTTAAGGTTCTACTTTCCCCCTTAAGTTTTATAACCTAGGCTTTGATAACAACTTGTAGCGCCCCAAAATTCGGGTATCTTCCAACCCGACAGATGGTGCTACACTGTACAACATTCATACATTCATTCAATTGAAAAGTCTCAAAAGAACGAACATAAATTCTTTATATTTAAAGTAATATTTCCATTTCCCAATTTATATACCCGTTACAAAGGTTCTTTGTCATAATATCAGTTACATTATAAAAATAGACCTATACTATTACAAAACAGCTTAGAAATCTACCTTAGCTTCTCTTTTATCTTTTCCTGATCCTTCGGGACGTTCAGTCTTAGATGTATTCATATGGTTCAAGCAAGAGTGAGCATAACTAGCTCAACAAGTATAATAATTTAATAACAACATGCTTAACACATACAAATCGTATATCTTCGATAACTGAACAATAGTTATGAAGTACTATTGATAATTCAAAATAGCACTTCATCTTTTCTTTCAAAATATTTTACAATAACAACATTATTAGTAAAACATTCACTCCGGTCAGAGACCTCGAGTATTCATTCTTTATTGGAAAAGGACAACCCGGAATTGGCTTCAACTTCATCATAATTTAATTCATGCAAAAGAATATATGAACCTTAAAAACTTGTTCAGATTGAACTGAGACAAGAGTTAGAATACTCGCCTTTAGTGTCTGCTACGGTGTTTTAACTTTATATTTAAGTCGTTCAAGTCATTCAAGTCTCTACAATACATGATCACACAATGCTTTATATTAGGTAACATATAATCAAGTATGTATATAACTATATCATACTCTTTATTTCAATCTAATTGTGTACTAGATTCAATTACTATTCGTTCCGGTTTGTCATTTACCATTGCATTTATATTTGACTAGGCTATCTTAACCTTTACATTACATTCCTTAAGGTTTTAACAAAGTTTAACAATGTTACATTACCTCCCTTAAGTTATGTTTACTTCCATTTCTTTTCTTTGAACTTACAAAATTTCCTTACTATCTTTGTTTTGAGACTGGCGCTGCGGCGCCAGATTTATACTTACATCTCGCGCTGCGTCGCAAGCCTTATTGCATCTCTGACCCGGTCTTGGCGCTGCGGCGCCACTTATTGAACTAAGGTTCGCGCTGCAGCGAACTCTTGCAGTATGCTCAATTACTGTTCTGCGTCGTGGCAAGGGTCTTTTGCCTAGGGTTGGCGCCGCGGCGTCAACTCTGTGCACCAAATAATAATTTTAGTTTTGAAATTTTGTGAACTTCACGGACGCATAACTTCATCATTATAAGTCCGAATTAGTTCTTTCAAAAGCCTACGGTTCACAATTTATGTACTCTACATGACCATTCAAGAATTTTATCTATTTGACTTTGTTTGCTAAAAATTCACCTATTGGTTCATTTTTAACGTAAACGATAAAAGTTCGTGAACGTTCAACGCTCGTTTCTTCGTTCTAAGTCGGAATCCGATCATTTTCGAGTCTGCAACTCTTAAATTCCAATTATGACTTGTCTCTACTGGAAAACAAAGGTTTCGTGATCCAACACAAAATTTGACTTTCATTCCGAGAATTTTACGTATTCGATGTTTATCGTCCAATCGTGCAAATTCTGGTAAGTCTACATTCTTATGTTCTGTTCAACCTTACAAATGACTTCCATTCATCATGTGAACATTTTAACATCCTTAATACAACAATTTATATTCATGGTTGGATTTTTGGACTTATTCTTTAAAAGCTCATAACATGTCAAATTATAAACTACTTAAGATTTTATTATTTATGACTTATGACAAATAAAGTTTATTAACCATCATTTCTCATATGTTCTCAACATATAACTTAACTTAGGAATACATGATACATATAATCATATAAGTTCTTTTACATTCATTTCATTTCTCTTAATAAACTTCTTACAAGTTCATATTATTTTCACATAAGTTTATAACTCATGCTAGCTTAAATGACTTATTACCAACTAAATTGGCTTAAGTTCATTACTTACTCATTCATGTTTCTTAATCCCACTTTTCTTATCATCCTATCATGGTAGAGATAGAAGATATTTGGAGAAGAAGTCTTACTTTAGAAGTCTTTGATAAGTAGCTTCTTCTTTTCTTGGCTTATGGAAGTGACTTATTTGCATCTTAATCTCTCTAACACTTAAGCACTTTGTGATGTCTAGATTATTTGAGCAACCAACAAATGGCTTGCAAGCTTCTTCTATTTATAAAATTTCCAAGGTTGGGGTAGTTAAGTATTTAAAATATCCAACCTCCTTAAACCACCTCCTTACTATTCATTACTTGCAAGGCACAACTTAAATCCTACACCTGGTCATTACTCTTTAGTCTTGGTCAATAGTCCTACTTGATCATCACATTTACTTGATCACTACATCACTTGGTCACCACACATTCAACCATATTAATATGGTTTGCCCCATGGTTTAACCAATTTATTGGACTTTAGTTTTGGGCTTGGATTAATAAATCCTTTGGGCTTTGCATTAATAAACACTTATTGGTTCATTAATAATAGTTGGGCCTCTCCCTTTAATTTATTTGGACTTGTCCCTAATTATTAATCAATCATCCAAGTCCATTAACATTTCTTGATGTATTTTCGTATTCTAATTCTTATAGAATTTATATACGGTATTTTATCATTCATACCAACTCGTATAATACTTCGTATTATACTCGTTTTCATTACTTTGTACAATACCAAAGTATCATACCATTATTACTTATTTCTTAACACTTCGCTTTACATAACAATTATAAATTAAGTCCACAAGTGATTTATTACATTTTCCATAACTAAATTTTTATTACATAATCCATCTTACCTTGTTATTCCATCATTACATATTTCTCGGAAATATATAATTATATCCCGAGCAAATACCGATGAATAGTGTTTTTCAAAAAATTTCTCGGAAAACTTCTATTTTCGTCTTGGAAATTCAAACTCTTTAATTCATCCACGTAGCCCAAATACTACGATATTATAACATTAATAGGTTATACAATGACAACCATCTTGATAACACATGGAATATGATTTTATTATTATTTAACTTAATAAAATCATTTTACAATAAGATCTGAATTTATCGGTCGTTACATACGTTCTGTTTATACATGAACCGTTATTGTTAAGTTTGAACTAATGATTTTTGCCAGACAGAATGTGTATGAAAAAGGTAGAAGAATGAATGTATTTTAAAGTGCATGTAACTGATGTTTTAAGATGATAGGAATCAAGACTATTCCTATTATTCAAGCTGCTTCATAACCTTTGTTCGGTTATCGAAGTTCTGAAAAATGTTTAAACTCTTGAAGTTGTTTGTTCAACTGTTACGACTTGCTGGGCAATTGAAATGCTCACATTTTCTTTAAATAAAAATATTTTCAACGAGCGATGTTAGAAAGAACTTAAGGATCCAGTAAAGATCAAGCTGATCGGTATCCAAATGATGTGTCATTCATTATATGAATGAGCGTGAAGATCAAGCGAAGACTTGTATTATAGAATGATAGAATTAAACTATAGAATAGTTTAATGAATGATTATGTATCCTTGGTGGCGAATAAAAGTTACATGTACAAGATGTAAAGAATAATGTAATTATCAGTATTTGTAATGAAAGAGGTTTTATTGTTATCGAACCTGGGATTTGAGAATGTGTGTCGTTATATTTAGCTATATAATGATGTATGTTTGGAAGAAGATGGGATCGTGACGTGTAGAATCTGGATGTGAAAATAGACCGAATTTAGGGGCGTTACAAATGTTCCAAAACCATTCTCTTCCTTATCTTACGTACTATAATACCCATCGAGCAGAAGTTCAATATATATCCGTTAACGTGCCATTCGATTAGCTTGATTTTCACCCTTTGTTCATTTTACATTTTTAACGTTCTTCGTTCGTTCTTCCGCAATTCGGTCATCCGAAATCGGAACTTGTTCGTTCTTTAGTCCAAGACTCACGTTTTCTATGTTTTCTTACTTTCTTATGAAACTCTAACCACTCGTCTGAATTTTATGAAATTTTTGCCAGAACTTCGTTAGAGCTAAGTTTTAATCCATTCTTCATAAACGTTTCTACCATTCCTAACCAAGAAATATTCAACTAACTTATACACGATGGTTTTAAACTTCTCCATCAACAACAATTAAACTACAGTGGTTTTAAATTTTTCCATCAACAACGTTCTTCGTGTTCTTCACGTGGTCTTCGTGTTCTTCGTTCGTTCTTCGTTTTAATTGATATTTTGGATTATAATTTCACTTTTTATTCATATAATCCACTCGGATCGTTCTAATTCATTACGAATCTTGTACTTCCTTAAGAAATTTATTAACTAAATTTCTAATTCTTATTTCTTCTTTTCTCATGATTTCAACCATATGAACTCATCTCTAACCTTATCTACTTCTTATCTTCATTAAGATATGTTTTAAACATATTAAACTCCAAGAAAATATTAGAAGAAACTAGATTTTAGATCACCTCTTCTTCTTATATTTTTTTCTCCCGCTAGACAAAGCCGGCGATTTGCAAGTTTTTCTATTTCACGAACACTTTCGATCCGATCATTCATGGTCATGTTCATCCTTCTCCCTTTTCATCCGACTTCTCTCTCTCTCTCTCTCTCTCAAGTGTGGGATTTTCAAAATTCTCAAAATAAACAAATGAGCTTCCTATTTATAGAAAATCAAAGCTAAGGGCAATTTAGTCATTTCTCCCCCACCTCCTTACTATTCCCACCTCCTCCATGACTTAGCCACCAAGTTTACTTGGTGGCCAAGTGGCCGCCCCTCTTGCCCCATGGGTCACCCCATGGGTTGCCCCATTGGTTATTACCCATCCGTTTACCCATCGGTTCGATCTATGGTTTCTTTTCTTGGTTTGGGCCTTAACACTAATTCTTATTGGGCTTATCTTGGGTTTGATTTCACAAAGCGTTGGGCTTAACATAATCCAAGTCCAATTAGATTCTACAAAGTCCATGAACTCAAAGTTCATTAAGACTTATCGCATTCTACGCATCTCTTTATCGTATTCTCGAATTTTCTTCGTATATAGTTCGTACGATATTCGTGTTAGGTTTGTAATATTCATGAACGCAATCAAATTGCAAAAATATGCGGAAGCGTGTAAAAATCAGAGTTTAAAATTTTACAAACCATATACCCGGATCACCCTTTATGCGCAATTATTAATTAAACGAAAAAGAAAGAACAAGAATCATACCCTTGAAGATCCAAGCTTCCTCAGGTACAAGTTCACCTCCAATCCTTTTCGCGTTCATCTTGAATCCACCGGGTTTGGTTCCTTCCTTTGATCAACGTTAGCCACCCAAGTGTTTGGCCTCTAAAGGTGATCCACCAAGGAAGAAGAAGAATTCAAGAAGATGAGTATTTGGCTCAAACCCTAGTTTTCTATCTCTATAGAAAAAGGGGCGTACTCTCCAACAACTGGAATAACGTATGTCAGATATCTGATATAAGACTCCTCTTATAAAGATATCAAGTAACCCTATTAAAAAATAAGGTATTATTTATTTAATTAAACTCTTTTAATTAAATGGGCTCCCTAATCTTATTAGGGATAATTAATTAAACTCCTTTAACTAATTTTCCTTCCTAATCCTATTAGGAATAAATGAGAGTACTTATATTAAATTAATTCCTAAACTCTTTTAGAAATTAAAATAATAATAATTGTAATAATATTAATAAGGCTCCTCTTATTAATTTATATTTAATATTTCTAAAATATTAAATAATAAATATTAAGCTATTTAATTTATTCTATCACCATAGATTAAATTAAATATACTTAACATATTATTACGATTATGTCATTAACTTCTTAAATAATTATTCTTCTTTTTATGGTGTGACCCTTTAGGTTCTCCATATTAAATCGGTTGTGAATAAATCAATTAGAACAATTCTAATCTTATTTAAATAAATAAATTAAACTAATAATTTATTTAAATAAATAATATTTATTCTACAATAGGGATAAGCCTCCCTAGCGATCAACGACTTTCCAGATAATATAGATTTCAACATTAATCATAAAAGAACCTTTGAGTAAATAGTTACCGTACAATTCAATCCTTCCACCATACAATGTCACAATTAAATATAAGACATGGAATTTCTGTCAAGTCTTATTTTATTTAATTATTTGTATTTCGACTCTTAAATGCACAATCCCAAATAATGCAAATTAGAAACTCCTTTCTAATTTCATTATGCCTTGGCCAAGGACTACCGGGTTGTCATTTATCGAATCACATAGGACATTTCTCTTCTTTTACTAGAAGTGGTAGATTCTTTATTGATCATACATTATCTCCATGTATAACTTATTATACCCAAGCATACCCTTTGATATACCCTAAGGGTCTTAAGGAATAAGTCAAAGTATAATTCATCATACACAAGATACTATGATGATCTCAAGTCCAAGGATCACTTGTACTACTATCACTACAGGAATTCCTATTGATAGGCAAGTAAAACTCCAATAGGTATTCCTTAGCGAGTCACGTTCAGTGAACTTATTCTCTAATAAACACCTACATACTTGCTTTAGTGTCTCCACACAAATGATCATGAGATCAATCATCCTCATCCAATGAGCAAGTAACGTATGTACCAATCTATCCGGATTCACTAATCCCCAATTTAGTAATCCAACGATTGGGAACTATTTTAGTTTTAAGCTTTCTAAGAATTTAGATCTCATTATAATGATCATCATCATTATTCTAAAAGCATTGCTTAAAACTATGGGTTTATCACATATTATAAAATAGCATCGTGTAGATAATTAAAAGCCTTTAATAAATTAATACTTTTTATTAATAAATGAATAAGATTGTTTACAAAGTATATGCTTTATCATCAAACACGATTGGCTTGTGTGCATACTACTTTCAATCTCCCACTTGCACTAAAGTCAATCGCCATGGTATCTCATACCCTTCTTCTCTAAGTGACGATTATCCTGCTGTTGGATAAGCTTCAGTAAATGGATATGTAATGTTGTTCTTGAGATTCCACTATCTCTATAGTGATTTCCCATCTTTCAATGATTCATTTAATCAAATGAAAGTGCCACAACACATGTTTAGATCTAAGATGAGACTTAGGAACTATTCCTAGTTCTGTAATAAACTTTTCATCCAAACAATCAACTTGTAGCTTCATTTATAGCAATATACTTTGTCTATATCACTAAACCAATAACTCTTTGTTGTTTGGAACCTTTCCAATTCACTGCACCACCGTTCAAGGTAACCCTTTACCTTAAAGTGGATTTTCTATCGTCTTGGTCTGTCTGAAAAACTTGAGTCTGTTAAGCCCTCTAGTTTTAATTCAGACCCGCCATGAATTATATCACATCCTTAGTGCTAGTTAAGTACTTTAAGATGTTTTTCACTGTCTCACAGTGAACTTCTCTAGAATATGACTAATCAACATCAGGTCACGTATATTTCATTGCATACATGATTGTCACTCATGCAATCTCTCTTTTAGGAGTCTATGGGGACTATTAAGAGAGATACACTTCATGGCTCATCAACATGAGACATCCCATGGAGTTTGCCATGCTAAACGACTTTAGCATCAAATGAATATACGTTCCTTGGGTTAAGCCGAGCATTCTTTTAAATCTATCTATATAGATTTGCATCCCCAATTAAGATACTCTTCCCAAATCATTCAAGGAAGAATGTTTAGACAACTTTATCTTTATTGATTTTTGCATTGGCATGTCATTCTTTATCCGTATTATATCAACATATAATACCAGAAATGTCACGACGCTCCCACTGACCCTTTTGTATACACTAGGTTCATTCTTATTTTTTGATAAAATCAAACTCTTTTGATTATCATATCAAAATGAATGTTCCATTTTTGAGAAGATTGTTTCAATCCATTTCTCTGAGTGTCTACAACTCTTACATCATCGTATGTAACTGGATCATCATCTTCTATGATACGTACCTCATCATCATCATCCATGATGAATCCATACCTCCTAGGTATCTTCGGTACTATTCCAGATTTACGATTCGGTTGTGGTACAATAGGTCTATCTATAGGTTCCTCTTATTTGACTTGTAGTGTTTTGTGGTTCTTGAACTTTTCAAGATGTAATATCCTCCCACTAGCCCCTTCAATAAACACATTTATCTTAGAAGGCAGCATGTTTCGCAACAAACACCTTTTGCTAAGTAGGATTATAGAACATATGCCCTAAACTTACTTTAGGATGTCCCACAAATCTGTACTTGTCAAATTTTGTCCCAAGCTTATCCTTTGAAACCGTTTCACATAACTTAGACAACCCTTTATCTTAACATACTTAAGATTAGGAATCCACCCTGTCCATAACTTTTATGGAGTCTTGGGGCCGGATTTTGAGGTTACCTTTTCCGTAGATAAGCAACCATTTCTAGGACATTACCCTAGAAGGATACTGGAATGTCGGTAAAATCATTATGGGCCGCACCATGTCCAACAAGGTACGATTTTTCCATTCAGATACATCAATCAATTATTACGTATCAGGAGGCGTCCATTATGAAAAAACCATTTGAGATGATCTAGAAACTTATTGCACAAGTATTTATTCCTTGATCTAATCAAAGAATCTTAATACTTTGTCAATTTGTTTCACTTCTGAATTCTTTGAACCTTTCAAATAATTCACACTTGTATTTCAGCAAATACATACATTCAACTCTTTGAATGATCATCTCCTTTTCTTATACAAGTTTGTTCAATTTGAAAAATATATTTTTCACATAAGTCAAGTATACAAAATCCATTAAGTAATATTTCAGTTCTATACAAAACATTATTATTATAAATAGAACAACAATTGTTCCTAATTATAATACCAAAGATTTCATTGTCCAACAATAAAATGGAAATAATGTTTCTAACAAGAACTGAAATACAATAACAACTTATTGACTTAATAGATTTTCCCGTAGGCATTGCTAAACTATAAGTTCCTATGGCTAATGCAGCAACCTTTGCTTCATTTCCCACACATAGGTTTACTTATATTTGTTTAGTTTTCCACTTCTACTTGGTCCCTTCATAAATCTATATTTATGATAACCAAAGTCGGTATCCAATACCCAAGTAGAACCTTGACTTAAAGAAAAATTTATTTTAAATCATGAACAAAATTTTATTTGTAACTGAAACTTCACTAAGCTTCTTTGGTTAGCCTCTACAAGATGCTTTTCGTAGTTTCTTTCCAGTGTCCAGGCTTATTGCAGTGGAAGTAAACTCCTTTGCTATCCATATCAGTTTTGTTCTTATTATCCTTTGTTTATGCCTTTCTGTTTACCTTCTATGAATCGTTCTTCTTTTCAGAAGATCATTTGGCCCCTACCAGTAAGACATGGTATTTCTTGGTTGGAAAGTGACTCTCAATATTTTTCAACATATTAAGCAAATCAGCGAGGCTGATATCTAGCTTGTTCATATGAAAAATTCACAATAATTGTGAAATGAGTCCAGGAGTGAGTGCAAGATCAAATCTTGGCTAACTCTCCATCCATGACAAAACCCGTTGTCCTAATTGATCAATCAAATTGATAATGTTAAGGACTTTTATCTGTACTATAGTGCCATTGGCCATTCTAGATCGGAAGAGCTCCTTAGATATCTGATATCTATCAGTCCTACTTTCCTTACCATTAACAACTTGATGTGCAGGAATATAGTAAGAGAGCATCCATAGTTTTATGCTGACGCTGAAGCTCGTTACTCATGGATGCGAGCATGATGCATTGAGCCAACTGTGCATCATCTTGCCACTTTCTAAAAGTAGCAATCTCTTCCTCGGAGGCATTGTCTGCAACCAGGGATAGGCGTATTAAGGACATAAGATAGCTTTTCAGCCATGAGAACTATTCTCAATTTTCTTAACCAATCCATTTAATTTGGTCCGGTTAAATAATCATCTAATATGCTATGCAGTGATAGTAATTTAGACATTGTAAAAATCTGTAAATGAATTTGTAATTAACAATATTTTAACATACATTCTTTTATTAATTACCAAAATAATTTAGGTCTTGTTTTAAATTGGTATCTCCCACTATTTTCTTCAAACTATATTACACTCACTTATATAGTTCGACAAAATCTAATTAAAGATTTGCTAGTGAGAATAAGGATCCCATTTTAAATGTATATAGCCTTGTGTATGCACAACAAACTATATATAAATAAATAGGTAGACAACTCTTGTAAATTACATCAACTATGTAACTCCTTGTATTTTGCCTCTTAAATTATAATGGTCAAGTGTGTGCACATCCGAACTAAAATGATTTAAGTTAAGTCAGACCTAGCATTTCCATATAAGTGAAGAAAAAATTACAGCCCTTGTGTGTGCACAACAAAGCAGTAATGTTCAATTCCTTATAAACATCATATGTAATAAAAATACATCTTAAATATTTAATACTCGCCTTGTGTGTGCACAACAAACTCATATTAAATATTCAATACTCTATTATTTCTATCATGCTAGAAGGCGACGTTCGATATTCCAAATATCTTTGAACGTTACAACTTAATATAAAAATATTTGAGGGGTTTATTATTAATTTGTCCCATCTTGTTTAGCGCGCATGCACACACACACACATATATATATATATATATATATATATATATATATATATATATATATATATATATATATATATATATATAATACGCGTCATATTAATGAACATGCGAAGCATGTTTGCATAATATATAATATATATAGTATAAGCATGCACATATAGAATACTATATTCTATCTGGATTGATTATGAACTTTATTCTAGTTTGGTTCACTAGAGCCACCAAGTGAACCAAAAGGTCAAACCCTAGGGTTGCAAGAATTAATATTTAAATATAATTATTACATTTAAACCCGGGCTCCATTACAAACGAGTCTTCACGCACTCCTTGTCCCTTGATCTCCAATTCTTCAAAAATAATTCTAACTATTCCTATTACAAAACTATTTAAAAAAATAGAAACCTTAATCAGCAGTCAAGGGGAAATACATAGGAGGGAGATAAAATTTACATTAAGAAAAATTTAGAGAAGACGAGGTACGCAGACCCCATTTTAATAAAACCCATACATTGATGCATCCAACTAAAATAAAATCCAATCACATTGGTCAATAGTCCATAATCAATCCCATTTATTATCATACACATCACCATATGTATCAATAAATAACATTCATCTCATGAATAATAAACATTTAATATATATATTGATATCATTTAATGGGCAAAATTTAGTTAGTATAAAATCTAATTTTGAATTAAAATAAACTCATTTATTTTAATCCAAATTTAAATCAAAATAAAACTATTTTAATTTAATTTATCCTATTTTGAATAAAATAAACTATTTTATTTTAATCAAAATCTTTAATCAAAATAAACTCCTTTATTTTAATTAATTATGGAATCATATTCCAAGTAAAAAAAAACTTTATTTAAAGGAAACACGGATTCTCTTTCCTATTCACAAATAAACTCCTTTATTTTGAATAATATGAAATCTTATTTCATATTTAAATAAACTCCTTTATTTAAGGAAATTAGGATTCTCTTTCCCATTCACAAATAAACTCTTTTATTTTGAATAATATGAAATCTTATTTCATATCTAAATAAACTCCTTTATTTAAGGAAAGATGGATTCACTTTCCTATTCACAAATAAACTCCTTTATTTCAGAAAACGTGAAATCCAATTTCAACTCCAATTAGTTATCATGGAATCCAATTCAAACTCTAATTAGTTAACATGAAATTTAATTTTAAAATTAAAATAAACTCTTTTATTTTAATATTAAAATAAACCTTTTATTTTTTTTATTTTAAGATTAAAATAAACTTTTATTTTAATTATAAAATAATTGAGAATATATATATATATATATATATATATATATATATATATATATATATATAATATGGTATTTATATAATTACGGTAATTATATAATATATTGAATCCTTTTAAATTTAAAATCTCCTGCAAGCCTTAAATCTTACCAAGATATCTTTTTAATATATATAATAAGTATATATATATATATATATATATATATATATATATATATTAAAATGAATCCTGACAAGAATTAAAAACTGAATCACGTGACTCTCATTGATGTGCAAAGTCGCAATTCACGAATCAACAAGAGAAAGAAAAAAAAACGGATTAACGATTTTTTTTTTAAATAAATTTTATGCAATAAAATTATGCCCAATTAAATTGTTCTAAACACATATCAATATACATATCAAATTTTGAACAATTAATAATTTGCATAAAGGTTTGGCTCTGATGCCGCTGTTAGGTTTGAAATATTCATGAACGCAATCAAATTGCAAAAATATGCGGAAGCGTGTAAAAATCAGAGTTTAAAATTTTACAAACCATATACCCGGATCACCCTTTATGCGCAATTATTAATTAAACGAAAAAGAAAGAACAAGAATCATACCCTTGAAGATCCAAGCTTCCTCAGGTACAAGTTCACCTCCAATCCTTTTCGCGTTCATCTTGAATCCACCGGGTTTGGTTCCTTCCTTTGATCAACGTTACCCACCCAAGTGTTTGGCCTCTAGAGGTGATCCACCAAGGAAGAAGATGAATTCAAGAAGATGAGTATTTGGCTCAAACCCTAGTTTTATATCTCTATAGAAAAAGGGGCGTACTCTCCAACAACTGGAATAACGTATGTCAGATATCTGATATAAGACTCCTCTTATAAAGATATCAAGTAACCCTATAAAAAAATAAGGTATTATTTATTTAATTAAACTATTTTAATTAAATGGGCTCCATAATCTTATTAGGGATAATTAATTAAACTCCTTTAACTAATTTTCCCTCCTAATCCTATTAGGAATAAATGAGAGTACTTATATTAAATTAATTCCTAAACTCTTTTAGAAATTAAAATAATAATAATTGTAATAATATTAATAAGACTCCTCTTATTAATTTATATTTAATATTTCTAAAATATTAAATAATAAATATTAAGCTATTTAATTTATTCTATCACCATAGATTAAATTAAATATACTTAACATATTATTACGATTATGTCATTAACTTCTTAAATAATTATTCTTCTTTTTATGGTGTGACCCTTTAGGTTCTCCATATTAAATCGGTTGTGAATAAATCAATTAGAACAATTCTAATCTTATTTAAATAAATAAATTAAACTAATAATTTATTTAAATAAATAATATTTATTCTACAATAGGGATAAGCCTCCCTAGCGATCAACGACTTTTCAGATAATATAGATTTCAACATTAATCATAAAAGAACCTTTGAGTAAATAGTTACCGTACAATTCAATCCTTTCACCATACAATGTCCCAATTAAATATAAGACATGGAATTTCTGTCAAGTCTTATTTTATTTAATTATTTCTATTTCGACTCTTAAATACACAACCCAAATAATGCAAATTAGAAACTCCTTTCTAATTTCATTCTGCCTTGGCCAAGGACTACTGGGTTGTCATTTATCGAATCACATAGGACATTTCTCTTCTTTTACTAGAAGTGGTAGATTCTTTATTGATCATACATTATCTCCATGTATAACTTATTATACCCAAGCATACCCTTTGATATACCCTAAGGGTCTTAAGGAATAAGTCAAAGTATAACTCATCATACACAAGATACTATGATGATCTCAAGTCCAAGGATCACTTGTACTACTATCACTACAGGAATTTCTATTGATAGGCAAGTAAAACTCCATTAGGTATTCCTTAGCGAGTCACGTTCAGTGAACTTATTCTCTAATAAGCACCTACATACTTGCTTTAGTGTCTCCACACAAATGATCATGAGATCAGTCATCCTCATCCAATGAGCAAGCAACGTATGTACCAATCTATCTGGATTCACTAATCCCCAATTTAGTAATCCAACGATTGGAAAATATTTTAGTTTTAAGCTTTCAAAGAATTTAGATCTCATTATAATGATTATCATCATTATTCTAAAAGCATTGCTTAAAACTATGAGTTTATCACATAGTATAAAACAGCATCGTGTAGATAATTAAAAGCCTTTAATAAATTAATACTTTTTATTAATAAATGAATAAGATTGTTTACAAAGTATATGCTTTATCATCAAACATGATTGGCTTGTGTGCATACTACTTTCAATCTCCCACTTGCACTAAAGTCAATCGCCATGGTATCTCATACCCTTCTTCTCTAAGTGACGATTATCCTGCTGTTGGATAAGCTTAAGTAAATGGATATGTAATGTTGTTCTTGAGAGTCCACTATCTCTATAGTGATTTCCCATCTTTCAATGATTCATTTAATCAAATGAAAGTGCCGCCACAACACATGTTTAGATCTAAGATGAGACTTAGGAACTATTCCTAGTTCTGTAATGAACTTTTCATCCAAACAATCAATTTGTAGCTTCATTTATAGCAATATACTTTGTCTTTATCACTAAACCAACAACTCTTTGTTGTTTGGAACCTTTCCAATTCACTGCACCACCGTTCAAGGTAACCCTTTACCTTAAAGTGGATTTTCTGTCGTCTTGGTCTGTCTGAAAAACTTGAGTCTGTTAAGCCCTCTAGTTTTAATTCAGACCCGCCATGAATTATATCACATCCTTAGTGCTAGTTAAGTACTTTAAGATGTTTTTCACTGTCTCACAGTGAACTTCTCTAGAATATGACTAATCAACATCAGGTCGCGTATATTTCATTGCATACATGATTGTCACTCATCCGATCTCTCTTTTAGGAGTCTATGGGGACTATTAAGAGAGATACACTCCATGGCTCATCAACATGAGAATTCTATTTCGTTTTTTTCCCCGAAAATATTTTGTTCGTGGAAAACTTCTATTTTCGTCTTGAAAATTCTTATTCGCTCAATCTAGCTCATAGCCAGAATACTCCCGATTAATAATCATCCTAGGTTCTAGAACGATTAATAAACACATAGCACATAATAATATTAATAAAACATATTTTTATTAATAACTAATTCTTTAAACCTAAATTCTGGACGATCCGAATTTCCGGGTCGTCACATTCTTCCATCCTTATAAAAATTCCGTCCTCGGAATTTCTTAAAAACACACCCTTACCCGGGTCATCACATTCACCCCTTCTTCACAGAATTTTGTCCTCGAAATTTCAGCCTATCTTTCTTCTCAACTTCTCTTCAATGGAGTTCTTATCTTTCCCTCATTCCTAACCCCCATAACCTATCAAGAATCGTGAAGTAGAAGGAATAACGAGGAATATAAAATTTCCTCTTAAAACGTTTCATATTTTGGCTGAGGGGTCAAATCGACCATGAACTCTTACTAGGTTATTCAGCATTTCGCTGTAACCCTTCTTTAACGGTTAGTTTACAATCACCAAGAAAGTAAACTACCTCTTCTATGTTCTCGTTAGACTTAATCATTAGATTTCGCACCAAAATAATTTAGTTTAGCACAAGTTCTCAAAGAAAACTCGATGACATACCATTTGTCTAGCCGAATCAAGTAGCTTAGACCATACCAATAATTTGGATATCAAAGTGAAACCTTCTTCTAGTCAACTCAATTGACGTCGACTACTTCTTTAAATTATTTTTGTAATACATCAAAATGGTTTATGATGTCATGATACCGTACTTTTCACAGTACGTTGAGGACTTCACCTGTTTGTGACTTCCTCATTATACATTATACCATAGCGGGTTATTGATCCTAAGATCACATCCAACACCAGGTTCAATTGCATTAACAACTCCATCGTTTTACCACCCTTGCATCGAATGCACAGATGATAAAAAATTCATTTTGAATATTTTAAATCAATTTTTATGTCTAGGCGAAGTAATTAGCTTAGACATGCCAAGAATAGCTCTTTTAAAAATTCTATTGATTCCAAAAGTTTAACCAATTCTTTCCTTTTCAAAATGTACATATCAGCACGAGTTCAATAATGTTCAAAATCTAGCATAGCTAGATGACTTGGAATATCGTATTTCTCCATATTCCTTTATTGTCTTACTGTGACAATACTTAATATTCTCTAGCACTTTCAATATGAAGCCTACTGAAAACAACTCATTTTCAGTCTAACATGCATATACCTTAGTAGAGTCCATCAACTTTCCATACATTATGAGTTCAGGAACTTTCCAAAATAATATGAGTTTAAGAACATCCAGACAGACCATAGGCGTCCATTCGCTGAGACGTTCGAAAACATACCATATTATTATGAGTCACAAACTTATCATAATAATGTGTTTCAAGAACTCGCACCTACCTTATCGTTCTCTACCTATCAAGTATATACATGATAAAAGATTCACCTTCTCGCCATATACATATTGATAATGCGACCAATCCAAATGATTATCTCTACGAGAAGCTAAGTGATTGTAGAACCAAACACAATTTCCTGCCCATACCAAAAAAATTTCAACTCAGCTTCTGACCGATATAAGAAGCTAAGCGGTTGTTAAACCAAGAACAATTCTCTGCCCATACAAAGAATTGTTCAATTTAACAACTATATCGCATAAGAAGCCAAGTGGTTCTAAAACCACGTACAATTTCCCCGCCCATACAAGGAATCATACAACTAAGTTATTGATATGAGTCCTCCAATGAAATTTTACAACTCCTAAATCTCTCTTACATAATATGAATTTTCTTTAATTCATATACTATTCTTCACAACTCAATCTAAGTTCTTCTTCCCGTACTACTTCATAGTACCTTTTATTCATAGCACTAGCTATAAATCATTCATCGTTTAACAACCCATCTGTTACTACGAGTAACTATGATCACGTGGTGATCTTCTAATCCTTATCTCTACGATTATAGTCTTAGGTACTCCTACCTAAGGTTTATAACCTATCAGCTCTGATACCAACTTGTAACGCCTCGAAATCCGATCTATCTTCACACCCAGATTCTGTATGTCACGAGTACATCCTCCATCCAACATACATTATTATATACCGAAATATAACAACATACACTCTCAAATCCCAGGTTCTGGAAAACTTATAACCTTTTTCATTAAAAATAATAATAAATACATTATTCATTTCATCTTACAAGAGTGACTTTTATCCTCCACCAAGGGTACATAACAGTTCCTTAAACTAGTCTAGAGATCAATTTTATCTTTTTACATTACAAGTATTCACTTGATCTTCTCGCTACCTTCAAACTCTGAATGATAATTCATCTTAAGACTGTCAGCTTGATCTTTACGGGATCCTTAAGTTCTTCTAACCTTGTTCTCTGAAAATTGTTTTTCATTTAAAGCAAGTGTGAGCATTCAATTGCCTAGCGAGTCATAAGAATTGAACAAACAACCTCAGAATTAAAACATTTCTTTAGAACTTCTATAACCGAACAAAGGCTATGAAGTAGCTTGAATAATAGTAATAGTCTCGATTCCTACCATCTTAAAACATCAGTCATTTTCACTTTGAAATACTTTCGTTCTTCTACTTTTTTTTCATACACATCCTATCTGGCTAGAATCATTAGAACTGACTTAACAATAACGGTTCATGTATAAATGAAACATACGTGTATTGAATAACTCAATAGTTTAATTTTCATTAAACTAGTCTATAGTTTAATTTTCCTCTTTCTACATCACTAGTCTTCACTTGATCTTCTCGCTCATTCATATTCTGAATGACACTTCATCTGGATACCGTCAGCTTGATCTATACGGGATCATTAAGTTATTTTAACATCGTTTGCTGAAAATGTTTTTCATTTAAAGCAAGTGTGAGTATTCAATTTCCCAACAAGTCATAACAGTTGAACAAACAACTTCAAGAATTTAAACATTCTTTTCAGACTTCAATAACCGAACAAGGTTACGAAGCAGCTTGAATAATAGGAATAGTCTTGATTCCTATCATCTTAAAACATTAGTCACATTCACTTTGAAATACTTTCATTCTCTATTCTCTTTCATACACATCATGTCTGGCTAGAATCAATAGCACAGACTTAACAATAATGGTTCATGTATAAAAAGAACATTCTTTTATTAAACAGTTCAAACATAGAACAATTCATCTCATAGAAACACCAAAGTGTTAACATTGTGGCACAAGGCCTCATACGTTCTACCACCTTGCAAAAGTATCACACATTTGCATATAGACAGAACTTCTCAAGTTCAACATCTGAGAAGTTTAAGAAACTAGCATTCATTTAAAATATAAATGAAATTAGGAAACTTGCCTTACGCACAGCTACAGCTTACGATGAAC
Source organism: Panax japonicus (assembly GCA_020205505.1). Taxonomy (NCBI): domain Eukaryota; kingdom Viridiplantae; phylum Streptophyta; class Magnoliopsida; order Apiales; family Araliaceae; genus Panax; species Panax japonicus. Next base: position 33,388,666 of record CM035107.1, read on the forward strand.
TGCTCATTCCAATCCCTATAACACATAAGGAAATAACAAATACACCAATTAGTCATATACTTAACTTACGAATTGGTTTACTTAACTTTACTTCTTAAGGTTTGCGTTCTTGAAATATTATTTTACGCGACTAACTTTCAATACCGGTTTACGGTTTTATAACATACGGAGATGTCTTACTCAACACGTTTATCATCTTTGATGATTCACATTCTTATCTTCTTCGTATACTTCTCTAGGACTCAGTACACATCGGTTCTCTGCTAGTAGTCCATATGGTAGTCTGAGTGGTTTCGCACAAACAACTAACAAACAAGTTCTCGTCTCATCTACACTGCCATCACAGTGAGTTAGATCGGTTGCCAGTTTTGTATATACCTTCACTCTCTAAAGGAATTGTTTCTCCCAGCTCCTATATGTCAACCATCAGAGGTTACAATTGTACCACAACCTAACATTCTCTTAACTTATACGAATTATTAAATTATAATGTTCATTATGTTAATTTCTTATTCCTTTTGGCTTTCTGGCAAGTAATTGCCATACCTCAAGATTCATTCTTATTCGATTCACATTCGGCTTTCATTAATCTCATTACCGTTCGATATGGCTTTCTTGATACCATTCGTATCTTACTTACTACATTCATCAACGTCGAAGTCATACAACTAGGGTATACTTAGCACGTTCATCAAACGAGAATACGAATACGATTCACGAGGATCGTTTACGTATTCAACGTTCACGTTGCTCGTCTCTTAATCTCTCATTCAACCTTTACTCAAGGTTTTAATTGCTTTCGATCGTTATCCATCCCATGAACCCCATGTTCATTATTCTTTCTTAATGTCAAAGCCAAACGATTCGCTGTAAACTAAGACAGATCGTTCGTCGCAGTAAAGTTGCATTCACAGCGTCTAAACGCTTTACATTCATCTCTCAATGCCATGTCATAACATCAAAATGTTATACATTAACATCGTCAACCAAAGTCTAAGGAATCACAACCATAACAATCCCTCACGTTCGTTTATCACGACTACAGTCCCCAGACATCGGTTATCTAACCCGCATCTACATTCTTTGTCTTTTATTCTCGTTTAATCTTTTCGTTCAACCTTTATTAAAGGTTTAAAACACTTGGTTAAGTTTTACATTAGTTGAACATTATGTTCAAATTTCTTTCTTGTACATCCTCTAGTAACTGAGAACTAAAAATCTCATTTCTGGACATTACTCTGCACCGGCGCTGCGGCGCCGTGCCCTTCCCTTCCTCTTATACTGCGGCGTGACCTACTTCTCTCTCCTCCCTTCTCGGACTGGCGCTACGGCGTGAGGCCTTACTTAGTGGGCCGCGCTGCGGCGCTACACTCGAAAAGATTTTCATACTGTAAACGGCGCTGCGGGTCCACGACTCACATTTTATAAGTTCTCTTATATTCTTATGAAACCCTACACGTTCGGGTTCATTTACTAACTTTCAAAAAAAATTTCTTTTACAAAAGTTTTGTCATAACTTCGTTATAGTTTAGTTTTAATCCATTCTTCATGAACGTTTCTACCGTTCCTAACCAAGCAATAAACAACTAAGTATACGCGATGGTTTTAAACTTGTCCATTAACAACAATTATACTACGATGGTTTTAAATTTGTCCATCAACAACGTTCTTCGTGTTCTCCGCGTTCTTCATGTTCTTCGTTCGTTCTTCATTTTTAATCAATATTTTGGATTATGATTTCACTTTTTCTTGGAATTTGATGTTATTGCACATCATTCCTTACTTATTTAACCTACTCATTCATAATATTCATTCGGATCACTCAAAATCCTTACGAATCTTATACTTCCTTAAGAAATTTATAAACTAAATTTCTTATTCTTATTTCTTCATTTTCTTACGATTTCAACCATATGAAATCTTTTATAACTTAATCTACTTCTTATCTTCATTAAGTTATGTTTTTTAGCATAAAAACTTAAAGAAAATTTAGAAGAAACTAGTGTTCGGATTACCGTTCTTCTTTATTTCTCTTCCGTTATACAAAGCCGGTGATTTCCTAACTTTTCTATTTCACGATCACTTTTGATCCAAGCATTCATGGTCACGCTCTTCCCTTTCTTCTCGCAACCGAGCTCTCTCAATCTCTCTCAAGTGTAGGAAAAAAAATCCTAGAAAATGAAATTCTAGGTTTCTATTTATACAAAACCAAAGCTAGAGGCAAAATAGTCATTTCGCCCCTAACATTCCTATTCCCACCTCCTCTTCAACTTAACCACCAAGTTAACTTGGCCACCACCCTTGCTTGGTGGCCAAGTGGTCGGCCCATACGCCCATGGGTCACCCCATGGGTTGCCCCAATGGTTCTTACCCATCCATTTACCCATCAGTTTTATCCGCGGTTTCTTTTCTTGGTTTGGGCCTTAACCCTAATTCTTATTGGGCCTAACTTGGGCTTGATTTCACAAATAATTGGGCTTGACATAATCCAAGTCCAATTGGATTCTACAAAGTCCATGAACATAAAGTCCATTAAGACTAATCGTATTCTACGCATTCCATTCTCGTATTATCGTATTCTCTTCGTATATCGTTCGTACAATATTCGTATTATACGTCGTACTAATCTCCGTAATATACTCGTATAATAACTCGTATAATACTCATATTTCTCACGCATAATAACTCTAGTTATTATACGTACTAATTACATTCTCGGAAATCACTTTTCCTAACCCTTAGGTTTTGAGTCCGCAGGCAAAAACTTCATTTTTACCATAATTGAAATATTATTGAGTATTCCATCACGTCTCAACATTTAACGTTGTGACAACCCGATATTTTCTATATAAATAAATAAGAAATTTTGTGTATAATTTTTTTTTATATATTAAGGATGAGGATTTGTACAAGATATTGTGTATACGTATTTATGTGGTAAATATAAAATATATTTATTACATAAATAATTGTAAATGATTTTATTTTAGAATCATTGTTTATTATCAATTATAATTTTATACTAATTAATTCCTTATTGGAAATGCTTTTATTAATTATTTTCTATGATAATATAATCTTATATTATTTAAATAATATATGAAATGATTTTAGAATAATTATAATGATTATTTCATTATATGAATTTGTTCAGAATATTAAGATAATTATTTTAACTTAATAAGGTTATTTATGACAGATAAATCAGATATGGAATCCAAACCCTAATTATGGGTTTTGATTGAGGAATGAGAATAATAATATAATATTATTATTTGTCAGTGTTATAGATATGTAGGGTTAGGTGTGAAATGTTAATGTGTGGAACAATTTTATTATATTACGACCAAACCTTAATAATATTTTACAAACCCTATTTATGGTTCTGGAATTAGGAATGGTGATAAAAATATAATATTATTTATATTTTGATTTTTCAGTGCTATAGATATGTACTATATGTATGTGAGCTAGTAATGATGGAGTAATTGTGATGCAGTATTTGAAAAACCTAATTTTGAAACTCAATTGTGAGTTTAAGGCTATTATATAACTGTGTTATATGATATATGTTATGTGCTACTTCATGATATGCTAATTAGGAAACCCTAATTATAAATATTAAAACCCTAGTTTATATTATATTTTCTAGATATTATAAAACCCTAACTATGAATGAAAACCCTAATCCGGAAACCTAAACCGGAGGTCTGATCAGTTAGAAATAGTGTTACTATGATTAATATCAGGTATGATAGACTTTAATTACTAATTAAGATGAATCTAATTAGTAAATTAAAACCCTAAAATCTAGAACCCTAAATTAATTTATTGAAACCCTAATTGATTTGAAACTCTAATGTGAAAGTCATTCATGACTTTGAGAATTTGTTAAGTCGTTATGCAATCACGATAATGTGATTAACGACTGGTAATATAGAAATTAAAACCCTAATACATAGAATTCTAATTTGATAATTAGAAAACCTAATTATAAATCGCTAACCCTAATTATCAAAATATTAAACCCTAATTACTAAATTAGCAAAGTCAATGATAATTATATGATCTAGAAACCTTAATTAATTTATTTTTTTGAAAACCTTAAGATAATTTAGAAACACTAATTTTCTATTAAAACCTTAATTTTTAATTAGTAAGTTATAATTAAAATTTTATTGAGCTTTAGTCTTAATTGTTTAAGCACTAGAAATTATTTGGGGAACCTTAAGGTTTAAAATCTAGTGATTAAAACCTAGATTCAAGTACCATGGACAAAGAATACCCTTAATTACATTGTTAAATTACAAAAATAGCATTTTTGATTATTTAATTGAGGTTACTTGCAAATCCTTCTATATCTTAAGTTGTTTAACAACTCCAACCACTACCTTGACTCTAAGATGAAAGCACACAACCTCTAAATAAGCCTAAGTCCAGCCATACATGCATCTAACATCCCTATATAAAGATTGGAGAGAGAAAAGTTTACTTTTGCTAGCCATTTTTGTTCATGACACTCTACTAATTCTCTCAAGCCCCAAACCTCTGAAAATATCAAGCTAAATCAGTCGTAAGCAAAGCCCCACGTTCATCATAACCAGATCAGAAGCCAAAAATCAAAAATTAAGCATAAAAGGTATAAAACCCTACCTTGAATTGTTGTCCAAAAGTTGTTGTTAGATCTTGTGTTTTGTTGTTAAAATATGTTGTTTGTAATCTAACATGATGATCTGGGTTGGTATATTACAAGTCTATAACATCAAAGTGCTCGAATTCAAATATTTTCAAAATCTGGAAAATAAAATTTTTGGGTTCTAACATTAAATGTCAGACGCTGTAGATCGTTGTGTGTTTATTGAATTTGTTCTTTTAAAGTGTTAATCCATAACCTGTCATGTTTTCTTTAAAATGAAAAAGGAATCAAAGTCAGAACTACTGTAGATTGGAAGTTATGATCGGTCAAAACCCGTTGACCGGGCATGACCGGTCGAAATCTGGGTAAGCCCAGAACCTAAAAATCTTGTCTGACAGCTTTTTGAACAGCTCAGATCTGACTGATTTGATTTTGTTTATTGGTGTTTTTGTAATCTATGTATAGCTTGACATATGTACTTTATGTGTATAGCTTTAGATCATGTTAATAATCAATAGGATGAGTGTGATTTTCGATCAAAGCAGGCCGATCGGCCATGATTTCACTTTCTGGGAAAAACCCAGAAATTTTAGAAGCAAGCATCTGACATGGTTTGACCGGCTATTAACTGTTGAATTTGTTGATGTTTTGTTGATGTTTTATATTAGATCTCTTTAGTTACATGTGATTTACAACCTAGAACCTTTAGATCACAAAAATGTTACACGATCCGAATGTAGTGATGGTTCAAACTGTGCCCCATGATCTGTTCTTCATTTCTGGGTTTCCAAAAATGAAGAACAGCCTCTGACAGCCATTTTAATGGCTTAGATATTTCATTTGGTGCACGATATAAGCATATTTGTTTTTGGATCTTGTAGTTTTACAGTTTCTCTACATGATCTGACCAAAACCAAGTCCAGAAACACATCACACATTAAATTACACTCGGTCAAACTAGCAATCCCGGTCACTGACATGTTTTTTGGGTTTGGCTTGAAGAACACCTATAGCGATAGAAAGTGTCGCTATAGCCCTTTAGCAACAGTTTTATTTATAATTTCTGGAAATTAATAAAAAAATTGGTAAAAATGGTTTTTAATTATTAAAAATACATAATAAATTATAAAAAATTATTTTAAAGTCTGAAAAATAGTTTTTAACTATTTTGGGTATATTTCGAAAATATTTAATATTTTTGGATTGTAAATAGTATTTATTTATTTAATTACAATATTAGATAAATTATTTAAAAATAGTTTTAATTCATGAAAAATTATATTATTGTGTTAGAAAATAATTTTGAGTTATGTTTGATAACTTTTAATATTTTGTGATAATTTTAATTAATAAATTAATATTAATGATAGTTAAGTTATTTATTAAATGAATTAAATAAATAAATTAAAAATGATTTTATTATATTAAAAATCATTTTAAATAATAATAAGGTATTTAAGAATATTTTAAGTTATAAAATATGACTTTTAATATTTAATGGTTAATTTCATTAATTAATGATTATTAATGATATTAAAGTTATTTAATAATTATATTAAATAAATTTGTTTAAAAATGATTTTTATATTATAATAATCATTTTAAATGAAAATAAAGTGTTTAAAGATATTTTAAGTTATAAACTATAACTTTTAATATTTATAGGATAATTTCATTAATAATTTAATATTAATGATATATTAATGATATTAAATTTATTTAATAGTTATATTAAATAAATAGTTTTAAAATGGTTTTATTTATTTAAAAATCATTTAAAAGGGATATAAATGAATTAAAAATATTTTAAGTTATAATTAATGACTTTTAATATTTAGATAATAGTTCATTAATATTTAAATATTAATGGTAATTATTTAATAATGATTTTAGTTGTTTTAAAAATCATTTAAGTGTAATATAGGTACTTTAAAAATAATTTGAGTTATTATAAATAACTTTAATATTTTAGGCAATGACTTCATTAATAGTTTAATATTAATTAAATATTAATGATAATAGAATTGTTTGATATTTAAATCATTTAATAATGATTCTGATATTTTAAAAATTATGGTAAATGGCAATAATTATTTTATAATTATTATAAGGTTATGAAAAATAATATGATTGTTGTTTAAGTTATCTATTTGGATATTGAGATACAGAATAGAGTCTCAGACTCGATAATTATTTGATATGGCTGTCGATACGCCAACATGTTTCAGAAATTGATCTGGACTTAGATAATTTAGTTAGTTAATTGTTTATTTGTGATTCAATGGTTATTAAGGTTTTGTGCCAATGTGATTAGGAATGTGTTGATGTTTGCTTGTGAGTCAATGATTGTTGAACATGTGTGATAAGGTGATTAGGTTATGTGCTGACTGCGAAATGCAGTACTATGTGTTATATTATATTGTTCTAATCGAACGATTGATTTGATTAATGATAGGTCGTGATAGAAAGATAGAACTAAGTTGAGAATTGTAAGCAGCGCATCAGGCAGGTATCCTAACTTTGCATTTTCTTTATGCAATGGACAAGTGTAAGAATATTTCAGAATTATTATTATTAATGTACAGATGGTTAAACGTATATTATATACACCCTTTGATTATCAACATGTTAGTATATGATAATTCGGATATATATTCTGTTCGTTAATTTCTAGAAATGATTATACAAGTGTCCCCACTTGGATAATCATTATATTTAATTACACGTTGATACACGTTTGTTATACATATATGTTGAATTATAGATTATTGTTGGATAAAATAAAACTTTTGTCTGGAACCCTGACAAATATGAACATCCCGTTCACGGGAAAACTTTTATGCGCCCAAGGCGGATCAAGTAAATGATAACATCATTCTTATAATGTAGTATTGATCAATACAGGGCACAACAGGCTGATCACCCCCGTGTCCGTAAGTTATGACGGTTTACAGATGAAGTTCTGCTAAACCATTTTGAAAATAAAAACAATGTTCATAGAATGTCACTTAAACCCTATTTATAGCCAATACGTAGTTTCAAAAATTTGAAAGAGGGTTGTTATGTTATTAATATCGGTTCAGAATACGTCACAACTATTGACTTGTTGTAGATGGATATTATAAAGAAAACATTTAAATTCTTTCAGCTTATATATATATAATACTTGTTGGGCACTCAAATGCTCATCCTTGCTTAATTTAAATGTTTTCAGATAAGTGTGAACAATCAGAAGAATCGATCAAGAACATGTGAAAAGGAAAGCAAACAGAATAGGTTTACGGTGTCATATAGTAAAGGTTGCGTACTTGGGATTAAACTCTGATAAAGGTAAGATAAGTTTATAATTTATTTTAGTTTTATTATTATTAATAATATTTCCGCTCATAGAAATGGTATCGTGAAGTACCGAGTTTGGGTTTCAAGTATCCGGATTCGGGGCCTTCACAAACGTAATCAATAACTTCTCAAAATTTCAAAATAAATCTCCAAGCAGAAACAGGTGAATAGTGCCTATTTTGTCTTTTTCCCCAAAAATATTTTGTTCCTGAAAAACTTTTATTTTCGTCTTGAAAATTCTTACTCGTTCAATCTAGCTCGTAGCCAGGATCCTCCCGATTAATAATCATTATAGGTTATAAAACGATTAATATACACATAGCACATAATAGTATTAATAAAAATTCATTTTATTAATAACTAATTATTTAAATCTTAATTTCTGGACAATCCGAATTTCCGGGTTGTCCCATCCTTCCCCCCTTATAAAAATTCAGTCCTCAAAATTTCTTCTAACCATACCCATACACGGGTCATTGCATTCACCCCTTCTTCACAGAATTTCATCCTCAAAATTTTAACTTGCTTTTCTTCTCAACTTCTCTTCAAAGAAGTCATTATCTTTCAAACATTCCCTACCCTTCATAACTTATCAAGAATCATGAAGTGAAAGGGATAACGAGGAATATAAAGATTCCTTTAAAACATTTCCTACTTTTGCTGAGGGGTCAAATTGGCCATGAACTGTTACTAGGTTAAACAGCATGATGCCGTAACCTTTCTTTCCACGGTCAGTTTACAATCACAAAGAAGGTAAGCTACCTGTTCCATGTTCTCCTCAGACTAAATCATTTGAATCTGCACCAAACAATTTGGTTCGGCATAGCTCTTCAAAGAAAGATCAATTTTCTTTTAATCATAACATACCATTCGTCTTAGTCAAATCAAGTAGCTTAGATCATAACAATAAATTGGACATCAACTTGAAACATTCGTCTAGTCCATTCGCTTGACATCAACTTTCTTTAAATTCGTTTGCAATACATCAAAACGTTTCATGACGTCATGATACCGCACTTTTCACAATACGTTAAGGACTTCGTCAGTTTATGACTTCATCATTATGCATCATACCATAGCAGGTTATTGATCCTCTGATCAAATTCCACACCAAGTTTAACTGCATTAATAACTCCATCCTTTTACCATCTTTGCATCAAATGCACTGATGATATAAAATTCATTTTGATATTTTAAACCAATTTATGTCTAGCTGAAACAATTAGCATAGACATACCAAGAATAGTTATTTTAAAATCCATTGGTTCTGAAAGCTGAACTAGTTCATTCATTTTCAAAATGCGCACATCAGCACGATTTCAAGAAATTTCAAAATCTAGCATAGGTAGATGACTTGGAATATCCTATTCTCCATCTTCCTTCATTGTCTTACTTACGACAATACTTAATCTTCTCTAGCACCTTCAATGCCAAGTCTATTGAAAATACTTACTTTCAGTCTAAACATTCCTATACCTTAGTATAGTTCATCAACTTACCACAGTTTATGTGTTTAGGAACTTTCCACAACCATATGTGTTTAAGAACTTATCTTCGCAATATGTATTCCAAGAACAAATCAAGGACTATCTATATGCTTAGGGCTCAGAAACATAGCATATAACTATGAGTCACAAACTTTTCATAAGTATAAGTTTCAAGAACCCACACCTATCTTATCATTTTCTACCTATCTAGTATATACATTAGAAAAATTCACCTTGTCGTCATATATATCTTGATAGCGTGACCAATTTCAATGATTATCACTGTAATAAACTTAGTGGTTGTTACACCAAGCACAAACCTCTTTCCACACAAAGATTCATACAACTCAGCCATCACATGAGTCCTCAATTGAAATCTTACAACTTCTAACTTTCTCTTTACTTAATACGAATTTTATTTAATTCGTATACTATCCTTTACAACTCAATTTGAGTTCTTTTCCTGTACTACTTCGTAGTACCATTCATTCATAACATTAGCTATAAATCATTCATCGTTTAACAGCTCATCTGTTACTTCGATTTACTATGATCACGTGGTGATCTTCTTATCCTTCTCTTTACGATTATAGTCTTAGGTACTCATACCTAAGGTTTATAACCAATCAGCTCTGATACCAACCTGTAACGCTCCGATAATATATCATACTTGTGTGCGCACGTTGGTTCCCCGATAATATAGAATTTCTCCCTTTTTAAGAGGGTTGTTCATCTCAGTAGATTTTCAAGAGTCCGCACCAAGTCAATTGGTTTGGATAGATTTCTAACATATGATAACAGTCTAACCGAATCAAAGGTTTAGACAACTTTTATAATGCACTTTAAGAACAATAAGTCTAATGCTCGCAATAATGTCAAAGTAATTGATTTTCGAATAGTAATAGTTATTTGCTCATTATACGTATATCAATAATTTAGATTCATACAATATACAATGTAGGAATTTAGATAACTTGTATTCGATATTTGAATCAATGGAAGTTAGAGAGCTCGCACAAAATCCAAAGTTGTGATAGTTAGGAGACTTGCCTTTAGCGTTGATTACCACTTAAAGCGTAATATCACTTCAATGAACTATGTTATCCTATATATGTATGTATTTGTATTCAGTAGTCATATATACTTGATATGCATTTTCATATACTTCCATCACACATACCTAAATTCATCTAGGCTACACACATTCAAACTCATAGATGTGTAACTCACATTGATTTTACCTTTAAAGTCTTTTGTAACATATGCTCATCTTTTGTATTCGTAAATTATCTCTTACTCTACATATTTTTAAGTTGTTTCACATATAAAAGATCCTTTAAGCTAGTTTTGATCCTTTATTAATGTTACTCAAACATTTCCTTCTTTCAAAGTTAAAAGAGTGCATTATATCAATCAACTTGTCATTATACCACATAATATAGCCAAACAACTTCTTTCTGCACATGCTTGCATAATTTATCAAACTGTTTAACTAGATGTGTGAACATGTCGAATATCTCTAGAGCCATATGCATCCTATTCTAATTGTTCCCAAGTTCACAAAATAATTCATAGAGTTTGACATCTCAATTGGTTTTCAATCACTAAGATGTCATGACTATCAATCTATACATGCAAGGTACATTGAGACCACACTTCATATGTATTTATCAAACCAATTAAGCTATAAACATGTTTTTCGTCTTTTAACTTTTCTTTAAAAATGTTATGATTCAACTTCAAACCTACTAAACAACTTGTAAAATACATTGATATATGTTTAGGCAGTATGTACGTTTTTGAAATTAAGTGGAGTTTAAGACTTCTTGCATCAACAAGCAAACAAAAGTTCTTTTGCTGTTACAGCGCCCCCCGTCGGGGCGGGCAGGTCCCCTGCTAAAACACGAGCAAGTGTTCCCCTGTTCGCCCCTGTCCGGATTTTTGAGGATTTTTCAACCCAATTCTCATCCAAACAACAATGTAATCATGTTAATTGTTATAAACTTGCTACATAACCTTCCAAGCATTCTTCTAACAATCCTACACATACAAAAAATTAATTTCAAGGATTAATTCAAGGTTTTTGCCATTTTTTCAAAGTTTAACACATATAACAATTTTCTTTCTTACGAATCCATTACATGATCATTTTACTTCGTTTAACTTTCATTGAACTCATTTTTGACCACATTAACAATATCTAACATAAATTTACAGATTCTAGCATGTTTCAACCATAACCATTTCAACTTAAACAAGTGTTTTTATACTCATAAACTTTGGAAAGCTTGAGTGTTTGAACATCTAGAGGAAAGGTTGCCTTTTCTTAAGTTGAATTGCTACTCTAGCTTCAATTTGAAGATTCTATAAGCTCACAATGTTCACACTCTTACTAGAAATCATAGAGAAATTAGCAACATGCTTATGAATGAAAGGGACTTTATTTATAGGAAAGCTTGTGACCAATATGATTTTGTGCAATGAATCAAACCATTGGAATGGAGTAGAAGCTAATAGTTATGAAGGATTTGGTAGAAGAGTACAATTTAGCCCACTCGCTTCTCCATGATTTGCTAGCTATGGAGTTGGTATTGAGGGACTAGGCCAATGGCCTAAAACGTGAAGAAAAGAAGGAGTGACTTTCAGTTTGGGACACCAGCCAATTCTCAGCACTTAGTAGCACACTTAGGTCCATTTTGCCTTTGTTCACACTAGAGCATACAAATACACCCACTCATATATTACACATGAAATCATATAATCCATGTACATTAATTTATTTCAAGTAATAATTATTCTAGACTAGGATATAATTTAATTGTGTACCTAAGCTACTTATTATTAATTTATTTATTTAATGAAGTTACTTTCCCTCGTAGGTTTAAAATACCCATTAAATTATTCTCACATACATCAATAAGTCACATAAGACTTTTTATACAACTTGATCAATTACTTAAGTCAAGCTTACATTTATCATATAGTGTTATATGATAATCATTTTCATTACAATGTCACCCCTCACTTTATATGAAATGAAAAACCTTATTATATATGATTTCTCTTCACACACTATTATTCATGATAATTAACGAATAACAAATAAATCAACCTCATTATGAAATTATTTACTTATTAGTAATACTAATTAATTCCATCATTAGTTAAATTAGTATTTTCTCAATTCAACATCTTGCCACACTAGGCATAACTCCACAAGTTTAAACTATGCTTCTCATCACTTTTGCTTCATTGATTAATTATCACTTAGCTTAATCAATTAAAATGCTCATCACAACACATGTCGATGCTATATATATATATATATATATATATATATATTTATATTCAAATAAATATGCAAACAAATCTTTATTCTCAATATTATAATTTATTAAAATTCGCGGGTATTACATCCTCTCCCCTTATAAAAATTCCGTCCTCGGAATTGTACAAAGTTACTCAAATAAATGGGGATAATCCCTACACATCTTATCCTCTAATTCCCACGTGACTTCTTCGGTATCGTGGTTTCGCCAAACCACCTTTATAGAATATATAATTTTATTCCTCAATGTTTGTTCCTTTCTATCTAGTATTTGAACAGGAGTTTCCTCATACTTTAAATTTTTCTCTACTTGAATAAGGTCATACGAGATCACGTGTCTGTAGTCGGGCTTGTAGGGACGTAACACTGAAATATGAAACACGTTGTGGATGTGTTCCAATTCAGCTGGTAATGCAACTTTGTATGCCACTTCGCCCACTCATTTCAAAATTTCGAACGGTCATATGAATCTCGGACTCAATTTCCCTTTCTTTCCGAATCTGATCTTTCCTTTTCAGGGAGAGACCTTCAAAAACATAAAACTTCCGACTTCAAAATCTCGGCTCTGACGATGCAAATCGGCGTATTTCTTTTGGCGATCTTGAGCTGCTACCAATCTGCCCCTTATTGTTGTTACCACGTCAGCCGTTTGTTGAACTAATTCTGGTCCCAAAAGTCATCGCTCTCCGACTTCGTCCCAATATAATGGTGTTCTATACTTTCTTCTGTAAAGAGCTTCATATGGCGGCATACCAATACTCACATTATAGCTATTATTGTAAGCAAATTCTACTAATGGTAAATGGTCATCCCAATTCCCTTTGAAGTCCATCACGCAAGCTCTAAGCATGTCCTCTAACGTTTGCATGGTTCGTTCACTTTGTTCGTCGATTTGAGGGTGATAAGCAGTACTTAATCTCAACTGAGTTCCCATTCGCTCTTGAAAACTTTTCCAAAATTTTGACGTGAAACGCGGATCTCGATCGGAGACAATCGACACTGGCACTCCATGTCGTGACACGATTTCCTTTACGCATAAATTTACTAATTGGTTCAAACTGAATCGAATCTTGATAGGTAGAAAATGAGTTGTCTTTATTAGTCGGTCCACGATAAACCAAATGGCATTATAACCCTTCTGTATGATCGAAAGTCCAACCACGAAGTCCATAGTAATATGCTCCCATTTCCATTCTGGTATTTCCAGCGGTTGAAGTAGTCCACTAGGCCTTTGATGTTCTACTTTGACCCTTTAACAAGTAAGAAATCTACTAATGCATTCTGTAACTTCTCTTTTCAAAGTAGGCCACCAAAAGTGATGTTGAAGATCCCGGTACATCTTTGTGCCTCCTGGATGAACATAATACGTAGTATTATGTGCTTCGTGCAAAATTTTCTCTCTTAATTAGGTAATAGCTGGCACCCATATTCGACCCTCAAATCTTAATATACCATCCTTATCTACTTTGAACGTTTCCTCCTCATTTTCTACTATTCTCTTCCTTATCTTCTCACATTTTTCATCTTTCTCTTGTGCTTCTTTTAATCTATCCAGTAATGTCGGGTGAGCTTCCATCACGAATAATTTTCCTCCTGTTTCTTTTGGTCCTTTCACCTCTATTTCCAATTTTTCCATTTCTCTTATTAATTCCTCCTGAGTTGTCAGCTTGAATAACTTTTCCCTTCCTTTTCTACTTAAAGCGTCGGCTACTACATTTGATTTTCTAGGGTGATAAAGAATTTCGCAGTCGTAATCCTTGATTAATTCCAACAACCTTCTTTGTCGCATATTCAACTCCCTCTGTGTGAAGATATATTTCAGACTCTTGTGATCTGTGTATATCTCACATTTTTCTCCATACAAATAATGCCTCCAAATATTTAAAGCAAATACTACCGCTGCTAACTCCAAGTCATGGGTAGGGTATCGTTTTTCAAAATCCTTCAACTGTCGTGACGCATACGAAATGACCATGCCATGTTGCATTAGCACACAACCAAGTCCTCTATGCGAAGCATCACTATACACTACAAATCCTCTTGTATCATCTGGTAATGATAATACAGGCGCTTCACTCAACCTCCTCTTCAATTCTTGAAAACGCTCCTCACATTTGTCCGTCCACACGAACTTCACCGTCTTCCTTGTTAGATTGGTTAGTGGGTTTGCTATCTTAGAAAAATCCAGGATAAATCTTCAATAGTACCCAGCTAAACCTAAGAAACTTCTTACTTCTGTTGGCGTCCTTGTTTGTTCCCAGTTACTTACCGCCTCCACTTTTGCAGGATCCACGGAAATTGCATTTTGATCTATTACGTGTCCTAAAAACTGAACCTTCTCCATCCAAAATTCACATTTCAAAAATTTAGCGTACATCTTTTCCCGTTGTAAGGCTTCTAATACCATCTTCAGGTGTTCGGCGTGTTCTTCCCTAGTTTTTGAATAAATCAAAATGTCATCAATAAACACTACTACAAACTTATCTAAGTATGGCTTGAAAACTCAGTTCATCAAGTCCATGAATGCTGCCGGAGCATTGTTTAACCCAAATGACATCACTAGAAATTCATAATGTCCGTAACGTGTTCGAAATGCCGTCTTTGGTATGTCCTCCTCTCGCACTTTCAACTGATGATAACCCGTTCGTAAGTTTATCTTGGAAAACCTATTCGCTCCCTTCAATTGATCAAAAAGGTCATCTATCCTTGGCAATGGATATCTATTACAAATCGTCACTCAGTTCAACTCCCAATAGTTGATTCAGAGCCTCATCGATCCATCCTTTTTCTTTAAAAATAACACCGGAGCTCCCCAAGGGGACACACATGGTCGAATGTAACCCTTATCTAGCAATTCTTGCGGTTGTATCATCAATTCCTTCATTTCTACTAGCACCATACGATATGGGGCTTTTGAAATCGATGCCGTTCCTGGTGTTAAGTCTATTATAAATTCGATTTCTCTGTCTTGCAGAAGACCAGGTAGATCGTCTGGAAACACGTCTTGAAAATCTTTGACTATCGATATATTCTTCATTTCTACCCCCTTTTTCGAGTATCTACTATATAGGCCAAATAACCTACACGTCCTTTCTTTAACAATTTCTTGGCCTGCATCATCGTAAGGCAACACGATTGCTTGAGCGATGAGCTACCATAAAATAATATCTTAGACTGATTTGAAGCCTAAAGGTTCACACTCATCTCTTGACAATTGATTGTCGCAGCGTGGCTGAATAACCAATCCATTCCTAATATTACAGCAAACTCTCCCAATCTAATCGAAATTAAGCCTACCTTTAGTTCGTGTCCTATAATGTTTGCACGACAGTTTCAGTAAACAAACTCTACGGGAATAATTTCCTTATTTGTAACCTCTATGTTCAACGAATTTTCTAAGCGTTCATGGGTTATGTTTAGTTGCCTAGCAAATTCTTCAGACACAAAGGAATAGGTAGCGCCCGAATAAAATAA
This sequence comes from Panax japonicus, assembly GCA_020205505.1. Taxonomy (NCBI): domain Eukaryota; kingdom Viridiplantae; phylum Streptophyta; class Magnoliopsida; order Apiales; family Araliaceae; genus Panax; species Panax japonicus. The sequence goes on from CM035107.1 coordinate 33,404,930, forward strand.
TACATTTGCATTTATATTATTGATTGGGAGAATACCTGACACCACATCCCTTGCAGTCACTGCGTCCTGGACTGTCATATTAAAGGTTCGGGCAGTTGGTCGGTTGGATTGCGTTTGTCCGCCGATCATCAGCATGTTGCCCCCTCCCTATTGGCCGCTTCCTCCGCTCCTCCCCTTCTTTGGGTAATCCTTGATTTGATGCTCAGTTGAGAGACATACGAAACATCCCTTGATCTTTTTCGGTTTCGGGCAGTTAGGTGAAATGTGCCCTTCCTGGCCGTAGTTGTAGTAGACGTTGCATCCCTTCCAGCACTCCCCTTGATGATTCCTACCACATTTCGAACAAGCTTCAGTTCTTTTCTTAAACCCTCCTTAATAACCCTCTGACTGACTGATGGTTCGATTGTTGTTATTGTTGTTGTTGTTACGGTTATTCCATTTCCTCTTTCCAGATGGCTTCCACCACTACTACTCCCTCCACGAGTTTCTCCCACTACATTCTTATTTTTCTTCTCCTTATTGTATTGGCTCAATGCCTCTCTACCTCCCTTACCAATTATCGCCTTCTCTAATAATGTGATGAACGATTCAATTTGAAGGACTGACACCTTGTTGAACAACCAAGGTTTTAGTCCTAGTTCGAAGTGTCGAGATTTCCTTTCTTCGGTGTCGACTTGATGTGTTGCAAATTGTGTGAGTTCATTGAACTTGGTCGCGTACTGCGCCACCGTCATCTCTCCTTGTTTCAGTTCCAGAAATTTTACCTCCATCTTATTCTTCATGCTCTTCGGGAAGTAATTCTCGAAGAACAACGTCTTAAACCTTTTCCAGGGTATAATTCCTTATCCCGCTCTCTGTTGATTTGCTTCCCTCCAGTAGTTTGCTTCACCCCTCAACATGTATATAGCGAACACGGTTTTCTGGTCTTCACCCACCCGAGCAATGGCGAAGGCTTTCTCCATTTCCTTGATCCACGTTTGTGCTACGATAGGATTGGTAGTACCCATGAATTTCGGAGGTCCTACGCTCTTAAAGTCCTTGAAGTTTCCGACCAGAGCTACTGGGGGATTGGGTGGTACTGGTTTATTTCTTCCCCTAGGAGCTTCTCTTAACAAGTCAACAAGCCTCTGTATCGGGTCTACTGGTCCTCTCTCATAATTAACCGATTCTTCTGGTGCAATTACTCTACGTCTAGGGCATGTTTCTAAATCATAATTTTTTTCCATTTTATCATTTAGTTATATTACTTGTACATTTCCTAATTAGAAAAAAATATTATAACACGTTTTGGAATTAATATTATTTATATTCATAAGCCAACTCATTACATCATATAGTTATCTCTAGCATACTTCTGTAAATGACAACACTTATCCCCTAATATCACAAAGGACGGGGACGACACTAGCTTACTATCCCACTAACATTTTTTTTCTAAAGGTTGGGGTTACCATCATTTATAGCTTACAAAAAGACTAAGATCACCACAACATATTAACAACAAATAATAAACTACTATACTACTGAGATTTTCCCTCTAGACTCAATCTAACATCCCACGCTACACGACGCTCTGATACTCCTTATGCGTAATGCGCGCCACCATATCCCGACTTATGGTATGTCGGGTTTGTCCTTCTTTAGTTGGATGGTGATTTACCTTGTTGATCAACCTCTCCATAGTCGTGCGTAGAGCATAGCCCAACTTGTTCATCTTCCTCCTCTTACACCGTACCTCATCCTCTAGATCATCTACCCTATCATTGGAATCCTCCCACTTCTCCTCGAAGTGAATTCTATCCATCACCTCCATCTCTAACTGAGTACAAAGAGCTTCTTTCTCAGTCTTCTCACTAAGTTCCCTCTGCTCAGACTCTTCTAGTTTCCCTGCCAGCTCTACATTCTCAGCCACCGACCTATGAAACAAGGTTCACAATTGGATCCCTACCTCCCTGCGTTGAGCAATTTCCACCTCCATCTCTCGTATAGCTAACTTCCTCTGATGGTCCTCGTCCCTCAATTTTTGGAACTCAGACTCCCTCTCCCTAGCCTCCATCTCTAGCTCTTCCACTCTACATCCTAACTCCAGAATCTACTCATCATATTCTCCCAACATCTGATCCTCGAAAGTAGTTCCGTCAGAGTCCTCTATAGGCTCATCCCCCATAGGTTCCTCCTCCATAGGTTCCTCCTCCAGATCAGACTCCTTGGGTAGAGACTCCATCTCATCCTCCTCGTCATCATCATCGATAGGGGCCACTGCTGATATGGGCTCTGCTATCAATAGTGACTCAAATACCACGTGTATATCACGCGGCTCCTCTTCTATTACTCGACTAGGTCCTCCCATGTCAGTCATCATACAATCACCAACATCAGACAAAACAAACAACAACTCCATTAGAATGTCAAATAACATAACTTCATTGTATATAATGAAGTCATATTCTAAAACACACTAAGTTATTCTCTATGTAAACTCAATGTGAGTCTCATCCATCTCTATCTTCCAAGTTCTCCTAAGTTGTAATCTAAGGACTCTCGCTCCTAAGGTTTATAACTATTTCTCTGATACCAATCTGTGACTCCCCCAAATTCAGACACTCATATCTCGAATTTGGTTCGCCACGTGCTAATTCTAACATCACACTAAAATCATTAACAACAGAAATAATAGAATAATTTACATTGATATAATATAAATATTAGCGTCTCAATGTTCCGTAACCATTACTACAACAATCCAGTGATTAAACTTAAACATAATTAATCATCCTTAGTACATCATCATATGCATAGAAATAATATTACTAATACTCTTAAAGAACTAAGCTACTCCATAGCCTTGCCCTTCCCCTTGTCCTTTCCCGAGGTACCGCCTTGCTATGTCTTAACTGTAATGTTTTTAGGGAAGCAAGAATGAGCAAAAAGTTTACCCAATAAATATTATATCAAAGATAATGAACAGTTATAGCATTTGAATCTTTAAGTGTTTAACAGTAAATAGTAGTTCAAGGATATCAAGAAATATCAAAAGTGTTTGATAAATGTTACTAAATATTTAAGGATATCAATAATATTTCATGGTTTAATTATTTTGAGGTTCAATAATAATGAACACTGAGCAGTCGTTAAAGACTATGAACTCTTACTAGAATTAACAATATTATACTGCAATCCAAGATAGACGAGTACAACAGGTGATTAGCCTATGGTACCCTAAGTTATGCGTAACATTTAATCATACTTGTGTGCGCACGTTGGTTCCCCGATAATATAGAATTTCTCCCTTTTTAAGAGGGTTGTTCATCTCAGTAGATTTTCAAGAGTCCGTACCAAGTCAATTGGTTTGGATAGCTTTCTAACATATGATAACAGTCTAATTGAATCAAAGGTTTAGACAACTTTTATAATGCACTTTAAGAACAATAAGTCTAATGCTCGCAACAGTGTCAAAGTAATTGATTTTCGAATAGTAATAGTCATTTTCTCAATATAAGTATATCAATAATTCGGATTCATACAATATACAATGTAGGAATTTAGATAACTTGTATTCGATATGTGAATCAATGGAAGTTAGAGAGCTCGTACAAAATCCAAAGTTGTGAGACTTAGGAGACTTGCCTTTAGAGTTTATTACCACTTAAAGCGTAATATTACTTCAATGAACTACGTTATCCTATATATGTATGTATATGTATTCATTAGTCATATATACTTGATATGCATTTTCATATACTTCCATCACACATACCTAAATTCATGTAGGCTACACATTCAAACTCATAGATGCGTAACTCGATTTTACCTTTAAAGTCTTTTGTACCATATGCTCATCTTTTGAATTCATAAAATATCGCTTACTCTACATACTTTTAAGTTGTTTCACATATTAAAGATCCTTTAAGTTAGTTTTGACCCTTTATTAAAGTTACTCATACATTTCCCTCTTTCAAAGTTAAAAGAGTGCATTACATCAATCAACTAGCCATTATTCCACATAATATAGCCAAACAACTTCTTTCTACACATGCTTGCATAATTTATCACAATGTTTAACTAGATGCATAAACATGTCGAATATCTCTAGAGGCAAATGCATTTTATTCTAATTGTTCCTAAGTTCACAATATAATTCATAGAGTTTGACATCTCAATTGATTTTCAATCACTAAGATGTCATGAATATCAATCTATATATGCAAAGTACTTTGAGTCCACACTTCATATGTATTTATCAAACCAATTAAGCTATAAACATATGCTCACAAGGCTAGATTCAAAAATGCGTAAGGTTTTATAAACATGTTTTTCGTCTTTTAACTTTTCTTTAAAAAGGTTGTGATTCAACTTTAAACCTACTAAACAACTTGTAAAATACATTTATATATGTTTAAGGAGTATGTATGTTTTTGAAATTAGGTAGAGTTTAAGACTTCTTGCATCAACAAGAAAACAAAAGTTCTTTTGCTGTTACAGTACCCCCCGACGGGGCGGGCATTTGTACTATAGAACCCCCCGCTGGGGGCGGGCAGGTCCCCTGCTAAAACACGAGCATGTGTTCCCCTGTTCGCCCCTATTCGGATTTTTGAGGAATTTTCAACCCAATTCTCATCCAAACGACAATGTAATCATGTATAATTGTTATAAACTTGCTACATAACCTTCCTAGCATTCTTCTAACAATCCTACTCATACAAACAATTAATTTCAAGGATCAATTCAAGGTTTTTGCCATTTTTTCAAAGTTTAACACATATAGCAATTTTTTTTCTTACGAATCCGTTACTTGATCATTTTACTTCGTTTAACTTTCATTGAATTTGTTTTTGACCACATTAACAATATCTAACATAAATTTACAGATTCTAGCATGTTTTAACCATAACCATTTCAACTTAAACAAGTGTTTTCATACTCATGAACTTTGGAAAGCTTGAGTGTTTGAACATCTAGAGGAAAGGTTACCTTTTCTGAAGTTGAATTGCTACTATAACTTTAATTTGCAGATTATATAAGCTCACAATGTTCACAATCTACTAGAAATCTCAAAGAAATTAGCAACATGCATATGAATGAGAGGGTGTTTATTTATAGGCAAACTTGTGACCAATTTGATTTTGTGCAATGAATCAAACCATTGGAATGGAGAAGAAGTTAATGGTTATGAAGGATTTGGTAGAAGAGTACAATTTAGTCCACTCCCTTCTCCATGATTTTCTAGCTATGGAGTTGGTATTGAGGGACTAGGCCAATGGCCTAAAACGTGAAGAAAAGAATGAGTGACTCTCATTTTGGGACACCAGCCAATTCTCAGCACTTAGTAGCACACTTAGGTCCATTTTGCCCTTTGTTCACACTAGAGCATACAAATACACCCACTCATATATTACACATATAATCATATAATCCATGTACATTGATTTAATTCAAGTAATAATTATTCTAGACTAGGATATAATTTAATTGTGTACCAAAGCTACTTATTATTAATTTATTTATTTAATCAAGTTACTTTTCATCATAGGTTTTAAATGTAACGACCGAGAAATTTGGATCTTATTGTAAAATGATTTTATTAAGTTAAATAATAATAAAATCATATTCCATGTGTTATCAAGATGGTTGTCATTGCATAACCTATTGATGTTAAAATATCGTAGTATTTGGGCTACGTGGATGAATTAAAGAGTTTGAATTTCCAAGACGAAAATAAAAGTTTTCAGAGAAATTTTCTAAAAAACACTATTCATCGGTATTTGCTTGGGATATAATTTTAAGTTTCCGAGAAATACGCAATGATGGAATTACAAGGTAAGATAGATTATGTAATAAAAATCTAGTTATGAAAAATGTAATAAATCGCTTGTGGACTTAATTTATAAATGTTAAGTAAAGCGAAGTGTTAAGAAATAAGTAATAATGGTATGATACGTTGGTATTGTACAAAGTAATGAAAACGAGTATAATACGAAGTATTATATGAGTTGGTATGAATGATGAAATACCGTATATAAATTCTATAAGAATTAGAATACGAAAATGCATCAAGAAATGTTAATGGACTTGGATGATTGATTAATAATTAGGGACAAGTCCAAATGAATTAAAGGGAGAGGCTCAATTATTATTAATGAACCAATAAGTTTTTATTAATGCAAAGCCCAAAGGATTTATTAATCCAAGCCCAAAACTAAAGTCCAATAAATTGGTTGACCCATGGGGAAAACCATATTAATATTGTTGAATGTGTGGTGACCAAGTGATGTGGTGATCAAGTAAGTGTGATGATCAAGTAGGAGTATTGACCAAGACTAAAGAGTAATGACCAAGTGTAGGATTTAAGTTGTGCCTTGCAAGTAATGAATAGTACGGAGGTGGGTTAAGGAGGTGGGATGTTTTAAAGACTAAACTACCCTAACCTTGGAAATTCTATAAATAGAAGAAGCTTGCAAGCCATTTGTTGGTTGCTCAAATAATCTAGACATCACAAAGTGCTTAAGTGTTAGAGAGATTAAGTTGCAAATAAGTCACTTCCATAAGCCAAGAAAAGAAGAAGCAACTTATCAAAGTCTTCTAAAGTAAGACTTCTTCTCCAAATATCTTCTATCTCTATCATGATAGGATGATAAGAAAAGTGGGATTACGAAACATGAATGAGTAAGTAATGAACTTAAGCCAATTTAGTTGGTAATAAGTCATTTAAGCTAGCATGAGTTATAAACTTATGTGAAAATAATATGAACTTGTAAGAAGTTTATTAAGAGAAATGAAATGAATGTAAAAGAACTTATATGATTATATGTATCATGTATACCTAAGTTAAGTTATATGTTGAGAACATATGAGAAATGATGGTTAAGGAACTTTAATTGTCTTAAGTCATAAATTATCAAATCTTAAGTAGTTTATAATTTGACAAGTTATGAGCTCTTGAAGAATAAGTCCAAAAATCCAACCATGAATATAAGTTGTTGTATTAAGGATGTTAAAATGTTCACATGATGAATGGAAGTCATTTGTAATGTTGAACAAATCATAAAAATGAAGAATTCCCGGAACTTGCACGATTGGACAATAAACGTCGAATATGTACAATTCTCGGAATGAAAGTCAAATTTTGTGTTGGATCACGAAACCTTTGTTTTCCAATAGAGACAAGTCATAATAGGCATTTAAGAGTTGCGGACTCAAAAATGATCGGATTCTGACTTAGAACGAAGAAACGAGCGTTAAATATTCACGAACGTTTATCGTTTACGTTAAAAATAAACCAATAGGTGAATTTTTAGCAAACAAAGTCAAATAGATAAAATTCTTGAATGGTCATGTAGAGTAAGTATATTGTGAACCGTAGGCTTTTGAACGAGCTAATTTGGACTTATAACGAAGAAGTTATGCGTAGGGGAAGTTCACAAAATTTTCAAACTGAAATTATTATCTGGTGCACAGAGTTGGCACCACGGCGCCAACCCTAGGAAAAAGACTCGCGCCGCGGCGCGGAACAGTAATTGACCATACTGTAAGAGTTCGCCACAGCGCGAACCTTAGTTCAATAAGTGGCACCGCAGTGCCATGTACGGGTCAGAGATGTAATAAGGCTCGCGCCGTAGCGCGAGATGTAAGTATAAATCTGGCGCCGCAACGCCAGTCTCAGAACAAAGATAGTAATGAAATTTTCTAAGTGCAAAGAAAAGAAATGGAAGTAATCATAACTTAAGGGAGGTAATGTGACAACCCGAGAAATTAGACAATTTATTAAAATATTAAATGATTAATTTAAGGTCAAATAATAGATCTAGACAGAAAATGAGTGTATTCGTTTTATGTTATTGGGATGGAATTTTGAGGATTTCAACATTTCGTGAAGGCTTTTTGGTGAATTATTCAGGATTAAGGATTTATGTGACTATGTTCTGTGAATATGGTTATGTATATGTACTAAATGTGGTTAAGGGTCAAGGGTTGACCAGATTAATTATATATGTGTCAAACCCTAATCGTATATTAAGAACGCCAACGTTCAGTTAGAAAACCCTAACGTCTGATAAGAAATCCTAGAAACCGGTTCTGAAACCCAAATTTTGGTTCCGGGGATTTAAAACCCTAATTCGGATATTAAAAACCCTAGATTGGGAATGCAATGATATGTATAAGGTTAAACGTCATTAATTATAAATTAATTAGGGAATACCCTAATTTCCAATTTTTGAACCCTAATTTTACAGTGGTGGACTTAATTGCTATATTAGCAATGTTAATTAGGCAATATAAATCATAATTGTCAAGTTATTAGAAACCCTAATCTAATTAGGAAATCTAAGTTTTAATTTAGAAAATTTATTTTTCTATTAGAAACCTTAATTAATGGTTTATAAACCCTAATTCGTGATTTTGACCCTAATTGCGTAATTAGCAATTATAATTAGGAAATACTAATCATAATTAGTAAGATTTAAAGTATGATTAAGAAATTGTAATATAATTAGTAAATTCTAATTATAACTTAGAAATATTAATTTTCTATTTTGAAAATCTAAATTGGAAATTTTAGGAAATTAAATTACAAACCCTAAAATTTTTTAAACCCTAACCCTAATGTCCAAACCCTAAACCCTAGGAGTTTGTAGCAAATGACAATTTTAGAATTAAATTGGGAAGCAAAATGACCATAATGCCCTTATGTCACATTTTATATTTAGTAGCTTGCAAATCTTGCTATGATCTTGGGTGGGTGAACTAATACTAGCTCTAGCCTAGCCAAGTGTCCAAAATCAGCCACATTTTTGCTAGCAAATACATTGAATCTTATATATTATATAAGATTAAAGGAAAGAGAAAAGTTTACTTTACTTTTCATTTTTGCCAACCACTTCTCTCTCTCTCTGAAATTCGAATTGTAGGGTGAGAGAGTGAGATAAGATAAGTTAGAATCAGTTCATAGCTTGGCAAGATCAGAAAATCAAGATCAGAAAATAAAAATCAAGCATAAAAGGTATAAAAACCCTAACCTTGCAAATCTATGATTCAGATGTTTAATGTTGTTGTTTGTTGGTTAAACATGTGTAATAGGGTGTCAATTGATGATCTGGGTTGTCAAAATACAAACCCATAACATCAAAATGCTCGGATTTGGTATTTTAAGAAATCTGGAAAATGGGAAAAATATCGCCTGACAACCTAATGTCAAGGCTCTTAAATCTCTGTGTGCTTGATGTTTGGAGTATTTGATGTTATAGATCTGTTCTCTGGTATATGGTATTTTAATATGATACTTGAATCAACCTCATATGATGTTTAGATTATGAGTTATGAACGGTCAAAGACCGTTGACCAAACACGCCTTCTGGAATTCTGGGCAAACCCAGAAACCCTGATCGCATGACAACGCTTTTGAAGCTCTTAATCTTGCTGTGGTTTGCCTGTTTGTTCATGTTGTTGATTTAAGGTTGTAGTCTGATATGAGGAGTACATATATATGTCCTTAGATCACCCAAATATGTAACAGGAACGAAAATATAAAAGGTCAAACTATCGTCGACCAAATGACTGGATGAAGGTTCTGGAAAAACCCAGATCTATAAGTCCCATTTACTGACTACTAGTTTGACCGGCCTTGATTGCTTAGATATGTTGTTGTTAAGATGATCTAAGGTTATGAAGTTGTAAAGGGACATGAGTAATACATAATGGAACCTTAATATTACATTACTCATACCTAGAAGGCCTAGATCTGGATGGTCAAAGTAAGACCTAACAACTGTTCTTCATTTCTGGAAAACCCAGAAATGAAGAACAGCTTTGACATGCTTTTCTGCAGCGTAGATCTCTCTGATCTGTTGTTGTTTAGCCAGGAAACTGGTTATGAAGTTGTAGTATTACATAAATACTACAACATGAAATCAATTGCAAGCCCAGGAACATAAAGAACAATGAATTAGATCTGGTCAAACATACTCACCCGAACACTGACATGAAGCTCAAGAACATGCTCAAGAACACCTAGATTGGGAATGCAATGATATGTATAAGGTTAAACGTCATTAATTATAAATTAATTAGGGAAATCCCCAATTTCCAATTTTTGAACCCTAATTGTACAGTGGTAGATTTAATTGCTATATTAGCAATGTTAATTGGGAAATATAAATCATAATTGTCAAGTTATTAGAAACCCTAATCTAATTAGGAAATCTAAGTTTTAATTTAGAAAATTTATTTTTCTATTAGAAACCTTAATTAATGGTTTATAAACCCTAATCCGTGATTTTGACCCTAATTGCGTAATTAGCAATTATAATTAGGAAATACTAATCATAATTAGTAAGATTTAAAGTATGATTAAGAAATTGTAATATAATTAGTAAATTCTAATTATAACTGAGAAATATTAATTTTCTATTTTGAAAATCTAAATTGGAAATTTTAGGAAATTAAATTACAAACCCTAAAATTTTTTAAACCCTAACCCTAATGTCCAAACCCTAAACCCTAGGGGTTTGTAGCAAATGACAATTTTAGAATTAAATTGGGAAGCAAAATGACCATAATGCCCTTATGTCATATTTTATATTTAGTAGCTTGCAAATCTTGCTATGATCTTGGGTGGGTGAACTAATACTAGCTCTAGCCTAGCCAAGTGTCCAAAATCAGCCACATTTTTGCTTGCAAATACATTGAATCTTATATATTATATAAGATTAAAGGAAAGAGAAAAGTTTACTTTACTTTTAATTTTTGCCAACCACTTCTCTCTCTTTGAAATTCGAATTGTAGGGTGAGAGAGTGAGATAAGATAAGTTAGAATCAGTTCATAGCTTGGCAAGATCAGAAAATCAAGATCAGAAAATAAAAATCAAGCATAAAAGGTATAAAAACTCTAACCTTGCAAATCTATGATTCAGATGTTTAATATTGTTGTTTGTTGGTTAAACATGTGTAATAGGGTGTCAATTGATGATCTGGGTTGTCAAAATACAAACCCATAACATCAAAGTGCTCGGATTTGGTATTTTAAGAAATCTGGAAAATGGGAAAAATATCACCTGACAACCTAATGTCAAGGCTCTTAAATCTCTGTGTGTTTGATGTTTGGAGTATTTGATGTTATAGATCTGTTCTCTAGTATATGGTATTTAATATGAGACTTGAATCAACCTCATATCATGTTTAGATTATGAGTTATGAACGGTTAAAGACCGTTGACCAAACACGCTTTCTGGAATTCTGGGCAAACCCAGAAACCCAGATCGCCTGACAACGCTTTTGAAGCTCTTAATCTTGTTGTGGTTTACCTGTTTGTTCATGTTTTTGATTTAAGGTTGTAGTCTGATATGAGGAGTACATATATATGTCCTTAGATCACCCAAATATGTAACAGGAACGAAAATATAAAAGGTCAAACTATCGTCGACCAAATGACTGGATTAAGGTTCTGGAAAAACCCAGATCTTCAAGTCCCATTTACTGACTACTAGTTTGACCGGCCTTGATTGCTTAGATATGTTGTTGTTAAGATGATCCGAGGTTATGAAGTTGTAAAGGGACATGAGTAATACATAATGGAACCTTAATATTACATTACTCATACCTGGAAGGCCTAGATCTAGAAGGTCAAAGTAAGACCTAACAACTGTTCTTCATTTCTGGAAAACCCAGAAATGAAGAACAACTTTGACATGCTTTTCTGCAGCGTAGATCTCTCTGATCTGTTGTTGTTTAGCCAGGAAACTGGTTATGAAGTTGTAGTATTACATAAATACTACAACATGAAATCAATTGCAAGCCTAGGAACATAAAGAACAATGAATTAGATCTGGTAAAACATACTCACCCGAACACTGACATGAAGCTCAAGAACATGCTCAAGAACACCTATAGTGACGGTTCTGTCGCTATAGGGCCCTTTAGCGACAGTTAATTTCAAAAATTACAGAAATTAATTAAATAAATAGAAAAAATAGTTTTTAATTATTAAAAATACATAATAAATTTTGAAAAATTATTTTAAAGTCTAAAAAATAGTTTTTAACTATTTTGAGTATATTTTGAAAATATTTAATATTTTTGGAATATAAAAGGTATTTATTTATTTAATTATTATATTAAATAAATTATTTAAAAATTGTTTTAATTCATGAAAAATCATGAAAAATTATTTTATGATATTAGAAAATATTTTAAGTTGTTTTTGATGACTTTTGATATTTTGTGATGAAATTCATTCATTAATCAATATTAATGATAATTATTTTAATTAATAGATATATTAAATAAATTATGGAAAATTAGAAATAATGATTTAAAAATCATATAAAAATGATTTAAGTGTTATAAATATATTTTAAGTTATAAAATATAACTTTTGATATTTAGTCATGAAAATATTAATATTTTAATATTAATATTAATTATCGGATAATGGATTTAAGTGTTTAAAAATCATATAGATATGATTTTAATGTATTAAAAATACTTTGTGATATTATAAAATATATTATAATATTATGACATGTATTTCATTAATATTTGATAATAAATATATATTAATGATAAAATAACTATGTGGTATTTTCATTTAAATACGTTTGAATGATTGAAAATTCATGATAAATGGTAATAATTATTTAAAAATTATTACGAGTTTATGAAAATTATTTTGACTGATTAGAAAATTATCTGTGATAATTGTTAAGTGTTTAAGCAAGAGTTTAATTGAACTTAAACTCGAGTGTTGACCAACTAGACCGTCGGGATGTTAGAATTGTGTCAGTTTCAAGTCAAACTAAAATAGTTTGACCTAATACCAAGTCTTATGTGTTGTATAGACTGATAGGCTTATGTGCTTTGTGTTTAGGTTATTCTGTGGATATGTATATATAACAGTATTATACTGTGATAATATTATTCTAATATTGGAGATCTATATTACTAATATTAGGTCTTCGGGTAAAGCGTTATAAATTGCGTTATGGTAATCAACGGTTCAGGCAAGTTTTGTTTTACTAAACTCTAATAAGAGTGTTTTATTCAAGCTTATGGTTAATCATTGCTGATTGCCACGAAAATTGTACTTTGTACATCTTGCATGTATAAGTCAGGTATGAAAGGCTGATCACCTTTAATACCAGTTGGTTCAAAAATGTTTGTTCATGTTTAAAACTTGTTCAGTCAAAAGATTGTTCGTGCTAGTTCTTAATTATATTGATGAATTATAGCTAGCTTATTATTCATATTCTTCAATAATGATATATCATTATATTATTGTATTTAAACTTGCTGGGCAACTTTCATGCTCACCCTTGCTATATCATGATAAAACATTGCAGATAAGGCAAATGTGTTCTGATACAAGAAAAAGAGAATGCCAAGTTCAGCTTGGGATATAAAGTGCGACTTGTTTGTAATAGCGTATTTTGATAAATGTATTGTATTTTAGATAGTTTATGAATTGTGTAAAAGTTAAGGTTACTCGACCTTGGGGATAAGTGTGTAAAATTTAATTTATAAACAATTTATGTTTATATCTTCCGCAAACAGTTATAGATTGATTAGTGTACCGAATCCGCGGCGATTTGGGGCCCGAATTCGGGGCTATCACAGGTAATGTAACATTGTTAAACTTTGTTAAAACCTTATGGAATGTAATGTAAAGGTTAAGATAGTCTAGTCAAATATAAATGCAATGGTAAATGACAAACCGGAACGAATAGTAATTGAATCTAGTACACAATTAGATTGAAATAAAGAGTATGATATAGTCATATACATACTTGGTTATATGTTACCTAATGTAAGGCATTATGTGATCATGTATTGTAGAGACTTGAACGACTTGAATATAATGTTAAAACACCGTAGTAGACGCTAAAGGCAAGTATTCTAACTCTTGTCTCAGTTCAATCTGAACAAGTTTTTGAGGTTTATGTATTCTTTCGCATGAATTGAGTTATGATGAAGTTGAAGCCAACTCCTTTGGCTAGACTTGATATATTGATAATCTATTCATGTATTATCAAATGTTGTTATCTTTTGTCAACTACTTGATATAGTTTTCAAAAGAAGACTGAAATGTTAAACAAATGTTTTGCTGGTAAAACGACAGGCACGTGAGGTTGCCAAATGCTTAAACGTACATACGTTTAACAGATGTAGTGTTGATCAACATAGAGTACAATAGGCTAATCACCTAGAAGTGCTCGTAAATAATATCACGCTTACGAATTTGCTTCCGGGTTATCCTTTTTCAATAAAGAATGAATACTCGAGGTCTCTGACCGGAGTGAATGTTTTACTAATACTGTTGTTATTGTAAAATTTTTTGAAAGAAAAGATGAAGTGCTATTTTGAATTATCAATAGTACTTCATAACTATTTTTCAGTTATCGAAGATATACGATTTATATGTGACAAGCATGTTGTTATTAAATTGTTATACTTTCTGAGCTAGTTATGCTCACTCTTGCTTGAACCATATGAATACAGCTAAGACTGAACGTCCCGAAGAATCAAGAAAAGATAAAGGAAAAACTAAAGCAGAATTCTAAGCTATTTTGTAATAGTATAGGTCTATTGTTGTAATGTAACTGATATTATGACAAAGAACCTTTGTAATAGGTTTAGAACTTGGGAAATGTAAATATTACTTTAATTATATAGAGGGTATATTCGTTCTTTGAGACTTTTCAATTGAATGAATGTATGAATGTTGTACAATATAGCACCATCTGTCGGGTTAGAAGATACCCAGATTTGGGGGTGCTACAAGTTGGTATCAAAGCCTAGGTTATAAAACTTAAGGAGGAAAGTAGAACCTTAAGTCATAACCTTATAAAAGAATAAAGAAGTAAAAGATGGAAAGTAACCTTATAAAAATTGATTATATTATGTTATGTATTTCTATTATTTTACTAACGTGTACTAATCAAACTATATTGTTTTATTGTAGATGTCAGGAGAAAATGATATGTATAGAGATATACATGTAGTAAGCGAGGATTCAGTTAATCGGGTAGAGATACTACCAAATCCCGTAGCCGTAGAACTAGAGTTGGTGACCATCGAGTCGGGCGACTCAGATGACTTAGACTACATGTCTATATTTGATGGCATACTAGAGAAGGAGGTGGACGTGATGTCCTTTGACAAGGTTCCACCTACAGAGACCCAGGTTCCACCTATAGAGGAAATGTCTACGGGAGAATTAATGAAGGCACTGTTTATGTTGGTATTGGATAGGAATGTCCATTACTGCCAGGAGGTTAAGGAGTTGAAAAAAAGAACTTTGAGCTGTCCGTGAGGACAATATTAGTATGGAAGAAATGTGGGAAGAAGAGCACGATGATAGAGTCCTAGCTATGGACAAAGTTCGAGATTTGAGAGGAGAAGTCTTTGAGCTCAAGCTGGAGCGAAAGACTAAGAAGCGGAAGTTGGAGAGGATGTCCTATATTTATAGGAGTTCTCATATAGATTTCCAGCAGCAGGTAGCTGGATATCAGGTAGAAGCAGGACAGACTCGTCATACCATCAGTAGATATGTTATTGCCTGTTTGGCCAGAGCTAATTTTGAGAATGCCTTATGGCAGATGTAATCTAGTAATAGTTAGAGTAGAATAGATATGTAAATATTATGTATCTAGTAGTGACGTAAAACCCTCTTTTGTATAGCAAAGGGTAGTCTTTTGTAAATCCCAATTTTTGGAAAGTAATTGCGCAATGGTAATGTAATCAGCTAAGGCTGAGTAATGTAAACAATGTAGTGTTATACTACATGTGATGAATCAATATAAATCTTTTTATGGAATATTTTGAGTAATGAGTATGAGTTGTTGTTTTATTATAAACAATAACAAACCAACAAGAATAAAGTAATAATGATGTGTTATTTTCTTAACAACAAAATGCCGCCAAGAAGGAGACAACGAAATTAGGGCGCTAATGTTAACCAACCGAAGGGTGGTGCGGTTAATCCAATGTAGGAGTTCATTAATCTTTTAACGGCTGCATTTAATAGAACAGGGGCTAATGTACCCGTAATTCCTGGAGTAGTACGAGCTACTACTTTTAAGGATTTTAAAAGTGTAGGTCCGCCAGAGTTCAAGGGAACTACAGACCCTATAGAAGCCCAGACATGGGTAAAAGAAATCGAGAAAGCATTTGTAATAGCAAATGTTGAGGAGGGTGAAAAGGTTGCCTTTGCAACCTATTTGATGAAGGTAGAGGCCAACTTCTAGTGGGAGGCAAACCAGGTTAGGGCCGATATAGGAAACCTAACGTGGGAGTGGTTCAAGGAGATTTTCTTCGAGAACTAATTTCCCATGAGTATGCAAGGGAGGATGGAGATGAGGTTTCTATAATTGAGACAAGGGAATATGACAGTTCCCCAGTATGCTGCCAAGTTTAATAATATGGCACGATTCGCACCTCATCAACTGGACACTGAAGGTAAAAAGGCTAGAAGGTTCGAATAAGGCTTGAAACCCTGGCTCTATAGCCGCATCTCTGTGTTCCAAAGTACTTCCTCTGGAACCATACTAGAAAAGGCAATAATTGCCGAAAGTGGGAATGAGGCTCTTTGCCAGTACCACAGAGATAAGAAGACCAAAGGCAGGTTGATGGAGGAACCAAGACCGAGGGAGCCAGTGGAAGTGGCGACGGTCAGAAGAGAAAGGGCTTTAACTCTGGGAATACCGGAGAGAAATAAGGGAACTCCAAGAGGAGGATGGAGTCCTGTAAAACCTGTGGAAAGACTCACTTAGGAGCCTGTCTCAAAGGTAAGGCGGTATGTTATAATTGTGGATAGGAAGGGCACATTTCGCCTAACTGTCGCAATCCGAAGAAGAATCACGGATGCTTTGAATGTGGATCAACTGACCACATAGCAAAGAACTGCCCGAAGAAGGGGATAGAAGGAAATAAGGGACCTAATAGCGGGAAGTTAGCTATTAGTGGTCCAACTCAACCGGGGAAATCAATGGCCCACACCTTTAATATGACGGTCCAAGATACGGTGTCATCAGGGGATGTAGTTGCATGTATTATTCCGATCAACAATATGAATGCATATGTGCTATTTGATTCGGGTGCGACTTGTTCATTTATAGCATGTTATTTTCCTAGACGACTAGAATTATTTCTCGAAAAATTGCCTATACCTTTAAACATTAAGATAGCAAAGGAAGAGATAATTCCTGTTTAAGATATTCCTAGGAGTTGTTGCATAGATGTACGTGGTTGTAAGTTATCGGTAGATTTAATACCGATAAAGTTAGAAGAATTCGACGTAATTCTCGGAATGGATTGGTTGATTAACCATGGAGTAATTATAGATTGCATAAAGAAATGTGTGAGTATCAGGACGTTGAAGCAACCTCCTGTAGTATTTTACGGTAGTAAATTACCGGGACATCCGTGTTGCCTTACGATGACACAAACTAGAAAACTTTTAAGAAAAGGTTGTGTAGGTTACCTATGCCATGTTGTTGATACCCAGAGAGTGGAAGCAACCATGGAACAAAAACCTATAGAAAACAAATTCATGGATGTATTTCAAAGTGAGTTACCGGGTTTACCGCCAGATAGGGAGATCGAATTTATGATAGACACTATTCCAGGAACATCTCCGGTCTCAAGGGCACCGTATCGTATACCGCCTGTGGAAATGAAAGAACTAATGGTTCATCTACAGGAGCTATTAAACAAGAAGTACATTCAACCAAGTGTTTCATCGTGGGGAGAACCGGTGTTGTTTGTCAAAAAGAAAGATGGATCGTTAAGGCTTTGTATCTACTATTGAGAGTTGAACAAGTTAACGATAAAGAATAAATACCCATTGCCCAGGATCGATGATCTCTTTGATCAATTAAAAGGGGCAAAGTATTTTTCTAAAATAGATTTGCGGATGGGATATCATCAGTTGAAGGTTAGGAAGGAAGATGTATCAAAGACTGCATTCAGGACTCGTTATGGTCATTACGAGCTTCTGGTGATGTCATTTGGGTTGACGAATGCACCTGCTGCATTTATGGACATGATGAACAGAGTATTCAAATTATATTTGGACAAGTTAGTCGTGGTGTTTATCGATGATATTCTAGTCTATTCTAAGACGCCAGAAGATCATGCTGAACACTTAAGATTAGTGTTGGAGACACTAAGGAAGGAGAAATTATATGCGAAATTCACCATATGTGAATTTTGGGTGGAAAAGGTACAGTTTTTAGGTCATGTCATTGACCAAGAGGGGATTTCAGTGGATCCAGCAAAGGTGGAAGCAGTATTTAATTGGGAACAACCAAAAACGCCGACTTAGGTGCGGAGTTTCCTAGGGTTAGCCGGGTACTATCGAAGATTTATCCAAGATTTCTGGAAGATAGCTACCTCGTTGAGTAATTTAACAAGGAAGACGGTGAAATACGTATGAACGAATAAATGTGAAGACAATTTTCAAGAACTGAAGAAAAGATTAAGTGAAGCTCCTGTTTTGTCATTACCAGATGACAAGGGAAATTTTGTAATGTATAGCGATGCTTCGAATAGAGGACTTGGTTGTGTGCTTATGCAACATGGCAAAGTCATTGCGTATATATCTCGGCAGTTTAAGGATTATGAGAAAGTTTATCCCACTCATGATCTAGAACTGGTAGCGGTAGTGTTTGCCCTAAAGATATGGAGGCATTATCTTTATGGGAAAAATGTGAGATATATACGGACCATAAAAGTCTAAAGTATATCTTCACTCAGAAGGAGTTGAATATGAGACAGAGAGGATGGCTGGAGTTGATAAAGGATTATGATTGTAAAATCCTGTATCACCATGGAAAAGCCAATGTAGTTGCCGACGCTTTAAGTAGGAAGGGTCGGGAAAAGTTGTCTATGTTAACAGCTCAAAAGGAGTTAATAACAGAGATGGCTAGGATGGAAATAGAAGTGAAGATGCCGAGTGATTCGGGGCAATTACTCTTTGCGACGGAGATGCAATCTACCATCGTAGAAAGGGTCAAGGAGGTACAACTCAAGGCGGATGAGTGTAACCAAATGAAGAAGCGGTTATCCGAGAAGTAAGAGGTTAAGTATAGTCTTAATAATAAGGGATAATTAAGATTTGATGGAAGAATTTGGATTCTGAATGAGACGGAATTAAAGGAGAAAGTGTTACAAGAAGCTCATAGTTCGAGGTACTCGATACATCCTGGTAGCACTAAGATGTATTAAGACCTTCGACAGAGTTTTTGGTGGCCAAACATGAAGAGAGAAATAGCAGAGTATATGAGTAGGTGCTTAACTTGTCAAAAATTTAAGGCCGAATATCAACGACCCAGTGGTTTATTACAGTCATTGGAGATTCCAGAGTGGAAGTGGGAGCATATCACGATGGACTTCGTGGTGGGACTTTTGACGACGCAAAAAGGGTACGATTCGATTTGGGTAATATTGGACCGGTTGACGAAGTCGGCTCACTTTTTGCCAAATAGGGTCAAGTATAACTTAGACCAGTTAGCTTAACATTATGTCAAGGAAATCATTTCCAGACATGGAGTACCGATATCGATTGTGTCAGATCGTGATCCACGATTCACATCGAACTTTTGGCGGAGTTTGCAAGGGCAGTTGGGAACACAGCTGAGGTTAAGCACGACTTATCATCCACAAACTAATGGGCAGAGTGAAAGAACAATTCAGATGTTAGAAGACATGTTGAGGTCTGGTGTCATGGATTTCAAGGGTAGTTGGGATGATCACCTACCACTAGTAGAGTTTGCATATAACAACAGTTATCATACAAGCATAAGTATGTCGCCGTATGAAGCTCTGTATGCAAGAAAATACAGAACACCTTTGTGTTGGGATGAGGTAGGAGAACGTCGGATGCTAGGACCAGAATTGGTGCAGTAAACATTGGATGTGGTAAAGTTAATTCGAATGCGTCTCATCACAGTTCAGGACAAATAGAAAAAGTATGCTGACTCACATAGATTAAATCGAGATTTTGACGTGGGCTCGTATATGTTTCTAAAGGTATCTCACTTGAAAGAAAGATACGCTTTGGAAATAAAGGAAATACATCTAGACCTAGAACGAATACATAACGTATTTCACGTATCTGTATTACTTCCATATCAGCCAGACTATAAGCATGTAATCGAGTATGAACCAATTCATATCGAGAAAGACTTAACCTATGAAGAGTCGCCGGTGTAGATCATTGATAGAAAGGAACAAGTTCTGAGGAACAAGGTAATACCATTAGTAAAGGTAATAAGGAAGAACCACGACGCTGATGAAATAACGTGGGAACTATAAGAAAAGATGAAGAAAAATCTTTCTCATCTATTTGATTAAAGTAAGACAAGATTCTGGAGACAGAATCTTTATAAGGGGGGAAGAATGTAATGACTGAGAAATTTGGATCTTATTGTAAAATGATTTTATTAAGTTAAATAATAATAAAATCATATTCCATGTGTTATCAAGATGGTTGTCATTGTATAACCTATTGATGTTAGAATATCGTAGTATTTGGGCTACGTGGATGAATTAAAGTGTTTGAATTTTCAAGACAAAAATAAAAGTTTTCAGAGAAATTTTCTGAAAAACACTATTCATCAGTATCTGCTAGGGATATAATTTTAGGTTTCCGAGAAATACGTAATGATGGAATAACAAGGTAAGATGGATTACGTAATACAAATCTAGTTATGGAAAATGTAATAAATCGCTTGTGGACTTAATTTATAAATGTTAAGTAAAACGAAGTGTTAAGAAATAAATAATAATGGTATGATACATTGGTATTGTACATAGTAATGAAAACGAGTATAATACGAAGTATTATACGAGTTGGTATGAATAATGAAATACCGTATATAAATTCTATAAGAATTAGAATACGAAAATACATCAAGAAATGTTAATGGACTTGGAAGATTGATTAATAATTAGGGACAAGTCCAAATGGATTAAAGGGAGAGGCTCAACTATTATTAATGAACCAATAAGTGTTTATTAATGGAAAGCCCAAAGGATTTATTAATCCAAGCACAAAACTAAAGTCCAATAAATTGGTTGACCCGTGGGGCAAACCATATTAATATGGTTGAATGTGTGGTGGCCAATTGATGTGGTGATCACGTAAGTGTGATGATCAAGTAGGAGTATTGACCAAGACTAAAGAGTAATAACCAAGTGTAGGATTTAAGTTGTGCCTTGCAAGTAATGAATATTGAGGAGGTGGGTTAAGGAGGTAGGATGTTTTAAAGACTAAACAACCCTAACCTTAGAAATTCTATAAATAAAAGAAGCTTGCAAGCCATTTGTTGGTTGATCAAATAATCTAGACATCACAAAGTGTTTAAGTGTTAGAGAGATTAAGTTGCAAATAAGTCACTTGCATAAGACAAGAAAAGAAGAAGAAACTTATCAAAGACTTCTAAAGTAAGACTTCTTCTCCAAATATCTTCTATCTTTATCATGATAGGATGATAAGAAAAGTGGGATTAACAAACATGAATAGTAAGTAATGAACTTAAGACAATTAAGTTGGTAATAAGTCATTTAAGCTAGGTGAATTTTTAGCAAACAAAGTCAAATAGATAAAATTCTTGAATGGTCATGTAGAGTAAGTAAATTGTGAACCGTAGGCTTTTGAACGAGCCAATTCGGAATTATAATGAAGAAGTTATGTGTCCGGGAAGTTCACAAAATTTTAAAACTTAAATTATTATCTGGTGCACAGAGTTGGCGTCGCGGCGCCAACCCTAGGCAAACCTAGAGTTCGCCGCAAACCTAGTAACTGAGCATACTGCAAGAGTTCGCCGCAGCGTGAACCTTAGTTCAATAAGTGGCGCCGCAGCGCCAAGTCCAGGTCAGAGATGCAATAAGGCTCACGCCGCAACGCGGGATGAAAGTATAAATCTGGCGCCACAGCGCCAGTCTCAGAACAAAGATAGTAAGGAAATTTTCTAAGTGCAAAGAAAAGAAATGGAAATAAACATAACTTAAGGGAGGTAATGTAACATTGTTAAACTTTGTTAAAACCTTAAGGAATTTAATGTAAAGGTTAAGATAGCCTAGTCAAATATAAATGCAATGGCAAATGACAAACATGAATGAATAGTAATTGAATCTAGTACACAATTAGATTGAAATAAAGAGTATGATATAGTCATATACATACTTGGTTATATGTGACCTAATGTAAGGCATTATGTGATCATATATTGTAGAGACTTGAACGACTTGAACGACTTGAATATAAAGTTAAAACACTGTAGCAGACGCTTAAGGCAAGTATTCTAACTCTTGTCTCAGTTCAATCTGAACAAGTTTTTGAGGTTCATGTATTCTTTTGCGTGAATTGAGTTATGATGAAGTTGAAGCCAATTCCTTTGGCTAGACTTGATGTATTGATAATCTATTCATGTATTGTCAAATGTTGTTATCTTTTGTCAACTACTTGATATGGTTTTCAAAAGAAGACTGAAATGTTAAACAAATGTTTTATCGGTAAAACGATAGGCAAGTGAGGTTGCCAAATGCTTAAACGTACATACGTTTAACGGATGTCGTGTTGATCAACATAGAGTACAATAGGCTGATCACCTAGAAGTTCTCGTAGGTAATATCGAGCTTACGAATTTGCTTCCGGGTTGTCCTTTTCCAATAAAGAATCAATACTCAAGGTCTCTGACCGGAGTGAATGTTTTACTAATAATGTTGTTATTGTAAAACATTTTGAAAGAAAAGATGAAGTGTTATTTTGAATTATCAATAGTACTTCATAGCTATTGTTCAGTTATCGAAGATATACGATTTGTATGTGTCAAGCAAGTTGTTATCAAATTGTTATACTTGCTGAGCTAGTTATGCTCACTCTTGATTGAACCATATGAATATAGCTAAGACTGAACGTCCCGAAGGATCAGGAAAAGATAAAGGAAAAGCTAAAGCATATTTCGAAGCTGTTTTGTAATAGTATAGGTCTATTGTTGTAATGTAACTGATATTATGACAAAGAACCTTTGTAATGGGTTTAGAAGTTGGAAAATGTAAATATTACTTTAATTATATAGAGGGTATATTCGTTCTTTGAGACTTTTCAATTGAATGAATGTATGAATGTTGTACAGTATAGCACTATCTGTCGGGTTGGAAGATACCCGGATTTGGGGGCGCTATATAAAATACCCATTTAATTATTCCCACACACATCAATATGTCATATAAGACTTTTTATATAACTCGGTCAATTACTTAAGTCAAGCTTACTTTTATCACATAGTGTTATATAATAATTATTTTCATTACAATGTCACCCCTCACTTTATATTAAATGAAAAACCTTATTATATATGATTTTTCTTCACACACTATTATTCATGATAATTAACGAATAACAAATAAATCAACCTCATTATGAAATTATTTATTTATTAGTAATACTAATTAATTCCATCATTAGTTAAATTAGTATTTTCTCAATTCATCATCTTGCCACACTAGGCATAACTCCACAAGTTTAAACTAAGCTTCTCATCGCTTTTGCTTCATTGATTAATTATCACTTAGCTTAATCAATTAAAATGCTCATCACAACACATGTCGATGCTATATATATATATATATATATTCAAATAAATATGCAAACAAATCTTTATTATCAATATTATAATTTATTAAAATTCATAGGTATTACATCAAGTACTCATACCTAAAGTTTATAACCTATCAGCTCTGATACCAACCTATAACTCCCCGAAATACGGTCTATCTTCACAGTCAGATTTTGTACGTCACAAGTACATCATTCATCAAACATACATCATTATATACTGAATATAATAACATACATTTTGAATTCTCAGGTTCTAAAACCTATATAAACTTTATCATTACAAATAATGATAATTATATTATTCCTTTCATCTTATAAGAGTGACTTTTATCCGCCATCAAGGGTACATATAGTTCATTAAACTAGTCTATAGTTTAATTTTCATCTTTCTACATCACAAGTCTTCACTTGATCTTCTCTCTCATTCACATTCTAAATGGCGATTCATCTGGATACCGTCAGCTTGATCTATACGGGATCATTAAGTTCTTCTAACATCCTTCGCTTAAAATATTTTTCATTTAAAGCAAGTGTGAACATTTAATTTCTCAGCAAGTCATAACAGTTGAACAAACAACTTCAAGAATTTAAACATTCTTTTTAGACTTCAATAACCGAATAAGGTTACGAAGCAACATGAATAATAGGAATAGTCTTGATTCCTATCATCTTAAAATATTAGTCACATTCACTTTGAAATACTTTCATTCTCTATTCTCTTTCATAGATATCCTGTCTAGCTAGAATCAATGGCCCAGACTTAACAATAACGGTTCATGTATAAACAGAACATCATTTTATTAAACAGTTCAAACATAGAACAATTTATCTCGTAGAAAAACCGAAGTGTTCACATTATGGCACAAGGCCTCGTACATTCTACCACCTTGCACAAATATCGCACATTCGCACATAGACAGAACTTCTCAAGTTTAACATCTGAGAAGTTTAAGAAACTAGCATTCATTTAAAATATGAATGAAGTTAAAAAACTTGTCTTACGCACAGTTACAGCTTACGCTGAACTGTTCATTCCAATCCCTATAACACATAAGGAAATAACAAAAACACCAATTAGTCATATACTTTAAATACACATTGGTTTACTTAACTTTACTTCTTAAGGTTCGCGTTCTTGCAATATAATTTTACGTGACTAACTTCCATTACCGGTTTACGGTTTCATGACATACGGAGATGTCTTACTCAACACGTTCATCAACTTTGATGATTCATATTCTTATCTTCTTCGTATACTTCTCTAAGACTCAGTACATATCGCTTCTCTATTAGAAGTCCATAAGGTACTCTGAGTGGTTTCCCACAAACAACCAACAAACAAGTTCTCATCTCATCTACACTGCCATCACAGTGGGTTAGATCGGTTGCAAGTTTTGTATATACCTTCGCTCTCTGAAGGAATTGTTTAGCCCAACTTCCGTATGTCAACCATCAGAGGTTACGATTGTACAACAACCTAACTTTCTCTTAACTTATACGAATTATTAAATTATAATGTTCATTAAGTTAATTTCTTATTCCTTTTGGCTTTCTGGCAAGTAATTGCCATACCTTAGGATTCATTCTTATCCGATTCACATTCGGCTTTCATTAATCTCATTACCGGTCGATACGACTTTCTTGATACCATTCGTATCTTACTTACTACATTCATCAACGTCTAAGTCATACAACCAGGGTATACTTAGCACATTCGTCAAACGCGAATACGATTCACGAGGATCGTTTACGTATTCAACATTCACATTGCACATCTCTTAATCTCTCATTCAACCATTACTCAAGGTTTTAATTGCTTTCATGAACCCCATGTTCATTATTTTTTCTTAGTGTCAAAGCCATATGGTTCACTGTATGCTAAGACCGATCGTTCATCGTAGCAACATTGTATTCATAGCATCTAAACGCTTTACTTTCATCTCTCAATGCCATGTCATAACATCAAAATGTTATACATTAACATCGCCAACCAATGTCTAAGGAATCACAAACATAGCAATCCCTCACGTTCGTTTATCGCGACTACGGTCCCCGGACATTGGTACCGTAACATGCATCTACATTCTTTGTCTTTTATTCTCGCTTAATCTTTTCGTTCAACCTTTATTGAAGGTTTAAAACACTTGATTAAATGTTACATTAGTTGAACATTATGTTCAAATTTCTTTCTTGCACATCCTCTAGTAACTGAGAACTAAAAATCTCATTTATGGGCATTACTCTACACCGGCATTGTGGCGCTGTGCCCTTCCCTTCCTCTCACGCTGCGGCGTGACCTACTTCTCTCTCCTCTCTTCCCGAACTAGCGATGCGGCGTGAGGCCTTACTTAGTGGGCCGTGTTGCGGCGCCACACTCCAGAAGATTTTTGTACTGTACATGGCGTTAAGGCGCCACAAATTGTACTACGGTTCACGCTGCGGTGAACTCTTGCAGCGTGCTCATTCTCTGTTATGCGCTGCGACGTCGGCCTCCAAGGCACAACTCGCGCTGCAGCACCGAGCATGAAACCTAGAATATTTTTCTAAGTCTTTTACAAGCTTGAGACGCTGATTTTTAAATCTCATAACTACTTCGTTATAACTCAGAACGAGGTCATTCCAAAGCCATTTTCTTCCTTATCTTACGTAATTCGATTACCCTCAGATACAACTTTGTTCTTAATCCGTTAATATGCCATTCAATTGGCTTAATCTTCATTCTTCGCTCATTTTAATGTTTTTAATGTTCTTTGTTCGTTCGTCCGTAATTCGATCATCCGAACTCGAAATTCATTCGTTCTTGAGTCCACGATTCACGTTTTACACGTTATCTTACATTCTTAAGAAAATCTACACGTTCGGGTTCATTTACTAACTTTCAAATTCGCGTTCTTCGTGTGCTCTTCGTGTTCTTCGTTCGTTCTTCATTTTTAATCGATATTTTGGATTACGATTTCACTTTTTCTTGGAATTTAATGTTATAGAACACCATTCCTTACTTATTTAACCTACTCATTCATCAGATTCATTTGGATCGCTCGAAATCTTTACGAATCTTATACTTCCTTAAGAAATTTATAAACTAAATTTCTTATTCTTATTTCTTCATTTTCTTATGATTTCAACTATATGAAATCTTTTATAACTTAATCTACTTCTTATCTTCATTAAGTTATGTTTTTGAACATAAAAACTTAAAGAAAAATTAGAAGAAACTAGTGTTCGGATTACCGTTTTTCTTTATTTCTCTTCCGTTATACAAAGCCGGCGATTCGCTAGCTTTTCTATTTCACGATCACTTTTTATCTGAGCATTTATGCTCACGCTCTTCCTCTTTCTCTCCCAATCGAGCTCTCTCTGTCTCTCTAAAGTGTAGGAAAAAAAATCCTAGAAAATAAAATTCTAGGTTTCTATTTATAGAAAACCAAAGTTAGGGGAAAACAAGTCATTTCGCCCCTAAAGTTACTATTCCCACCTCCTCTTCAACTTAGCCACCAATTTAACTTGGCCACCACCCATACTTGGTGGCCAAGTGGCAGGCCCACATGTCCATGGGTCACCCCATGGGTTGCCCCAATGGTTCTTACCCATCCGTTTACCCATCGGTTCGATCCGCGGTTCCTTTTCTTGGTTTGGGCCTTAACCCTAATTCTTATTAGGCCTAACTTGGGCTTTATTTCACAAATCATTGTGCTTGACATAATCCAAGTCCAACTGGATTCTACAAAGTCCATGAACACAAAGTCCATTAAGACTAATCGTATTCTACACATTCCATTCTCATATTCTCGTATTCTCTTCGTATATCGTTCGTACAATATTCGTATTATACGTCGTACTAATCTTCGTACTATACTCGTTTAATACTCATATTTCTCACGCATAATAACCCTAGTTATTATACGTACTCATTACATTCTCAGAACTCACTTTTCCTAACCCTTAGGTTTTGAGTCCGCAGGCAAAAACTTCATTTTTGCCATAACTGAAATATTGTTTAATATTACATCACGTCTCAACATTTAACGTAATCAATAACTTCTCGGAATTTAAAAATAAATCTCCGAGTAGAAACAGGTGAATAGTGCTTTTTTCATCTTTTTCCCTGAAAATATTTTGTTTCCAGAAAACTTTTATTTTCGCCTTGAAAATTCTTACTCGTTTAATCTAGCTCGTAGCCAGAATCCTCCCGATTAATAATCATTCTAGCTTATAAAATGATTAATAAACACATAACACATAATAGAATTAATAAAAATTCATTTTATTAATAACTAATTCTTTAAATCTTAATTTCTTGGACAATCCGGATTTCCGGGTTGTCACATCATACGTTCTACCACATTGTACAAATATCGCACATTCGCACATAGACAGAACTTCTCAAGTACAACATCAGAGAAGTTTAAGAAACTAGCATTCATGTAATATGAATGAAGTTAGGAAACTTGCCCTACGCCCAGCTACAGCATACGCTGAATTGCTCATTCAATTCCTATATAACAAATAAGGAGAAAACATAAACACCAATTAGTCATATATTGAACTTACGCATTGGTTTACTTAACTTTACTTCTTAGGGTTTACGTTCTTGCAATATATGTTTACGCGACTAACTTCTTTTACCAATTTACGGCTTTATGACATACGGAGATGTCTTACTCACGTTCATCATCTTGGATCATTTATATTCTTATCTTATCAGAACCATTAAACTTAATGTTCGTTAAATCCATTTCTTATCGACTCACATTTTGTGACACCCCCAAATCCCGGTACTTCATTACCTCAAGATTTGGTGTTCACGTAATCAAAACATTCATTTATAACTACCCAATCATAATAAAATTGAATAATAAACTTGCACATACAGGAATTACATAAAATAAAATCTCCTAGGTTATCTAACCTTTACAAACAAACATTCATGCGGAAATTTTAAAATAAACTACATTACAATCTTAAAATCAAAGTCTGATAATAAAACTATCAAAACTATTACAAGTCTTCAGTACTTGTTCATCTTTCCCTTTCCTTTACTGGTGCTAGGTACGTCACCCTTTCCATCTTTAGCTGTAAGGATTTTACAGGCAAGAGTGAGCAATCAAGGCTCACTTAAAATGACAATGAATAACTTTTACATTCTCTGCCCATTCAGGGGCTCAATAAAACTAAACAATAGGTTCTATTAACATTATAAACATTCCTTGCCCATTTAGGGGCTCAATAGAACTAAATAATAAGTCCTATTAAAATTTTACATTCCTTGCCCATTTAGAGGCTCAATAGAACTGAACAATGAGTTCAATTAACATTTTAAACATTCAGTGAGGGTCTAATGACCACGAACCTTGTCCACAGTTAGAAGTAATCTTTCAACTTAAACTTTTAAAGTCATACGACCATAATGACTTTAAGGTACTTAAGTGGATCAACCCTTCGTACACATATTGTATACAAACATTTCAGCGCAAAGTACAATCCTAAGCGTAACCCCTATAAATAAGGTTGTTCATCTCAGTATTTTGAGTACAAGTCCGCCCCAAAGATAGTTTGGTTTGGATACACTTCAAGGAAAGTTGGAGTTTGACGGACGTCAAATAAGGATTAGTTGAATAAAAGATAATAACACTATGTTATTGAATAATCATAACTGAATAAACATTTCATTCTAAGTTCATGCTTTAGGGATAATCTAATAGCATAACTATTGAATAACACATCATACCTTGCTTTGAATAACATTAAGCTAAGGTTACATCTTAGAATTTAATATCAAACATGCACAAAAAATAATAACTTGAACGATAAACTGGTTCAACAGAATAAATGTACTTGCATACTAATATAACAAGTTTAGAGTTAAGAAAACTTGCATAATCATAATAACTATCTCAACGAAAGTGTGGAGATGGAAAGCTTGTTTCATCATGAATAACTGGATACAATGAAGTTGTTTAATGGAAATACTTTACTTAATAAAGTATAGCATATGAAATTTGCATAGCGAAGCTTTAGGATTAGAAAACTTGCTTAAACACAACAAACTAACTTAACGAGAGTATGAAGTTAGAGAACTTGCCTTGCGCGTAGATTAAACCGTTATAATCCACATCACAATTATGCTATATACATATGTTAACATGACATAATCATTCAGTAACAACATACTATATCTCTATATCAGGTATGCTTTGATTATAAATTGTATAATCAAATTCTATCCATTAAAACTAATAACAATATTTGTTAATTAGTAACTCCATGTTCACTCATAGTATTAATATACTATAATACGAAAATACATACTCAACATTTATTATATATCATTCCTTTTAAAAAAATCAGACTTTTGTGCAAGACAAAAGTCGTTTCTGAACTTTCTGTTAAGTGGCGTCGCAGCGCCACAGTTTGAACTATGGGCCGCGCTGTGGCACTGATGTGGCGCTTCAGCGCGAGATTTATATAGGGACTCGGCGCTACGGCGCAAAGTCCGGCACTGACATAGGTGCTGCGGCGCGAAGTCTGGCTGGGGCACTAATTTTGGCACTAAGGCGCGAAACTTGACGCTGAAGCGTGAATTTTAACGCTGGGTCACCGAAACTCACGGAACCAAAATGAAGAACAGAGCCAAAGCTACTGTCTTAAATTTGTAACAACAATTTGGCTCAAACAA
This sequence comes from Panax japonicus, assembly GCA_020205505.1. Classification (NCBI taxonomy): domain Eukaryota; kingdom Viridiplantae; phylum Streptophyta; class Magnoliopsida; order Apiales; family Araliaceae; genus Panax; species Panax japonicus. The sequence continues at coordinate 33,435,220 of CM035107.1, forward strand.
CATGTATAACTAATATAAATTACACATACTTGTTAACAATCATCCATATACCAATTACCAACCAATAATTAACAATATCATAGACTAATTCTTTGAAACACTATTATTCTATATTGTTGATAAATATAAATTACAATGAATAGTATTTAATGCTTATAACCAAATTAGTACCTTTGGAAAATTAACATACCAACATATAGTCCAATTAACATATACAAAGTTCAATTCGCGTATTAGTTCACAATTTTTGTTATCATGAAAACATATGTTCGTATATATGTATTTTCCACTGTAAAAATCGAGTTCTCTTTTTAAATGGTAATTTAGCATACAACACATACACACCTATATATACATGCTAGCTATAACAATTACAAATACACAAATTATCATCATAAATTATAAAACTCATTTTACAGAAAATCTTCTAAAACTTATTCTACTGTGAAATTCAAAAACATAAAGATATACTAATTCACGAACTATATAATGTAACACATGTATAGTTATATAGTATTAAGATTATAGGAAAAATACATTTTTGTTGCTTAAGAAGATACTTGTTAATAGAACTTGCTTTGGACAATCACACACTTGGCTTCCTTCCTCTCAAACTCTCTAAACTTCCTTTCTTTTTCTTCTCTCAGTTAATCAGTTAACTTAAAGCGTAAAATGATAAACACTTCAATTCACAGTATAGGTATACTAAAATAAAAAACCAACATACGTCTTTTCAATTATTTTAAAAAAACTGACGCTAACTAATGATTTTTATTAAATTATCAGTTACATAACTAATATATATTTACGTATTAACATTTTATTTATTTAACAATTTAAATTAAAAAGAAATCCAAAACCCATAGGCTTTGTTTGGCAACCCATTTAAAAGTTAAAGGATTAATATACTTACACCTTGTTTGGCAAAAAAAAAACTAAATTAATATTACTTTAATTTATTTTAATAACTCTTATAATATAGTTATTTGCCACACTTTATTTAATAACAATTTATTAAATAAATTACTTAATTGCATAACTCAATCCTCATTACACAATAATTATTTAACAAATAAATAATTAACTAAATCAACTCAATCAAATTGAAAAATTACTTATTCAATAATAAACACATCCAATAAATATTTATATAAATCAATAAATATTTATAACTTAAATTTAAAAATCTGGAATGTTACATCATTCCCCTCTTATAAGGATTCTATACCTAGAATCACAACTCAAACAACACATTCGTTACATTCTTCCCTACTTACAAAGATTCTATCCCCAGAATCGAAGACACAGATTAAACAAATAACTCAGGTTACTTTTTCAACATTTTCTCTTCGAGTTCCCACGTTGCTTCTTCAGCATTGTGGTTTCTCCATATCACCTTCACAGAAGGTATCACTTTATTCCTAAGCACTTGTTCTTTACTGTCTACTATCTAGATAGGAATCTCTTCATAAGACAAATCTTTCTCGAACTGCAACGGTTCGTACTCGATCACGTGATTGTAATCGGGTTTATATGATCGTAACACCGAAATATGAAAAACATTGTGAATATTTTCCAATTCTGGAGGTAGAGCTACCTCGTAAGCTACCTCTCCAACTCTTCGCAACACTTCGAAGGGTCCAATAAACCTCGGGCTTAGTTTTCCCTTTTTATCGAAACGAGTTTTCCCCCTCCAAGGAGAAACTTTTAGGAATACATAGCTTCCTATGTCAAATGCATGATCTTGCCTGTTTTGATCAGCATACATCTTCTGTCGGTCTTGAGCTACTACCAATCTTGTCGTGATGAGTCTGATAACCTCAGCAGTTTGTTGCACTAGTTCTGGTCCTAGAAGTTGACATTCACAAACTTCATCCCAGCATAGTGGAGTTCTGCACTTTCTGCCGTATAACGCTTTGTAAGGCGGCATACCGATGCTCGCGTGATAACTATTATTGTAGGCGAATTCTACCAACGGTAATTGTTCTTCCCAACTTCCTTTGAAATCCATGACGCATGGTCTCAGCATATCTTCCAATGTCTGGATCGTTCGTTCGCTTTGGCCATCTGTTTGTGGATGATAAGTTGTACTCATTCGCAATTGAGTTCCCATTCATTCTTGTAGTCTCTTCCAAAAGATTGATGTGAATCGTGGGTCTCTATAAGACACAATTGACACTGGCACTCCATGTCTCGAATCAATTTCTTTAATGTACAATATTGCTAACTGATCAAGATTGAACCTAATCTTTATTGGTAAAAAGTGCGCTGATTTCGTTAGTGTGTCCACTATTACCCAAATTGCATCGCATCCTCTCTGAGTAGTTGGAAGACCCACCACAAAATCCATCGTGACGTGTTCCCACTTCCATTCTACTATTTCCAACAGTTGAAGTAATCCACTGGGTCTTTGATGTTCGGCTTTTACTCTTTGACATGTCAAACATTTTGACACGCATTCTGCAACGTCCCTTTTCATATTCAGCCACCAAAAATGTCGGCGCAGATCTTGATATATCTTCGTACTTCCTGGATGAATCGAATATTTTTGAGCTATGAGGTTCGGTCAAGATTTCGTCTTTCAGTTGTGGTGTTGTTGGAACCCAAATTCTTCCCTATTATCGTAGTAATCCTTCAGTATCGACCTTGTATTTCGTACCGCTTCCATCAACCATATTCTCTTTTATCTTCCCACATTCTTCATCTTATAAATGAGCGTTCTTCACCTTGTCCAGTACAGTTGGACCTGCTTCTAACTGAAATAGTCGTTCATCAGATTCCTGTGGAATTTTTGTTTCCAGTTCTAACATAGTCATTGCTGAAATGAGCTCCTCCTGAGTTATTATCAACATCAATTTCTCCCGACTTTTTCTGCTTAAAGCATCTGCAACCACATTCGCTTTGCCTGGATGATAAAAGATCTCACAATCATAATCTTTTATCAATTCCATCCACCTTCTCTGACGCATGTTCAGATCTTATGAGTGAAAATATACTTCAGACTTTTGTGGTATGTGTAGATCTCACATTTCTCTCCATACAAATAGTGTCTCCATATCTTGAGAGTAAATACTACTGCAGCCAATTCACAATCATGAGTCGGATAACCTTTCTCATTATCCTTCAGTTGTCTTGATGCATAGGCAATAACTTTGCCGTTTTGCATAAGAACACAACACAACCCTTTGTGTGAGGCATCACTGTACACCACAAAATTTCCTGTATTATCCGGCAAGGTTAACACAGGTGCCACAGTTAGCTTCTTCTTCAAATCTTGGAAGCTCTCTTCACACTTCTCCGTCCAAACGAATTTCACAGCTTTTCGTGTCAGATTTGTTAATGGAGTGGCTATCTTGGAAAAATCTTGTATAAATTTTCTATAATAACCGGCCAGTCCCAAGAAACTCTTCATCTCCGAAGGTGTCCTTGGTTGTTCCCAATTGATTACAGCTTCAACTTTCGATGGATCCACTGAAATCCCATCTTTGTCATTCACATGACCCAAAAATTGTACACGATTGAGCCAAAATTCGCACTTAGAGAATTTCGCGTACAGTTTTTCCTTTCTTAGTGTCTCCAATGTCAAACGTAAATGTTCCACGTGTTTTTCTTGAGTTTTGGAATACACCAGAATGTCATCGATAAACACAACTACGAACTTGTCTAAGAATGGTTTAAATACCATGTTCATCAAATCCATGAACGCGGCAGGTGCATTTGTTAAGCCAAAAGACATCACCAAAAACTCGTAATGTCCGTACCGAGTTCTGAATGATGTTCTAGGTGATACCCACTTCTCAAATCTATTTTTGAGATATATTAAGCACCCTTCAACTAATCAAACAAGTCATCTATTCTAAGTAACGGATACCTATTCTTAATAGTGAACTTGTTTAACTCCCTATAATCAATGCAAAGACTCATTGATCCGTCCTTCTTCTTCACGAATAATATTGGCACTCTGCACGGTGATACGCTTGGTTTAATATACTTCTTGTCCAGCAGTTCTTGCAGTTGCACCATCAGTTCCTTCATTTTTATCGGAGTCATTCTGTACAGGGCCTTCAATATCGGTGCAGTTCCTGGCGCTAAGTCGATTACGAACTCAATCCCTCTATCAGGCGAAAGTCCTGGTAAATCTTCTGGAAATACATCTACGAATTCTCTAACCACTGTTATCTCCTCATGTTTCACACCCTTCTTCTGAGTATCGACAATGTAAGCCAAATAACCCACACAGCCTTTACTTAACAACTTCTTAGCCTGCATAATCGTCAGACATTTCATTTGTCTAGGTGACTTGCTACCATGGAAAACTACCTTTGATGGAGTCATAAGGTTTACACACTTTTTGTGACAATCAATTACTGCTCCATGTTTGAACAGCCAATCCATTCCCAAAATTACATCAAATTCCCCGTGTTTAATTGGAATTAAATCAACCATCATTATATTCCCTTTTATGTTCATCATACAGCTCTTGTATACGAACGTAACAGGAATCACTTCCATATTCACAATTTCTATGTTCAGAGGAAAATTCAGTTCTTCTCTAGGCAATTCTAACCTCTTATCAAATTCATTAGATATAAACGAGCAATTAGCACTAGAATCAAATAATACGTAAGAATTAATATCGTTGATTGGGATAATACCTGACACCACATCTTTTGATTGCACAACATCTTGCACAGTCATGTTAAAAGTTCTTGTTGTGGGTTTGTTTGACGCTGTAGGTCCAGCAAAGGCCCAAGTACCTCCACTGCTGCCTCCATTACTTATTACTGTTTCTCCGACTTTCTTCTGAGGGCATTCACGGGAAAAATGATCCTTGGATCCACATGTGAAACAGACATTCTTCTTGGGTTGGTGCAATTTGAGGTAATGTGACCCTCCTGGCCATAGTTGAAACATGCACGTTTCCCCATCAAGCACACACCCTTATGAAACCTCCCGCATGTTGCAAATGCTTCAAACTTCCAAAACAGTTGGTTACTCTGCTGGTTTCCAGTACCCCCGTTTCCGTTCCACTTCCTCTTCAAGTTGTTGTTGTTGCTATTTCCATTACCTCCGCTACCATTCTTCGCTTCCACCTCATTCTTCTTCTTCTTCTTCTTCTGCTCTTGATTGAATTTTGTCACTGCCTCGCCTCCACCTTCAGTGAGTACAAACTTCTCCATCACTGCTGCAAACGTCTTCAACTAGAATAGGGAAACCCTACTGTACAGAAATGGCTTCAGTCCCTATTCAAACCTCTTAGCCTTACGCTCGTCTGTGCTGACCTGATATGGCGCAAACCTCGCCAATTCATTGAACTTCACGGCATACTCAGATACCGTCATCGTTCCCTAGTTCAGCTCCAAAAACTGAACCTCTAACTGACTCTTCGAACTCTCTGGAAGTAGGTCTCGAATAATAACTCCTTAAACCTATCCCAGGTCATCACCCCTGGTCCTTCCCTGGTTTTATTGGCTTGCCACCAATAACTAGCTTCTGCTTTCAACATAAATGTTGCAAAAGCAGTCTTCTTTTCATCCACTACCCTAGCGACTTCAAATACTTTCTCTATTTCTATAATCCAGGTCTGTGCCTCGACCGGATTCGTTTACCCATGGAATTTAGGTGGTCCAACCGCCTTAAACTCCTTAAACGTTGTGCCTTAGTTTTGAGGTTGATTCTGCAACGCTCCTGTTAGTAATGCCACTAGTTGTTGGACTGAATTATCCTCAACATCGTTATTGTTAGTTCTCGCATTGGTTCTCTGACGGGGTGGTTCATGTCTGGGAGGCATTTTCTGTTAAAAGAAAACATCTATTAGACTATTACCCAACTTCTTTAAGTATTAACTTGCCTCCATAAAAGAAATAACCACATAACACTTTTGAATAAATAAAAAAAATATCTTTTATTTATTCATCACCTCTTTGAAAACATAAAAACAATATCATCACTGCTATTTACATTCCTTTCCTGAACTACAAAAGTTATAGGACAACATCATCATTCTCATATCCCATGGTTACTTAACATTAGGGATTTACACATTATTTAACACTTATTAATTGCAAAACAAACACATTTCCTATAATGATCTATTAATATACTCAGTAGCCTTTTGACACTCTTCTTCCATAACACGGAATATGGTTTGGCGATCTAACACGTATGATGGCAGAGTCTCGAATTGAATTGGATAACCCATGACCCAATCTTGAGCTCGATTAATCACCGTATTGAATACTTTATCCATCTCTTCCATCTTCATCCACTTTTCTTGTGCGTCCCTTACTGCTCTTCCAGTTCGTTGATAAGCTTCCTCGTATGCGTCTTCAGCTCTCGCCCTCTTGGTAGCTTCTTCCTTTAGCTTGTTCTTCATTTCCATGACCATCTCGATCAGTTGTTCCTTCTCTCATTCGGTCTTCATCAGCTTCTATTCAACATTAGTAAGACGTTTATCTTGATCCGGGATGTCGTCGTCCTTCTGTGTCATTACAGTCTGTTGTTCAGCTACTATCTCCTGCAACTCCTCAATTGTGTCCTGAAGTTCCACGTTACGGTCGTAGACTTCATCATACATACGAGCAGCCATCGAGGTTAGTGGAGTCTCTTCCTCCTCGTGCTCGTTATCCTCATCCTCATGTGGCAACTCCACGGGATCCTCCTCATCCGTCTCAACATCATCATCCTCATCTTGAACCACTATGACCAATAGGGCTGACTCCCGTGGCAGTAGTTGTTCCCAAACAACCTGAATGTCGTGAGGCTCCTCCTCTATAGGCATTTGAGGTCCCTCCTCCCTAGCCTGACTGGATTCTCCGACATTAGTCATCCTGACAACAAAAATTTAAAGTTTTAGTTATTAATCATTCTACTTGACACTCGTGAGCATATAAGTTATAAACACATAAGCACATAAGTGTTTTATTACTTCTTCCTTAAGACTCGATAAGAGTTATTTCCACTATCTTTTCAAAGGTTACATCCTAAGGCTTTTCCCCCCACCAACTTGTGACACCCCAAAATCCCGGTACTTCATTACCTCAAGATTTGGTGTTCACGTAATCAAAACATTCATTTATAACTACCCAATCATAATAAAATCGAATAATAAACATGCCCATACAGGAATTACATAAAATAAAATCTCCCAGGTTATATAACCTTTACAAACAAACATTCATGCGGAAATTTTAAAATAAACTACATTACAATCTTTAAATCAAAGTCTGATAATAAAACTATCAAAACTATTACAAGTGTTCAGTACTTGTTCATCTTTCCCTTTCCTTTACTGGTGCTAGGTACGTCACCCTTTCCATCTTTAGTTGTAAGGATTTTACAGGCAAGAGTGAGCAAACAAGGCTCACTTGAAATAACAATGAATAACTTTTACATTCTCTGCCCATTCAGGGGCTCAATAGAACTGAACAATAGGTTCTATTAATATCTTAAACATTCCTTGCCCATTCAGGGGCTCAATAGAACTAAATAATAAGTCCTATTAATATCTTAACATTCCTTACCCATTTAGGGGCTCAATTGAACTGAACAATGAGTTCTATTAACATTTTAAACATTCACTGAGGGTTTAATGACCACGGACCTTGTCCATAGTTATAAGTAATCTTTCAACTTAAACTTTTACGGTCATACGACCATAATGACTTTAAAGTACTTAGGGGGATCAACCCTTCGTAAATGTATTGTATACAAACATTTCAGCGCAAAGTACAAAACTAAGCGTAACCCCTATAAATAGGGTTGTTCATCTCAGTATTTTGAGTACAAGTCCGCCCCAAAGATAGGTTGGTTTGGATACACTTCAAGGAAATTTGGAGTTCAACGGACATCAACTAAGGATTAGTTGAATAAAAGATAATAACACTATGTTATTGAATAATCATAACTGAATAAACATTTCGTTCTAAGTTCATGCTTTAGGGATAATCTAATAGAATAACTATTGAATAACACATCATACCTTGCTTTGAATAACATTAAGCTAAGGTTACATCTTAGAATTTAATATCAAACATGCACAACAAATAATAACTTGAACAATAAACTAGTTCAACAGAATAATGGTACTTACATACTAATATAACAAGCAAAGCCACGCCACAGCGCCGATCCTGGCTGAGCAAAGCCATAACCTTCTTGAGACTCACGCCGCAGCGCCGAGTCCCGTCTCCAAGACCTAATCGGCGACGTCGTCGCGCGACACAGAGTGTAATAGTCGGCGCCGCAGCGCCAATCCTAAAACTTAGACAGTGAAAAATGTTTACAAGTGGAACATGAAAGGGAATTGTTAACAATGAGTTGAGGAACTTAATCAAACATTATTAAGTTATAATTAAACCCCAAGTATTATCACTTAGGGTTAAAGAAAGTCAATTGAAGATGAACGTGAACTATACGTAATAAGTACACATAACCAATGACGATCGAGTTTCGATTAATAACGTAAGGACGTTAATAAGTTGTAAGGAAAGATGATTAACTCGAACCGAGTTGTATTAATGAAATAATTTCACTTAAGTGTTATAAGAGAACGAAGTTGGTAAGGATGATGTAAAAGAATGACGGAAAGCCGGAACCAATAAATAACAAATCTAATATGGGATTAGATTGAGAAGAAGGGTAAGATTCTTTAGGAACCAAGTATGTTCATTCATGACCTAATGAGGTATGTCATATGATTATGTGTTGTAGATACTGTAAAGACTCAAAGGAAATGTAATTATTCGGTATCAGATGTTGAATGCAAGTTTTTCTAAACACTTGTCTAACATTCGTGTTAGCTAGGTTTTCAAATGATTCAAGTTATGAGATGCATGTGTGGTTTTAAAGAAAGAGTCAATGCCCGTTTTAACTCGGCTAGACTAATATTGATAAGTTGATTGATTTATTTACAAGTCTTTTAATATAGAATTGCTAACGCTATCCCATGCCAACTCTTTGGTCCGGATACAAGGTAAGCTTAAATATGTATAAACAAATATATTTTCATCGATTATTCGATGGGTACGTGAGATTGCCACAACTTAAACGTATATACGTTTAATGGATGTAATGTTGATCAACATAGGGTACTATAAGATGATCACCTAGATGTACTCATAAGCTATTTTGGACTTACGAACTTCGTGCCGGATTATCCTTTTCAAAAAAACTATAAGATGTTCACGTCTTGAACTAGAATTGATGATTTACGGAATATTGTTATTGCAAAATGTTTTGAAGGAAAAGGAAAGCTATTTTGAATTATTGATAGTACTTCGTAACTATTATTTAGTTATTGAAGATATACGATTCCTATGTTTCAAGCATGCTTTTAAAAATAAAATTGTTGTACTTGCTCAGCTTGTTATGCTCACACTTGCTTAAACCATATGATTACAGCTTAGACGATATGACCAACGGATTCGACAAGGATAAAGTGAAGGCTAAAGCGAACTTGTATCGTACTTATGTAGTAGTCTAGGTTTGTAATGATAATATTTGATATTATGACAAGAACAAATGTAACAATTATAAAGAACATGGGGAATGGTTGTATTATTTTGGAATATATATAATACAGATTCATTCTTTTGATGTTTTTTCAATTGAATGTTTTTGTGAACTGTAGCACCGTGGAGCACCATCTGTCGGGTTGAAAGAGACCCGGATTTGGGGGCATCACAGTTGGTATCAAAGCATTAGGTTATAAAACTTAAGTGGGGAAGAACCTTAGGCTCATAATCTCGTTAAGGAAGAGAAGTTCTAAGGAAGAAAAAAAAACTTGAGTTTTACTTGAGTTGAATGAGTCAATAAGGTATTGAGGAAACTCAGTATCAAAATATTTAAAAGATGGAAAGTAACCATAAATAAATTAATTGTGATTTGTTCTTATACTATTGTGTGTTATGTACTAATCAACATATGTGTTATTGTAGGATGTCGATAGATAGTTTGATGTATAGAGATATACACGCGGTGAGCGAAGAGCTTGTGAACCAAGTAGAGCATGTACCTATGCCAGTGGCGAAGGTACCATTAGTGATTTTAGAGGAGTCAGAGGCAGAGGAGTACTTTTATGAGGAAGACTACTCCGAGAGAGAGATGGATATAGTGTCATATCTTAGTATGATGAATGATGGGGAGGAAGAAAGAGAGGTAACATCGATTACTACGGTGGTACCTACACTTGAGTCATCACCTCCAGATGCAATGGAAACATTGTATCTGGCAGCGCTTGACAGGAATGTGCAACTAGGTACAGTTGTGCAGAATCAGAGTGAAGAGATTAGTTATCTCCACGAAGCTAAGATGTCTGCAGAAGCAGATTTTGAGTTAGAGCACGATAAGCAGGTGCTTATGGCAGAGCAGACGAAGAATTATAAGGTAGAGGCTGATGAGCTTCGTACAGAACTGGGGGAGAAGGACCGGAAGATAGCACGGATGTCTTACATCCATGAGAGTGTACATAAGGATTTCAAGCTGAAGGTTGCTTGTTATTCCATTGAGTCAGGACAAACCCGTCATATGATTAGTTGGGATACTGTAGCAATTATTGCGAATGAGAAACACGAGGATGCTGTTATGCATTATTAGAAGTCTAGAGTTATAAATATATGTGTAGTGATGTAAAACCTCTTTTAAAGGGTAGTCTTTTTGTAAATCCCAACTTTTGTGAAGTTCAATTGCGGGATAGAAAATGTAATAGCTTTTGTCTATGAAAACAAATTGTAAATAGTTTCAAACTATGAAGAATTATATGAATATAATGACGTTTTCATGGAAATGATTTGTTATGATGCGAGTTGGTATGAAGCGATTAATAACGAAGTAAGTAAATAGATAATACTGAAATTTTATTTATTTAATCTGAATAATGCCGCCTAGGAGAAGATAACGTAATCAGGAAGCAAAATTATGAAATGATAATGAAGGGGGTCTGAACAACCCTATGCAAGAGTTCGTTAATTTATTAACGACTGCATTTAATCAAACCAAAGGTAGAGTACCCGCGGAACCTAGGGTAGCTAGAACGACTACCTTTAAAGAGTTTAAAAGGAGTAGGTCCGCCGGAGTTCAAAGGAACGAAGGACCCAATAGAGTCCTTGACATGGCTAAAAGAAATAGAGAAGGCGTTTGTTATTACAAGCGTAGGTGAGATGCATAAGTTTTCTTTTGTGACTTACATGAGGAAGAGTGAAGCAAACTTTTTGTGGGAGGCTCACCAGGGTGAGGCTAGAATAGATGCGATAATATGGGAACAATTCAAGAAGGTGTTCTTCGAGAATTTTTTTCCTACAAGCATGCAAAGGAGGATAGAGAATGAATTCTTAGAACTTAAGCAAGGGGACATGACATTTCCCCAGCTCGCGTCCAAATTCAAATGAATTGGCAAGGTGTGTTTTACATCAAGTAAACGCAGAGAAGAGGAAGGCTTGTAGGTTTGAGCAGGGCATGAAACCCTGGCTCTATAGTAAGATTTCGGTATTCTAGAGTGTTTCTTATGGGACTATTCTAGAGAAGGTGATTATAGCATAAGGCGGTAGTGAGTTGTAGACTCAATACCACAAAGAGGGAAAGAATGAGAGCAAGAGAGAGGGAGGAACCAAGGTAGAGAATGGTAGTGGCAGTATGCCAAAGAGACATAATTTTTTTTACTTCAGGAATACTGGAGTGGGACAAGGGGATCCTAAGTGAAGGATCGAAGTGTGTAGGACAGGTGGAAAGACTCATCTAGTAGTCTGTCTGAAAGGGATTAAAAATACCTTTAATCATTAAGGTAGAGGAGGAGTCGTTACGGTTGAGTATCGACTATTGTAATAGTAGTAAGTTAGCGGTTAAGAATAAATACCCATAGCCCAGGATCGATGATCTATTTGATTAGTTGAAGAGGGGCAACGAATTTTTCTGAGATACATTTGTGTACGGGGTATAGTCGGTTGAAAGTAAGAAAGAAGGAGGAGGTACCTAAGATGACGTTCAAAATTTTTTATGGTATGACAAGTTTCTGGTTATGTCATTTAGGTTGACTAATGTTCGGAAGTTAGATTTTTCGTAAGGAGCAATGAGCAAGTTGGTGGCAAATTGATAGGTACTCTTATGAGGTGTTATGGTTGAAGGTACCATTAGCATCACAGGATTTAAGAGAAAAGTTAATTAAGGCACATGTATTGTCTTTATCAGATGATACGGGGAAATTTTGTAGTGTATCTCGATGTTTTGCATAGATGACATGATTCCGTGCTCGTATAGCATGGCAATGTCATTGTGTATACAACAAGCTAGTTAAGGGATTATGAGGATGTCTATCCTACTTATGATCTAGAATTGGCAGTTGTAGTTTTTGAATTAAAAATCTGAAGATAGTATTTATACGGAGAAAAAGTGTAGGATATACATTGACTCTAAGAGTCTAAAATATATCTTCACACAGAAGGAGTTGAATATGCAGTAGAGAGAGGACTGGGATATCTTATATTATTCAAGGAAGGTAAACGTAGAAGTTGACACGTTAAGTATGAAGGGTAAGGAAAACTATCGATGTTAACGACTCATAATGAGTTAATAACGGAGATGGCGGGAGTGGAGTTAGAATTTAAATTACATAATGAAATGATAGAAATGTTATTCAAAAACATAGACTCAATCCACAATAATGGACCGAGTCAATTAAGTACAATTAGGTAACGAGGAGTACAAGTGAATGAAAAAGATGATGCAAGATAAGTAGAAGACTAAGTATAGTCTTATTTTGAGGGAGGAATTTGAGTTCCATATAAGTCTGAGTTAAAAGGATAACTAAGATGATATAAAGATAGCGAAATGTTTTAGTAAATGTTTAACTTCCAACTCAAATTGTTACCAGGAATTGATAAGTCATGTATGAAAAGATAATACCTTCGATGAAGGTAAAATGAAAGAACCCCAATGTCGAAGAAGCATTGTGGGAACTCGAGATTAAAATAAAGGAAAATTTTCCTCTGTGGTGTAGGTATTATTAGCGAGATTCTGGGGAAAGAATCCTTATAAGGAGGGAAGAATGTAACGCCCGAGAAAATTGGATTTTTGAGAATTAAATTTTTATTTTTATTAAATGAATGTAATTGATTATTTATGGAGCAAGCTAATCGAAGGTCGTTCTATGACCTAGAAATGTCAGAACATCGTAGGATTTTGGCTACGTGGTAGAATTAAAGTGTTTGAATTTCTAAGACAAAAATAAATGTTTTTCGAGAAAGTTTTCGAAAAATACTTTTCATGTATTTCTGCTCGGGAATTATTTTTGAACTTCCGAGAAATACGTAACAATAGAATATTGAGGTGAGATGGAATATCTAATAATATTTCAGTTATGGAAAACGTAATATTTTGCATGTGGACTTAAAACCTAACGTTTAAGAAATGTGACTTTCGAGAAGGAATTTAAATGTATGTAATGAATTAAGCGAAGATCGTATTATACGTAGGTATTGTACGAGGTAAGGAATACGAATAATATATGAGTTATTATACGAGTACGTATGAATAAGGGTATGTCGGATATGTTGACTAGTATAAGAATTAGAGTACGAGAATTATTCGTATAATATATGTTATAAGGCTTTAAGCCAAAAGAAAGGCATTGGTAGGATTTTTTTAGTATTATGTGAGCCCAAGTATTGGATGGTTAAGTCCAATGTGAGTTTATTAATGCAAGCCCAATGTTTGTTTATTTACAAGCCCAAAGTAAAATTATGCTAGAAGCCCAAATGATTAAGTAAGTTAATTAAGCTAAGGCCCAAAGTAATTATCTAATGGGTATGAACCATGGAGAAAACCATGGATAGTCCAAAGTGGTGGACAAGAAATTGTTGTGATGAACAAGCAAACTTAGAGGCTAAGTTATTGTGGTGATCACACAAAATGCATTATTGTGATAAACAAGTATACTTAATGGTTAAGTGTGATGACCAAGTGTTGTGGTGAACAAGTAGTATGACTTAAAGGCTAAGTTATGTGCTTAACAAGAATACTTAAGGTCTAAGCAATGGATAACTTAAGTGGTGAGCAAGAAAAAAGGGTGGTGGCCAAGTTAACTTAATATCTAGGTAATGAATAGTAAGGAGGTGGATGGATTAAAGGATAAACTACCCTAACTTAGGATTTCCTATAAATAACAAGCTTTGTAATTCAATTTTTTGTTGTTATATTTTCATCCAACTTAATGTTGAAAGCTTTTTTGGTTGAGAGAATAAGCACTTATAAAATTAGACTTTCCTTGTTAAGCTTTTCCACCAATAACTTATAGCTTATTGGTTAGAGAGAGTAAGTGAGAATAAGCTAGCAAGTTAACCTTTGAAGTTCAAGAATCAAGAAGGAGATTAAAAATTTACCAAGTGTTATTCAAAAGTAAGGGATCTTAAACCATGTTTCTTTCTCTCTTCCATTGATAGAGAAGGGGGTATTGGTAGAACAAGCATGCTAAGAAGAGGTTTGAATAATGAATCAACGGGCTTAAGTCGTAATAAGCCGGATAAGTCATGAATAAGAAATTCATTCGTAAATAAGTTATGAACTTATAATGAAAGTGTAAGAGCTTGTTAGAATTTGTAACATGTTTACCTTAATAAAATTAGTATGATTAATAAGATGTAAGAATGATGATTAAATGACTTAACTCATTAATAAGTCATATGAAAATAAGGCATAAGTCATGAAATGGAAAAAAAAGTATTTTATGCTTTAATAAGTTGAAAAACCATCAAGAATAGGTAATAACCTATCATGAATATAAGTTAATGAAGTATGTATGTCAAGAGGTTAGTATGTCGGAATGAATCCTTTTGAAACGGTTTAAAAATCTTACGTAACAAAGTTTTGCCGAAATTTACATGATTAGACGACAATCGTCAAATTCGTGAAATTCTCAGAATGGAAGTCGAATTTTGATATTGAGCTTGGAAACATTAGTTTTCAATGGAGACAAGTCGTATTTATCATTATAGAGTTGCAAACTCAAAAATGGCTGGATTCCAACTTAGAACGAAGAAACGAGCGTTGAACGTTCACGAATGTTTATCGTTTTCGTTAAAAATGGACTAATAGGTTAAATTTTAGCAAACAAGCCATGAACACATAGAGTACGTGATTTGTGAACCGTAGGTTCATGAACGAGCCAATTCCGACTTATAACGAAGAAGTTACAAAGTCGGGAATCTCACTAAAAAGAAAAGTCTGTAAAATTTTCTGGTGCCGAGCACTGGCGCCGCGGTGCCAGTCAAGGCAAAATAAGCCATGTCGCACCGTCGATCTTGGCCGAACAAAGCCATAACCTTCTGGAGACTCACGCCTTAGCGCGACCAATAACACTGGGACTCGCGTCGCAGCGCCGAGTCTAGTCTCGAAGCTTAATGGGCGACGCCGCAGCATGGCATAGAGTGTAATAGCCGACGCCGCAGCGCAAACCCTAAAACTTAGATAGTGAAAAATGTTTACAAGTGGAACATGAAAGGGAATTGTTAACAACGAGTTAAGGAACTTAATCAAACATTATTAAGTTATAATTAAACCCCAAGTATGATCACATAAGGTTAAAGAAAGTCAATTGAAGATGAACGTGAACTATACGTAATAAGTACACATAACCAATGAAAATCGAGTTTCGATTAATAACGTAAGGACGTTAATAAGCTGTAAGGAAAGCTGATTAACTCGAAAGTTGTATTAATGAAATAATTTCACTTAAGTGTTATACGAGAATGAAGTTGGTAAGGACGATGTAAAAGAATGACGAAAAGCCGGAACCAATAAATAACAAATCTAATACGGGATTAGATTGAGAAGAAGGGTAAGATTCTTTAGGAAACAAGTATGTTCATTCATGACCTAATGAGGTATGTTATGTGATTATGTGTTGTAGAGACTATAAAGACTCAAAGGAAACATAATTATTCGGTAGCAGACGTTGAAGGCAAGTTTTCTAAATGCTTGTCTAACCTTCGTGTTAGCCAGGTTTTCAAATGATTCAAGTTATGAGATGAATGTATGGATTTAAAGAAAGAGTCGATGCCCGTTTTAATTCGGCTAAACTAATCTTGATAAGTTGATTGATTTATTTACAAGTCTTTTAATATAGAATTGCTAGCGCTATCCTATGCCAACTCTTTGGTACGGATACAAGGTAAGCTTGAATATGTATAAACAAATATATTTTCATCGATTATTTGATGGGCACGCGAGGATGCCACAATTTAAACGTATATACGTTTAATGGATGTAGTGTTGATCAACATAGGGTATTATAGGTTGATAACCTAGATGTACTCGTAAGCTATGCCGGACATACGGACTTCGTGTCGGGTTGTTTTTTTTAAAGAAACTATAAGATGTTCATGTCTTGAACTAGAATTAATGATTTACGGAATATTGTTATTACAAAACCTTTAGAAGGAAAAGGAAAGCTAATTTGAATTATTGATAGTACTTCGTAACTATCATCCAATTATTAAAGATATATGATTCCTATGTTTCAAGCGTGTTTTTAAAAATGAAATTGTTGTACTTGCTGAGCTTGTTATGCTCACACTTGTTTGAACCGTATGATTGAAGCTAAGACGATATGACCAACGGATAAGACAAGGATAAAGTGAAGGCTAAAGCGAACTTGTAGCGTACCTATGTAATAATATAGGTTTGTAATGATAATATTTGATATTATGACAAGAACAAATGTAACGGTTATAAAGAACCTGGGGAATGCTAGTATTGTTTTTTAATATATATAAGACATATTTGTTCTTTTGAGGCTTCTTCAATTGAATGTTTGTATGAACTGTAGCACCGTGGAGCACCATCTGTCGGGTTAAAAGAGACCCGGATTTGGGGGCGTCACACATATACTATTTTATACTTTTGTTATCCATTACATGAACCCCAACTTCATTACCCTCGTCGCTCAACCTCTAAGGAATCACAATCATAGCAATCCCTCAAGTCCATTCATCGTGATTACGGTCCCCGGATATCGGTTACGTAACCCGCGTTATATTCTTTGTCATTTAATCTTGTTTAATCTATATGTTCAACCTTAAGTGTTACAATAGTTGAATATTATATTCTTTATCTTCCCTTACAATTTCCCCAAGAACTGAGCAGTTAAAAGCTCATCTCTGGCTTTTTTCCAACATTGGCGTTACGGCGTCACTCTCCAGAAGTTTATGGCCGAGCTCACGCTGCGGCACCGCCTCCTAAGGCTCAGCTGGTGCTGCAGCGCCGAGCCTAAACCCTAGAAAATTTCTCTAAGTGTTAAATCCAATTTGAGACGCTTATTCCTGATCTAATAACTCCTTCGTTATAACTCAGAACGAGGTCGTTCCAAAGCCATTATATTCCTTATCTTACGTACTATAATACCCATTGAGCAGAAATTCAATCTATATACGTTATCTTGCTATTCGATTGGCATGATTTTCACCCTTTGTTCATTTTATATTTTTAACGTTCTTCGTTCGTTCGTCCGTAATTCGGTCATCTGAAATCGGAACTTTTTTGTTCTTGAGTCCAAGACACACATTTTCTATGTTCTCTTACTTTCTAATGAAACCCTACCTACTCGAGTTCATTTACTAACTTTCTAATTCTCGTCTGACTTTTACAAAATTTTTGTCATAACTTTGTTATAGCTAAGTTTTAATCCGTTCTTCATGAACGTTTCTACCATTCCTAACCAAGTAATATGCAACTAACTTATACGCGATGGTTTTAAACTTGTCCATCAACAACAACTAAACTACGATGGTTTTAAATTTATACATCAACAACGTTCTTCGTGTTCTTCGCGTGTTCTTCGTGTTCTTCGTTCTTCTTCGTTTTAATCAATATTTTGGATTATGATTTCACTTTTTATTGGAATTTGATGTTATAGAACATTATTCCTTATTTTTTTAACCTACTTATTCATATAATCCATTCGGATCGTTCTAATTCATTACGAATCTTATACTTCTTTAAGAAATTTATTAACTAAATTTCTAATTCTTATTTCTTCTTTTCTCATGATTTCAACCATATGAACTCATCTCTAACCTTATCTACTTCTTATCTTCATTAAGATATGTTTTAAACATATTAAACTTAAAGAAAATATTAGAAGAAACTAGATTTTAGATTACCTTTTCTTCTTCTTTTTTTCTCCCGCTAGACAAAGCCGGTGATTTGTAAGCTTTTCTATTTCACGAACACTTTCGGTCCGATCATTCATGCTCATGTTCTTCCTTCTCCCTCTTCATCCGACTTCTCTCTCTCCCTCCTTATAAAAATTCCGTACTCCGAATTTCTTAAAACGACACCCTTATACGGGTCATCACAAAGAGTATGAGCATGAATGCTCGGATCAAAAGTGATCGTGAAATAGAAAAGCTTGCAAATCGCCGGCTTTGTTTAACAGAAGAGGATTAAAGAAGAACGGTAATCCGAACCCTAGTTTCTTCTAATATTTTCTTTAAGTTTTCTATGTCAAAAACATAGCTTAATGAGAATAAGAAGTAAAAGTGGTTAGAAATGATTTCATATGGTTGAAATCATGAGAAATCGAATAAATAAGAATTAGAAATTTAGTTTATTAAATTCTAAAGGAAGTATAAGATTCGTAAGGGTTTTGAGTGATCCGAATGAATCTTATGAATGAGTAGGTGAAATAAGTAAGGAATGATGTTCTATAACATCAAATTCCAAGAAAAAGTAGAATCGTAATCCAAAATATTGATTAAAATGAAGAACGAACGAAGAACGCGAAGAACACGCGAAGAACACGAAGAATGTTGTTGATGGACAAATTTAAAACCATTGTAGGATAATTTTTGTTGATGGACAAGTTTAAAACCATCGTGTATAAGTTAGTTGAATATTTCTTGGTTAGGAACGGTAGAAACGTTCATGAAGAACAGATTAAAACTTAGTTATAACGAAGTTATGGCGAAATGTTCGTAAAAGACGAACGAGAATTAGAAAGTTAGTACATGAACCCGAACGTGTAGTGTTTCATAAGAAAGTGAGAAAACGTAGAAAATGTGAGTCATAGACTCAAGAACAAACAATTTTCGAGTTCGGATGATTGACTTACGGACAAACGAGCGAAGAGCATTAAAAGCGTAAAAATGACCAAAGGGTGAAGATTAAGCCAATTGAATGGCATGTTAACGGATTCAGAACGAAGTTCTGTCCGAGGCATATTGAATTACGTAAGATAAGGAAGAGAATGACTTTGGAATAACCTCGTTCCGAGTTATAACGAAGAAGTTATGAGATCATAAAGTACGCGTCTCAAACTTATTGCAAGACTTAGAAATTTTTCCAGGGTTTTGTCTCGGCGCCGCAGCGTCGGATAGACTATGAGAAGTGACACCACAGCGCGAGATCGGCCATAATATTCTGGAGAGTGGCGCCACAGCGCGAGAGATAACAAAGGACTTGGCGCCGCAGCGCTAGCCCGAGAAGAGAGGAGAGAGAAGTAGGTCGCGCCGCAGCGCGAGAGAGTGTAAGGGGCACGGCGCCGCAGTGCCGGTGCAGGGTTATGCCAAGAAATGAGATTTTTATTTCTCAAGTACTGTGGGGTGTGCAAGAAAGATGTATGAACACGTAGTTCACTTAATGTAACACTTAAGTAAGTGTGTTAAACCTTTAGTGAAGGTTGAACGGAAAGATTTAACGAGGTTAAAAGATAGATAATGTAAATGCAAGATTACGTAACCAATAGCCGGGGACCGTAGTCGTGATAAATGAACGTGAGGGATTACTGTGATTGTGATTCCTTAGACGTTTAGTGATGAAGGTAATGAATAACATTCCGATGTTATTTCATGGTAATGAGAGATAAGTCTAAAGCGTATAGACGCTATGAACGCAATGTTGTTACGATGAACGGTTGGTCTTAGCATACAACGGACTTTATGGTTTTGACATTAAGAAAGAATAATGAACATGGGGTTCATGCGATGGATAACGATGAATGCAATTGAAACCTTGAGTAAAGGTTGAGTGAGAGATTAAGAGACGAGCAACGTGATCGTCGAATACGTAAGCGATACTCGTGAATCATAGTTGCGTCGGATGAACGTTCTAAGTGTACAATAGTTGTATGACTTGGACGTTGATGAACGTAGTAATTAAGATATGAATGGTATCAAGGAAAGCCGTAGAGAATAGTAATGAGAGTAATGAAAGTCCGATGTGAGTCGGATAGAGAATGGTAGAATGAAATGTAAGCGTTAGACACTTAAGCCAATGTAAGGGTTGAGTGTACGCGATTATTAAATGTGCATAACCTACACTCCGTGTATGGTTTGACCGTAAGGTAATGAAGAATGGTGTTTAATCATGAACAGTAAAAAAACTAAATTGAAGACAATAACGTACAACGTTAAGAAGCGTAGTTAATAAGTATAACTTGGATAACATTTTGAGTTGAATGAACCGGACGTTGTAAGGTATGAATAAGTTAATATGAAATGTTTAATGCTATGATATCATAGTAATGACATTGAATGATCGTTCTGAGTATACAAAAGACTGTATGACTTAGACGATAAAGAATGAATCCTGAAGTATGACATTTAGTTGCCAGAAAGCCGTAAGGAATAAGAAGTTGAATTAACAATCATTATAGTTAATGGTTAGAATAAGTTAAGAGAAGTTAGGTTGTGGTAAAAATGTAACTTTGATAGTTGATATATGGGAGCTGGGTTAAACAATTCCTTCAGAGAGCGAAGATATATACAAAACTGGCAACCGATCTAACTCACTGTGTGGGCAGTGTAGATGGGACGAGAACTTGTTTGTTGGTTGTTTGTGGAAAACCACTCAGAATACCATATGGACTACTAGCAGAGAAGCGATGTGTGCTGAGTCTTATAGAATTGATAAGAAGAAGATAAAATATAAATCATCAAAGATGATGAACGTTTTGAGTAAGACATCTTCGTATGTTATGAAGCCGTAAACCGGTAATGATAGTTAGTCGCGTAAGCTTAATTGCAAGAACGTGAACCCTAAGAAGTAAAGTTAAGTAAACCAATGTGTAAGTCAAGTATATGACTAATTGGTCTACGTGTTATTTCCTTATGTGTTATATAGGGATTTGAAATGAGCAGTTCAGCGTAAACTATAAGTTGTAGCTGTGCGCAAGGCAAGCTTTCTAACTTCATTCATGCTATATGAATGCTAGTTTCTTAAACTTCTAAGATGTTGAACTTGAGAAGTTCTGTCTATGTGCAAATATTCGATATTTGTATAAGGTGGTAGAACATATGAGGCCTTGTGCCATAATTTGAACACTTCGGTATTTCTTTGAGCTGAACTGTTCTATTATTGAGCTGTTTAATACAAGTATGCTCAGTTTATACATGAACCATTATAGTTAAGTTTGTACTAATGATTCTAGCCAGACATGATATGTATGGAAAAAAGTAGAAGAATGAAAATAGTGTAAAGAGTATTTCATGAATGTTTTAATATGATAGGAATCGAGACTATTCTTATTACTCAAGATGCTTCATAACCTTTATTCGGTTATCGAAGTTCTGAAAAATGTTTACTCTCTTGAATGTGTTTGTTCAACTGTTATGACTTGTTGGGCAATTGAATGCTCACACTTGCTTTAAATGAAAAAAAAATTCAGCGAACGATGTTAGAAAGAACTTAAGGATCCCGTAAAGATCAAGCTGATCGGTATCTAGACGAAGTGCCATTCAATATATGAATGT
Organism: Panax japonicus; assembly: GCA_020205505.1. Classification (NCBI taxonomy): domain Eukaryota; kingdom Viridiplantae; phylum Streptophyta; class Magnoliopsida; order Apiales; family Araliaceae; genus Panax; species Panax japonicus. The sequence goes on from CM035107.1 coordinate 33,456,957, forward strand.
ACGTGAAGAGCAAGTGAAGACTTGTAATATAGAATGATAGAATTAAATTATAGACTAGTTTAATGAACAGTTATGAATCCTTGGTGGTGGATGAAAGTCACTCGTGTAAGATGTAAAGAATAATGTAATTATCATTATTTATAATGAAAGAGGTTCTAAGGTTTTGAGAACCTGGGATTTGAGAATGTATGTCATTATATTTAGCTATATAATGAAATATGTTTGGAAGGAAATATAATAGTGATACACGGAGTCTAGGTCTAAAAGTAGGTCGGATTTCAGGGCGTCACAGGTTGGTATCAGAGCTATAGGTTATAACTCTTAGGTATGTGTACCTAAGACTATAATCGTAGAGATAAGGATAAGAAGGTCACCACGTGATCATAGTCAATCGTAGTAACAGATGAGCTGTTAAACGATGAATGATTTATAGTGAATGTTGAGAATGAATAGTACTACGAAGTGGTACGGGAAGAAGAACTCAGATTGAGTTGAGAAGGATAGCATACGAATTAAAGAAAATTTGTATTAATTAAAGAGAAATTTTCAAGTTGTAAGATTTCAATTGAGGACTCATGTGATAGCTGAGTTTTATGAACCTTTGTTATTGGTAGAGGTTTGTGCTTTGTTGTAACAACTGCTCAGTTTATTACAGTGATAATCATTGGAATTGGTCACGCTATTATGATGTATATGACGAGAAGGTGAATTATTTCTCATGTATATATTTAATAGGTAGAGAACGAAATGGTATGTGCGAGTTCTTGAAACTCATACTTACGGCAAGTTCGTGACTCATAAAAATATGGTATGTTTTCAAACATCTCAGCGAATGGACGCCTAAGGTCTGTCTGGATGTTTTTAAACTCATACAATTGTGGAAAGTTCCTGAACTCATAATGTGTGGTAAGTTGATGGACTGTACTATGGTATAGAGATGTTTAGACTGAAAACGAAGTATTTTCAGTAGACTTAGCATTGAAGCTGCTAGAGAAGACTAAGTATTGTCGCAGTAAGTTAATGAAGGATGATGGAGAATATGATATTCCAAATCATCTAGCTATGCTAGATATTGAAGTTTATTGAAATCGTGCTTATGTGTACATTTCAAAAAAAAAAAGAATTGGTCCAACTTTTAGAACCAATGGATTTTAAAAGAGTTGTTCATTGTATATCTATGCCAATTACTTCGGCTAGACAGAAATTAATTTAAAATTTTAAAATGAATTTTATATCATCCGTGCATTTGATGCAAGGATTGTAAAAAGATGGAGTTGTTAATGCAATTGAACCTGGTGGGATGTGATCTTACGATCAACAAACCGTTATGGTATGATGTATAATGACAAAGTCCTCAACGTACTTTGAAGAGTACGGTATCATGACGTCATAAAATGTTTTGATGTATTGCGAAAGGAATTTAAAGAAGTAGTCGATGTCAATTTAGTTGACTAGACGAATGTTTCAAGTGTTATCCAAAATTTTTGGCATTAAGTCTGAGGTGAACATATCCTGAAATGAGGTTTTATGATAGGTTGATCACCTACGTATGGAAAGAGGTGGTTTACTTTCTTTGTGATTGTAAACTTACCGTGGAATGGTTGTTTAACCTAGTAAGAGTTCATGGTCAATTTGACCCCTCAGCAAAAGTATGAAATGTTTTAAAGGATATTTTTTATTCCTAGCTATTCTTTCTACTTCCTGATTCTTGAAATGTTATGGAGGTTACGAATGATGGGTGGATAAGAACTTCTTTGAAGAGAAGTTGAGAAGAAGACTAAGCTAAAATTTTGAGGATGAAATTATGTGAAGAAGGGGAGAATGTGATGACCCGGGTAAGGGTGTGGTTGTAAGAAATTTTGAGGACGGAATTTTTATAAGGAGGGAAGAATTAAACAACCCGAAATTTTGGATTATCTAGAATTTAGGTTTAAAGAATTAGTTATTAATAAAAGGAATTTTATTAATATTATTATGTGTTATGTGTTAATTAATCATTCTATAACCTAGGATGATAATAATTCGGGAGGATTCTGGCTACGAGCTAGATTTATCGAGTAAGCATTTTCAATACGAAAATGAAAGTTTTTCGGGAACAAAATATTTTTCGGGGAAAAAGATGAAATAGGCACTATGACCCCCCCAAAATTAGGTATACATCATATGGCCACAGAATTATCCTTTGTTGACCCAATAGATCCCAAAGAAAAATGGGAAGATTACTATCATTTTATTTCCAATGGTGAGTCTTCTCTTGACATATTACTATCTCCACTATTTCCAAGTGAATATTATATTTCAAAAAAACTCTAAGATCATATAGGTAGTGCCCGTAGATATACTCAGTATGTGGATGCGCACAACCCTGTCTTATGATAACATGAGGTTGTATGTCATTAGACATATTGTATTATAGTGGCAAAACACCATTCTAAAGTTGGGTTCACCTCACCCTATTTGATTCACCAAATATAATTACTAAATGTTATATAGAATACAACACACTTTTCTATACTGTTTAGGGAGAACCTCCACAGCTATAGACCATCGTTCTATTCCCCTATTATCCCCACTCGACCCGAAAACACTCTTATTACCTGAAAGAAATTATGAAGCAGAAAGGGTGGGCACAAGTAGCCCAGTAAAGAAAATCATGACTAAAGATAATTAAATTATCAATAGCTTTCATCAATAATAAATCAGAGAATTAGAACATATAGTAGATGATAAAACTTTTCAACCATAGTTGCAGTGGAACAAGCAATCCATTAGAAGAGTCAAATAGACTATAAGGTCTATTATCTTCTCTACGTTAAAATTCAACCAATAAAGTTTTATCCCTGTAACATCAATTAACAATTATCGTCCATGATCATGTAAATAACTCAAAATCACAACTGTGATTCTAAATTCCTCTTCGCACCCAGGACGAAGATAATTTTCATCACCTGTCTTCACCTGAAACATCAAAAATCATGGTTATACCAAATCACAATTCCTGCTCGTAATCATTAAATCATATTTGCACTACGGCCAAAGATATTCATTATTATCACATCCATGAATTAATATTTTCATTGCTGATACTCAGTTCAATAAATAATCCACATCATCGAATCATCCCTGCACTATAGGCCAAGGATATTCTTTAGCATCACGACCACGAATTATCCATGCACTACGGGCCAAAGATAATCGTGTTTTCATCAACGGTCCTGATCATGCCATAAAACAATTCATGTTTGCACCCTTGGCCGAAGAGAATCCATAGCCACAATCTGTAAAGTCTCCGAACCCGGATACTTGAAACCAGAACTCGGTACTTCATGATACCATTTCTATGAGCGAAATACTACTACTAATAATAACAATAATATAAAACTTAAATTTATAAATACATCAGAGTCTTTCTCCCAAGTACGTAACCTTTAAACATTCATTACATGTCATATCATATATAAATATATATATCATAGTCTTCATAATCTAAAACTATTACAAACAGTACCACAAATCTTATTTGATTAGCTTTCCCTTTCCCTTGTTTCGGCATGAGCCTTCTGGTTCTTCACACTTAGCTGAAAAACATTTAAATAAGCAATGATGAGCATTTGAGTGCCCAGCAAGTATTATATATATATAAGTTGAAAGAATTTAAATGTTTTCTTTATAATATTCTTCTACAACTAGTCAGTAGTTATGAAGTAATCTGTACCAATAATAATAACATAACAACCCTCTTTCAAATTTTTGAAACTACGTATTGACTATACATGAGGTTTCTGTGACATATTATGAACATTGTTTTCATTTTCGAAAAGGTTTGAACAGAAATTCATGTGTAAACCGTCATGACTTACGGGCACGGAGGGTGATCAGCCCCATTGTAACCTGTATTGATCAATACTACATGTATAAGAACGATGTTATCGTTCACTCTGTCCGCCTTGGGCGCATAAAAATTTTCCCATTATCGGGATGTTCATACCTGTCGGATTTTCATAACAAAGGTCTTATCCTATTCAACAATAATATATAATTCAACATATATGTATATCAAAGGTGTATCAACATGCGATTGAATACAATGATTATCCAAGTGGGGACACTTGTATAATCATTTCTAGAAATTAACGAACAGAATATATATATATATGAATTATCATTTACTAACATGTTGATAATCAATGAGAGTATATAATATAAGTTTAACAATCTGTACAATAATAACAATAATTCTGAACTTCTCACTTCTATCCATTGCATAAAGAAAATGCAAAGTTAGGATACTTGCCTGATGCGTTGCTTACACTTACGCAACTTAGATCTACCCTTTTCTCTCACAACCTATCATTAATCAGATCATTTTACTGATTAGTACAACATATTGTACACATAACACTGCCTATTGCAGTCAGCACATTCCCTATTCACATCATCACACATGTTCAACAATCGTTGACTCATAATCAAACATCAACACTTTCCTAATCACATTGTCATACAACCTTAATAACCATTGAATCACAAATAAACAGTTAACTAACCAATTTATCTAAGTCCAGATCAATTTCTGATCTATGTCGGTCTACCGACAGCTTTTTCGGTTAAATATCGAGTCTAAGACTCTAAACCGTAGTTCATTATCCACTTGGATAACTTAAACATCAGTCGCACTATTTTTCATGGCCTTATAATAATTATTATCATTTATTATAATTTTTGAAATATCAAAATCATTATTAAATGATTTAAATATCACACAATTCTATTATCATTAATATTTAATTAATATTAAACTATTAATGAAACCAATGCCAAAATATTAAAGTTATGTATAATAACTCAAAATATTTTTAAAGTATTTATATTACCCTTAAATGATTTTTAAAGCATTTAAAATCACTATTAAATAATTACCATTAATATTTAAATATTAATGAACTATTTATCCAAATATTAAAAGTCAATAATTATAACTTAAAATATTTTTAAATTATTAACATCCTTTTTAAATGATTTTTAAATAAATAAAACCATTTTTAAACTATTTATTTAATATAATTATTAAATAAATTTAATATCATTAATAATAATTTAATAATCATTAATATTAAATTATTAAAGAAATTATCCTTTAAATATTAAAAGTTATATTTTATAACTTAAAATATCTTTAAACACTTTATTTTTATTTAAAATGATTATTATAATAATAAAATCATTTTTAAACTAAATTATTTAATATAATTATTAAATAACTTTAGACTAAAAGATAAATTGCACCCCAAATTTTATACCAATGTTGATTTTTGCACCACAAATTAAAAAAAATGTCTAAGTACACCCCAAACTTTAATTTACTTAACAAAAGGCACACTTTTTTCATTTAACCGGTTAATACTGTAATGTTTATAAGGAGGGGTGTTTAAGTCTTTTTCTATTTATCTTCTCCAATATTGACATTAAGTCTTCTCTCTTTCATAACCAACTTTCTCTCTCTTAAACAAACAACCATTTCCCCTCCCTCTCAATGAACTTGTGAGGCTTTCCCCTTTTAAGTACACCCTCCAAAATACTTGAGCTCATCTTTTTTCCTTCTTCCTCACAAATACCTAATTCACACAATCAAACCACCCATGTAAAATGAACTGAAACTCTCAGCCGCACAACCCAGTTCAACCACGGAATCCAAGTGACGAAATTTAACCCTTCCCTAAAATATATCTTCACCAAAGTGGAAATCCCACTTCCCGATCAACAAAAAGTACCAACCATTACTATTACATTGATAAAAGCATATAGAAACAATTAAGTCCTCCAAGAACCAAAAACAAACATCACGGATTCAATCTTTGAGTGACTGTGTATATGAGAAATAAATAAAAAATTGAACTCATTATTTTTATTTAGTCCCTAAAAATAAAAAGAATAAAATACTTATATAGGAAAAAGGATAATACATATTATACAGTTATTAATTTTGGATCAAAAAAATCCCCAATTTGCAAACTCTGTTAACGTACGTGAAATTATCAGAGGATAAAGAAGAAGATGGCACCGAAGAAAATGGGCGTGAATATCAGCAAGTCACATTAAAACAAATGACTGAAGTTCATATAGCTGCTGAAAAATACTTGAATGCAGATGAGCTGATTTAAGTTTAGTTTGCCCCACGTCATTTGATGAATATCAATATAATTCCTTATTTAGATTGAGTGGATTTAAGCTCACTGTTACCACGCAGCTCCATCACTATATCACAACCTCCTACCAACTCACCTTTGCAGTAAAGCTGTGGAAAGGTTGGCCAGTTTGAGAAGGTCTTTATCCCCTGTCTCACTTCTTCATCTGCCAGAATATCAAAGGACCTAAATTTCACACCATCCTCCTTTAGAGCATTGATTACTTTGAAGCTAAAACCACATCTTGGAGCATCAGACCTTCCAGGCTTCCCCTTCATAAATAACATAACTGGGCCTGAATTGATCAGACCTTCCAGACGTGAGGTCAAGGTTGTACTCCGGCCAGTGGGATCTGATATGCCAACTTTTCCACCACCAAATTCAGTCACTTTGCCTCGTTCGAATTAGAAATGTCAATCCCATGATCCCTAAAGACGGAATTAATTCACGATAATACAGTTATCAATTTTTTATCAAAAAAATCCCCAATTCGCAAACTCTGTTAACGCAGAGGAGAAGAAGCTCGAGAAGGCGGTTAAGAAGCCGGATAAGAAGGCGAATCACGTCTCCATTCCTGTACCTAAGGTTACCGAGGCTGAGCTCCTGCGGCGGCACGAGGAGGAGCAGGTGCAGATTCGTAAGAAGGCGAAGGAGGATAAGCACCGGCAGAGCAGGACCGTTTGTGCACGGATGAGTGTCGCGGTTAGCTTGCCCGTGGGACTGGCATCGGAGAGAAGGCTCCGATCGGTCCTGAATTTTGGTTCTGAAATCTTTCAAGTTCGGAGAGAGCGTACGGGTTTGTGGATTTCGACGGTAAAGAGGAGAGAGAAACTACTAAGGAGTTTCTGTGGTGTAGAGAGGAAATGTTGAGGTTAGAAATGGAGAACTATCAATTTTACCCCTATGTTATAAAAATTACAGCTTTAGCCGGTCACTTTTGACCGGTTAAGTGAAGAAAGTGTGCATTTTGTTAAGTAAATTGAAGTTTGGGGTGTATTTAAACACTTTTTTCAGTTTGGGGTACAAAAATCAACACGGGTACAAAGTTTGGAGTGCAATTTATCTTTTAGTCATAACTTTATTATCATTAATCATAATTAATTAATGAAATTTACCTTTAAATATTAAAAGTTATATTTTATAACTTAAAATATTTTTAAATACCTTATTATTATTTAAAATGATTTTTAATATAATAAAATCATTTTTAATTCATTTAATAAATAACTTAATTATCATTAATATTAATTTATTAATGAAAATTATCACATAATATTAAAAGTTATCAAAATAACTCAAAAATATTTTCTTATATCATAAGATAATTTTAAATGATTTTTCATGAATTAAAATCATTTTTAAATAATTTATTTAATAATATAATTAAATAAATTAATTACTTTTAATATTCCAAAAATATTAAATATTTATGAAATATATTTAAAATAATTAAAAACTAATTTTCAGAATTTAAAATAATTTATTTTGTATTTTTAATAATTAAAAACTATTTTTTTTCTATTAATTAATTAATTTCCGAAAATTATTAATAAAACTGTCGCTAAAGGGCTATAGCGACACTTTCTGTCGCTATAGGTGTTCTTGAGGATTTCCAGAAACATAAACCAGTGTGCTAGGGGGGTGGTTTGACCATGAATAACTTTCTGTACAAAATGTTTCTAGGCGATCTAACACATACATCTTTTAGTACTCATGTAACACTACAATTACCAACAAACATCATGGATTAACAACAACAGATCTGGGAGATATAAGCCTCCAAACTATCTAACAACACTGTTCTTCACGAAAAACAGTTCGAGGTGCCTATTTTGGACCTCTATAACTTGCAATCCGTGTAACGTTTTTGTGATCTATCACTTCCAGTGTGTAGAAATCATGTAGGACTACAACTAAAACACTTAACATACATATAACAACAACGGATCTAACAGAAAATAGCCGGTCAAAGTTCACCACGGAAATTGTTCATAAAAATTCTGGGTTCGGTAATTTCACAGTTTTGGTCAACGGGATTTGACCATGAATAACTCCCGATATATAATAGATATGAACTTGATTCTTTTTGCACCTTCAAGAGCATATTACATACTACATATAACAACTTACAAACACCAAAAACACTAAATAATCACAGAGATATAAGGCCTGACATTTGCCTAAAAATAACAGATTTCGGTTTTTTTTAAAAGTTGGAAAAACTTTGATTTTGAGCACTTTGATGTTATGGGTCATGAATCTAACAACCCAGAACATTAATAAACTCCCTATTACACAACTTTAAACAATCAATTTCAACAATTAACATGGAATCGAATGATTTCTAATTTTTGAGATTTTATACCTTTCTTTGATCCAATCTTTGATTTTTCTGATTTTTGGCTTCCGATCTGTTATGGGACTTCGTGGGGCTGATCTAAGGGACTGAAATGCTAGATAATTTCGGAGGTGAGAGGCTTGAGATAGTTTAGTAAGTTTTTGTGCCAAATTTTGTGAACAAAATGATTTTCTCTCTCTTCAATCTATTTATAGACCATCATGGTGCATGAATGCTGAGATTTGGAGCTTGTTTGCTGGCCATTTTGTCACATGGAGTGGTTGGGGTTGGTTAACAACTCCAACCTATTGTCAAAACCTAGTTTGTAGCTTCAATTATACAAGAGGGACATTTTTGTCATTTTCTTAAATTTCTAGAAAATTTCCTTAGGGTTTAGGGTTTAGACATTTTAGTGTTTAGGGTTTAACATTTAACCCTTAAAGATTTAGCAACTAGGATTTCAAAAATTTCCAAATTTAGGATTTAGCAATTAGGGTTTATTACAAAAATAATAAAATAAAATAACTAAATTTTAGTTTCTAAAATTAGACAATTTATTTTTATTAATTAGATTAATCTTCTAATTACTTTATACCGTAACATTAGGGTTTAGATCATATAATTATTGTTGACTTTGCTAATGCAGCAATTAGGGTTTACTCTTTCAGTAATTAGGGTTACCAAATTACAATTAGGGTTTCAATTACTAAATTAGGGTTTTAGTTTAGTAATTAGGGTTTAACAATTTAGGGTTTCTAAATTTAATAATTATAATCATAATACTTGCTAATTACTCACATTATCAATAATCACCAACAATCTCAAACTCTAATTTCAAATTAGGATTGCTAATTATAGCAATTAGGGTTTCTAGAAATAATACTTCAAAATACTAATTAGGTCATTCGGGTTTTCTAAATATTAGGGTTTTCCAGAATTTTAATTAGGATTTACCTAATTAATACATTTAATACACAACATAATTAATATTACATACTTATAAAACAATCTCACACTCTAATTTGGATTTCAAATTAGGGTTTAATATTATTACTAGGGTTTGGTCAAAATACACCGTAATTGACCAACCATTATCAATACGGTCATACCGTACATATTCATAGCACTGAAAAATCAAAATATAATTAATATGATATTATTATTCTCATACCATGACAATAATCCAAAATTAGGGTTTGGATTCCATATCTGATTTTTCCTTTCATATTTAACCTTGATAATTAAGGTAAAATATTTAACTTAATAATCCGTACAAAAATTCATATAATAAAATAATTATTATATTTATTCTAAAAAAATCACTTCATATATTATTTAAATAATATATGATTATATATTCATGAAAAATAATTAATAAAAACATTTTTATCTTAAAATTAATTATTATAAAAATATACTTTATAATAATCAATTATTCTAAAATAAATTTACTTGTAAATATTCATGTAATAAATATATTTTTATTTACCACATAAATACATATACACATAATCTTGTACAAATCCTCATCCTTAAAATAAAAAAAATTTATACGCAAAATTTATGATTTATTTATATAGAAAATATTGGGTTGTCACATAATCAGGCCAAAAACTGTCCATCAATCCACTGCGGGCCAATGAGGACTTTTTCATTAGTATCACAACTACAAATTATCCATGAACTACGGGCCAAAAATAATCGTATTTTTATCAAAGGTCCTGATTATGCTATAAAATAATTCATCTTTGCACCCTTGACCGAAGAGAATCCATAGCCATAATCATACCAAAAATTGTCTATCAATGCACTACAGGCCAATGAGGACTTTTTCCACATCATTTGCAACATTACGGCCATGATTATACTGAATAATCCCTGGTCATAATCATACCAAGTCCACCTATGCACTACAGGCCACATATGACTTTCAACATAATATAAATATGAGGATGATGACAATATTATAAGCATTAATCAAACTAAATCATGGGTAAATATTAAAAACTTTAAATTTATCCATACATTATCAATCACTTAATAAAATCATAATCTAATACTGTTAATACTATAACAATATTTTAATCACTTCTTAAACTTATAAATAATTACATTTAATTATTTATACTTTTCCAAATAATGAATTTAATCATTCAAAAATGTCATACTCATAAGATTTCATCACTAATAATCAAATTACTCATCAAAAATCTACATATACCTTATATAGGATTTCTAAGCCACAAAATCCTATTTACCAATTCTTCAACTCCATATAACATATTTAACTCATATGTTCGTAGCTAAACTATTTTCATGAAAAATACCAAATCAATCCCAAAAATTATTCTTTTCTTGGATTTAGCATAATATAGTCCCATATTGAACATATATTTTTCTTGACATTTTTAAAATTCATTTACTATTTTTCAAAAATTAATTTTTAATTAATTCCTTAAGAAATTAGCTACCTCACGGTTAACTCCAGAAATTCCCAAATCGTGGCAGGATCTTACACATGTTAACGTGAGCTTCCAGTTTAAATTTCATGGTCATCGAAGTTATAGAACTCTGGTTATAGCGTTTTTTGTCGGAAAAACCTAAATATTGAAATGGTTATAACTTGCTCATTTTAAGTCGGAATGATCTCATTTTTGGACAGGAGGTACTTTATAGCATATACTTTCATGTCCTAAAAGGCCAGAATTTTTCTCACAAATTAACTGGCCAAAACAGCCCTTTTAAAATCGTGACAGCAACCTTTTTTATATATTACAGTTTTTCGTACTTTGCTAAAATTAGTCCACACGAAAATTTACAACACCTTTTCCGGTGATTCCACTTGGATAAGTTACAAAACTCACAGACCTAACTCTAGAACTTGACCACACTCAAAAATTCATAATATAATAGGAGATATGGTCAATTGAATTTCATGTTCTATTTTCACCAAAATCTGATTTTTCAACCCTTTGTGACTTCATAATCCACGTAAACAGATCATTTCCACAAATTAACAAGGAATGAAATACAAAGTATCGTTCACCATGTATGTGGTAATCCACACAGATAGATTATTCTAACAGAATAATAAAGAATGGAAAAACAGAAGGATTCACCATGCATGCGAAAAAGACCGCACAAACGGGTTATTTCCAAAAGAATAATAAATACGGAACCAGGTCCGACGTAAAATGCACAGATAGGATATTCCAGCAGAATAGTAAAGACGGAACCAGGTCTGGCGTAAAACGCAGAGACAGGATATTCCAACAGAATAATAAAAAATGGAACCAGGTCCGGCGTAAAACGCACAGATAGGATATTCCAACAGAATAAAAAAGAATGGAATAACAGAAGAATTTTACCAAGTATAGGATAGCCCGCGTATATAGGTTATTCCAACAGAATAATGAATAATTGAATAACAAAAGTTTTCTTCATGAATACAAAAGAAATAATACCATTTACGAGTACAACAAATAATATCCCTTACCTTTGAAAGAATAGTATTCTGACTGGTAGGGTGAGGATATTCTCAAAGAAAACTTGTACTATGCTCAAAGCTTTCTTAAACTCTAAAGAAATACGCTCAAGATTATAGAAGAAGAAGAACTCTCTCTATAGTTTCTCTCTCTAGAGTTTTATTGAATTCGTAAGAAATAATGAAGGAATAATTTTCTATTTATAGAAAAAGGGACTGCATAGTAACTAACTCATGAACGGTCCAAATTGATTTACTTTAATTTAACGGTCCATATTTAAAGCAAAATCTTTTAAATAAAATATAATATAGTATATTTATAATCTAATAAAACGAATAACTTTATAAAAGATTTTACTATGTAGACATTATGTAAACATTATGCATAATAAAATATAATATATTCTAATTATTGTCTAATAAAACAGATAACTTTATAAAAGTATTCTGTTTTATATAAATAAATTTTACTATGCAAAACACTATGCATAATAGAATATAATATATTCTATTTATAGAATAACTTTATAAAAGAATTTTGTTTTATATAAAAAGATTTTCTGTTTTATTACAATAATAATACCAATAAAACAAAACTGAGTGACTTATCACATAAGCATCAATAATAAATACCGTGTGCTACTATGCAACCATGTGTATTACTGTACTTTTACTACCGAGTAGTTCAACAATATTAATGGTAAAACTTCCGCCGTTATTTTCAATAAAATATTTTTGTCATTTTCTCAATTCGACAATAATTCCGTTGTGGGATCCACCAATGATTGTACCATCGTATAAATATTCCCCGACAAAAAGAATATTCCCTGACTAATCGAATATTCTCCAACACAACGAATATTTTATATCAACTTGCTTACTTTGCAAAAAAAAAAAATTCACATATTACCCTTAACTTTAAACTTTTATCAATTTAACTATTTACCAAAATAGAAAAATTGAATACTTTTATTTCATAAAATTCGTGGTCTCACGGGCACTATTCATCCGTTTCTGCTCGGAGATTTATTTTGAAATTCCGAGAAGTTATTGATTACGTAAAATGTTGAGACGTGATGGAATATTCAATAATATTTCAAGTATGGCAAAAACGAAGTTTTTGCCTGCGGACTCAAAACCTAAGGGTTAGGAAAATTGAGTTCCGAGAATGTAATCAGTACGTATAATAACTAGGGTTATTATGCGTGAGAAATACGAGTATGATACGAGTTATTATACAAGTATAGGAAGAAGAATAGTTTAACGTATAATACGAATATCGTACTAGCTAAATACGAAGAGATTACGAGAATACGAGAATGGAATGCATAGAATACGATTAGTCTTAATGGACTTTGTAGAATCCAATTAGACTTGGATTATGTTAAGCCCAATGATTTGTGAATTCAAGACCAAGAGAGGCCCAATAAGAATTAGGATTAAGGCCCAAACCAAGAAAAAAAACCGCGGATCGAACCAATGGGTAAACGGATGGGTAAAAACCAATGGGGCAACCCATGGGGTGACCCATGAGCATGTGGGACGGCCACTTGGCCACCAAGTAAGGGTGGTGGCCAAGTAAACTTGGTGGCTAAGTTTGGAATAGTAAGGAGGTTAAGGGGGCGAAATGACTAAATTGCCCTAGCTTTGGTTTTCTATAAATAGGAAGCTAGATTTCATTTTTTGAGATTTTGAAAAATCCTACACTTAAGAGAGAGAGAGAGAGAGAGAGAGAGATTTTTCAGATGAAGAGGGAGAAGGAAGAGTATGAGCATGAATGTAAAGTCCCTGAATTCGGATACTTGAAACCTAAACTCGGTACTTCACGATACCATTTCTATGAGCAGAATAATACTAATAATAATCACAATAATATAAAACTTAAACTTAACTTACATTTATAAGAGTTTAATCCCAAGTACGCAACCTTTACTACATTCTTTACATGATATATGATACATATCATTAACTTAATACAGTCTATCAATTACAAATGATACCAATAACATATTCTGTTTGCTTTCCTTTTCACTTGATCCTGGCTGAGCCTTCTAGCTGTTCACACTTAGCTGAAAACATTTAAATTAAGCAAGGATGAGCATTTGAGTGCCCAGCAAGTATTTATATATATATAAGTTGAAAGAATTTAAATGTTTTCGTTATAATATTCTTCTACAACCAATCAATAGTTGTGAAGTAATCTGTATCAATAATAATAACATAACAACACTCGTTTAAATTTTTGAAACTGCGTATTGACTATACATGGGGTTTCTGTGACATACTATGAACATTGTTTTCATTTTTGAAAGGGTTTAAACAGAAATTCATCTGTAAACCGGCCATTGCTTACGGGCACGGAGGGTGATCAGCCCCGTTGTACCTTTTATTGATCAATACTACATTGCTAAAACGATATTATCGTTTATCCTTTGTCCGCCGTAGCGTATAAAATTTTTCCCATGATTGGGATGTTCATACCTGTCGGGTTTTCATAACAAAGGTCTTATATTGTTCAACAATAATATATAATTCAATATATATGTATATCAAAGGTGTATCAACATGTGATTAAATACAATGATTATCCAAGTGGGGACACTTGTATAATCATTTATAGAAACTAACGAACAGAATATATAACTAAATTATCATATACTAACATGTTGATAATCAATGGGTGTATATAATATAGGTTTAACAATCTATACAGTAATAATATAATTTTGAAACACTCTTACACTTGTCCATTGTATAAAGAAAATGCAAAGATAGGATACTTGCCTGGTTCGCTGCTTGCAATTACGCAACTTAGATTTATGTTTTATATCAAGGCCTATCATTAATCAAATCATTCGTTCGATTAGAACAATATTCCATAACACATAGTACTGCATTTCACAGTCAGCACATAACCTAATCACATTATCACTCCTGTTCAACAGTCATTGACTCACAAACAAACATCAACACATTTCTAATCATATTGTCACACAACTTTAATAACCATTGAATCGCAATTAAACAGTTAACTTATCTTAGTTCAGATCAATTTTGAAACATGTCGTCTACCAACAACTTTATCGGGTAAAAATTGAGTCTAAGACTCTATCCCAAAGTTCAATATCCAAATAGATAACTTAAACAACAGTCGCACTATTTTTCATGACCTTATAATAATTATAAAATAATTATTACCATTTACCAAAATTTTTGAAATATCAGAATCATTATTAAATGATTTAAATATCAAAGAATTCTATTATCATTAACATTTAATCAATATTAAACTATAAATGAAACCATTTCCAAAATATTAAAGTTATGTATAATAAATCAAAATATTTTTAAAACATTTATATTACACTTAAATGATTTTAAAACATTTAAAATCATTCTTAAATAATTACCATTAATATTAAAATATTAATGTACTATTTATCTAAAAATTAAAAGTTATTAATTATAACTTAAAATATTTTAAATTTATTTATATCCCTTTTAAATGATTTTTAAATAAATAAAACCATTTTAAAACTATTTATTTAATATAACTATTAAATAAATTTAATATCATTAATATATTATTAATATTAAATTATTAATGAAATTATCCTTTAAATATTAAAAGTTATATTTTATAACTTAAAATATCTTTAAATACTTTATTTTCATTTAAAATGATTATTATAATATTAAAATCATTTTTAAACTAAATTATTTAATATAATTATTAAATAACTTTAATATCATTAATAATAATTAATTAATGAAATTTACCTTTGAATATTAAAAGTTTTATTTTATGACTTAAAATATTTTTAAATACCTTATTTTAATTAATTTATTTAATTCATTTAGTAAATAACATTATTATCATTAATATTAATTTATTAATGAAAATTATCAAATAATATTAAAAGTTATTAAAAATAACTTAAAATATTTTCTTATATCATAATATAATTTTAAATAATTTTTCAAATATTAAAATCATTTTTAAATAATTTATTTAATATTATAATTAAATAAATTAAATACTTTTAATATTCCAAAAATATTAAATATTTATGAAATATATCGAAAATAATTCAAATATAATTTTCGAACATTAAAATAATTTTTAATAATTTATTTTGTATATTTAATAATTAAAAACTAATTTTTTGTAATTATTAAATAATTTCCGAAAAATATAATACTATTTGTCGCTAAAGGCTGCCTATAGCGACAGAACCGTCGCTATAGGTGTTCTTCATGTTCTTCATATATTCATACGGTAGTTTTGTGGTTACTACTTTGACCAAACATTCTAATCCAATATTGATGTTTCTGGGCACACTAATGATCAGATCATGTAGTATAATTACAATACTACACGATTCAACAATACAAATCATCAAAACATGTATAACCAACGTGATCTGGAGCCTTAAACACGCTGTCAGAGCTGTTCTTCATTTCTGGATTACCCAAAAATGAAGAACAGTTCGACTGTTCACTTTTGGGCTCCCATAACTTCTGATTCAGGTATTGTTTTTGTGATCTAAGTTTTGCAGTATGTCGACAACATGTAAATCTAGATATCCATTACATGAAAACGATAAAACAACACACAAATTATAAAGATATATGCTGGTCAAACTTTGTCAGAATCGATCCATCAAATTTTCTGGAAATTCCCAGAAGTCAGAAATCGTGAACGGATGGTCTACTTTGACCATCAATTAAATCCAACATGTTTGTTGTTTAAGAGATCTAAGTGTATAAATATAAAGTACACACATGAGGCTACAAATTGAATATCATAAGATGGACATATCACATAAAAACAGTCAAATTTATTGCCCAGAAATCTTGTCAGACGCTACAAAATACATTCTGGGTTTACCCAGATTTCATCTGGTCATGCCCGGTCTACGGGTTTTGACCGATCATAACTTCATATCCACAACAGATCTGACTTTGATTCTTGTACTAGATGAAAGATTCATACAAGGCTACAAAATTAAACAATTAAACAATAAAAATAATAAACACACAACAATCTACAGCCTCTGACATTCACTGTCAGAGCACTAAAAACAACATTTCCAGATTTTTGATAAATGTCAAATCCGAGCCTATAGATGTTACGAATCTAACATCTATCAACCTAGATAATCATTATACATTGTAAACAACATGTTACAACACTTAAACACAAAATCAAACAACAAATTTGGACAAAAATTTAAGGTAGGGTTTATACCTTTCTAAGCTTTGATTTTCTAATTTTGTTGTTTCTGATTTGTTGTGGGTAAACGTGGGGCTTGAAAATGGAATTGATATGCTTGATAATTTCGGAGGTGTGAGGCTTGAGAGTATTTGTTTGAGTGTTGTACAAAAATGACCAACTAATGTTCATTTCTCTCTCTTCAATCTATTTATATATGATGTTTGATGAATGAATAACTGGAAAATTGGCTGATTTGCTATCATTTGAAGGTCAAGGGAGTTGTTGGTTTGGTAAACCACTACAAATTTATCTAGATTTACAAGCAAACTCATTAAAAGAATGCAAAAAGGGTAAAATAGCCATTTGCATTGTTATTTTAAGGGTATACTTGTCCATGGTGCTTGAATCTAGGTTTTAATCACTAGATTTTAAACCTTAAGGTTTTCCAAATAAATTCTAGGTTTTGAACAATTAAGACTAAAGTTCAATAAAATTTTAATTATAACTTACTAATTAAAAATTAGGGTTTTAATAGAAAATTAGGGTTCTAGGTTTTAGGGTTTTAATTTACTAATTAGGTTTACCTTAATTAGCAATTAAAGTCTATTGTACGTGTTATTAAACACAGTAATATAATTTCTAACTGATTAAAATCTATAGATTAGGTTTCCAATTAGAGTTTTCTAATATGAGAAATTTAAATATAATTTGGGTTTATATTTACAGTTATGGTTTTCCACAAATATAAGTCTTAACGAACAATATCAATCATATAACACATATCATAGAGTCTTAACAGACTTTTCCTAGTCTCATTTGACTTCAGAATTAGGGTTTAATAGTAATATTAGGGTTTGATCATTATACACCATAAATAACCGATCATTATCAGTCCAAATACATTCAGTACATATTTATATGGCACTGAAAAATCAAAATATTATAATATAATAATATTATTATCATGCCTTAGTCAAAACCCAGATCTAGGGTTTGGATTCCATATTTGATTTATCTATCATAATAAACATTATATATTAAGTTAAAAATAATTAACTTAATATCCTGAACAAAATTTATATAATGAAATAATCATTATAATTATTCTAAAATCATTTCATAAATTATTTAAATAATATAAGATTATATTTTCATAGAAAATAATTAATAAAAACATTTTGATCTTTAAATTAATTATTATAAGAATATACTTTATAATAATCAATAATTCTAAAATAAATTTACTTGTAAATATTTATGTAATAAATATATTTTTATTTACCACATAAACACCTATACATATAATCTTGTACAAATCCTCATCCTTAAAATATAAAAAAAATTTATACGCAAAATTTCTTATTTATTTATGTAGAAAATATCGGGTTGTCACATTCATTCTCCCTTATAAAGATTCCGTCCCCGGAATCACCACTTTAAAACCTATACATATCAGGGTACATAGCATACATAATCATTGCAAGTAGATCTTGATCATGATTGATCGAATCGATCTTTAACTATTCACATAAAGCTTGTCTTTCTGATTAAACAGAAATTTGATTTCTAAAAGAACTCAAATTCCTCCTTCAAAATAATTTATAAAAATAACTTACTATATATAAGAAAATAAAATTGGTTCGAGTAATACCTGGAGTTGCATCCCCGGCTACCACGATATCTTGAACGGTCATGTTGAAGGCGCTTGTAGTTGATTCTGTTGGTTCGTTCGTTGATGTTGGTCCCGTAGTCGCCAATGTACTGCTGCCTTTTCCCATATTCGCATTTCTTACCACCCTTATCTTTCTTGGACAGTCTTTCGCCTTATGCTCCATTGATCCATATGCATTCACAAATACCTTCTTGGATTGGGACAGTTGGGAGAGATATATTCCTCCTGTCCTCACTTGCCACACACAAACTTTCCTTTCAAACATTTCCCCGAGTAGTTCTTTCCACAAGCTATTACACCACCTGCTTCTTTTTCACACCTTCTTGCTTCACCTGCACACTTCCAAAGTTATTCGCCTCCCTCTTTTCATTCCTATTCCCCTTTGTTTGTTTCCACCTTTACTTTCACTATTAATTCCTACCTTCCCAGCTTCCTCAACCTTACCCTTGTTCCTTCTTACCTTGTTGTAGAGGCTCATGGCCTTACTCCCCTCCTCAGCAATAATCGTTTTCTTCATGCGTGCTGCAAATGTAGTAATCTGCAACACTTCCACCTTGTTGTAAAGCTAGGGTTTTAATCCCAGCTCAAACCTTTGTGTTTTTCTAGCCTCCGTATCAACTTGATGCGGAGCAAACCTACCCAATTCACTAAATTTGACGCCATATTCCGCAACTGACATATCTTCTTGCTTCAATTCCTGAAATTTTACCTCTATTCTAGCTTATATACTAGCAGAAAAATAATTTTTGAAAAAATAAATTCTTAAACCTATCCCATATTACCACACCTGCTCCTGCCCTCGTCTAATATGCTTCCCACCAAAAATTTGCCTCACCCTTCATCATGTAGGTGAAAAAAGTGGTCTTTTTCCCCTCAGCTACCTTTTCTATCACGAACACCTGTTCAATTTCCCTAACCCAAATCTGGGCTTCTATACGGTTAGTTGTACCTTTGAATTCCGGCGATAGGACCGCCTTGAAGTCTTTGACGTTCGACGTTCGATTATCTGGTTGATCTTTCGCAGCTGGTATTCCGTTCGGCACAACTTGAGCGTCCATAATCGCAAAATTCTTTGTCGGGTTTGGTTGTCCTCCAACTTTGTTGGTAGATTCTTCTGCCCTTTGGTTTGGCTTTCATCTTGACGGTATTATCATAAATTATTCCTTACATTCTAAGACTTATCGTAAACACTTAACATATAACGCAAAACTTTCTATTCAAATAATCATGTACTCAAAATATTAGATTTTGAAAACTCGGTCTACTATAATAACCAGTGACCAAATAAATATCTACTATCTTTATACCAACTTATCCCATTAATCCAACATAGACTCATATTCATAGCACTTGACATACCATAGCACATTGTGCTTTAAACATTCGCTATCCCTTTGTAATTACAAATGTTAGGATTTATAACTTTGTCCAACACAAAGATAAAAAAAAAATTCATTACACAAACATACTTATCATATACACAACACAGAATCATATATATTCAACTAATGTTAATACTACCTATTTCTTTCGCCTTCACTAAGGATCAATTTCTTAATAACCTATCTATTTTCATTATCCTCAATATCCATTTACACATAACTATATCCAGTTTGTCACAACTTTCAACACGTTATGAGTTTAAGAAATCATCATAAACATATGAGTTTTAAAACTCGACATTGACCACATATAATCCTTTAACTATACTATAGTTATCCGTTGTACTTAGCGTTTCTTGATCCAATACTATACTTTCCAAAATAACCACCTCTTTGAGGTAGCTTTCAATGTGAGCCTCTATTGCCGTTATTGATTTTGATATTGGCTCGGTCATGGACGTTGAATTATTTTTTACGACTTAAGGGTATCCTAATTCTGTTCCTTTCTAACACATACACACAAAATTATCTTTACTAGCAAATAATAAATACACACAACACATAATAGTTTTATAAATTATCTTTTATTTTGTTTGACGATGAATTTATTCAATTCATTTCCTTTTTAAACTCTATATGAGTTATTTATATTTTGAACGTTTCCCTCTGTTCTAAGGTTATAGCCTAAGGTCTAACCCACCTAAGGTTTCTAACCGTATAGCTCTGATACCAACCTGTAAAGTCCCCGAATCCGGATACTTGAAACCCAAACTCGGTACTTCACGATACCATTTCTATGAGCAGAATAATACTAATAATAATCACAATAATATAAAACTTAAACTTAACTTACATTTATCAGAGTCTAATCCCAAGTACGCAACCTTTACTACATTCTTTACATGATATATAATACATATCATTAACTTAATACAGTCTATCTATTACAAATGATACCAATAACATATTATGTTTGCTATCCTTTTCACTTGATCCTGGCCGAGCCTTCTAGCTGTTCACACTTAGCTGAAAACATTTAAATTAAGCAAGGATGAACATTGAGTGCCCAACAAGTATTTATATATATATATATATATATATATATATATATATATATATATATAAGTTGAAAGAATTTAAGTGTTTTCGTTATAATATTCTTCTACAACCAGTCAATAGTTGTGAAGTAATCTGTACCAATAATAATAACATAACAACCCTCGTTCAAATTTTTGAAACTGCGTATTGACTATACATGGGGTTTCTGTGACATACTATGAACATTGTTTTCATTTTCGAAAGGGTTTAAACAGAAATTCATCTGTAAACCGGCCATTACTTACGGGCACGGAGGGTGATCAGCCCCGTTGTACCCTATATTGATCAATACTACATTGCTAGAAACATATTATCGTTCATCCTTTGTCCGCCGTAGCGCATAAAATTCTTCCCATGATTGGGATGTTCATACCTGTCGGGTTTTTATAACAAAGGTCTTATATTGTTCAACAATAATATATAATTCAACATATATATATATATATATATATATATATATCAAAGGTGTATCAACATGTGATTAAATACAATGATTATCCAAGTGGGGACACTTGTATAATCATTTATAGAAATTAACGAACAAAATATATAACTGAATTATCATATACTAACATGTTGATAATCAATGGGTGTATATAATATAGGTTTAACAATCTATACAATAATAATATAATTTTGAAACATTCTTACACTTGTCCATTCCATAAAGAAAATGCAAAGGTAGGATACTTGCCTGATTCGCTGCTTACAATTACGCAACTTAGATTTATCTTTTATATCGCGACCTATCATTAATCAAATCATTCGTTCGATTAGAACAATATTCCATAACACATAGTACTGCATTTCGCAGTCAGCACATAACCTAATCACATTATCACTCCTGTTCAACAGTCATTGACTCACAAACAAACATCAACATATTTCTAATCATATTGTCACACAACTTTAATGACCATTGAATCACAATTAAACAATTAACTTATCTTAGTTCAGATCAATTTCTGAAACATGTCGTCTACCGACAACTTTATCGGATAAAAATCGAGTCTAAGACTCTATCCCGGAGTTCAATATCTAAATAGATAACTTAAACAACAGTCGCACTATTTTTTATGACCTTATAATAATTATAAAATAATTATTACCATTTACCAAAATTTTTGAAATATCAGAATCATTATTAAATGATTTAAATATCAAAGAATTCTATTATCATTAACATTTAATCAATATTAAACTATTAACGAAACCATTGCCAAAATAATAAAGTTATGTATAATAACTCAAAATATTTTTAAAACATTTATATTACCCTTAAATGATTTTTAAAACATTTAAAATCATTCTTAAATAATTACCATTAATAATAAAATATTAATGTACTATTTATCTAAATATTAAAAGTTATTAATTATAACTTAAAATATTTTAAATTCATTTATATCCCTTTTAAATGATTTTTAAATAAATAAAACCATTTTAAAACTATTTATTTAATATAACTATTAAATAAATTTAATATCATTAATATATCATTAATATTAAATTATTAATGAAATTATCCTTTAAACATTAAAAGTTATATTTTATAAATTAAAATATCTTTAAATACTTTATTTTCATTTAAAATGATTATTATAATATTAAAATCATTTTTAAACTAAATTATTTAAAATAATTATTAAATAACTTTAATATCATTAATAATAATTAATTAATGAAATTTACCTTTAAATATTAAAAGTTTTATTTTATAACTTAAAATATTTTTAAATACCTTATTCTTATTTAAAATGATTTTTAATATAATAAAATCATTTTTAATTAATTTATTTAATTCATTTAGTAAATAACTTAATTATCATTAATATTAATTTATTAATGAAAATTATCAAATAATATTAAAAGTTATTAAAAATAACTTAAAATATTTTCTTATATCATAATATAATTTTAAATGATTTTTCAAATATTTAAATCATTTTTAAATAATTTATTTAATATTATAATTAAATAAATTAAATACTTTTAATATTCCAAAAATATTAAATATTTATGAAATATATCCAAAATAATTAAAATATAATTTTTGAACATTAAAATAATTTTTAATAATTTATTTTGTATTTTTAATAATTAAAAACTAATTTTCTGTAATTATTAAATAATTTCCGGAAAATATAATACTATTTGTCGCTAAAGGCTGCCTATGGGGACTGAACCGTCGCTATAGGTGTTCTTCATATTCTTCATACATTCATACGGCGGTTTTGTGGTTACTACTTTGACCAAACATTCTGATCCAATCTTGATGTTTCAGGGCACGCTAATGGTCAGATCATGTAGTATAATTACAATACTACACGATTCAACAATACAAATCATCAAAACATGCATAACCAACGTGATCTGGAGCATTGAACACGCTGTCAGAGCTGTTCTTCATTTCTGGATTACCTAGAAATGAAGAACAGTTCGACTGTTCACTTTTGGGCTCCCATAACTTCTGATTCAGGTATTATTTTTGTGATCTAAGTTTTACAGTATGTCGACAACATGTAAATCTAGATATCCATTACATGAAAACGATAAAACAACACACAAATTATAAAGATATATGCTGGTCAAACATTGTCAGAATCGGTCCCTCAAATTTTCTAGAAATTCCCAGAAGTCAGAAATCGTGAACGGATGGTCTACTTTGACCATCCATTAAATCCAACATGTTTGTTGTTTAAGAGATCTAAGGGTATAAATATAAAGTACACACATGAGGCTACAAATTGAATATCATAACATGGACATATCACATAAAAACAGTCAGATTTATTTCCTAGAAATCTTGTCAGACGCTGCAAAATACATTCTGAGTTTACCCAGATTTCATCTGGTCATGCCCGGTCTACGGGTTTTGACCGATCATAACATCATATCCACAACAAATCTGACTTTGATTTTTATACTAGATGAAAGATCTCATACAAGGCTACAAAATTAAACACTTAAACAACAAAAATAATAAACATACAACAATCTACAGCCTCTGACATTCACTGTCAGAGCACTAAAAACAACATTTCCAAATTTTTGAAAAATGTCAAATCCGAGCCTATAGATGTTATGAATCTAACATCTATCAACCCAGATCATCATTATACACTGTAAACTACATGTTACAACACTTAAACACAAAATCAAACAACAAATTTGGACAAAAATTTAAGGTAGGGTTTATACCTTTCTAAGCTTTGATTTTCTAATTTTGTTGTTTGTGATTTGTTGTGGGTAAACATGGGGCTTGAAAATGGGACTGATATGCTTTATAATTTCGGAGGTGTGAGGCTTGAGAGTATTTGTTTGAGTGTTGTACAAAAATGACCAACTAACGTTCATTTCTCTCTCTTCAATCTATTTATATATGATGTTTGATGCATGAATGACTTGAAAAGTGGCTGATTTGCTGTCATTTGAAGGTCAAGGGAGTTGTTGGTTTGGTAAACCACTACAAATTTATCTAGATTTACAAGCAAACTCATTAAAGAATGCAAAAAGGGTAAAATAGTCATTTGCATTGTTATTTTAAGGGTATACTTGTCCATGGTGCTTGAATCTAGGTTTTAATCACTAGATTTTAAACCTTAAGGTTTTCCAAATAATTTCTAGGGTTTGAACAATTAAGACTAAAGTTCAATAAAATTTTAATTATAACTTACTAATTAAAAATTAGGGTTTTAATAGAAAATTAGGGTTCTAGGTTTTAGGGTTTTAATTTACTAATTAGTTTTACCTTAATTAGCAATTAAAGTCTATTGTATGTGTTATTAAACACAGTAACACAATTTCTGACTGATTAAAATCTCCAGATTAGGTTTCCAATTAGGGTTTTCTAATATTAGAAATTTAAATATAATTTGGGTTTATATTTACAGTTATGGTTTTCCATAAAAATAAGTCTTAACCAACAATACTAATCATATAACACATATCACGGAGTCTTAACAGACTTTTCCAGTCTCATTTGACTTCAGAATTATGGTTTAATAGTAATATTAAGGTTTGATCATTATACACCATAAATAACCGATCATTGTCAGTCCATATACATTCAGTACATATTTATATGGCACTGAAAAAACAAAATATTATAATATAATAATATTATTATCATGCCTTGGTCAAAACCCAAATCTAGGATTTGGATTCCATATCTGATTTATTTGTCATAATTAACATTATATATTAAGTAAAAAATAATTAACTTAATTTCCTGAAAAAAATTCATATAATGAAATAATTATTATAATTATTCTAAAATAATTTCATATATTATTTAAATAATATAAGATTATATTTTCATAGAAAATAATTAATAAAAACTTTTTGATCTTTAAATTAATTATTATAAGAATATACTTTATAATAATCAATAATTCTAAAATAAATTTACTTGTAAATATTTATGTAATAAATATATTTTTATTTACCACATAAACACTTATACACATAATCTTGTACAAATCCTCATCCTTAAATTAAAAAAAAAAATTATACGCAAAATTTCTTATTTATTTATATAGAAAATATCGGGTTGTCACAATGAATGCTCGGATCAAAAGTGATCATGAAATAGAAAAGATTGCAAATCGCCGGCTTTGTATAATGGAAGAAGATTAAAGAAGAACGATAATCCGAACCCTAGTTTCTTCTAATATTTTCTGTAAGTTTTCTTTGTCAAAAATATAGCTTAATGAGAATAAGAAGTAAAAGAGATTATAAATGATTTCATATGGTTGAAATCATGAGAAAATGAAGAAATAATAATTAGAAATTTAGTTTATAAATTTCTAAAGGAAGTATAAGATTCGTAAGGGTTTTGAGCGATCCAAATGAATCTTATGAACGAGTAGGTGAAATAAGTAAGGAATGATGTTCTATAACATCACATTCCAAGAAAACGTAGAATCGTAATCCAAAATATCGATTAAAATGAAGAACGAACGAATAACGCGAAGAACATGAAGAATGTTGTTGATGGACAAATTTAAAATCATCGTAGGATAATTGTTATTGATGGACAAGTTTAAAACTATCGTGTATAAGTTAGTTGCATATTGCTTGGTTAGGAACACTAGAAATGTTCATGAGGAATGGATTAAAATTTAGCTATAACGAAGTTATGGCGAAATTTTCGTAAAAGACAAATGAGAATTATAAAGTTAGTACATGAACCCGAACGTGTAGGTTTTTATAAAGAAGTGAGATAACGTAGAAAACGTGAGTTATAGACTTAAGAATGAATGAGTTCTGAGTTCGAATGACCGAATTACGGACAAACGAGCGAAGAGCATTAAAAGCATAAAAATGACCGAAGGGTGAACATTAAGCCAATTCAATGTCATGTTAACGGATTCAGAAAGAAGTTCTATCTCAGGCATATTGAAGTACGTAAGATAATGAAGAGAATGGCTTTGGAACGACCTCATTCCGAGTTAGAACGAAGAAGTTATGAAATCGTAAAGTACGCGTCTCAAACTTAATGCAAGACTTAGAAATTTTTCTAGGGTTTTGTCTCGGCGTCGCAGCGCGTGATAGACTATGAGAAGTGGTGCCGCAGCGCGATCTCAGCCATAATCTTCTGGAGAGTGGCACCACAACACGAAAGATAACAAACGACTTGGAGCCGCAACGCGAGAGAGAGTAAGGGGCGCGGGGCCGCAGCGCCGGTGCAGTGCAATGTCCAGAAATGAGATTTTTATTTCTCAAGTATTGGGGGATGTGCAAGAAAGACGTATGAACACGTAGTTCATTTAATGTAACAGTTAAGTAAGTTTGTTAAACCTTTAGTGAAGGTTGAATGGAAAGATTTAAGGAGGTTAAAAGATAGATAATGTAAATGCAAGACTAAGTAACCGACAGCCGGTGACCGTAGTCATGATAAATGAACGTGAAGGATTACTGTGATTGTGATTCCTTAGACATTGAGTGACGAAGGTAATGAATAACATTCCGATGTTATGTCATGGTAATGAGAGATAAGTCTAAAGAGTATAGATGCTATGAATGCAATGTTATTGCTATGAACGATCGGTCTTAGCATACAATGGACTTTATTGCTTTGACATTAAAAAGAATAATGAACATGGGGTTCATGGGATGGATAACGATGAATGCAATTGAAACCTTGAGTAAAGGTTGAGTGAGAGATTAAGAGATGAGCAACGTGAACGTCGAATACGTAAACGATACTCATAAATCACAGTTACGTCGGATGAACGTTCTAAGTGTACAATGTTTGTATGACTTGGACATTGACGAAAGTAGTAATTAAGATATGAATGGTATCAAGGAAAGTCGTAGAGAATAGTAATGAGAATAATGAAAGTTTGATGTGATTCGGATATAGAATGTTAGAATGAAATGTAAGCGTTAGACACTTAAGCCAACGTAAGGGTTGAGTGTACATATAACGATCGAGAAATTTGGATCTTATTGTAAAATGATTTTATTAAGTTAAATAATAATAAAATCATATTCCATGTGTTATCAAGATGGTTGTCATTGTATAACCTATTGATGTTAGAAAATCGTAGTATTTGGGCTACGTGGATGAATTAAAGTGTTTGAATTTCCAAGACGAATATAAAAGTTTTCTGAGAATTTTTTCAAAAAAAAACATTATTCAATGGTATTTGCTCGAGATATAATTTTGAGATTCCGAGAAATACGCAATGATGGAATAACAAAGTAAGATGGATTATGTAATAAAAATCTAGTTATGGAAAATGTAATAATTCACTTGTGGACTTAATTTATGAACGTTAAGCAAAGCGAAGTGTTAAAGAATACGTAATAATGGTATAATACTTGGTATTGTACGAAGTAATGAAAACGAGTATAATACGAAGTATTGTACGAGTTTGTATGAAGGATGAAATATCGTATATAAATTCTTTATGAATTAGAATACGAAAATAATACCTCAATAATATGTATTAAGAAATGTTAATGGACTTGGATGATTGGTAAACAATTATATACAAGTCCAAGTGAATTAGAGAGAAAAGGCCCAACTATTATTAAAGAACCAATAAGTGTTCATTAATGCAAAGTCCAAAGGATTTAGTAATCCAAGCCCAAGCTAGAATCCATGAGTGGTATGACCCATGGGGCAAACAATATTGATATGGTTGAATGTGGTGACCAAGTAATGTGTGATGACCAAGATAAGTGGTGACCAAGTATGTGGGGTGACCAAGACTTAGGAGTAATGCCCTAGACTTTTAAGTAATGACCAAGTGTAGGATAAAAGTTGTGCCTTGCAAGTAATGAATAGTAAGGAGGTGGTTTTAGGAGGTGAGATGTTTTAAAGACTAAACTACCCTAACCTTGGAAATTCTATAAATAGAAGAAGCTTGCAAGCCATTTGTTGGTTGCTCAAAAAATCTAGACATCACAAAGTGCTTAAGTGTTAGAGAGATTAAGTTGTAAATAGTCACTTCCATAAGCCAAGAAAAGAAGAAAGCTACTTATCAAAGACTTCTAAAGTAAGACTTCTTCTCTAAATATCTTCTATCTCTATCATGATAGGATGATAAGAAAAGTAGGATTAAGAAACATGAATGAGTAAGTAATGAACTTAAGCCAATTAAGTTGGTAATAAGTCATTTAAGCTAGCATAAGTTATAAACTTATTAAAAATAATATGAACTTGTAAGAAGTTTATTAAGAGAAATTAAATGAATGTAAAAAGAACTTATATGATTATATGTATCATGCATACCTAAGTTAAGTTATATGTTAAGAACATATAAGAAATGATGTTTAAGAAACTTTAACTTGTCATAAGTCATTAACCATGAAATCTTAAGTAGTTTATAGTTGACAAGATATAAATTCATGGAGAATA
This sequence comes from Panax japonicus, assembly GCA_020205505.1. Classification (NCBI taxonomy): domain Eukaryota; kingdom Viridiplantae; phylum Streptophyta; class Magnoliopsida; order Apiales; family Araliaceae; genus Panax; species Panax japonicus. The sequence goes on from CM035107.1 coordinate 33,486,204, forward strand.
AGTCTAAAATCCAACAATGATTATAAGTTGTTGTATTAAGTATTTTAAGATTTTCACATGATGAATGAAGTTCATTTGTAATGTTGAACAAATCACAAGGAGGAAGAATTGCCGGAATTTGCACGATTGGACGATAAACGTCGAATATGTAAAATTCTCGGAATGGAAGTCAAATTTTGTGTTTGATCGTGAAACCTTTGTTTTCCCATGGAGACAAGTCATATTTGGCATTGAAGAGTTGCGGACTAAAAAATGACCGGATTTTGACTTAGAACGAAGAAACGAGCTTTGAACATTCACGAACGTTTATCATTTACGTTGAAAATAAACCAATAGGTGAATTTTTAGCAAACGAAGTCAAATAGTTAAAATTCTTGAAAGGTCATGTAGATTACTTTATTTGTGAACCGTAGGCTTTTGAACGAGCTAATTCGTACGTATAATGAAGAAGTTATGCGTCCGAGAAGTTCACAAAATTTCAAAATAGAAATTATTATCTGGTGCACACAGTTGGCGCCGCGGCGCCAACCCTAGGAAAAAGACCAGCGCCACGGCGCGGAATAGTAACCGAGTCTACTGCAAGAGTTTGCTGCAGCGCGAACCTTAGTTCAATAAGTGGCGCCGCAGCGCCATGAACAGTATCAAAATTTTTAGGAGTGTGGCGCCGCAGCGCGACCCATTAAATAAGGACTCGCGCCGCAGCGCCAAGTCCGGGACAATGGTATTAAGAGCTCGCGCAGCAGCGCGAGATGTAAGTATAAAGCTGGCGTCGCAGCGCCAGTCTCAGAACAAAGATAGTAATGAAATTTTCTAAGTATAAAGAAAAGAAATGGAAGTAAACATAACTTAAGGAAGGTAATGTAACATTGATTAAACTTTGTTAAACCTTAAAGATGATGTATAAAGGTAAAGATAACCTAGTCAAATATAATGCAAGCATAATGATAAACCAGAATGAATATTAAATGAATCTAATACACAATTAGATTGAAATAAATGGTATGATATAGTCATACACATACTTGATTAAATGTGACCTAATGTAAGGCATTATATGATCATGTATTGTAGAGACTTGAACGACTTGAACATAAAGTTAAAACACCGTAGCAGACGCTAAAAGCGAGTATTCTAACTCTTGTCTCAATTCAATCTAAACAAGTTTTTGAGGTTCATGTATTCTTTCGCATGAATTGAGTTATGATGAAGTTGAAGCCAATTCCTTTGGCTAGACTTGATGTATTGATAATCTATTCATGTATTATTAAATGTTGCTATCTTTTGTCAACTACATGATATGTTTTACTAAAACTGCTGTTATTGTAAAACATTTTGAAAGAAAAGATGAAGTGCTATTTTGAATTATCAATAATACTTCATAACTATTGTCCAGTTATCAAAGATATACGATTTGTATGTGTCAAGCATGTTGTTATTAAATTGTTATACTTGCTGAGCTAGTTATTCTCACTCTTGCTTGAACAATATGAATACAACTAAGACTGAATGTCCCGAAGGATCAGGAAAAGATAAAGGAAAAGCTAAAGCAGATTTCTAAGCTATTTTGTAATAGTAGAGGTCTATTGTTATAATGTAACTGATATTAGGACAAACAACCTTTGTAACAGGTATAGAACTTGGGAAATGGAAATATTACTTTAAATATAAAGAAGTTATGTTCGTTCTTTGAGACTTTTCAATTGAATGGATGTATGAATGTTGTACAGTATATCACCATCTTTCGGGTTGGAAGATACCCAGATTTGGGGGCGCTACAGTACATGATTATTAAATGAGCAGAACCTACACTCCGTGTATGGTTTGACTGTAAGGTAATGAAGAATGTTGTTTAATCATTAACGGTGAAGAAACTAAATTGAAGACAATAACGTATAACGTTAAGAAGCCGAGTTAATAAGTATAACTTGTACAATATTCTGAGTTGAATGAACCGGACGTTGTAAGGTATGAATAAGTTAATATGAACTGTTTAACGCTATGATATCATATTATTGACATTGAATGAATATTCTGAGTATACAAAAGACTGTATGACTTAGACGATAAAGAATAAATCCTGAGGTATGGCATTTAGTTGCCAAAAAGCCGTAAGGAATAAGAAGTTGACTTAACAAACATTATAGTTAATGGTTCGTATAAGTTAAGAGAAGTTAGGTTGTGGCACAAACGTAACTTTGATAGTTGACATATGGGAGCTGGACTAAACTATTCCTCAGAGAGCGAAGGTATATACAAAATTGGCAACTGATCTAACTCACTGTGTGGGCAGTGTAGATGAGACGGGAACTTGTTTGTTGGTTGTTTGTGGGAAACCACTCAGAATACCATATGGACTACAAGCAGAGAAGCGATGTGGCTGAGTCTTATAGAAGTGATAAGAAGAAGATAAAATATAAATCATTAAAGATGATGAACGTTTTGAGTAAGACATCTTCGTATGTCATGAAGTCGTAAACCGGTAATGAAAGTTAGTCGCGTAAGCTTAATTGCAAGAACGCGAACCCTAAGAAGTACAGTTAAGAAAACCAATGCATAAGTCACGTATATGACTAATTGGTGTACGTGTTATTTCCTTATGTGTTATATAGGGATTTGAAATGAGCAGTTCAGCATAAACTATAAGCTATAGTTGTGCGTAAGGTAAGTTTTCTAACTTCATTCATGCTATATGAATGCTAGTTTCTTAAACTTCTCAGATGTTGAACTTGAGAAGTTCTGTCTATGTGCGAATGAGCGATATTTGTACAAGGTGGTAGAACGTATGAGGCCTTGTGCCACAATTTGAACACTTCGGTGTTTCTTTGAACTGAACTGTTCTATGATTGAGCTATTCAATACAAGTATGCTCGGTTTATACATGAACCGTTATTGTTAAGTCTGTGCTAATGATTCTAGACAGACAGGATATGTTTGGAAAAAGGTAGAAGAATGAATGTAGTGTAAAGAGTATTTTATGAATGTTTTAAGATGATAGGAATCCAGACTATTCATATTACTCAAGCTGCTTCATAACCTTTGTTCGGTTATCGAAGTTCTGAAAAATGTTTAAACTCTTGAATGTGTTTGTTCAAATGTTATGACTTGCTGGGAAATTTAATGCTCACACTTGTTTTAAATGAAAAATATTTTCAACGAACGATGTTAGAAAGAACTTAAGGATCCCGTAAAGATCAAGCTGATCGGTATCCAGACGAAGTGCCATTCAGTATATGAATGTACGTGAGGAGCAAGTGAAGACTTGTAATATAGAATGATAGAATTAAACTATAGACTAGTTTAATGAACAGTTATGAATCCTTGGTGGCGGATGAAAGTCACTCGTGTAAGATGTAAAGAATAATGTAATTATCATTATTTGTAATGAAAGAAGTTCTAAAGTGAACCTGGGATTTGAGAATGTATGTCATTATATTTAGCTATATAATGAAGTATGTTGGGAAGGAAATAGAATAGTGATACACGGAGTCCATGTATGAAAGTAGGCCGAATTTCGTGGCGTCATATAATCGTTGATCAGGCAATTCATAAATTGACGCTCAAATTAATATATATAAACACGATAATAGCTTATTAAACTAAAAACAAAGTTTACATAACCATCATTCCACTTAAAGATCTGTCTTAAGCCTAAAAAGTAAATAGTTCATAATAAATGAAATAAAAACTGAATAAATCAAAGATATCATCTTCTCAATTATAGAAATAAACTAAAGTAGAAGAATAATGCAAAACACCCTTCACTTTAATCTCAATCCGAAATCAATATGATCTTTCTTCAAAATCTCCACTTTGTTGCTCGTTATGAAAATCTGAATCTTCGTTAGTTTCTTTGCATGATGATTAATTCGTTGTTTGTTGAGCCATATATATCCCACATAGAGTTCTGGCCAAAATCCCAAGTCAAAGAGAGTCTATATGTTATCCAAAGTCCTCCAGTCCACCTTCCAGCAGAGTTCGAATCAACACATGAGAATCAGGATTCGTGTCCCCCGCCCCGGCAGGGGTGTACAAGCCAAATAGGCCCTCCACGGTGGGCTACCTCCCTGCTAACTAATGTTGCTTATTCTTCATGTTTGCTAAATTTATGCTCCAATTGCCTCCTTTTTCACTCATTCGCCACACCAACCACCCTGCACACAAAATGATAAGAAACGAGTAAGAATGAACATGAACGCAAAGAATTAACACCGTTTGTGCTTAAAATGTACATCAATTCGCGGATAAAAAATCAACTTATCAAAATCCCCCAAACTTAAACCGTGCTAATCTTCGAGTACAAAACAACTACATGTTATGCAATGCAATGATATGTAATGTATCTAACTAAATGACATTGAATCCCGCAGTATCATAGAATCAAACTTATTCCATCGGGCCTCAGAACAATAAGGCACACAATACAATACTTCATAATAAAAACCATCAATAACTTCTCATCAATTCCTCGAATCTTTTACGTATCATCACTAATATCGTGTGTGTGTGGTCAATATTTATGCTAACTGATTTAAATTCAAATTCAACACATAACCAATCTCTTATTAGGATTCATACAAAATAAACTCGAAAATTTCAAAAACAAACAAGTTCCAACTCGAATCAAACAATTACCAAGAGTAGGGGTCCGAATAGGATATTCATGCTTCTTTTTTTTTCATTGGTGGGGACTCTTTGTCTTTATTTCTCGTATTCTCTTTATATTTTTTTTTTTTAGATAGATGGTTGGTGAGTGCGTTTTACGCTCCATCTCGCGCTTGTGTTTATGAGGAGTATTTCTCCTCAATCCACCACAAGACTCAATTAGCTTTTATTTTATTTATTATTTTTTTTTTATTACTTTTTTTTGAAGCTTATATACCTTACTCTTTCCCCCCAAACTTAGGTTATTTCCTAATTTGTCATTTTCACTGCGTATTATCGTCATTCTCTCATTTACACTCACAATATCCTTCAGAAATTGTTTATATATTAATTTAAACTAATCAGTCAACGCAGATGTTATTAATGTGCTAACCTTTGTATACCAATTTCAAACAAGCGCAAGATCCGAGTTATGATTCAAAACTACATCCTAGTTCTACTACTGAATACTGTATTTGTTTACTTAATCTCAATTTCATCATTGGCCAAAATAAACATGATGCAACATTACTGGACATATGCAAAATGAACACAATAGCTAACTAAATTAAATATATTTTTTTATTAATATGCTTAACATGAATGGAAACATAAAACAACATCATTAAACTAGCTATGCACCTAATCTACTATGCAACTATATGATTACATAAATACTAACACTAATATGCAAACTAAAATGCAATACTAAATAAAGACATTATGCATGCAAAAATGCAAAATAAAACAAACTCCCCCAAACTTAATAACAACAATGTCCTCATTGTAAGGATAAAGCAATAAAATGAGTGAGGACTTCTATGTAATTTCCTAAGTCTGGGGTGGTGGTGGTTGATCATCTCCCTCGGAGTCGCTTGGTGGAAACCTTGGCATTGACATGGGCTGCTGATATGGAAATTGTGCAGCTGGATTAAAGCTCTGGAGTGTCGTATTCAAAGATGCAAACGACATGTTCATTGCATCAGACATATGGTCTTGTCGCATAAGTCGCCTCATCTCCCTTCGTGCTGCTTTATTGTGCTCCTCCATGTGTTATTGAAATGCGAGAAACTGAGGGTTAGATATGGATTTAGAAGATGGTTCCACCTAAGTCCCTTAATATCCCATAGTCTCGTGTTCATCATCCGAGGTATCTTCAGCGTCAACTTTGTCCTCTTAAGTTGATGGAAATACAAAACCTAAACCTCTAGGATGAGATTCACCTCCGGCCCACATCGAATATCGCGCGATCGTTCTGTTGTTAAGTAGCTGTAGCGGCATCTGAGTGGGCTCATCATCAGACCATCAAACTCCTGCTTGACGACAAAACCCAAAAATGAGGGATGGATTTGGCAAGCCGCCTGGAAAATTATCCAGTAGACATCGCCGAATGGAAAAACTGATTATGGCCCCGACGTCGATGATGAAGTCTTGAACAATAGCATATAGGAGCAGTGCCTTCTCTTTGGTCATGTCCGAGGTGTGCGTGGATGGAAACAATTTCGCACATATGAAAGCATACCAAATCTTCCCATACCAGCTGAGATCTTTACTATGAAAAACTGTACTGCCTTTCCTACCCTTGATCCACGTTGTTCCCGGCTTAGTCCTTTCTTTAAGAACCTCCTCAAAGTCAGGGTAAAAATCCCTCAAATAATCATATTGACACTGTCTAGGCACCCGCAACTGATAATACGTGTTGATGGAATCAGCACTGAACGGAATCATTCGACCCCGTACAAAAGAGTTGAAAGGTGCCTTGTCCTCGGCATTAGCATAGAACTCTTTAACCATGTTAATAGCGGCGGCCTCTGGCTCCTCAGTGAACTTGACCCACCCTTTCTGATAAATTTGTTGCATCATTTCACCGTTGTGAGCATCCGATGCCAACCCCTACTCTGGTGTAAGAGCCTTTGTGACCATGTAGTCGTACCGGTCGGCGGCGGTGACACTTTTGAACTTGCGACGGCGAAGGTTCGTGATGGTGGTGTTGACCTTGAACTCTCTTCGTGTTGTTGGTTGGATGTTGGTTGAGACACCATTGAATCTGAATGTCTAAACACATTGTCAAACACACTACCTACCACTCAACTTGGTTCACACAAACTCTCAAACACTTGGTGTGCACAAAGGGTTCTTCCCCCTAACTTGTTGCTTTATGTGGTAAATATAGAAGGAGAAGATGAAGAATTTGTAGTATTGTACACTCACTCTCAGGTGCAAGGTTGATTCTCCCCATAGGAGCCCTAATTTGTGGCTTTGTGATAAGTAGTTGAAAGGTTTGGGGAAGTTAGGTTGAGAGGGTGTGAATATATAGAGATGGTGGTGGGGAGTAATGTGGTAGTGGGTATGAGTACTAGAAGTAATGGAATAGTGGGTGGATGTGTTACAGAAATGGTAAGATGGAATTGAAGCGGTAATCGCGGGTTAAGAAGTGGTATTGTATGGAGGTTAGAGTTGTAGTGTAGGAATAAGGAGAGTAGTGGGTTTGTGCTTCGTAACTGCCGAATTGGATTGCCCAAATTCAAGGATCCCCACCCCGACGGGGGGTACAAAGCCTAAACATCCCGTCCTGGAGGGCTAGTCCCCTGACTTCGAATGTGTGACTTCGGATTTGGCATTGCAAACTGAGCTTTGTTCTATTCTTTTCCTGCATATTGCTCTAATTACTCAATATTTAAACATATTGCAAACCATAAAACACACACGTGAGTAGATTGTTGATCAATTTGAGCATGATTAAGAGATTTTCAAGAATCATAGAATGAAATAACTACCAAATGGAATTAGTAATTCCTAACTATTATTTTAAGCTATAATATAAATAGTACGAAAATCAATCAAAGAAAAATGATTGGGTTGCCTCCAAATTAGCGCTTTATTTTAAGTCATTCAACCTGACTACTCCCTATTTCATCCCGGATCAGTTGGGCTATCCGCGACATGATTTTTATTTTTTGCATAACACCAACACTATTGTAATGCGCGTCTGTTCACTTGAATGTTGGGTGATGAATTTGAAATTCTATCCTCAATTAACGACCTAAGAACATTATCCTATTTGCGCTCCCTGAACTTGACACGTGTAGACTTGTCGAGCAACTCACACTCTTCGTTATCAATCAGGATTGGGATTTCTTTAAACACCTTCACCTTTATTACCTAATCAAACACTTTCATTATAAGTTCTCTATTAGGCACGTGAATCAGTGTTCGTCCAGTCGCCAGGAATGGTCATCCCAAGATGATAGGGATGTTTTTATGTTCCTCAAAATCTAGTACAACGAAATCAGCCGGAGAAATCAAAGAATCAACCTTAACCAATACGTCTTCAACTATTCCTAATAGGTATGTTAATGATCTATCTGCAAGATGTAGACTAATGTTGGTCGGTTTTGCTTCCTTTAACCCTAGCTTTCGGTAAATGGATAGTAGCATAAGATTAATACTCGCTCCTAGATCGCATAACGCTAGCCCCACATCTTGATTCCCAATTGCACACAGAATTGTGAAACTTCATGGATCTTTTAATTTAGAAGGAATCTTTTTCTGCAATATTGCACAGCATTCCTCGGTCAACGCCACTGTTTCAAAGTCATTGAGCTTGCATTTCTTCGACAATATGTATTTTGTGAACTTAATTTAATGCGGCATCTGCTCAAGTGCTTTGGAAAATGGAATATTAATGTGTAATTGTTTGAATATATCCATAAATTTCGAAAATTGGTTCTATAACTTGTCACTTTCTAGCCTTCGTGGAAATGGAACAGTTGGTGTAGCCTTTATTTGTTTATCTTCTTTTTCCACCACATCTTTGTATATTTCTTTTCGATTTCCTTCTCTTCGGCCTTACATTCATCTCATGTTTTGGCTTTATTATCCAATTTAGGAGTCAACTCCGTACCGCTCCTGAGCGTAATAGCATTACACTACTCGTGAGTTCCCTTTGGGATTCTTTCGGTATCACTCGGTAGAGTCCCTTATGGTATGTTATTCAATGCTGGGGCAATTTGTCCCATCTGATTTTCCAAATTCTTGATGGCCATTGCTTGGTTTTTCATTGCTGCCTCATTGCTTGTTATGTATTTTGACAATAACTCTTCTAAATCTGATTTTCTTTCTTGATGTTGAGCTGGTTGTTAATGATTCTAAAAACCTGGGGGATATGATGGTCGTGGAGCTTTATGATTCTGATTATTATTCCACGACAAATTCGGATGATTCCTATTCCCCTGATTATATTCATTCTGATATGTATTCCGAGGAATTCTTTTGTAGCTACTCATGAATTGTACTGACTCTAGGTTGATTGCACATTGATCCGTTGAATTTTCACCCGCACACAACTCATAAATAATTACAACTTACTATGTTTGTCCCCCTGACCAAACGTCGAACTTCTTAGAGAGTGCTGAAATCTGTGTTGTTATTGTCGTCACTCTATGTACCTCTAACACTTCAGCGACTGTAGGTTGTGTCATTCTTATCGTGGGCCACTGATAGTTGTTAGCAGCCATCGTCTCTGTCAACTGATATGCCTCCTCATAGTTCTTTGCAATATAAGCTCCCCCCGACGCTGCATTAATACTCGTCATGAGATTCCCATGTAGTCTGTTGTAAAATGTATTCATCTGCAACCACTTAGGCAATCCGTGATGTGGGCATTTTCTGAGAAATTTTTTGTATCTCTCCCATGCCTCATACAATGACTCCCCTTGTTGCTGATCAAACATGTGAACCCCAAAATAGGTATACATCACCCATCTTGAGTCGCGAAATACATGGAACAAAATTCAAATACAACTTAATTATACAACAGTCGTGTAAAATACGACAAAACATAATCTAAGAGTTTTAATAAGAAAATTGTCATCTAGATAATATCCACATTCAATGGAGTCCTCATTACATTTATTGTCACACAATTTTATAGAATAGCGAGGACTACTAAAACAACAATCTGGACCGTCAATCCGTTCCCCGACTTATCCTAGCTATATTATCATTTCCTGAAGAGAACAGTGAAAAAAAGGGTGAGCTCAACTAGCCCAGTAAGAAATATTATGACTAAAATAATGCAGAATAATTTATCGTTAGTGTAACGACCGAGAAATTCGGATCTTATTGTAAAATGATTTTATTAAATTAAATAATAATAAAATTTTATTCTATGTGTTATCAAGATGGTTGTCATTGTATAACCTATTGATGTTAGAATATCGTAGTATTTGAGTTTCGTGAACAAATTAAAGTGTTTGAATTTCCAAGACGAAAATAAAGGTTTTCTAAGAAATTTTCTGAAAAACACTATTCATCGGTATTTGATCGGGATTTATTTTTGAATTCCGAGAAATACGTAATAATAGAATGACAAGGTAAGATGGATTATGTAATAAAAATCTAGTTATGGAAAATGTAAAATTTCGCTTGCGGACTTTATTTATAAACGTTAAGAAGGGCAAAGTAGTAATGAGTAAGTAATAATTGTATGATACTTGGTTATTGTGCAAAGTAATGAAAAAAATATAATACGAAGTATTATACGAGTTTGTATGTAGGAAGGAATATCGTATATAATGAAGTTGTATATGAATTAGAATACGAAAGTGATACACAGACAATACGTATAGGTATTGAGCAATGATATTGGACTTGGAAGATTGGTTAGGAATTGGTGCAAGTCCAATTGAATTAAAAGGTTAAGGCCCAATTATTGATTAATAAACAAGTTAGTGTTTATTAATGCAAAGCCCAAAGATTAAGTTGATCCAGGCCCAAGCTAGAATCCATGAGTTGTTTGACCCATGGGGCAAACCATATTAATATGGTTAATATGATGACAAAGATAATGTGGTGACCAAGTTAGAAGTAATGACCAAGACTTAGGAGTAATGGCCAAGCAAAAGATAAGAGTTGTGCTTAGTAAGTAATGAATAGTAAGGAGGTGATTAAAGGAGGTGGGAGGATTTAATGACTAAATTACCCTAACCTTGTAAATTCTATAAATAGAAGAAGCTTGCTAGCCATTTCTTATTTGTTCAAACAATCCAACATATTACATAGTGTTTAAGTGTTAAAGAGAATAAGCTACAATAAGTTACTTTCATTTGTAAGAAGAAGAAGAAGGCTACTTTACAAAGACTTCAAAGAGTAATACTTTTTCTCCATTTATCTTCTATCTCTACCATGATAGGTTGATAAGAAAAATATGGATTAAGGAACATGGATGTTAAGAAGTAAGAAGAATGAGTAATCAATGAACTTAAGCCACATAAGTTAGAAATAAGTCATATGAACTTATTATAAGTTAACCTTGAATGTTAGTATTAAAATTATGAACTTGTAATGAGTTTATTAAGAGAAGGGATATGGATGTAAAATAACTTTTATGATCATATGTATCATGTATACTTAAGTCAAGTTATATGTTAAGAACATACAAGGTAAGATGATTAAGAATCTTTAATTGTCATAAGTCATGAACAATAAAATCTTAAGTAGTGTATAATTTGACAAGTTATAAGCTCATGAAGAAACAAGTCTAAAATCCAACAATGAATATAAGTTGTTGTAATAAGTATGTTGAGATGTTCACATGATGAAGGGAATTCATTTTTAATGTTGAACAAATCATAAGAATGATGATTTGCCAGAAATTGCACGATTAGACGATAATCGTCGAATTCGTAAAATTTTCGGAATAGAAGTCAAATTTTGTGTTTGAACTTGGACCATTGTTTTTCGATGGAGACAAGTCCTATTTGGCATTTAAGAGTTGCGGACTCAAAAATGAATGGATTCTGACTTAGAACGAAGAAACGAGCGTTGAACGTTCTCGAACGTTTATCGTTTTCGTTAAAAATGATCCAATAGGTGAATTTCTAGCAAAAAAAGTCAAATAGATAAAATTCTTACATGAACGCTTAGATTACATAATTTGTGAACCGTAGGATTTTGAATGAGCCAATTCGGACTTATAACGAAGAAGTTATGTGTCCGGGAAGTTCACAAAAATTCAAGGACTAAATTTTTTCTTGTGCACAGAGTTGGCACCGCGGCGCCAACCCTAGGCTAAATTGGTCACACCGCAGCGCGTACCAGTGTCCGAGCACACTGTGAGAGCACGCCGCAGCGCGTTCCACCAAGTAAGGACTCGCGCTGCAGCGACAAGTACGGGACAATTCCACTATTAACGCGTGTCGCAGCGCGAGATGCAAGTATAAAGCCGGCGCCGAAGCGCCAGTCTCAGAACAAGGATAGTGATGAATGTTTATAATTATAAAGAAAAGAAAGTTAATTGATTTAAAAGTAAACACAACCTAAGGGATGTAATGTAATATTGTTTAAACTTTGTTAAACCTTAAGGATGTTGTATAAAGGTTGAGATAACTTAGTCGAATATAAATGCAAGAATAATGATAAACCGGAACAGATAGTAACTGAATCTAATACACTATTAGATTGAGATGAAGGGTAAGATATAGTCATATACATACTTGATTATATGTGACCTAATGTAAGGCATTATGTGATCATGTATTGTAGAGACTTGAAAGACTTGATCATAAAGTAAATATACCGTACCAGACGCTAAAGGCAAGTATTCTAACTCTTGTCTCAGTTCAGTCTGAACAAGTTTTTCAAATTCATGTATCCTTACGCATGAATTGAGGTATGTTGAAGTTAAAGCCAATTCCTTTGTGCTAGACTTGATATATTGCGTGGATTATTGATAATCTATTCATCTATTATCTAATTTTGTTATCTTTTGTCAACTACTTGATATGGTTTTCAAAAGAAGACTGAAAATGTTAAACAAATGTTTTGTCGGTAAAACGACAGGCACGTGAGATTGCCAAATGATTAAACGTGCACACGTTTAATGGATGTAGTGTTGATCAACATAGAGTAAAATTGATTGTTCACCTAGAAGTGCTCGTAAGTAATATCGGGCTTACGGACTTAGTTCCGGGTTGTCTTTTTCCAATAAAAAAAGAATACTCGAGGTCTTTGACCGGAGTGAATGTTTTACTAAATATTGTTAATATTGTAAAACATTTTGAAAGAAAGATGAAGTGATATTTTGTATTATCAATAGAACTTCATAATATTGTTCAATTATTGATGATATACGATTCATATGTGTGTCAAGCATATTGTTATTGAATTGTTATACCTGCTGAGCTAGTTAAGCTCACTCTTGCTTGAACCATATGAATGCAACTAAGACTGAATGTCCCGAAGGATCGAAAAAGGATATAGGAAAAGCTAAGGCAGATTGTTAAGCTGTCTTGTAATAGTATAGGTCTATTGTTGTAATGTAATTGATATTGTGACAAAGAACCTTTGTAATGGGTATATAATCTGGGAAATGTAAATATTACTTTAAATATATAGAAGTTATGTTCGTTCTTTGAGACTTTTCAATTGAATGAATGTATGAATCTTTGTACATTACAACACCATCTGTCGGGTTGGAAGATACCCAGATTTGGGGGCGCTACAAGTTGGTATCAAAGCCTATGTTATAAAACATAAGGGGGAAAGTAGAACCTTAAGTCATAACCTTAAGAAAGAATAAAGAAGTAAAAGATGGAAAGAAACCCTATAAAAATGCATTACATTATGTTATGTGTTTCTATTATTATACTGACATGTACTAATCAAACTATATTGTTTTATTGTAGATGTCAGGAGAAAATGATATGTATAGAGACATACATGTAGTGAGCAAGGATTTGGTTAATCGGGTAGAGATACTACCAAATCCCGTAGCAGTAGAACAAGAGGTGGTGACAATCGAATCTGGAGACTCGGACGATTTAGACTACATGTCTATATTTGATGGCATGCTAGAGGAGGAGGTGGATGTGATGTCCTTTGACCAGGTTCCTACTACAGAGGAATTGTCTACGGGGGAATCGATGAAGGCACTGTTTATGTCAGTATTGGATAGGAATGTCCATTATTGCCAAGAGGTTAAGGAGTTGAAAGAGGAACTCCAAGCTGTCCGTGAGGACAAGAGTAGCATGGAGGGAATATGAGAAGAGGAGCACGATGACTAGCCATGATTTCTTTTATATGTTGTTGTTAGACCAATATGTTGATGTATTATTGTACCCTGTCATGTTTTATTCAAGATAAAACCTTTATTTCACACAAACAATGCATATACGACAAGTTACAAGGCATCAAAGTAAGCACCTAAGGCTGTTCTTCAAATCTGGAAAACCCAGAATTTGAAGAATAGGTCTGACATTAAGTTGGATGTCTTAGATCTGGCGGTGGTGTTATGTAATAGCCTTAAAAATTGATTCTAGTTTTAGTCCTACACTTATACTACATGCCTAGATCAATAGCCAGCCCAGAAACATAAAGAACAATGAATTAGATCCGGTCAAACATGCTCACTCGCACTCTGACATGATGTTTCTGGGCAGGCACCAAGAACACCTATAGCGACGGGTCTGTCGCTATAGGACCCTTTTAGCGACAGTTTAATTAAAAAATTAATTATTAATTTCTGAAAATTATTTAAAAATTGAAATAAATAGATTTTAATTATTAAAAATACATAATAAATTCCAAAAAATTATTTTAAATTCTGAAAAATAGTTTTTAACTATTTTGAATATATTTTGAAAATATTCAATATTTTTGGAATATAAAAGGTATTTATTTATTTAATTATTATATTAAATAAATTATTTAAAAATAGTTTTAATTCGTGAAAAATCATGAAAAATAATATTATGGTATAAGAAAATATTTTAAGTTATTTTTGATGACTTTTAATATTTTGTGATAAAATTCATTAATTAATCTATATTAATGATAATTAGTTTATTTAATAGATATATTAAATAAATTATGGAAAATTAGAAATAATGATTTAAAAATCATATAAAAATGATTTAAGTGTTAAAAAAATATTTTAAGTTATAAATTATAACTTTTGATATTTAGTCATGAAAATATTAATATTTTAATATTAATATTAATTATCGGATAATGGATTTAATTGTTTAAAAATCATATAGATATGATTTTAAAGTATTAAAAATACTTTGTGATATTATAAAATATATTATAATATTATGACATGTATTTCATTAATATTTGATAATAAATAAATATTAATGATAAAAGAATTATGTGGTATTTAATTCATTAAAATACGTTTTAATGATTGAAAATTCGTGATAAATGGTAATAATTATTTAAAAATTATTATGAGTTTATGAAAATTATTTTGACTAATTAGAAAAATATCTGTAATAATTGTTAAGTATTTAAGCAAGAGTTTAATTGAACTTAAACTCGAGTGTTGACCGACTAGACCGTCAGGATGTTAGAATTGTGTCGGTTTCAAGTCAAACTGAAAAAGTTTAACCTAATACCAAGTCTTATGTGTTGTATAGACTGATAGGCTTATGTGCTATGTGTTTAGGTTATTCTGTGGATATGTATATATAACAGTATTATACTGTGATGATATTATTCTAATATTGGAGATCTATATTACTAATATTAGGTTTTTGGGTAAAGTGTTATAAATTGCGTTGCGGTAATCAACGGTTTAGGCAAGTTTCTTTGTACTTAACTCTAATAAGAGTGTTTTATTCAAGCTTATAGTTAATCATTGCTGATTGCCACGAAAATTGTACTCTGTACATCTTGCATGTATAAGTCAGGTATGAAAGGCTGATCACATTCATTACCAGTTGGTTCAGAAATATTTTTTCATGTTTAAAACTTGTTCAGTCAAAAGTTTGTTCGTGCTAGTTCTCAATTATATTGATAAATTTTAGCCAGCTTATTATTCATACTCTTCAATCATGATATATCGTTATATTATTGTATTTAAACTTGCTGGGCAACTTTCATGCTCACCCTTGCTATATCATGATAAAACATTGCAGATAAGGCGAACGTGTTTGGATACAGGAAAAAGATAATGCCAAGTTCAGCTTGGGATATAAAGTGCGGCTAGTTTGTAAATAACGTATTTTGATGAATGTGTTGTATTTTAGATAGTTTATGAATTGTGTAAAAGTTAAGGTTACTCGACCTTGGGGAATAGTGTGTAATGTATTGTATAAACAATTTATGTTTATATCTTCCGCAAATAGTTATAGAAATATAATATCGGATCCGCGGCGATTTGGGGCCTGGATTCGGGGCTATCACAGTTGGTATCAAAGCCATTGGTTATGAAGCTTATCTAGGAATACCTGAGACCAATAACCGCAGTGATTAGGATAAGACTAACTCAAATAGAGTTAGTTGGTCGGTAAGATTCAAAGACGAATCTCGGCGAGTGTAAAGCACATAGTTCCCTAACTCTGATAATAAAGTTGAACAGTAATGGTGAATAGATCGAGTCTAAAAGACTGAAAGTGCAGGGATAGGAGATCGTAAAACAAAACAATTATAGTGCATGGAATGGAATCGTAATATATATGATAAGATCACCTCGGGATCTGATAAGGTTATAACAGCCAGAAAGAATCAATCTGATGATTGAAAAGTTTACAACAAGATGCTGTGTATTAGGTGTACTATGAAAACTCATGAAAGAGTTATGGATTATGAATACGAATAGAATTCGTATTGAAATAGGGGGTTAAGTATTAGGTGGGGATTTCAATGAGGACTCGTGTCGGCAACTGAGTTGTATGATTTCTTGTATGAACGGGGAATTGTACTTGGTGTAAAAACTACTTAGTTGGTGGCATTGGTAACCATTGAAATGTTGTGTCACGCTAGTTGTTATATATAGATAAATAGGTCATAGGTAGAGAATATAGGATTAAGTACGAGTTCTTAGAACTTATACTTATGTGACATTCTTGACTCATAGTTATATGAAATGTTTATGAGCCCCTCAGCGAACGGACGCCAAAGGTCAGACTAGGGTAAGTTCTTAAACTCATATAATTGTGGCTAGGTTATGAACTCATAAGTGTGGTTTTATGAACTGGGTATAGTTGTGTATGAATGAAGTGTTAAGGATAATAGGAATAGATAGAATGTTTAAGCAAATGATTTGAAATATCAAAATTTGTTTTTAATTATCCCTCATGTACCATATAACCTGGTGCAGAGATGATAAAAATGTGATGGAGTTGTAAATACAAGAATACTTAGTGTGAATTTGACCTTTGCGAGAAGTTTGAGTATCTTTGATAGATACCCGAGAAGTTTGAGTATCTTTGATAGATACCCGAGAAGTTTCAGTATCTTTGATAGATACCCGAGAACTTTGAGTATCTTATATAGATACCCGAGAAAATAAGTTCAAGATCTTGTGTGATCGCTCAGTATAAATGGTGTAAGGTGCACGGTGTAAGGTGTAAGGTGAATTTCGGGGACGAAATTCTTATAAGGAGGGGTGAATGTGACAACCCGAGAATTTAGAATATTTTAAAAAAATTTATTAATTGATTTAAGGTTCAGAATTAGAACCTAGACAGAAAATAAGTGTATGCATTTGATGTTATTAGGATGGAATTTTGAGGATTTCAAAATTTTGTGAAGGATTTAGGTGAATTATTCAGGATTAAGGATTTATGTTATTATGTTCTCTGAAAATATTTATGTATGTGTACAGAATGTGGTTAAGGGTCAAGGGTTGACCAGACTAATTATGTATATGTCAAACCCTAATCGTATATTAAGAACGCCAACGTTCAGTTAGAAAACCCTAACGTCTGATAAGAAACCCTAGAAAATGGTTCTGGAAACCCTAGTTTCAGTTTCGGGAGTCCAAAACCCTAATTCAGATATTAAAAACCCTAGATTGGGAAAGCAATGCTATGTATAAGGTTAAACGTCATTAATTTTAATTAATTAGGGAAAACCCTAATGAATTGCTGGAAATCCTGATTGATTATTAGAAAACCCTAATACTTGATCTGAAAATCCTAGTTTCAGATTCTAATAAATTGAAACTCTAATCTGGGAACATAACGGAGAATTATAATGCTCAAGTGATATTAAGTATAAGGTTAATTAGGGCAAAGCTTAATTATTAGCAAACCCTAATTTCAAATTTAGAAAACCCTAATTTCGGGATTTAAAACCCTAATTTTATAGTTAAGAAAAACGAAAGTGTTAATTTAATACTTTTTATGTTAATTAGTGTATATTAATTCTAATTTTCAAGTTAAGTAATTAGAAAACTCTAATCTAATTACGAAAATCTAATTTCTAAATTAGAAAATTTATTTTTCTATTAGAAACCTTAATTAATGGTTTATAAACCCTAATCCATGATTTTGACCTTAATTGCTAAATTAGCAATTTTAATTAGGAATTATTAATCCTAATTATCAATATTTAAGTTATGATTAAGAAATTTTTATATAATTAGAAAATTCTAATTATAATTTAGAAATATTAATTTTATATTTTTAAAAAACCTAAATTGGAAACTTTAGAAATTTAATTTGGAAGTTGAGGGTTCAAACCCTAAACCCTAAAAGTTTTCCAAACCCTAAACCCTCCCAAACCCTAAACCCTAAGGATTTACAACAAATGAAAAGTCTAGAAATAAAAGAAAAAGTCCAAAATGCCCTTTTGTGCATTATTTTAGGTTGCTTGCAAATCTTGGCTTATCTTTGGTTGGTGAACAACCCTAGCTCTAAACCTATACCTAGCATGTGACTCAAATAACAAGCTACCAGTCGAATTTTCCAGCCATATCATTCCATACAAGTTATTTATATAGATTAGAGAGAGAAAATGGTGACTTTAATTTTTATTTTCTCCAATATTTTCTCTCTCTTCATTTTCGAGATCTATAGTAAGAGAGTGAGATAGGGTAAGCCAATATCAGTTCTTAACTCTCCAAGAACAGGATTCAAAGTCAGAAATCAGAGATCAAAAGCATAAGAAGGTATAAGAACCCTAAATTTTGAAAATCTATGATCTTTTGTTAATGTTGTTAGTTGTTGGTTAAAGTTGTGTAATAGGGTGTCTTTTAATGTTCTGGGTTGTTGGATCATGGATCCATAACACTTAGATACACGATTTTGATGTTTTGAAAAATCTGGGAAAAATTAAAAAAATGGCCTGACATCCTAATGTCAGAGGCCTTAGATCTTTACTTGTTAATGTTTTGGTGAGTTTTAGGATTTGAATCTGTTCTATGCCATGAGGTCTTTATTCTCCAACTTGAATCAGAGTCATAGCAAATCTAGATCAAAAGGTAAGAGCAGTCAAACTGCGTTGACCGATCACATTTGATGGTTTCTGGGCAAGCCCAGATTTCCAGATCGCCTGACAAGCCTTTTAGCAGTCCCAGATCTTGCTTTCTGTTAATGTTTTGGTCCATTTGTTTGGTTATACTTGTAGCCTGTCATGTGAACTACAGATCTAAGCCCTTATACCCACCAGATCATGATCAGGATCGAACATATTGTTGGTCAAAAAGCATTGACCGATCAGCCATATGAACTTTCTGGAAAACCCAGAAAGTTCAAGATCCGGTTCTTGAGTACCACGTTGACCAGCCATGATTTCTTTTATATGTTGTTGTTAGACAAATATGTTGATGTATTATTGTACCCTGTCATGTTTTATTCAAGATAAAACCTTTATTTCACACAAACAATGCATATACGACAAGTTACAAGGCATCAAAGTAAGCACCTAAGGCTGTTCTTCAAATCTGGAAAACCCAGAATTTGAAGAACAGGTCTGACATTAAGTTGGATGGCTTAGATCTGGCGGTGGTGTTATGTAATAGCCTTAAAAATTGATTCTAGTTTTAGTCCTACACTTATACTACATGCCTAGATCAATAGCCAGCCCAGAAACATAAAGAACAATGAATTAGATCCGGTCAAACATGCTCACTCGCACTCTGACATGATGTTTCTGGTTAGGCACCAAGAACACATATAGCGACAGGTCTGTCGCTATAGGGCCCTTTTAGCGACAGTTTAATTAAGAAATTAATTATTAATTTCCAAAAATTATTTAAAAATTGAAATAAATAGATTTTAATTATTAAAAATACATAATAAATTCCGAAAAATTATTTTAAATTCTGAAAAATAGTTTTTAACTCTTTTGAATATATTTCGAAAATATATAATATTTTTGGAATATATAAGGTATTTATTTATTTAATTATTATATTAAATAAATTATTTAAAAATGTTTTTAATTCATGAAAAAAAATATTATGGTATAATAAAATATTTTAAGTTATTTTTGATGACTTTTGATATTTTGTGATGAAATTCATTAATTAATCAATATTAATGATAATTAGTTTATTTAATAGATATATTAAATAAATTATGGAAAATTAGAAATAATGATTTAAAAATCATATAAAAATTATTTAAGTGTTAAAAAATATTTTAAATTATAAAATATAATTTTTGATATTTAGTCATAAAAATATTAATATTTTAATATTAATATTAATTATCGAATAATGGATTTAAGTGTTTAAAAATCATATAGATATGATTTTAAAGTATTAAAAATACTTTGTGATATTATAAAATATATTATAATATTATGACATATATTTAATTAATATTTGATAATAAATAAATATTAATGATAAAAGAATTATGTGGTATTTATTTCATTTAAATACGTTTTAATGATTAAAAATTCGTGATAAATGGTAATAATTATTTAAAAATTATTACGAGTTTATGAAAATTATTTTGACTAATTAGAAAATTATCTGTGATAATTTTTAAGTGTTTAAGCAAGAGTTTAATTGAACTTAAACTCGAGTGTTGACCGACTAGACCGTCGGGATGTTAGAATTGTGTCGGTTTCAAGTCAAACTGAAATAGTTTGACCTAATACCAAGTCTTATGTGTTGTATAGACTGATAGGCTTATGTGCTATGTGTTTAGGTTATTCTGTGGATATGTATATATAACAGTATTATACTGTGATGATATTATTCTAATATTGGAGATCTATATTACTAATATTAGGTTTTCGGGTAAAGCGTTATAAATTACGTTGCGGTAATCAACGGTTCAGGCAAGTTTCTTTGTACTTAACTCTAATAAGAGTGTTTTATTCAAGCTTATGGTTAATCATTGCTGATTGCCACAAAAATTGTACTATGTACATCTTGCATGTATAAGTCAGGTATGAAAGGCTGATCACCTTCATTACCAGTTGGTTCAGAAATGTTTGTTCATGTTTAAAACTTGTTCAGTCAAAAGTTTGTTCGTGCTAGTTCTCAATTATATTGATGAATTATAGCCAGCTTATTATTCATACTCTTCAATCATGATATATCGTTATATTATTGTATTTAAACTTGCTGGGTAACTTTCATGCTCACCCTTGCTATATCATGATAAAACATTGCAGATAAGGCGAACGTGTTCGGATACAGGAAAAAGATAATGCCAAGTTCAGCTTGGGATATAAAGTGCGGCTAGTTTGTAAATAGCGTATTTTGATAAATGTGTTGTATTTTAGATAGTTTATGAATTGTGTAAAAGTTAAGGTTACTCGACCTTGGGGAATAGTGTGTAATGTATTGTATAAACAATTTATGTTTATATCTTCCTCAAATAGTTATAGAAATAGTATACTGGATTCGCGGAGATTTGGGGCCTGGATTCGGGGCTATCACAGTAGAAGTAGTAATGAATTGGGAACAACCGAAAATGCCGACTGAGGTGCGGAGTTTCCTAGGGTTAGCAGGGTACTATCGAAGATTTATCCAAGATTTTTTTAAGATAGCTACCCCGTTGACTAATTTAACAAGGAAGACGGTGAAATACGTATGGACGGATAAATGCGAAGACAATTTTCAAGAACTGAAGAAAAGATTAAGTGAAGCGCCTATTTTGTCATTGCCAGATGACACAGGAAATTTTGTAGTGTATAGTGATGCTTCGCATAGAGGACTTGGTTGTGTGCTTATGCAGCATGACAAAGTCATTGCGTATGCATCACGGTAGTTAAAGGATTATGAGATAGTTTATCCTACTCATGATCTGGAACTGGCCACAGTAGTGTTTGCCCTAAAGATATGGAGACATTATCTTTATGGGGAAAAATGTGAGATATATACAGACCATAAAAGTCTAAAGTATATATTTACTCATAAGGAGTTGAATATGAGACAGAGAAGATGGCTAGAGTTATAAAGGATTATGATTGTGAAATCCTGTATCACCCGGGAAAGACCAATGTAGTTGTCGGCGCCTTAAGTAGGAAGGGTCGGGAAAAGTTGTGTATGTTAACGGCTCAAAATGAGTTAATAACAGAGATCGCTAGGATGGAAATAGAAGTAAAGATGCCGAGTGATTCGAAGAAGATACTCTTTACGACGGAGATGCAATCTACCATCATAGAAAGAGTCAAGGAGGTACAACTCAAGACTGACGAGTGTAACCAAATGAAGAAACGGTTATCCGAGAAGGAAATACTAAGTATAATATTGATAATGATGGATTATTAAGATTTGAATGAAGAATTTGGGCTCCGAATGAGACGGAATTAAAGGAGCAAGTGTTACAAGAAGCTCATAGTTCGAGGTACTCGATACATCCTGGTAGCACTAAGATGTATCAAGACCTTCTATAGAGTTTTTGCTGGCCAAACATGAAGAGAGAAATAGTAGAGTATATGAGTAGGTGCTTGACTTGTCAAAAAGTTAAGGTCGAACATCAACGACCCGGTGGCTTATTACAGTCATTGGAGATTCCATATTGGAAGTGGGAGCATA
Organism: Panax japonicus; assembly: GCA_020205505.1. Taxonomy (NCBI): domain Eukaryota; kingdom Viridiplantae; phylum Streptophyta; class Magnoliopsida; order Apiales; family Araliaceae; genus Panax; species Panax japonicus. The sequence continues at coordinate 33,508,576 of CM035107.1, forward strand.
TCACGATGGACTTCGTGGTGGGACTTCTGACGACGAAAAAAGGATATGCTTCGATTTGGGTAATAGTGGACCGGTTGACAAAGTTGGCTCACTTTTTGCCAATTACGGTCAAGTATAACTTAGACCAGTTAGCTAAACTTTATGTTAAGAAAATCATTTCCAGACATGAAGTACCAGTATCGATTATGTCAGATCGTGATCCACGATTCACATCGAAGTTTTGGAGGAGTTTTCAAGAATAGTTGAGAACACAGCTGAAGTTAAGCACAGCTAATCATCCACAAACCAATGGGCAGAGCGAGAGAACAATTCAGACGTTAGAAGACATGTTGAGGTCTTGCGTCATGGATTTCAAAGGTAGTTGGGATGATCACCTACCACTGGTAGAGTTTGCATATAACAACAGTTATCATGCAAGCATAGGTATGCCGCCTTATAAAGCTCTGTATGGAAGATAGTGCAGAACACCATTGTGTTGGGATGAGGTGGGAGAACACCGGATGCTAGGACCAAAATTGGTGCAGCAGACAACGAATGTGGTAATGTTAATTCAAATTCATCTCGTCATAGCTCAGGACAGACAGAAGAAGTATGCGGACTCACATAGACTAAGTCGAGAGTTTGAAGTGGGCACGTATGTGTTTCTAAAGGTATCTCCCTGGAAAGGAAAGATACGCTTTGGAAAGAAAGGAAAGTTAAGTCCAAGGTTTATAGGACCTTTTGAAGTAGTAAAATGGGTGGGAGAGGTAGCTTATATGATATCATTACCTCTAGACCTAGAACGAATACATAACGTGTTTCACATATTTGTATTATGTCTATATAAGCCGGACTATAAGCATGTAATTGAGTATGAACCGATTCATATCGAGAAAGACTTAACATATGAAGAATCGCCGATGCAGATCATTAATAGAAAGGAACAGGTTTTGAGGAACAAGGTAATACCATCAGTAAAGGTAGTATAGAAGAACCACGATGCTGAAGAAGCAACGTGGGAATTAGAAGAACAGATGAAGAAAAATTTTCCTCATCTATTTGATTAAAGTAAGACGAGATTCTGGGGACAAAATCTTTATAAGGGGGGAAGAATGTAACGATCGAGAAATTCTGATCTTATTGTAAAATAATTTTATTAAATTAAATAATAATAAAATTCTATTCTATGTGTTATCAAGATGGTTGTCATTGCATAACCTATTGATGTTAGATTGTCGTAGTATTTGAGCTACGTGAATGAATTAAAGTGTTTAAATTTCCATGATGAAAATAAATATTTTCTGAGAAATTTTCTAAAAAACACTATTCATCGATATTTACTCGGGATTTATCTTTAAATTCCGAGTAATATGTAATGATAGAATGACAAGGTAAGATGGATTCTGTAATAAAAATCTAGTTATAGAAAATGTAGTATTTCATTTGCGGACTTTATTTATAAACGTTATGAAGGGCAAAGTAGTAATGAGTAAGTAATAATTGTATGATATTTGGGTATTGTGCAAAGTAATGAAAACAAGTATAATACGAAGTATTATACAAGTTTTTATGAAGGAAGGAATATCATATATAATGAAGTTATATATGAATTAGAATACGAAAGTGATAAATAAACAATACGTATAGGTATTGAGCAATGATATTGGACTTGGAAGATTGGTTAGGAATTGGTAAAAGCCCAATTGAATTAAAAGGTTAAGGCCCAATTATTGATTAATAAAGAAGTTAGTGTTTATTAATGCAAATCCCAAAGATTAAGTTGATCCAAGCCCAAGCTAGAATACATGAGTTGTTTGACCCATGGGGAAAACCATATTAATATGGTTAATATGATGACCAAGTTAATGTGGTGACCAAGTTAGAAGTAATGACCAAGACTTAGGAGTAATGGCCAAGCAAAAGATAAGAGTTGTGCTTAGCAAGTAATGAATAGTAAAGAGGTGATTAAAGGAGGTGGGAGGATTTAATGACTAAATTACCCTAACCTTGTAAATTCTATAAATAGAAGAAGCTTGCTAGCCATTTCTTATTTGTTCAAACAATCCAACATATTACATAGTGTTTAAGTGTTAAAGAGAATAAGCTACAATAAGTTACTTTCATTTGTAAGAAGAAGAAGAAGGCTACTTTACAAAGACTTCAAAGAGTAATACTTTTTCTCCATTTATCTTCTATCTCTACCATGATAGGTTGATAAGAAAAATATGGATTAAGGAACATGGATGTTAAGAAGTAAGAAGAATGAGTAATCAATGAACTTAAGCCACGTAAGTTAGAAATAAGTCATATGAACATATAAAAATTATGAACTTATTATAAGTTAACTTTGAATGTTAGTATGAAAATTATGAACTTGTAATGAGTTTATTAAGAGAAGGGATATGGATGTAAAAGAACTTGTATGATCATATGTATCATGTATATCTAAGTCAAGTTATATGTTAAGAACATACAAGGTATGATGATTAAGAAACTTTAATTGTCATAAGTCATGAACAATGAAATCTTAAGTAGTGTATAATTTGACAAGTTATAAGATCGTGAAGAAATAAGTCTAAAATCCAACAAAGAATATAAGTTGTTGTAATAAGTATGTTGAGATTTCACATGATGAATGGAATTCATTTGTAATGTTGAACAAATCATAAGAATGAAAATTTGCCGAAAATTGCGCGATTGGACGATAATCGTCGAATTCGTAAAATTCTCTGAATAGAAGTTAAATTTTGTGTTTTAACTCGGAACCATTGTTTTCTGATGGAGACAAGTCATATTTGGCATTTAAGAGTTACGGAATAAAAAATGACCGGATTCTGACTTAGAACGAAGAAACGAGCGTTGAACGTTCACGAATGTTTATCGTTTTCGTTAAAAATGAACCAATAGGTGAATTTTTAGCAAACGAAGTCAAATAGATAAAATTCATACATAAACGCGTAGATTACGTAATTTGTGAACCGTAGGCTTTTGAATGAGCCAATTCGAACATATAACAAAGAAGTTATGCGTCCGGGAAGTTCACAAAAATTTAAGGACTGAATTTTTTCTGGTGCACAGAGTTGGCGCCGCGGCGCCAACCCTAAACCAAATTGGTCACGCCGCAGCGCGTAACAGTGTCCGAGCACACTGTGAGAGTGCACCGTAGTGCGGCCCACCAAGTAAGGACTCGCGCCGCAGCGCCAAGTTCGGGACAATGCCACTATTAACGCGCACCGCAACGCGAGATGCAAGTATAAAGCCGGCGCCGCAGCGCCAGTCTCAGAACAAGGATAATGATGGTTGTTTCTTATTACAAACAAAAAAAAGTTAATTGATTTAAAAGTTAACACAACCTAAGGGATGTAATGTAACATTGTTTAAACTTTGTTAAACCTTAAGGATGTTGTATAAAGGTTGAGATAACCTTGTCGAATATAAATAGAAGGATAATGATAAACCGGAACAGATAGTAACTGAATCTAATACACAATTAGATTGAGATGAAGGCTAAGATATAGTCATATAAATACTTGATTATATGTGACCTAATGTAAGGCATTATGTGATCATGTATTGTAGAGACTCGAAAGACTTGAACATAAAGTAAATATACCGTAGCCGACGCTAAAGGCAAGTATTATAACTCTTGTCTCAGTTCAGTCTGAACAAGTTTTTGAAATTCATGTATCCTTAAGCATAAATTGAGTTATATTGAAGTTAAAGCCAATTCCTTTGGGCTAGACTTGATATATTGCGTGGATTATTGATAATCTATTCATCTATTATCTAATGTTGTTATCTTTTGTCAACTACTTGATATGGTTTTCAAAAGAAGACTGGAAATGTTAAACAAATGTTTTGTCAGTAAAACGACATGCACGTGAGGTTGCCAAATGATTAAATGTGCACACGTTTAATGAATGTAGTGTTGATCAACATAGAGTAAAATAGGTTGATCACCTAGAAGTGCTCGTAAGTAATATCCGGCTTACGGACTTAGTTCCGGGTTGTCTTTTTCTAATAAAAAAGGAATACTCGAGGTCTTTGACCGGAGTGAATGTTTTACTAAATATTGTTGTTATTGTAAAACATTTTGAAAAAAAGATGAAGTGCTATTTTGTATTATCAATAGTACTTCATAACTATTGTTCAGTTATTGAAGATATATGATTCGTATATGTGTCAAGCATGCTGTTATTGAATTATTATACTTACTGAGCTAGTTCTGCTCACTCTTACTTGAATAATATGAATGCAGCTAAGACTGAATGTCCCGAAGGATCAAAAAAGGATAAAGGAAAAGCTAAGGCAGATTGTTAAGCTGTCTTGTAATAGTATAGGTCTATTGTTGTAATGTATTTTATATTATGACAAAGAACCTTTGTAATGGGTATAAAATCTAGGAATTTTAATATTACTTTAAATATATATAAGTTATATTCGTTCTTTGAGACTTTTCAATTGAATGCATGTATGAATGTTTATACAGTATAGCACCATCTGTCGGGTTAGAAGATACCAGGATTTGGGGGTGCTACAGTTATCCTTCAACAGTGTTAAACTGATAAAATATAACAACCATCAACTTTAACTGCAGCGGAACAAGCAATCCATTAGAAGAGTCAAGTTGAGAATAAAATCTACTATCTTCTATGATTTAAAAGGTTTTTCATCACTTTTATCACGGAGACTCAACTTAATAAATAAATCACATCATCCCTGCACTACGGCCAAGGATATTCATTAGTATCACGACCATAACTTATCCATGCACTACGGGCCAAGGATATTCGTGTATTCATCAATGGTCATGATCATGCCAACAATTGTTCATCAATGCACTACACCCAATGAGGACTTTTACCACAACATTTGTAACATTATGGTCATGATTATATCGAGTATTCCTGGGTCATAATCATACCAACTCCATCTATGCACTACAAGCCACAGATGACTTTCAACATATTATAAACACGAGGATGATGACAATGATATAAGAATTCAATAAAACAAGTTCAAGGATAAATTATTAAAGATTTATAATTTAATTTATCCAGAAATCAATAACGTCCAAAGTGTCAACATTATACTATTTTGTGGAGTAAAATTCAAGAATGCTCAGAAGAATATTTTCATGAAAAGATACTAGTTGAAGTGCAAATATCAAGGATATTCCACTAATTTCATGGAGTATAGAAGCCAAAACTTTAACCAACTGAGTATAATAGAATATATGAAGCCGCAAATGGATTTTTGCCCGCTATACGGTAATCCACGTAGACAGATCATTTCTATAATTTAATAAGGAATGAATATGAAGGACCATTCAATATGCATGCGATAATCCACATAGACAGGTTATTCCAATAGAATAATAAATAATGGAATAACAGAAGAATTCACCAGGCGTGCGTAATCCACACAAATAGGTTATTCCACAGAATAATAAAGAATGGAACCAGGTCATGCGTAACCCGCACAAATAGAATATTCCAACAGAATAATAAAGAATGGAACCAAATCATGCGTAATCCGCACAGACAGGATATTCCAACAGAATAATAAAAAATGGAATAACAACAGAATTCACCAGGCATGCGATAGACCGGACATACAGGTTATTCCAACATAATAATAAAGAATGGAATAACAACCATTACGAGTATTGAAAGAAATTATCTCTCTTCATGAATACGAAAGAAATAATACCTCTTACCCTAGAAGAAACTGGATACTGGAATACTGAGGAAGCAGACTTCTCTTCTTCTTTCTCTCTATAATAATTTCTCTTGTGAGACTTAGTGAATTAGTGAGAATGAAAGAAGAATTAACTTCTATTTATAGGAACATATAGTTTCGATAATTGCACGTTTTGGGGCTCGAAATATTATAGTATAATACCTTCCTCTTTTTCTTCATTTTTAATTTAATCCTACAAGTATTATCAAATTTATACCACCTCCCCTAATAGTAAATAATGTGAATCAATAGTTCATTCATGTGACTTAATAGTATAATCATGTGAAAAAACTAATTACAGTATAGTACCTTCATATATACCTCCATTTTTAATTTAGTCATACAAGTATTATCAATCTTTCAACACATCCCCTAATAGTACATGAATGTGAATCAATAGTACAAACATGTGAACAAATAGTTTTAATAATGTGAAATAATAGCAATTAATTTCTCATTTATCTGATTAAATGCCCGATTGGTAAATATAACCTCCAAACATCAATTATTATCAAAATAATTGTCGATTTCCACTAACACTAATAATCCCAACATAATGGAACTATCAATTTCATCTTTAATCAACACGAACTTATTCATCATTAATATTATAACTCACAATATTTAACAATCAGGTCGTTCCCAGGAAAGAGGGGGCTTTCTGATAATGATTTCTACTTATTGGCGCGCAATTAGGTGAACAAACCTCTCTTTGACAGAACTTCTAGACATTGTCAATATTGTAAATAATAATATGAATAACTTTGTCATCTCAATTATTGATTTAATAATAATAAATATTATGCAGATGATACTGTGACAATAATTGAATCAATAATATAGGAGATATGATGCAGCAATTACTGTAGCAATAATTGAGTATAACTGAGTAACTTCTCATGTAAGCATCAATAATCAATACCGTGTGCTACTATGCAACCATGCACATTACTGTACTTTGACTACTGGGTAGTTCAACAGTTTAACGGTAACACTTTCGTCGTTATTTTTATAAAAAGATAATTCTGTCGTTTTCTAACTACGACAATACTTTCGTTGTGGGGTCCACCAATGATTGTGTCATCGTAAGAATATTCCCTGTTAAAACAAATATTCCCCGATCAATCAAATAATATATAACCACTTGTTTACTTTGCATAATTTGTAAATATTACCCACAACTATATCTTTATATCAAATCAACACCATAATATTCAAAAATATATTTTGAGAAAATTATTCTTTATTCATAAAAGTTGGGGTCTTACAACCTCCCCTTCTTATGAAATTTCATCCTCAAAATTAGGGTACGTACCTGGTATATCAAAGAGGTGAGGATATCTTGACTTCATCTCAGATTCTAACTCCCAGGTCATTTCTTCCACATCGTGGGTTCTCCACAAAACTTTGACTTGAGGTATAACCTTGGAGCGTAGAATATGATCCTTCTTATACAAGATTTTAACAGGTAACTCTTCATAAGTTAAATCTTCCTCTATCTCGTCTGGTTCTAATTTAATAATGTGGTTCGGGTCTTTTACATATTTACGTAACATAGATATGTGAAAAGCGTTATGAACACGAGACATACTTGGCGGTAAGGCGAGTCTATAGGCCATAGTTTCTACTCGATCGAGGATTAAAAATGGGCCAATGAATAGATGGTTGAGCTTTCCTCTCTTTCCAAATCTCGTAACTCCCTTCCATGGAGCAACACGTAACAACACATGATCTCCAATTTCGAATTCCACGTCATTTCGATGAAGATCAACATAACTCTTTTGTCGATCTTGTGAGGTTTTTATACGTTATAGGATTGTTTGAATCTTATCCGTATTCATACATAACAACTCTGGTCCCAACAACGTTGCTTCACCCACCTCATCCAAGCATACTGGAGAACGACACTTTCTTCGTTACAACGCCTCAAATGGAGCCATGTCGATACTTGTTTGATAACTGTTATTGTAGGAAAAACTCCACCAATGGTAAGAACTTGTCCCAACTTCCATTGAAGTCAAGGACACAAAATCATAATAGATCTTCAAGAGTTTAAATAGTCCGTCTCCGACTGCCGTCCGTCTGAGAATGATATGCCGAGCTAAATCGTAAATCTGTGCCCATAGCTTTTTGCAAACTAACCCAAAATCTTGAAGTGAATCTTGGCTCTCGCTTAGAAACTATGGATACTGGCATACCATGCAGTCTTACAATCTCGTTTATGTACATTCGAGCATGATGTTCAAGTGTATAAGTTTCTCATATAGGTAGCAAATGAGCAGACTTGGTCAATCTATCAATAATGACCCAAATTGAATATATGCCTTGAGAAACCTTGGGAAGACCAGTAACAAAATCCATGGTAATGTTCTCCCACTTCCATTCTAGAATTTCAAGTAGTTGCAATGGACCTTTTGGTACTTGATGCTCCGCCTTGACTTGTTGACAAGTTAAACACATTGAGATAAACTCCGCTATCTCTCTCTTCATATTGCTTCACCCAAATGTATGTCGAAGATCACGATACATTTTGGTACTCCCAGGATGGATTGTAAATGGTGTGTTGTGCGCCTCTATTATAATTTTATACTTTGAATCAGGGTTGTTAGGAACACAAAGTCTGGAGTTGACTCGAAGTATTCTTTCTTCATCGATTATTGCTTCTAGCATAGCACCTTCTTGTACTTTCTTCCTCATGCGTATCAGCTCCAGGTCTATAGCTTGAGCAGCTTTAACTTTATTGATTAAAGTCGATTCTACTCGTATATTCACCATCATCACCCTGGAGTCTTTAACTCTATCTCCATCCTTTATTAGTCATATAAAATGGGCCTTTGCGTTGACAATAATGCACTTGTACCCGCATATGATCCTTTACTCAATGCATCAGCTACTATATTCATTTTTCCAAGATGGTATTGAATTGTATGATCGTAATCTTTCAATAGCTCAAGCCATCGTCGTTGCCGCATGTTGAGTTCCTTTTGAGTGAAGAAATATTTGAGACTTTTATGATCCGTATAGATCTCCACCTTCTCTCCATATAGGTAATGCCTCTAAATCTTAAGCGTAGAAACGACAGCTTCCAACTCTAGATCATGAGTAGTAGGATAATTCCTCTAATATTCTTTGAGTTGTCGTGAGGCACAGGCTTTGACTTTCCCATGTTGCATGAGAACACATCATAACCCTTTGTCTGAAGCATCACTATAGATGACAAATCCCTCCGAGCTAGATGGTATTGTCAGAGCAGGTGCTTAAATGAGTCTTCTCTTGAGTTTTTGAAAACTCTTATCACATTCCTCGCTCCAACCTAATTTTGTGCCTTTTCGAGTCAGTTTAGTTAATGGAGTAGCAATTTGAGAAAACCCTTCTACGAATCTCTGATAATAACCAGCTAAGCCGAGAAATCTACGGACTTCGGTCTTGGACATGCAACGATTTAAGTTTAGGGGTATTTGATGATTGGGTAATATACCCATGAATTGGATATGTTTGGGCTTAAATTATTGTATTCATAGAGTACATAGAAGCATTTTTATTGTGTTTAGTTGTTATTTTACAGATTTGGGAGCTGCAGGAGCAAACGGGAGATTTTAAGTTAAAAAGGGCAAAGTGGTAAATTTTGGCAGGCCAGTGCCGGGGCGGTGTAAACAATGCTAATCCTAGCGCTGGAGCGCTGGGCCTCGGCTGGTATTGACTGGGACGCGCGTTGACTTATCGTTTGACCACTTAATTGGAGGTTGTTTGAAGCCTAATTGGATGAGGATTGTGGGAAGCTATAAAAAGAAATTAAGTGCTAAAATTAGGGATCTTATCATTCATCATTGGAGACCAAGCAAAGGATTACTTCAATACTAAGGATTGGCTCAAGAGTTTCTTCTTCTTCTTCTCCTTATTTTAAATTTGTAATTCTTTAAGGATGATTTGCAAACGATTATTAGTTTTTATTTTCGTTATGAACTAATTCTTTAATTAATATTTCAATTAAACCTTTTATGGCTATAAATTAGTTATTCAATTTATTCCAGTTATTTATGTTGAAGTGAATTTTTTATCATACCCTGCATCTATTGATTAATTATTTGGCCAATAATTACCTTGTTATTCTAGAAGGAATTGAAAGAGGAATTCTAGGGTTAGAACTGAGCTTGATAATGTGTGACTTAGTTATTTACACAGTGAATAATTAGGTTTGTGAATTGAAGGGAAATATGTGTTCACCGCATTTAACACATAAGGAATTGGGATTAGAAGAGTTTAATTCACTTATTTTGCATAGGAATATAGCAACATTAATTTGAGTTGAATAGAAGTTAATTGTTTACTTGGAAAAGGGTTTTTGACAGTAGAGAATTCATGTTAATAATTCATTAGACATAATAATTGGGATAATTGGATAATTGGTTTATAATGTCATAATTGGGGATATTGAAGTCTTAATCCTTATTTATCTGAGTTCATTCTAATCGAATTTGAGTTTATTTGCATTCTTTTAGGATAATCAGTTTAATTACTTACTTTAGTTCTCTTAATTAGAAAAATCAAAATTTGTCGTTGTTTAAATAAATTGGATTGGTATAGTACTAGTAATTAGGATTTGTTAATCAGAATTCTCTGTGGGATCGACACTCTATCTTATCACTTTATTACTTGTTGACCGTGTATACTTGCACGTATTCTTTGATTGCAAAATCAACCAACAAGTTTTTGGCGCCACTGCTGGTAAATTTTTATTAATATTAATTTCATATTAGTTATAATCAATTCGATCTTAATTTAAACGTTACTTATTTTTCTTCTTGGATTGGCAGGAATTCTTGTGAGTGTATGCACACTAGATCGAGAGCTAAAGATGAACTTTTTCTGTATACAGACGACATCGAAAGGAATTTCTGTAAATTGCGGTTGACTAGTGAGGTTATACACTTGGAAGAAGAACTGATAGACCAGAAAATACTCGTGAACATGGTAGAGAACGAACAGAAATCACTTAGGGATTACGCCATGCCGAATGTCACATATTTACAGTCTAGTATTAAGAGGCCAACAATCAATGCGAACAGTTTCGAGATAAAACCAAGAACAATTCAGATGCTACAAAATACATGTCAGTTTGGGGGTAATTCGATAGATGATCCTAATGAGCATTTCTTGAGTTTCTTGGAAGTTTGTGATACCTTCAAATTTAACAATGTATCGGAAGATGCTACAAGGTTGAGGATGTTCCCGTTTACTTTAAAATATAAAACACGGAGCTGGTTACACTCTTTGCCTCCTGGCTCAATCACCACTTGGGATGACTTAGCTCAAAAATTTTTTGCTAAGTTCTTCCCACCAGCGAGGTCTAGTATTGATGCAGCAGCAGGAGGAGCGATCATGTCCAAGTGTTTTGATGAGGCGTATCAATTGTTAAAGACAATAGCCACCAACAACTAATAGTGGCCCATGACGAGGTCTAATCATCCGAAAGCATCGGGAAAGTATGTAGTGGACACGATGACAGCATTAACAGCACAAGTGACCGCAATAGCCAAACATATTGAAATATGGCATCCACAAGCCACATAACAGGTAGCGATGGTTTGTGAGTTGTGTTCTGGGGTTCATGCTACGGATCAATGAGCCATAAATTCTAAATTGGAATAGTTTGTAGGAAACTATAATCGTTCAACTCAACCGTATCCGACTCAAAACTCTTATAATCCATGTTGGAAAAATCATCTGGAGTTTTCATAGAGTAACAATCAAGCTGTAGCTCAACCACCTAGACAACAAAACACCTCCAGATTTCAAAATCAGACTCAACAAACGGAGAGGAAATCATGTTTGGAAGAAGCCTTGGAAAAATTCATTAGAGCTTTTGACAAAAAGAACGAGGAACAAGATAAGAAATTGAATCAAGTAGAGCTTACTTTACAAAGCCATGGGGCATCGTTAAAGAATCTAGAAAATCAATTGGGGCAAATAGCACATGCATTGAATAACCGTCCATTAGGAACACTCTCGAGTGATACAAAAATAAATCCGGGCAGAAACAAGCATTGCAAGGCTGTAACATTACGCAGTGGGAAGGATTTACAAGAAACAATTAAGGATAAGGAAAAGGGGGACAACGCAACAGCCGAAATAGAAGAAGTTGTGAAAACTGGGAAAGATAAAGAGGAAATAGTAGAGCAGAATGCACCGGAACCAACTATAACAATGCCGCCCATACCGTATCTGTAGAGATTTCTGAAATCCAAGTTAGATAAGCAGTTTTCAAGATTTTTGGATATTTTCAAGAAATTGCATATCAATATCCCATTTGCCGAAGCTTTAGAACAAATGTCGAGATATGCTAAGTTCATGAAGGATGTGTTGTCAAATAAAAAGAAAACTGGGTGGTTTTGAAACAGTAGCGCTAACCGAAGAATGCAGCGCAATTGTCCAGAACAAGTTGTCTCCGAAGTTGAAAGATCCAGGTAGTTTTACTATTCCGTGCGACAATGGTAATCAATTTTTGGGGATAGCACTGTGTGATTTGGGGGCCAGTTTTAATTTGATGCCATTATCAGTCTATAATCAGTTCGGGCTCAAGGCACCAAAACCGACAAATATCAGTTTATTATTGGTGGACCGATCAGTTACATATTCACGAGGTATCGTTGAAGACGTATTAGTAAGGGTGGATAAATTTATCTTCCCAGCAGACTTCGTTATCTTTGATTGTGAAGCAGATAAGGAACTTCCCATCATTCTCAGGCGACCATTCTTAGCAACGGGGAGAACATTGATCGACATGCAGAACGGAGAATTGACGATGTGAGTTGAAGATCAACAGGTCACTTTTAATGTGTTTAAATCAATGTCTTATCCGAAGGAAAAAGGTGAGTGTTTGCGGGTGGATTTAATGGATGAGTTAGTTAATCACAAGATTTTCGGTAATTACTCAGAGTATCCGATAGAATCCATGTTGCTTGAAATAGACGACTATAGTATTGATGAGGACATTGAGCAGATCAAATGGCTAGACACATCATCATTCTACCGGAAAAATAATCAACCATTCGACACCCTTGATAGGCTCGAAACGGAAGGTAAAAAGTGCAAACCATCGATAGAAGATCCACCGATGTCGGAAATAAAGCCACTCCCCTCTCATCTTGAGTATGCATATCTGGGGAAAGATTTGACTCTACCAATTATTGTTTCGACAGAGTTAACTGACACCCAAAAGGAAAAATTGCTACGGGTTATGTGTGAGTTCAAAACAACGATTGGGTGGACTATAGTGGATATTTGATGTATAAGCCCATCTTTCTGTATGCATAAGATTTTAATGGAAGAGGGGTCAAAACCAACCAATGATATGCAAAGAAGGTTAAATCCCATTATGAAATATGTTGTGAAAAAGGAAATTATAAAATGGTTGGATGCCGTTATTATTTACCCTATCTCAGACAGTTCGTGGGTAAGTCCTGTACAGTGCATACCAAAGAAAGGGGGTATGATAGTGGTGAAGAATGAAGCTAATGAGCTCACCCCGATTAGAAGTGTTACAGGCTAAAGAGTATGTACGGATTACCGCAAGTTGAATAAAGCCACACGCAAGGATCACTTTCCCTTGTCGTTCATTGATCAGATGTTGGACAGGTTAGCGGGGCATCAATTCTACTGTGTACTGGATGGATATTCTGAGAACAATCAAATTGTCATAGCTCCGGAAGATCAAGAAAAGACCACATTCACATGTCCATATTGTAAGTTTATATCCCGGCGTATGTCTTTTGGTTTATGTAATGTGCCGGCAACCTTTCAACGATGTATGATGGCAATCTTCTATGATATGGTCGAACAAAACTTAGAGGTAATTATGGATTACTTCTCTGTGTTCGGTGATAGTTTTGACTTGTGTTTGAAGAATCTGATTTTGGTGTTAAAGCGGTGCGTGGAAACTAACCTGGTGCTTAACTGGGAAAAATGTCATTTTATGGTGCAAGAAGGGATTATTCTGGGACATAAGGTTTCCGCATCTGATTTAGAGGTGGATAGAGCAAAGATTGAGACAATTGAGAAACCGCCTCCTCCATCATCTATAAAAGGCATTCGGAGCTTCTTGGGAGATGCGGGTTTCTACAAACGCTTCATTAAAGATTTTTCAAAGATTTCAAAACTCCTATGTTCACTTTTAGATAAAGATGTGGTTTTTAAGATGGATCAGTCATGTATCAAGGCATTTGTGGTATTAAAGAAGAAATTGGTCTCTACTCCAATCATTGTAGCGCCCGATTAGTCTTTACCGTTCGAATTGATGTGCGACGCCAGTGATTAAGCAGTGGGAGCAGTATTGGGACAACGTCATGACAAGATGTTTCACACCATCTATTACTCTAGCAAGACGTTGACAGATGCCCAGTTAAACAACACAACCACCAAAAAGGAATTACTTGCAGTGGTATTTGCCTTCGACAAATTTAGAGCTTATCTTATTGGCACCAAGGTAATTGTCTACACTGATTATTCTGCCATTAAATATCTGATTGAGAAGAAGGATGCCAAACCGTGTTTAATACGGTGGGTACTGTTGTTACAAGAATTCGATCTGGAGATCCGGGACAGAAAGGGTACAGAAAATTAGATGGCAGGTCATCTTTCTCGGTTGGAAAATGCAGAGGTACAAATAGAAGACAACATACTGATCAATGAAAATTTTTCGGATGAACAACTGTTCCGAGTAACCATAATATTGCTTTGGTATACTGACTATGTGAATTACATGGTTGCCAAAGTGTTACCTCCGGATTTGACCACACAGCAACGAAAGAAGTTTCTCCACGATGTGAAGTAATACTATTGGGATGAACCATTTCTGTTTAAGCCCTGTGCAGATCAAATGATAAGATGTTGTGTGACTCATTAAGAAATGGATAGTATATTAGGCCATTGCCACTCCTCAGATTATAGAGGTCATTATTCCGGTGATCGAACAACAACAAAAGTACTGCAATCGGGATTTTTTTTGCCGTCTTTATTCAAAGATGCTTATCTCTTTGTTCTGAAATGTGATTGATGCCAATGCTTAGGTAACATCTCCAAGAACAATGAAATGCCACTCAACACAATTCTAGAGGTTGAACTATTCGACGTGTGGGGAATCAATTTTATGGGACCGTTTCATCTTCCTTTAATAATCAGTACATTTTGTTGGCGGTCGATTATGTTTCTAAATGGGTAGAAGCCGCAGATTTACCCACAAATGACGCCAATGTTGTTCTCCGATTCTTAAAGAAAAATATCTTCACCCGATTTGGGATGCCGAGAGCAATAATAAGTGATGAGGGGACTCACTTCTGTAATAAGCAGTTCACTAAATTACTTGTAAAGTACGGGGTTCGTCATAAAATTGTTGCCTCATATTATCCCCAAACCAATGGTTAAGCGGGGGTGTCGAATAGGGAGGTTAAGTGGATTCTGGAAAGAGTGGTCAATTCATCACGAAAAGATTGGTCATTTCGTCTTGACGATGCTCTATGGGCATATCAAACAGTATACAAAAATTCGATCGGCATGTCACCGTACAGAATGGTATTTGGAAAGGCGTGTCACCTCCCGGTCGAGCTAGAACACAGTGCACACTGGGCCATTTGGAAACTAAACTTTGATCTAGAAGAAACAGGTGAGAAAAGTTTATTGCAGTTGAACGAGATGGACGAATTCCAGTTCAATGCCTACGAAAATGCTAAGCTCTACAAGGAGAAAGTCAAAGCCTTGCACGATAAAAAAATTCTTGATAGAACATTTGAACCGGGTCAACAAGTACTACTGTTCAACTCATGCTTGCGTCTATTTTGGGGAAAATTAAAATCCCGGTGGTTTGAACCATTCGTAGTTATATCTGTCGCTCCACACGGAAACATTGAGGTCGCGGAACTGAACTCAAAGCGTACATTAAAGGTCAATGGTCAACGTCTGAAACATTATTGGAGTGGACCCATCGAACGTCAAGCTATGGTCCAGTACCTCTCCGAACCAGTGGACAACTGAGTAACACCGCAAAGTCGGGCTGATGACTATAACCAAGCTCTATAGGGAGGCAACCCCAGGAGTTTTCGTTTTTATGTTATTTTTATTCTTATATTTATATCGTATTTTATTTTTAATTTTTATTCTAGTTTATTTTATTTGCCTTCATGGACTTTTATTGGTTGACAGATGAGCAGAATCTGCAAGAAAGGACCAGCGCCCCGGCGCTCCAAAACCCAAGGAACCAAGCACCCCAGCACTAGAGGGTCAGATCAATTTCTGGGGTCCAGCGTCCCGGCGCTTGGCTGCTACTCAAAACTAGCACCCCGTCGCTAGGGGCATTCAATGGTTTCTGGATGACAGCGCCCCGACGCTGGGGTCAGGTTCACGATTCCTATTCCCTTTTCAATTTCATTCGGTTCCATCTTGTGTCTCCTAAACTTGTGTCCCACGATCTCCATTACACGTCTCTTGCTCTAAGATGGTAACGGTCCCTTCTATTTATTATCAATTGTATAATTTATGAAACCGTCACCCCTTGCACGCTCGTTCCAGCCATCATCTCATACAATTGTGATTACTATACCCTCCCCAAGGTATGTTTTCACTTTCAATGTCAATTTTTATTGCACCACATATCTTCCGTATTTATGGGTAAGTGTAAATCGCGTGTGCCTCACTTGCAATCGAGATTGTAAACCACGATGACCCTATGATATGGGTGGTGCATTACTTTGCAATGAGTTATGCCCGGACAATATTCTAGTACGCTTACAATGTGTTTGATCAAATGCCCATGTGAACTTTCTTTGATAATTTGCATCAACGGTTTCTATATCATTCGACAAGTATCAAGTTTTTGTCTTGGGTCGAATTTGCTCTACTAGAATAAAGTCCTTCCTCTATAACATACAATGATCATCTTTATTAATTGGAGGATAATTATTTCTATATGTGTCGTAAGTTTGATTTACTATCAACCATGTTAGTCCTATTGCATGTAATTCGGTCCCACGTTGCCTCATGTCTCCAACTATTGAGCAACAAAGTTTTTATAAGAAATAGTTTGGGGGTTGTGATATGGGTCAATTTTTTACATATTCACATGATGCTAAATTATAATATATGTGCCTGTAAATTTGTGCAGAATTTTTTTACATGGCATCCAAACGTCAGCGCGGTGAAGGTTTTGGGACCGCCTCGACTCCACCTCCGAGATTTGGCAGTCGCCGTTTTGTCAGTCTTGTGGCTCAGGAAAGATACAACCGAATGGATACACGGTCATTGGTTCCAGAACGTAAGTTACCACCAGATCAATCAAAGGATGGCGACATGGCAGTCATGATAGCTGAGAGAAATTGGTTCACACTTACCGAGCAGCCTGATCCAGCAGTAATTACAGTGGTGAAAGAATTTTACGCCAACGTGCCCGAACATGATCACTATACGGTATTTGTAGGGTCAAAACAGTGGAAATTGGTGAAGAGGACTTCAATGCGTGTTATCAACTACCAGTGGAGGATTTTCATGATGAGTATGCCAGTCTTGTTAGTGATGGGCCAGATTACTAGCAGATAATTCGTGAACTTTGTCAGCCGGGCACCACATGGACAGTACATAAATGCGGAAACATGACTTTCCCACTATCGAATCTCAGCTTATATGGGAAGGCATGGTATGCATTCATTTGCGCAAAACTCATACCATACACCCATGTGAGTCATGTTACCAGGGAACGTGCAGTCCTTCTATACTCAATCATCAAA
Source organism: Panax japonicus (assembly GCA_020205505.1). NCBI lineage: Eukaryota > Viridiplantae > Streptophyta > Magnoliopsida > Apiales > Araliaceae > Panax > Panax japonicus. Next base: position 33,526,068 of record CM035107.1, read on the forward strand.
GGATTTAAAATTGATGTGAGCCATCTCATTTTGCAATCTGTCCACCGAGCATCTCGTGGAAGTACCATTGCAGGGTTACCACATTCGTCTCTCATCTGTGTATTATGTGCTAAGTTCGGCGTCAAATAGAAGTCAGACGAGATGATTCAAAAACCTATGCCAGTCTTGGACCACAAGTTGATCAGCCGTTATAAAGTGTGGACAGGTGGGGCGAATCACCCTAGTTGATTGGGTTTCATAATTCCCCAAGTTGTACCGACATAAGCCCCACCACCTCAGGCTCCGCCTACTTATGGCCCATCTACAGCAACTCATCGCGGTGTGGTCCCCGAAGCTGTCTAGCGAGAGATAGACGGCTGGTTTTATAATATGGAGTCCCAAAATATGCGCTTGTCGGAACGTCAAGACGTGATTTTCAAGTTTTTAGTTGACCAATTTGCTGCACAGAATGCACTAACCGTCCAATCACATCCGGGCGTTCAACTTAGCCATTTCCCAACTGCTCCTGTTCTGCCAGTATTTCCCCCTTTCGATCAAGAGATGAGCGAGGACGATGATGCTCCACCCGAGGAATAAGCTTGTCATGGAAGTCCTCTGTTTTATTATGCCTTATTTATCGTATGAGGACATTGCTCTAGATTAGTTTGGGGGTAGTTTATATTTATTTCTAAGTTATAGTTTGTTATTAGTTTGTGGATTTGGTTTGTGATTGTTAGTTTATTGTTGCATTTAGGATTGCATATTAATTCCAGTTTTTAATAGTACGTATATTTGGGGCCAGTGATGAAAGTAGAATTGCATGAACAAGTCTAGTAAGGATTGCTGAGTTAGTGATATGATTTTCTTGACATGAATTGAATATTTATCTGTTTGACACTGATATTATAGGTAGGAACTTTGAAAAATGACCATGTTGGCTATAATAGTTTAAATGGTTAGATAATAGAGTTCAAAAGGATGATTGCTAGTGAAATGAAAGGACAATTTGAATAGCTAGAGAAGACTGAATTTATTCATAAACTCGAGTTTGGGGGAAAAATATTTGGAATATATAAGCTAAAAAAAAGTATACATGGTGACTAGTCTTGTTTCGGGGCCTTTGTTACTCGAGAAAGTACGCTCGAGGGGATTATCTTTACACCTAGAGCCCTAAGGTCTTTCATGGTCTGGGAGTCGTTGGTCGAAAGCTTGCTAAGGGGTAACACTGTTAGCCTAATGGGATGAGACATTGCACAGTCATTTATGTATATTTAAAAATAATGCAAACAAAGCGGAAAAAGTGCAAAGAGCCCTCGTTATAAGAAATAAAGAAGAAAAGAAAAGAAAAGCATAAGTATTCCATTTTGACTCTTGAATTCGGGTAATTGTTTGAATTAAGTTGAACCAAGTATATTTGATGAGTTCTCAAGTTTAAACTGTATGATGCTTACTAAGAAATTTATTATCTTTCATATTTTTGTCTTTCATGGGTTAACATGGTTGTTGAACACATACTCACAATATCAGTAATAACATATTCAGATTCGTTGATTGTTGGGATATTATTGATCTGCTTTTGCAAGATGAATTAACATGTTTTATTGATTTTTCTAAGGCATATGGATATACGTGAGCTTTTGAATTGTTGGAATTAAGAACGTATAAATAGTTTGCATTTGCACGATGTTTAGTTTTGTTTTGTGATTTTATGTTTTGTCACATTAGGATACACAACGATTTAAGTTTGGGGCTATTTGATGATTGGGTAATATACCCATGAATTAGATATATTTGGACTTAAGTTATTGCATTCTCAAGTTATTGAGTAGCATTTTTATTGTGTTTATGTCTTGTTTTGCAGGTTTGGGAGCTGCAGGGGCAATTATGGAAGTTTCAAGCATTTAATGGCAATATGGTAATTTCAGAGAAGTCCAGCGTCGGGGCGCTGAAAAATACACTACCAACCGCGCCGGGGCGTTGAGCCTCGGCTGACGTTGACTGGATTAGCGCGTTTGACTTCCTGTTGGACTTGACTTGGTTATTGGGAGCTAATGTGAAGCCTAATTGGATTAGGATTAGGGGAAGCTATAAAAATAAATTAAGTGCTGAAATCAGGGCTATTATCTAATCATTCTTTCATTGTAGGCTACACAGGGATTACTTGGAGATTAAGGATTGGCTACAAAGTTTTCTTCTTCTTCTCCCTATTTTCAATTTGTAATTCTTTAAGGATGATTTGCAAACAATTATTGGTTTTTATTTCCGTTATGAACTAATTCTTTAATTAAGATTTCAATTGAACCTTTTATGGCTATAAATTAGTTTTTCAATTATTCCAATTATTTATTTTGAAGTGAATTGTTTATAATGCCTTGCATCTATTGCTTAATTATTTGGCCAATAATTACCTTGTTATTCTAGAAGAAATTGGAAGAGGAATTCTAGGGTTAGAAATGGGTTTGATAACGTGTGACTTAGTTATTTGCAAAGTGAATAATTAGGTTTGTGAATTGAATGAAAATATATGTTCACCGCATGTAACACATAAGGAATTGGGATTAAAGGAGTTTAATTCATCTATTTTGCATAGAAATATAGCAAGATTAATCTGGATTAAATAGAAGTTAGTTGATCACTTGGAAAAGGACTTTTGACATTGGAGAATTCCTGTTAACAATTCAGTAGACATAATAGTTGGGATAATTGGATAATTGATTTATAGTTCATAATTCGAGATATTGAAGTCTTAATCCTTATCAATCGGAAGTCATTCACTCAAATCTTAGTTTATTTATTTGCTTATTTTAGAAGAATATTTTTATTTGGTTAATTTAGTTTTAATATTTCAGAAAATCATAATTTATCATTGTTTGAATAAAATTGGATTGATATAGTGCTAGTAGTTGGAATTTATTAATTAGAATTCTCTGTGGCAACGATACTTTATTTTATCACTTTATTACTTGTTGACCGTGTATAGTTGCACGTATTCTTTGATTGCGAACTCAACCAACAAAGGGTGAGCTCAACTAGCCTAGTAAGAAATATTATGACTAAGATAATGCAGAATAAATTATCTTTAGCCTTCAATAATATTAAACTGATAAAATATAATAAACATCAAGTTTAACTGCAGCTGAACAAGCAATCCATTAGAAGAGTCAAGTAAGGTATAAAATCTACTATCTTCTATGATTTAAAAAGTTTTTGATCAACTTTATTGCTGAGACTCAGCTTAATAAATAAAATCGAATCATCCCTGCACCACGGCCAAGGATATTCATGTAATCATCAATGGTCATGACTATACCGAATAATCCCTGGTCATAATCATACTAACAACTGTCCACCAATGAACTACAAACCAATGAGGACTTTCACCACATCATTCATCACATTACGGTCATGATTATACCGAATAATCCCTGGTCATAATCATACCAAGTCAATCTATGCACGTAAGCCAAACATGACTTTCATCAAAATATAAGCACGAGGATGATGACAATGACATAATAATTCAATAAAACAAGTTCAAGAATAAATTTTAAAGATTTATAAATTAATTTATCCAGGAACCAATAACGTCTAATTTGTCAACATGATACTGCTTTGTGCAGTAAAATTCAAGAATGATCAGAAGAATATTTCCATGAAAAGATACTGGATGAAGCACAAATATCAAAGATATTCCACTAATTTCATGGAGTATAGAAGCCAAAGTTTTAACCAACTGAGTATAATATAATATATGAAACTGTAAATAGATTTTCATCTGCCATGCGGTAATCCACATATACAGATCATTTCCACAATTTAATAAGGAATGAATACGAAGGATCATTCACCATGCATGTGGTAATCCACATAGACAGGTTATTCCAACAGAATAATAAAGAATAGAATAACAAAAGGATTCACCATGCGTGTGATAGACTGCACAGAAAGGTTATTTCCAACAGAATAATAAATAATGGAATCAGGTCCGGCGTAAACGCACAGACAGGATATTCCGACAGAATAATAAATAATGGAACCATATCTGGCATAAACGCACAGACATGATATTCCGACAGAATAATAAATAATGGAACCAGGTCCGGCGTAAACGCACAGACAGGATATTTCGACAGAATAATAAAGAACGAATATTAGAAGAATTTATTCATGTATGCAGTACTTTGCATAGATAGGTTATTCCAACATAATAATAAAGAATGGAATAACAGAAGAATTTCACCAGGTATAGGGTAGCTCGCGTTTACAGGTTATTCCAACAGAATAATAAAGAATTGAATAACAGAAGTTCTCTTCACGAATAAGAAAGAAATAATACCTCTTACGAGTACAACAAATAATATCCCTTACCTTTGAAGAAACTGGATATTGGAGTAGTGAAGTAGCAGAATTCTTTTTTCTTTCTCTCTATAGTTTCTTTCTCTAGAGTTTCAGTTATTTCTTAAGAAATAATGAAGGAATGAGCTTCTATTTATAGGAGAATGGACTGAATAGTAACTAATTTATGAACGGTCCAGATTGATTTACTTTTAAACGGGCGGTCCATATTGATTTACTATAAAAACTTAAAGCAATGGTCCATACTGATTCACTATTAAAACTTTAAAACAACGGTTCATACTGATTCACTATTAAAACATTAAAGCAACGGTCCATACTGATTCACTATTAAATATTTAAACCAGCGATCCATATTGATTTACTATTAAAACTTTAAACCAACGATCTCCTCATGGAATAATATTTTATCACATCTGAAAATTAGCACATCTCCTCATGGAATAATATTGTACCCAAAAATGATTTGGACCAAAAAGAAATATATCTTAAGGGTGAATAGTACCACGTAAATAGTAACTCGTGAATAGTAATTGGGTATTTTATGACAACTTGTCTACTTTGAAAAAATTTCACATATCACTCTTAACTTTAAACTCTTATCAATTTAACCATTTACTGTAACATTCCAGAATTTTAAAGTGTAATATTAAATAACTGTTCAATTTGAGTTGATGTGGTTTAGTTAGTTCTTTGTTGAATAAATAATTAAGGAGCTAAGTAAATTAATTGTTATGAGATTATATACCAATGTAATTTAATAAGTAAGCTAAAGAGCTTATTGTGATTTAAATAAATTATAATATTTTAAATGGAAAATTGTAATTTAAAATATTAGTTGGTTAAATAAAATTATAATTATAAAAGAAATTATAGTTATGTGATATTAAATTATGTACTAAAGTAATTTAATAGATTAATGTTTTAATTGATTTATTAATTAAATAAAAGTGTGACTAATAACTTGCTATAAAGGAGTTATTAAAATAAATTAAGGGAGTTTAATTCAGTTTTGTCAAATAAGGTCTAATGCCTATTAAGTCTTTTATCTAATTTGGTTTTACCAAACAAGGCATAAGGGTTAATGAGTTATTTTTATTAAGCTTAGTCAAACAAGTCTTGTGTCTTTTGATTTTCATAAAATTTATAACTGATGTCAGTTAAATCCTATACTTAATATCTATATTATTATTATTATTATTATACGTTATAATATTCTACGTATGTTAGAGTTAGGGAGAAGAAAGACTTAGTTGAAGTTTACAGAGAGAAAAGAAGAAAAGAAGAAAAGTAGAAAACTAGAGAGAAATTTAGAGAAACTCTAACAGGTTTGAGAAAGAAATTGGAGAAAAGAAATTGATAATAAAACTCTAGCCATCATCTTCTTAATCAATGGTAGGGGCTTAACCTTTTCTTCAAAAAGGTTAGTTTTTCTTCTTCCCAAAAAGTTCTCTATAAAATATTTTATAGGATGCATTGTTGATATATATATATATATATATATATATATATATATATATATATATATATATATATATATATATATATAACTTGGTATGATAATTGTTTGTAAACGGTTTTTATGAGTTTATATATGATTATAGATATACTAGTTCATGTATGTATGTATTTTATTAAGAAAATATATCAGTGTTCATAAGAAAATATACATGAATATGGCTTAATTTAAAATAGAAATTTAAGGTTTAATTAGTTGTTACATTGATATGTTGATTTTGGAAATTGATAGAGTATGTATAATCATAACTTTGATGTTTTTAAATTTCTGTTCTGATTGAAAAACAAAATCACAGTGTTGATTTCCATTGAAAATATCAAAAATAGAGTTTTTGCCAAAAACATTGAAATTGGGTGTTGTATATTTGATGGCTATGTTATTTTATGAGTAGGAACATGTTAGAAGTCTTCACAATATGTTTATATGAAGTTTATATGTTTATTACATGATAATCAGTCTATTAGATTCGAGCTTTTAGGCCAATTTGGCTTTTTGTTCATGCTGTTGCCGAGGCTGTCGCCGGATTCTGGACTCTAGCTTCGCAGCGCGGCCCAACAGTACAAATTTTGCGCGCGGTGCCACACCGCAGTTCCAACCAATGGCCTGTGACCCGCGCCGCAGCACCAACTCAGCGCCGCGGCGTGAACCACAGTGTAAACTGGGGCGCCGCAAAGTGAGTTAGCAGAAGGTTCTGACAGTTTTGTTTAATTACAAAAAGTTTGAAAATAAATGTTATGTGTTAATAATAGTAATGTTAAATGATAATTTCAGTAGTATTAAACTATGACTGATCATGTTATTAAGTGTAACCTACTTATAACATAGTTGATTATGTGAATGGGTAATTTAACCCATATGATGAATATATTTGTTTATATAAATATACAATGTTGGAAATGACTAACTCTATCAATATGGCATATGTATAGGGTATTAATTCAAGTGGTAAGGGTTTAGCTTGTGCTAAAGACAAGTTCTCTAACTCAAAACTTCATTGTTCAAGTTTTTTAACTCTATTTTTGAGCAAGTTTTCAAATCCTTTGTCTTATTGAGCTAATTATTGTTTTCAATTCGATTACCTTATAATGATGTAAGTTGTCTAAACTTTAGTTTGATGTTGAACAAGACATTCTTGTATTTCAATTATTGATTAACATGCATAACTTAATTTCCATGTATGTTTAGTATTCAATTCTAATTAACCTTGGCTTAATATTGTTCAAAGCAAGGTATGCTGAATTTATTCAAATTATATGCTATTAGATTATTCCTAATTCATGACTTTAGTTACTATGATTGATTAAATCACTATTATTCTATAGTATAGTGTTGTTGGTCTTATTCAAATACTCCTTAGTTGATGTTCGTTAAATTTCAAATTTCCTTGAAAGCTTATCCAAACCAAACTTACTTTGGTGCGAACTTGTATTCTAAATACTGAGATGAACAACTCTTTTAATAGGGGTTTACGCTTAGCGATGAAATGGTTGTGCACAATACATTGTACGAAGGGTTGATCCCCCTAAGTACGTGGAGTCCTTATAGTCTTATGACTGTTAAAGTTAAAGTTGAAAGATTACTTATAACTGTGGACATAATTCGTGGTCATTAGACCCTCAGTGAATGTTATAATTTTCAGAAAGTTAATAGAATATATTGTTCAGTTCTATTGAGCCTAATATTGGCAATTTATGTAAAAGTTTAAAGATTTATTTATTGTAATTTCAAGTGGGCCTTGTTTTGCTCACTCTTGCCTGTAAAATTTCTTACAGCTAAAGTTCAAACTGGTGACGTACCTAGCACCTGTTAAGGAAAAGGAAAGATGAACAAGTACTGAAGACTTTAAATAGATTTGATAGTATTATTATTAGACTTTGATTTAAAGATTGTAATGAAGTTTATTTAATTTCCATATTTGAATGATTGTTGTTAAAGGTTAGATAACATGGGAGATTTTTATTTGAGTTTAATCTTGTATGGACAAGTTTTTATTGTTCAATTTTATTATAATTGGGTAGTTATAAATGGATGTTTTGATTAAGTGAGCATCAAATCTTGAAGAAATGAAGTACCAGGATTTGGGGGTGTCACTGGTTGGTATCAAAGCTTTAGGTTATGAACCTTAGGTCGGGGGAAAAGCCTTAGGAAGTAACCTTTGAAAAGATAGCGGAGATAACTCTTATCGAGTTTTAAGAAAGAAGTAATAAAATACTTATGTGCTTATGTGATTTTAAATTATGTAATCGTGAATAATAATGATTAATAATTAAAACTTTAAAACTTTGTTGTCAGGATGACTAATGTCATAGAATCCAGTCAGACTAGGGAGGAGGGACCTCAAATGCCTATAGAGGAGGAGCCTCACGACATTTAGGTAGTTTGGGAATAACTACTGCCACGGGAGTCAACCCCGTTGGTCACAATAGTTGAAGATGAGGATGATGATGTAGAAATAGGTGAGGAGGATCCCATTGAGTTACCACAGGATGATGAGGATGATGAGGACGAGGAGGAAAGGATTCCACTTAACTCGATAGCTGGCCGTATATACGATGAGGTGCATGACCGTAACGTGGAACTTCATGATACAGTTGAAGAATTGCAGGAGATAGTAGCGGAACAATAGACTACAATGACATAAAAAGACGGCGAGATCCAAGATCGTGAGGAACGACTGACAAACGCCAAGGAGGAACTATTACGGACTGAAGGAGAGAAAGAACAATTGATCGAGATGGTTACTTAACTGAAGAGAAACCTGGGGGAAGAAGCTGCTAAGAGGGCAAGAGCTGAAGATGCATATGAGGAAGCTTATCAACGAATTGGAAGAGCAGTAAGGAGCTCACATGCGAAAAAGATGAAGATGGAAGAGATGGATAAAGTATTTGACACAGTAATTAATCGAGCTCAAGATATCTAACTCAGTTCGAAATGCTGCCATAATATGTATTACATCGCAGGATAATGTTTCGAGTCATGGAGAAAGAACGTGATAGGGCTAAGAAGTATCTTAATAGAACATCGTAGTTGTTGAATGATGAGTGAAAGGTTAAATAAATTATTAATCTCAAGTGTTGTATAACCTTATGGGATATGACTATGATGTTGTCCTGAAACTTTTGTAGTTCAGGAAAGTAATGTAGATAACAGTGATGCTATTGTTTTATGTTTTCCAAAAAGGTTTTGAATAAATAATAGTTGTTATTTTATTCAAAGTGTTATGTGTTATGTGGTTATTTCTTTTATGGAGGCAAATTAATTAGAAAATACTTAAAGAAACTGAATTAGTCTAATAGATGATTTGTTTTAACAGAAAATGCCTCCCAGACGTGAACCACCCCAACAGAGAAACAATGACAAAACTACCAATAATGACAATGTTGACGGTAACCCCATTCAACAACTAGTGACACTACTAACAGAAGCGTTGCAGAATCAACCACAAAACCATGGTATAACGTTTAAGGATTTCAAGGTGGTTGGACCACCTGAATTCTGTGGGTCTATGAATCCAGTCGAAGCACAGACCTGGATTATGGAGATAGAAAAAGTATTCGATGTCGCTAGGGTAGGGGATGACCAGAAGACTGCTTTCACAACGTTTATGTTGAAAGCAGAAGCTAGTTATTGGTGGCAGGCCAATAAAACTCGGGAAGGGCCAGGAGTGATGACCTGGGATAGGTTCAAGGAGTTGTTCTTCGAGACCTATTTCCTAGAGAGTTCGAAGAGTCAGCTGGAAGTACAGTTTCTAGAACTAAAACAAGGAACGATGATGGTATCCGAGTATGCCGCCAAATTCAATGAATTAGCGAGGTTTACGCCATATCAAGTCAGCACAGACGAGCGTAAGGCAAAAAGATTTGAATAGGGACTGAAGCCCTGGTTGTACAGTAGGGTATCCCTGTTCCAGTTGAAGACATTTGCAGCGGTGATGGAGAAAGCAGTACTCGTTGAAGGTAGAGGTGAGGCAGTGACAAAGTTCAACCAGGAAAATAAGAAGAAGAAGAATGAGAATGAGATTAAGAATGGAGGTGGTAGTAGTGGAAATAACAACAACAACAACAACAACGGCATAAAGAGGAAGTGGAATGGGAGCATGGGTGCTGGACAACAGCAGGGTAACCAGCAAAATAAAAAGTTTGATGCATTTGCGACATGCTGGAAATTCCATAAGGGTGCGTACTTGATGGGGAAGCGAGTATGCTACAATTATGGCCAGGTGGGTCACATCACCCCAAATTACTCTCAACCAAAGAAGAATGTATGCTTCACGTGTGGATCCAAGAATCACTTTGCTCGTGAATGCCCTAAGAAGAGGGAAGGAGTGACAACCAGAAGTAATGGAGGTAACAATGGAGGTACATGGGCCATTGCAGGACCTGCAGCATCAAACAAACCCACAGCCAGAACCTTCAACATGACTGTGCAAGATGATGTACAATGAAAAGATTTAGTGTCAGATATTATCCCAATCAATGATATAAATGCTTATGTATTATTCAATTCGGGTGCTACTTGTTCGTTTATATCTGATGAATATGTTAAGAGGTTAAAATTGCCTAGAGAAGAATTTAATTTTCCTTTGAACATATAAATTGCGAATAAGGAAGTAATCCCTGTTAGATTAGTGTTCAAGAACTGTAGGGTGAACATTAAGGAGAATATTTTGTTGGTAGATTTGATTCAGATTAGACTCGGGGAATTTGATGTAATTTTGGGAATGGATTGGTTGTTCAAATATGGAGCAGTAATCGATTGTCACAAGAAGTGTGTAAACCTTATGACTCCGTCAAATGTAGTATTTTATGGTAGCAAGTCGCCTAGACAAATGAAATGTCTGACGAATATGCAGGCCAAGAAATTGTTGAGTCAAAGTTGTGTGGACTATTTAGCATACATAGTCGATACTCAGAAGAAGGGTGTGAAACTAGAAGAAATACTGGTAGTGAGAGAATTCAAAGACGTGTTTCCAAAATATTTACCAGGACTTTCGCCTGACAAAGAAATTGAGTTCGTGATCGACTTAGCGCCGGGAACAACACCGATATCGAAGGCCCCGTACAGAATGGCTCCGGTAGAAATGAAGGAACTTATGGTACAGTTGCAAGAGTTGCTGGACAAGAAATATATTCAACCAAGCGTATCACCATGGGGAGCGCCAGTTTTATTCGTTAAGAAGAAGGACGGATCAATGCGTATTTCCATTGATTATAGGGAGTTAAACAAGGTCACTATTAAGAATAGGTATCCGTTGCCTAGAATAGATGACTTGTTTGATCAGCTGAAGGGTGCTAAATATTTCTCGAAAATTGATTTGAGAAGTGGGTATCACCAATTGAAGGTAAAGAAGGAGGATATACCTAGAACGACATTCAGAACTCGGTACGGACATTACGAGTTTCTGGTGATGTCTTTTGGTTTAACCAATGCCCCTGTTGCATTCATGGATTTGATGAACAAGGTGTTTAAACCATTATTAGACAAGTTTGTAGTGTTATTTATTGATGACATTCTGGTGTATTCCAAACCTCAAGAAGAACACGTAGAACATTTACATTTATAATTGGAGACACTATAAAAGGAAAAACTGTACGCGAAATTCTCTAAATGCGAATTTTGGCTATATCGTGTACAATTTTTTGGGTTATGTGATTGATAAAGATGAGATTTCAGTGGATCCATCTAAAGTGGAAGTTGTAATAAATTGGGTATAACCAAGAACACCATCAGAAGTGAGGAGTTTCTTGGGACTGGCTGGTTATTGTAGAAGTCTTATCAAAGATTTTTCTAAGATAGCTACTCCATTAACAAATTTGACAAGGAAAACTATAAAATTCGTTTAGACGGAGTAGTGTGAAGAGAGTTTCCATGATTTAAAGAAGAAGTTAAGTATGGCACCTGTGTTGACATTACCAGATAATACAGGAAACTTTTTGGTGTATAGTGATGCCTCACATAAAGGGTTGGGTTGTGTTCTTATGCAGAACGACAAAGTTATTGTTAATGCATCAAGACAACTAAAGGATTTTGAGAAAGGGTATCTGACTCATGATTTGGAATTGGCTACAGTTGTATTTACTCTAAAGATTTGGAGACACTATCTTTATGGAAAGAAATGTGAGATCTACACAGACCACAAAAGTCTAAAGTATATTTTCACTCAGAAGGATTTGAACATGCGTCAAAGAAGGTGGATGGAATTGATAAAAGATTATGATTGTGAAATCTTTTATCATCCGGGCAAAACGAATGTGGTGGCAGATGCTTTAAGCAGGAAAGGTCGGGAGAAGTTGATGCTGATAACAACTCATGAGGAGCTCATTTCAGAAATGACAAAACTGGAATTGGAAATGAAATTTCCAAAAGAATTTGACAAATAGTTGTTCCAGATAGAAGCTGGTCCAACTTTAGTGGACAAAGTGAAGAATGCTCAACTACAAGATGAAGAGTGTGGGAAAATCAAAGAGAATCTGGTTGAAGGCGGTGATGTAAAATACAAGGTCGATACCGAAGGATTACTACGGTTCTAGGGAAGAATTTGGGTTCTAGCAGTGCTAGAACTAAAATAAGAAGTTTTGACCGAAGCTCATAGCTCAAAATATTCAATTCATCCAGGAAGCACGAACATATATCATGATTTGCGCCGACATTTTTTGTGGCCAAACATGAAAAGGGATGTTGCTGAATGTGTAGCGAAATGCTTGACATGCTAGAGAGTAAAAGCTGAACATCAAAGCCCAGCGGATTACCCCAACCGTTGGAAATGCCGGAATAGAAGTGGGAACACATCACGATGGATTTTGTGGTGGGTCTTCCACCTACTCAAAGAGGATGAGATGCAATTTGGGTGATAGTGGATAGACTGACGAAATCTACACACTTTCTACCAATAAAGATTAGATTCAATCTTGATCAGTTTGCAAGATTGTACATTAAAGAGATCGTTTCGAGGCATGGAGTGCCAGTATCAATTGTGTCCGATAGAGATCCGTGATTTACGTCAAATTTCTAGAAGAGACTACAAGAATGCATGGGGACACAGTTGCAAATGAGTTCGGCTTATCATCCCCAAATAGATGGCCAAAGCGAACGAACAATTTAGACATTGAAAGATATATTGAGAGCATGTGTTATGGACTTTAAAGGATGTTGGGAAGAACAATTACCGTTGGTGGAATTTGCTTACAACAACAGTTACCACGCGAGCATCGGCATGCCATTTTACAAGGCATTGTACGGCAAAAAGTGCAGAACTCCACTGTGCTGAGATGAAGTCGGTGAACGCCAACTGTTAGGACCAGAACTGGTACAACAAAGTGCTGAAGTTGTTAAACTCATCAGGACAAGATTAGTAGCAGCCCAAGACAGACAGAAAAAGTATGCTGATCAATATAGACAAGATCGTGCATTCGACGCAGAAACTTTTGTATTTTTAAAAGTTTCTCCCTAGAAGGGGAAAATTCATTTCGGTAAAAAGGGAAAGCTAAGCCCGAGGTTTATTGGACCCTTTGAAGTGCTGCGAAGAGTGGGAGAAGTGGCTTACGAGGTAGCTCTACCTCTAGAGTAGGAAAACATTCATAATGTTTTTCACATTTCGGTGTTACGACCATATAAACTCGACTACAAACATGTGATCGAGTATGAACCGTTGCAGTTCGAGAAAGATTTGTCTTATAAAGAGGTTCCTATCCAGATATTCTACAGGAAAGAACAAGTGCTCAGGAATAAAGTGATACCTTATGTGAAGGTGATATGGAGGAACCACAACGCTGAAGAAGCTACGTGGGAACTCGAAAAGAAAATGTTGAAAGAATACCCTAAGTTATTTGTTTAATATGTGTCTTCGATTCTGGAGACAGAATCTTTGTAAGTAGGAAAGAATGTAACGAATTATTTGTTTGAGTTGTGATTCTGAGGGCAGAATCCTTATAAGGAGGGAATGATGTAACATTCCAGAATTTTAAAGTGTAATATTAAATATTTATTGATTTATATAAGTATTTAATAGATTATGTTTATTGTTGAATAAATAATTGTTCAATTTGAGTTGATGTGGTTTAGTTAATTATTTGTTGAATAAATAATTAAGGAGCTAAGTATATTAATTGTTATGAGATTATATACCAATGTAATTTAATAAGTAGGCTAAAGAGCGTATAATGATTTAAATAAATTATAATATTTTAAATGGGAAATTATAATTTAAAATATTAGTTGGTTAAATAAAATTATAATTATAAAAAAATTATAGTTATGTGATATTAAATTATGTGCTAAAGTAATTTAATAGATTAATGTTTTAATTGATTTATTAATTAAATAAAAGTGTTACTAATAACCTTGCTATAAAGGAGTTATTAAAATAAATTAAGGGAGTTTAATTCAGTTTTTCCAAACAAGGCCTAATGCCTATTAAGTCTTTTATCTAATTGTGTTTTACCAAACAAGACATAAGGGTTAATGAGTTATTTTTATTAAGCTTAGCCAAACAAGCCTTTTGGCTTTTGATTTTCAAAAAATTTATAAATGATGTCAGTTAAATCCTATACTTAAATCTATATTATTATTATTATTATACGTTATAATATTCTACGTATGTTAGAGTTTGGGAGAAGAATGACTCAATTAAAGTTTACAAAGAGAAAAGAATAGAAGAGGAAAACTAGAGAGAAATTTAGAGAAACTCTAACAGGTTTGAGAAAGGAATTGGAGAAAAGAAATTGATAATCAAACTCTAGCCATCATCTTCTTAATCAAAGGTAGGGGCTTAACCTTTTCTTCAAAAAGTTTAGTTTTTCTTCTACCCAACAAGTTCTCTATAAAATATTTTATAGGATGAATTGTTGATATATATATAACTTGGTATGATAATTGTTTGTAAAAGGTTTTTATGAGTTTATATATGATTATAGATATACTAGTTCATATATGTATGTATTTTATGAAGAAAATATATCACAGTGTTCATATGAAAATATATATAAATATGGCTTAATTTAAAATAGAAATTTAATGTTTAATTAGTTGTTACATTGATATGTTGATTTTGGAAATTGATAGAGTATGTATAATCATAACTTTGATGTTTTGAAATTTTTGTTTTGATTGAAAAACAAAATCACAATGTTGATTTCCATTGAAAATATCAAAAATAGAGTTTTTGCCAAAAACATTGAAATTGGGTGTTGTATATTTGATGTTTATGTTATTTTATGAGTAGGAACATGTTATAAGTCTTCACAATATGTTTATATGAAGTTTATATGTATATCACATGATAATCGGTCTATTAGATTCGAGCTGTTAGACCAATTTGGTTTTTTGTTCATGCAGTTGCCGAGGCTGTCGCCGGATTCTGGACTATGGTGCCGCAGCGCGACGTAACAGTACAAATCTTGTGCCTCAGCGCCGGCGCCACGCCGCAGCGCAAACCAATGGCCTGTGACCTGCGCCACAACGCCAACTCAGCGCCGTAGCGTGAACCACATTGTAAATGTTATGTTTTAATAATAGTAATGTTAAATGACAATTTCAGTAGTATTAAACTATGAATGATCGTGTTATTAAGTGTTACCTAATTGTAACATAGTTGATTATGTGAATGGGTAATTTAACCCATATGATGAATATATTTGTTTATATAAATATACAATGTTGGTAATGACTAACTATGTCAATATGGCATATGTATATGGTATTAATTCAAGTGGTAAGGGTTTAGCTTTTGCTAAAGGCAAGTTCCCTAACTCAAAACTTCATTGTGCAAGTTTTCTAACTCTATTTTATAATTGAGCAAGTTTTCTAATCCTTTATCTTATTGAGCTAATTATTGTTTTCAATTCGATTACCTTATAATGATGTAAGTTGTCTAAACTTTGGTTTGCTTTTGAACAAGACATTCTTGGATTTCAATTATTGATTAACATGCATAACTGAATTGCCATGTATGTTTAGTATTCAATTTTAATTAACCTTGGCTTAATATTATTCAAAGCAAGGTATGCTATAGTTATTTAAATTGTATATATATTATTAGATTATTCCTAATGCATGACTTTAGTTACTATGATTGATTCAATCACTATTATTCCATAGTATAGTGTTGTTGGTCTTATTCAACTAGTCCTTGGTTGATGTTCGTTAAATTCCAAATTTCCTTGAAAGCTTATCCAAACCAAACTTACTTTGGTGCGGACTTGTATTCTAAATACTGAGATGAACAACTCTTTTAATAGAGGTTTACGCTTAACGTTGAAATGGTTGTGCACAATACATTGTACGAAGGGTTGATCCCCCTAAGTACGTGGAGTCCTTATAGTCTTATGACTGTTAAAGTTAAAGTTAAAAGATTACTTATAACTGTGGACATGATTCGTGGTCATTAGACCCTCAGTGACTTTTATAATTTTCAAAAAGTTAATAGAATGTATTGTTCAGTTCTACTGAGCCTAATATTGGCAATTGATATAAAAGTTTAAAGATTTATTTATTATTATTTCAAGTGGGCCTTGTTTGTTCACTCTTGCTTGTAAAATTTCTTACAGCTAAAGTTGAAACTGGTGACGTACCTAGCACTAGTAAAGGAAAATGAAAGATGAACAGTACTGAAGACTTGTAATAGATTTGATAGTATTATTATTAGACTTTGGTTTAAAGATTGTAATGAAGTTTATTTAATTTCTGCATTTGAATGATTGTTGTTAAAGGTTAGATAACCTGGGAGATTTTTATTTGAGTTTAATCCTGTATGGACAGGTTTTTATTATTCAATTTTATTATAATTGGGTAGTTATAAATGAATGTTTTGATTAAGTGAGCACCAAATCTTGAGGAAATGAAGTACCAAGATTTGGGGGTGTCACATTTGCCAAAATAGAAAAATTGAATACTTTTATCTCATAAAATTCGGGGTCTCAAAATCTCCCCTCCTTATGAAATTTCGCCCTCGAAATTTACGTACGTACCTGATATTCGAAGAGGTAAGAATATCTTTCTTTATTTTCGGATTGTACCTTCCCGGTTAGTTCCTCTCTTTCATGATTTTCCCATTTCTCATCTCCTGAATTTCAGATATCATTCTAGAATATAGTTTCACAATAAGGGTTAATTAACATGTCATATATTATCCATATACTCTGACCAACCAATTAAATACCACATAAACTTAGGTAGGTCCTACTAGCAAAGGAATTCCCCGTCTCTCCCAACCTAGTTCTTGTCTCACATCTCAGTCAGGGATCAAATCCCTAAGCTTTGATACCAACTGTGACGCCCCCAAAACAGGTTCACATTACCCAACTTGGGTCGCCAGATAAAAGGTACAGAATACAAATACATCTTAATTACACAATAGTCGTGTAAAATACGAAAAAATATAGGCTGTGAGTTTTAATACAAATATTGTCATCTATACAATATCCACACTCAATGGAGTCCTCATTACATTTATTATCACATTATTTCACAGAATAGTGAGGACTACTAATGCACCATGCATCTAGGATCATCACTCCGTTCCCCGACTAGTCCCATCTACGTTCTCATTTCCTGAAGAGAGAATAGTGAAAGAAAGGGTGAGCTCAACTAGCCCAGTAAGAAATATTATGACTAAGATATTGCAGAATAAATTATCATTAGCCTTCAGTAATGTTAAATTGATAAAATATAATAAACATCAAGTTTAACTGCAGCAGAACAAGCAATCCATTAGAAGAGTCAACTAAGGTATAAAATCTACTATCTTTTATGATTTAAAAAGTTTTTCATCAACTTTATTGCTGAGACTCAGCTTAATAAATAAAATCGAATCATCCCTGCACCACGGCCAAGGATTTTCATGTAATCATCAATGGTCATGACTATACCGAATAATCCCTGGTCATAATCATACCAACAACTGTCCACCAATGAACTACAAACTAATGAAGACTTTTACCACATCATTCATCACATTACGGTCATGATTATACCAAATAATCCCTGATCATAATCATACCAAGTCCATCTATGCACGTAAGCCAAAGATGACTTTCATCACAATATAAGCATGAGGATGATGACAATGACATAATAATTCAATAAAACAAGGTCAAGAATAAATTTTATAGATTTATAAATTAATTTAAACAGGAAACAATAACGTCAAATTTGTCAACATGATATTGCTTTGTGCAGTAAAATTCAAGAATGCTTAGAAGAATATTTACATGAAAAGATACAAATGAAGCGCAAATATCAAGGATATTCCACTAATTTAATGGAGTATAGAAGCCAAAGCTTTAACCAACTGAGTACAATATAATATATGAAACTGCAAATAGATTTTCGTCCGCCATGCGGTAATCCACGTATACATATCATTTCCACAATTTAAGAAGAAATGAATACGAAGGATCATTCACCATGCTTGTGGTAATCCACATAGACAGTTTATTCCAACAGAATAATAAAGAATAGAATAACCGAAGGATTCACCATGAGTGCGATAGACTGCATAGACAGGTTATTCCCAACAGAATAATAAATAATGTAACCAAGTACGACGTAAACGCACATACAGGATATTCCGACAGAATAATAAATAATGGAACCAGGTTAGGCGTAAACGAATAGACAAGATATTCAGACAGAATAATAAAGAAAGGAATATTAGAAGAATTTCACCATGTATGAAGTACTTTGCATAGACAGGTTATTCCAACATAATAATAAAAAAATGGAATAACAGAAGAATTTCACCAAGTATAGGGTTGCCCGCGTATACAGGTTATTCCAACAGAATAATAAAGAATGGAATAACAGAAGTTGTCTTCATGAATAAGAAAGAAATAATACCCCTTACGAGTACAACAAATAATATCCCCTACCTTAGAAGAAACTAGATATTGGAGTAGTGAAGTAGCAGAATATTTTTCTTCTTTCCCTCTATAGTTTATATCTCTAGAGTTTCAGTGAATTCGTAAGAAATAATGAAGGAATGAGCTTCTATTTATAGGATAATGGACTAAATAGTAACTAATTTATGAACGGTCCAGATTAATTTACTTTTAAACGGACGGTCCATAGTGATTTACTATTAAAACTTAAAGCAACGGTCCATACTGATTCACTATTAAAACTTTAAAGCAACGGTCCATACTGATTCACTATTAAAACTTTAAAGCAACAGTCCATACTGATTCACTATTAAAACTTTAAACCAACGACCCATATTGATTTACTATTAAAACTTTAAACCAACGATCCATATTGATTTACTAATATAATTTCAACCAACGGTCTGAAAATTAGCACATCTCCTCATGGAATAATATTGTACCCAAAAATGATTTGGACCAAAAAGAAATATATCTTACGGGGGAATAGTACCATATGAATAGTAACTCGTGAATGGTAACTAGTGAATAGTAACTCATGAATAGTAACTTGTGAATTGTAACTAGGTATTTTATGACAACTTGTCTACTTTGAAAAAATTTCAAATATCGCTCTTAACTTTAAACTTTTATCGATTAAACTATTTACCAAAATAGAAAAATTTATATACTTTTATTTCATAAAATTTGGGGTCTCACAATCTCCCCTCCTTATAAAATTTTGCCCTCAAAATTTACGTACGTACCTGATATTCGAAGATATGAGAATATTTTGCTTTCTTTTCAGATTGTACCTTCCCAGTTAGTTCCTCTCTATCATGATTTTCCTATTTCTCATCTCCTGAATTTCAGATATCATTCTAGAATATAGTTTCACAATAAGGGTTAATTAACATGTCATATATTATCCATATACTCTGACCAACCAATTAAATACCACATAAACTTAGGTAGGTTATACTAGCGAAGGAATTCCCCGTCTCTCCCATCATAGTTCTTGTCTCACATCTCAGCCAGGGATCAAATCCCTAAGCTTTGATACCAACTGTGACGCCCCTAAAACAGGTTCACATCACCCATCATGGGTCGCCAGATACAAGGTACTGAATACAAATACATCTTAATTATACAATAGTCGTGTAAAATATGACAAAACATAGGCTGTGAGTTTTAATTCAAATATTATCATCTAGACAATATCCACACTCAATGGAGTCCTCATTACATTTATTATCACATTATTTCACAGAATAGTGAGGACTACTAATGCACCATGCATCTAGGATCATCACTCTATTCCCCGACTAGTCCCAGCTACGTTCTCATTTCCTGGAGAGAGAATAGTGAAAGAAAGGGTGAGCTCAACTAGCCCAGTAAGAAATATTATGACTAAGATATTGCAGAATAAATTATCATTAGCCTTCAATAATGTTAAACTGAAGAAATATAATAAACATCAAGTTTAACTGCAGTGGAACAAACAATCCATTAGAAGAGTTAAGTAAGGTATAAAATCTACTATCTTCTATGATTTAAAAAGTTTTTCATCAACTTTATTGATGAGACTCAGCTTAATAAATAAAATCAAATCATCCCTACACCACGGCCAAGGATATTCATGTAATCATCAATGGTCATGACTATACCGAATGATCCCTTGTCATAATCATACCAACAACTGTCCACCAATGAACTACAAACCAATGAGAACTTTTACCACATCATTCATCACATTATGGTCATAATTATACCAAATAATCCCTGGTCATAATCATGCCAAGTCCATCTATGCACATAAGTCAAAGATGACTTTCATCACAGTATAAGCATGAGGATGATGACAATAACACAATAATTCAATAAAAAAAGTTCAAGAATAAATTTTAAAGATTTATAAATTAATTTATCCAGGAACCAATAACGTCCAATTTGTCAACATGATACTGCTTTGTGCAGTAAAATTCAAGAATGCTCAGAAGAATATTTCCATGAAAAGATACTAGATGAAGCGCAAATATCAAGGATATTCCACTAATTTCATGGAGTATAGAAGCCAAAGCTTTAACCAACTGAGCATAATATAATATATGAAACTACAAATAGATTTTCATCCACCATGTGGTAATCCACGTATACAGATCATTTCCACAATTTAAGAAAGAATGAATACGAAGGATCATTCACCATGCATATGGTAATCCACATAGACAGGTTATTCCAACAGAATAATAAAGAATGGAATAACCGAAGGATTCACCATGCGTGCGATAGACTGCACAGAGAAGTTATTCCCAACAGAATAATAAATAATGGAACCAGGTCCGGTGTAAACGTACAGACAGGATATTCTGACAGAATAATAAATAATGGAACTAGGTCCGGCGTAAACGCACAGACGGGATATTCTGACAGAATAATAAAGAACAGAATATTAGAAGAATTTCACCATATATGCAGTACTTTGCATAGATAGGTTATTCCAACATAATAATAAAGAATGGAATAACAGAAGAATTTCACCAAGTATAGGGTAGCCCGCGTATACAGGTTATTCCAATAGAATAATGAAGAATGGAATAACAGAAGTTCTCTTCATGAATAAGAAAGAAATAATACCCCTTACGAGTACAACAAATAATATCTCCTACCTTAGAAGAAACTGGATATTAGATTAGTGAAGTAGCAGAATACTTTTCTTCTTTCTCTCTATAGTTTCTCTCTCTAGAGTTTCAGTGAATTCGTAAGAAATAATGAAGGAATGAGCTTCTATTTATAGGAGAATGGATTGAATAGTAACTAATTTATGAACGGTCCAGATTGATTTACTTTTAAACGGACGGTCCATATTGATTTACTATTAAAACTTAAAGCAACGGTCCATACTGATTCTTTATTAAAACTTTAAAGCAACGGTCCATATTGATTTGATATTAAAACTTTAAAGCAACGGTCCATACTGATTCACTAATAAAACTTTAAACCAACGACCCATATTGATTTACTATTAAAACTTTAAACCAACGACCCATATTGATTTAGTAATATAATTACAACCAACGGTAAGAAAAATAGCACATCTCCTCATGGAATAATATTGTACCCAAAAATGATTTGGACCAAAAAGAAATATATCATACGGGTGAATAGTACCCCGTGAATAGTAACTCATGAATAGTAACTCGTGAATAGTAACTCGTGAATAGTAATTCATGTATAGTAACTCGTGGATTGTAACTAGGTATTTTATGACAACTTGTCTACTTTGAAAAAATTTCACATATCACTCTTAACTTTAAGCTTTTATCAATTTAACCATTTACCAAAATAGAAAAATTAAATACTTTTATTTCATAAAATTTGGGGTCTCACATGGTGTTTGTGTATTTATGTGATAAATAAAAATATATTTATTACATGAATATTTACAAATAATTTTATTTTAAAGTTATTGATTATTATAAATTATATTCTTATAATAATTAATTTTATAGAAAAAATGTTTTTATTAATTATTTTCCATGAAAATATAATTATATATTATTTAAATAATATATGAAATGATAACTCTTTTATCATATAGTTTAAATCAATGTCACACTCCTTAATAAAATAAATCAATATCTTATTTAATTTATTTTAAATGAAATATAGTAATTTCTCATAAATTCACATAGTCACATAATTAATTTTCTCATTAATAAATAATATCAAATTATTAACTCTCAAATTAATAATTAAATTAATTAAATAACACCATGCTTAATTAAATATTTCATTTAATTCAATAAGCTCAATTAATTACGTACTTGAATAATAATTATTCTCAATATTAATTTAATAAATGTAACACATATAATTAAATTCATCTACCACAACTGCATCAATTAATTATTTAATCTAATAATTAAATAATCAAAAATATTTATTTACTTCAATAAATATTAAGAATTAAATTAAAAAAATCTCGTTCGTCACATCTTTCACCCCTTAAAAGGATTGTCCCCAGAATTACGACTCAATGAATTCGACCCATTACATTCTCCCCTCCTTAAAAAGATTATGTCCCCAGAATCGTTTACACATAATTAAGTAAATAAATGAGGGTAGTTTTTCATTATATTCTCTTCGAGTTCTCACGTAGCTTCTTCAGCGTTATGGTTCCTCCAAATTACCTTAACATAAGGTATAATTTTATTTCTGAGAACTTGTTCTTTTCTGTCAACAATTTGAACATGAATTTCTTCGTAAGATAAGTCTTTTTCAAAATGCAGGGGTTCATATTCAATTACATGCTTGTAATCGGCTTTGTATGGTCGTAATACAGAAACATGGAAGATGTTGTGGACATTCTCGAGTGCTGGAGGTAAGGCTACCTCGTACGCGACTTCTCCAATTCTACGTAATACTTTAAATGGTCCATTGAATCTTGGGCTCAATTTCCCTTTTTTTCGAACCTGATCTTCCCCTTCTAGGGAGAGACATTCAAGAAAACATAACTACCTGATTCAAACTCGATATTTTTACGATGTGGATCATCGTATTTCTTCTGTCGATCTTGAGCCGCTACCAGTCGTGCTCGGATCACTTTGACTATTTCTGTCATCTGCTGTACCAATTCTGGCCCTAGCAATTATTTTTCACCAACTTCATCCCAGTAAAGCGGAGTTCTACACTTTCTGCCGTATAACGCTTCGTAAGGCGGCATGCCAATACTAGCGTGGTAACTGTTGTTGTAGCCGAACTCTACTAACGGTAGGTGATCATCCCAATTTCCTTTAAAGTCAATCACACATGCTCTTAGCATATCTTCTAATGTTTGAATCGTTCTTTCACTATGTCCGTCGGTTTGAGGGTGATAAGCTGTACTCATTCACAATTGTGTACCCATGCATTCCTGAAGATGTTCCAGAAATTTAATGTGAAGCTCGGATCTCTATCAGAAACATTTGACACCGGCACTCCGTGTCTCGAAATAATCTCTTTCACATATAACCTTGCCAACTGATCTAAGTTGAATTTGATTTTGATCAGAAGGAAGTGTGCAGATTTCGTCAATCGGTCAACGATAACCCATACTGCGTTGTAGCCTTTCTGAGTCGTCGGAATTCCAACCACGAAGTTTATTATAATATGTTCCCATTTCCATTCTGGGATCTAGTAGAGTGGTACCAGATTGAATATGAAATAGCTTCTCATCAATTTCCATAGGATACTTCACCTCTAACTCTAGTTTCTCCATTTCTGAAATTATCTCCTCCTGAGCAGTTAACATCATCAATTTCTCACGACCCTTTCTACTTAAGGCGTCGACAACTACATTTTCCTTACCTGGATTGTATAAAATCTCACAGTCGTAATCTTTAATTAATTTCAACCATCTTCTTTGATGCATATTCAAATCCTTTTGTGTAAAAATATATTTCAGACTCTTGTGGTCCGTATATATTTCACATTTCTCCCTGTATAGATAGTGCCTCCAAATTTTCAAAGCAAAAACAACTGCAGCTAACTCCAAGTCGTGGGTCGGATATCCCTTCTTGTAATATTTCAATTGTCGTTATGCATACGCAATGACTTTACCGTTTTGCTTCAGCACACAGCCAAGTCCTTTATGTGATGCATCACTATAAACAACAAAATTTCCTGTATCATCCGGAAGTGATAACACAGGTTCCGTACTTAATATCTTCTTTAATTCTTGAAAGTTCTCCTCACACTTCTCTGTCCAAACAAATTTCACAGCTTTTCGAGTTAAATTCGTTAATGGAGTTGCAATATTGGAAAAGTCTTGTATGAATCTTCTATAATATCCTGCCAATCCAAGAAAACTTCTTACTTCTGACGACGTTCTCGGATGATCCCAGTTAATCACGGCTTTTACTTTAGATGGATCTACCGAAATTCTATTTTTATCGATCACGTGACCAAGAAATTTTACTCGCTCGATCCAGAATTCGCATTTCAAAAATTTAGCGTACAACTTCTCCCTTCTTAATACTTCTAACGTTAACCTCAAATGTTCTTCGTTTTCTTCTTTGGTTTTGGAATATACCAAAATGTCATCTATAAATACCACTATGAATTTGTCCAAAAATGGCTTGAACACACCATTCACTAGTCCCATAAATGCTATAGGAGCATTCATTAGACCAAACGACATTACTAAAAATTCGTAGTTACCGTATCGCGTTCTGAACGTTGTCTTCGGTACATCCTCTAGCCTCACCTTCAGTTGATGATAAATGCTTCTCAAGTCTATCTCGGAAAAGTATCTCGCTCCCTTCAATTGATCAAACAGATCGTCGATCCTCAGTAATGGATATCTGTTCTTAATCGTATCCTTATTCAGTTCTCTATAGTCAATGTAGAGCCACATCGATCCGTCCTTCTTTTTTACAAATAACAATGGTGCTCCCCACAGCGATACGCTCGGTTGAATGTACTTCTTAACCAACAATTCTTGTAGTTGTACCATTAATTCTTTCATCTCTACCGGTGCCATTCGGTATGGTGCCTTCGATATTGGAGCGGTTTCGGGCGCCAGATCGATCACAAAATCTACCTCTCTATCCGGTGGAAGTCATGGCAAAGCGTCTGGAAATACGTCGACGAAATCGCTCATAATCGGTATATCTTCTACCTTTGGATTCTCTTTTCGATTGTCGACTATGTAAGCTAAGTATCTTACACAGCCTTATCTTAACAACTTCCTGGCCTGCATCATTATCAGACAACTCGCTTGTCTAGGTGACTTGCTACCATAAAATACAACCTTTGACGAAGTCATAAGGTTAATACCCTTCTTTTGGTAATTAATTAATGCACCGTAATTGAATAACCATTCCATTCCCAAAATAACATCAAATTCCCCAAGTCGAGTAGGGATAAGATCTACATTCATGATATTACCCTTAATATCCACTCTACAGTTCTTATGTACATACTTAACAGGGATTATTTCTCTATTCGCAATTTCTATGTTGATGGGGTAATCCAATTTATCCTTAGTCAAATCTAAATTCTTGGTATAATCATCGGATATAAAGGAACAAGTAGCACCTGAATCAAATAATACTTAAGCATTAACTTTATTGATCGGAATGATACCTGACACCACATCACGGGATTGAACTGCATCTTGCACTGTCATGTTAGAAGTTCGAGCGGTCGGTCGGTTTGTTGCGCTAGGTCCGGTGATGGTTAAGGTATTTCCACTGTTATTTCCCCGGTTTCCTCCTGATCCTGACCCTCCTGATCCCTTCTTGGGACAATCTCTTGATATATGGTCCTTCGAACCACAAGTAAAATAAGCACCCTTCTTTGGGTTTGGACAGTTTGGTGCTATGTGGCCTTCCTGACAACAATTGTAGCACACTCTTTTTCCTTTCATGCAAACTCCCAGATGGGCTTTCCCGCAAGTCGGGCATGCTTCAATTCTTTTCTTCTGATTACCTTGTTGATTTCCCGATGATGAGCTGTCGTTCCACCTTTTCTTCTGATTGAAATTTCCACCTCCTGTGCCACTTCCACTGGCCTTGTTATTAATTTCACCTTCATTCTTCTTCTTCTTTTGGTCTTGATTGTACTTGTTCACTGCATCACTTCTTCCTTCGACGAGGATAGCCTTTTCTAGTACTCCAACAAACGTGTTTATCTGAAACATTGAAACCTTGCTGTACACCAAAGGCTTTAGTCCTTGTTCGAATATTCTGGCCTATCTCTCGTCAGTTTGTACTTGGTACGGGGCAAACCTTGCCAACTCATTGAATTTAGCCGCGTAGTCAGGTACGCTCATGTTTCCCTACTTCAGTTCTAGAAATTGAACTTCCATCTGATTCTGGGAACTAGTTGGGAAATACATTTCGAAAAACATCTCTTTAAATCTTTCCCACGTAATTACACCTTCACCTCCTCGTACTTTGTTTTCATGCCACCAGTAGCTAGCCTCAGACTTCAATATAAATGTTACAAAAGTGGTCTTCTGGTCTTCTCTAACCCTAGCAACGTCGAAAACCTTCTCCATTTCTATAACCCAAATTTGAGCCTCAATTGGGTTCATGGAACCTTTGAACTCTGGCGGTCCCACCACCTTGAAGTCCTTAAACATTGTGTTTGGTGGAGCTTGAGGTTGGTTATTCATGGCTCCAGTCAGTAAGTTCACCAACTGCTGCAAGGTATTAGCGTTGGCATTATTGTTATTATTGGTTGACTCTTCCTGAGCCGGTTGACGTTGTTGTGTTCTCCTTGGCGGCATATTTATGTTAAATAAACGCTTATTAGAACATTATTTATTTCTCTAAATAATCAAGGCATTACTCAACAATTTAACACATCACTTAACACATCATCTCAAATAACTTGATATATTTGCATTCAAATCAAAGTTTTAATATTAAACGATAGCATAACTGCTATTTACATCAACTATCCTGGAATAAAGAATCCACAGGATTTAAAACATTCAAATATTCTTTCGTTCATAAACACATTAGAATTTAAATCTAAAAACTAATTATGTTCTTAACATAATTAAATAAATCATATCATTGTCGGTCAAGGTACTGATTAGCCTTGCTACGCTCCTCTTCTAAGATGCAATGCATCATCCTGCGATCCATGATGTACAATGGTAATCCTTCGAACTGGATTGGGTACCTCAAAACTCGATCTTGGGTCTCATTCATTTCCTTGTTAAGTGTAGATTACGTTTCTTCAATCTTCGCTTTCTTCGCACGACTATTATTCTCTGCACGATCAGCTCGACGTGATTCTCTTACCCAACCTTCCTCTGCTATGTTCAGCCTTTCGGAGGTTTCCTTCAGTTCCTTCTTCAGTTTCTTTATCTCCTCGGTCTTATCTTCAGTTTGACTCTTCTCATGGACCAAATCCCATTCTACATTTTCCAGTCGAGAGTGAAGAGTCGAAATCTCCCCCTCCTTCTGCTCTAGAGTAATATGCTGAATAACCGCTCGCTCAGTCAAATCTTGGACCTCGTCTCGTAACTCCACGTTACGGTCGTATAATGTGTCTACATCTCAGCATCAACGGTGTACCGTGGGAACTCCTCTTCTTCCTCTTCCTCTTCCTCTTCCTCAACAAATTCCTCCTCAGGGTCCTCCTCAGGATCAGTCTCGGGCTCATGCTCCTGACCAACAACGTTAATAAATGGAGATTACTCCCTCTGTACTAGCTGCTCCATAACGACATGAATGTCTCGGGGCTCCTCCTCTGTCGGTACTACAGGTACACGGGGTTCCTCCTCAGTAGGTACTATTGGTACCCGGGGTTCTTCCTCCCCAGATTGACTAGCTTCCCCAACATTCGACATCCTGACAACAAAATTTTAAGTTTTAGTTACTAAGTCGTATCATCTGACGCATATTTTAACACATAAACACATAAGGTCTTTTATTATCTTCAATGAATTACATAAATTCATTTCTTATAACTAGATAACAGTTTTCCATCACTATCTTCTTCTTTCTATAAGGCTACTACCTAAGGTTGTTCCCCCACCAAAGGTTCATAACCTACAGCTTTGATACCAACTTGTGACACCCCCAAATCGGGGTACTTCGATTCCACGGGATTTGGTGTTCACTGTACAAATATCATCTATCTATCTACCCATAATAAATGCAAGCCATGCAATAGATAGAATAAAAATCTTCCCATTGCTGGTTACAACATTTGAATAAAAATAATACAATCCCAGGTTAAACTAACCTTAAACATCTGTGCAGAATTATAAACAAATAAGTCTTAAACAACATCATTAACTCATGTCTTAAACATAAATACATCATCTAATAAAATAACAAGTCTTCATTACTTGTTAATTTTGCTCTTGCCTTTACTAGTGGAAGGATCATCAGTTTTTTCGTTCTTAACTGCAATGTTATTATTAAGAAAGAGTGAGCACTATTGCCCACAAATATAATAATGAAATAACAGTATAATAACATGCGAATAAATCAAAGACATCTGAATAAAAGCTCAACTTTTGAATCAAGAATGAATAGCAAGAATCAAAAGAATTTTGAGGGTCATGAGACCTTAAACTATGTCCTAGGTTATCAAGGGTTATACTTGAAACCTTTAACAGTCATAAGACTATGGACTTTTCTACTCGTACTTAGAGGGATCAGCCCTTAGTACCATACTCTGCACAATATCTTAACGCTAACGCATAAGTAAATCCCTTTACAGGTTGTTCATCTCAGCTTGACATTCGAATCCATACCAAAGGAAATTTGGTTTGGATAATTCAATAAGGGTTCTGAAATTTAGAACGCTCATCAACTATGGACTAGTCGAATCAATAAGGGTTTGCTAGTCTAATAAGGTTCAACAATAATGATATTCAAATTGAATAATAACTCATGAAGTATACAATAGGACAATTATTGTATAACTGAATCATGCTTTGAAAAGATAATCAATCTTTAATATAACATTTGAACATGAATAATAGTAATGATAATTTACTCGAGGTAAATAATAAACTTGAACAATAATGACAAGTATGGTTAGGAAACTTGCATCGTGCGTACATTACACTTTAACTAAGCACGTTCTTTGAATTTAATCTTACATACCATTCACATTCACAATACCAGTTAATTTTAACTTAACTAATCATCAATGATCATTCTTTTGTCTAAACTTTGGTTATGACTATACTTAGTCAAATTATCACATTTATTATCATATAATACCACCTCATGAATAATAAATTAATTATGTATTCAATAATTCAACCCACATGTAATTATGTTATTTACATGATAAACATCTATTTTATCTACACATCATACTTTTAACATGTTTACATGTTCATTACATTAATTTACTAACACATTGTTAGACTTAATAAATTTAAAAATCTCATTTCTGAACTTTCTGGAGAGTGGCGCTGCGGCGCCACTGTTACACTTAGTCTTTGCGCTGAGGCGCGATGGCGCTGCGACCGGACTCTTGGCGCTGCGGCTCGAGATATGGCGCGGTGGCGCTTTAGCGTGGGAAATAGGCAGGTAGCCGGCGCTGTGGCGCGGCGTACCAGATACAGAAATGACAGTTCGCGAAAAATTGCAAAACATGCCTATTTCTTCTAATTTCTTATTTTCTACTCAAAATTAGACATACCCATATGGTGTAATTCATGCATAAACATAAACCAACATTTATATAAAAAATTTAACCATTTAAAACACATAATCACAAAATTAAATTATGCAAATTGTACTGTTCTTGATGTTCTTGAAGATTTTGAACAAAAACATAAAATTTAACACTACAGATTCGTTATAACACCGAATCCATTCGTTTAAGGCTCGGTCTATTCGTATCAACATGCATAATAATATACGAGTGTAAATTTAAGGGATAATATACGATCAATACCTAAAATATCACGTATAAGGCCATAAGGCCAAAACCAATACTCTGTAAATTTTTGAAATAACAATTCATAGTATTATAAAACTGATGACATGATAATTCACAAAATATATATATAATCAAATACGATTTGATACATCTTAACCCATATATAAACTCATAATCAAACCCTTTCTCAATTATAGAGATTTTACAGTATGAATGAAAGCCATTTTCAAAAAAAAACTCAAATAGCGTAAAATTGAATTTGGGAAGGAGGAGATTATTCTGTAGAGTATAAATTAGTAGGCTTAGATTCCTCACTCTCAAATCTCTTTCACATACTCACAATTTCTCTCTGACAACCCTCTCTGATTATCTCTCTGTGAATAGTTTATAGACTTAGGAAAAATGAAGAAAGAAAAGAGAATACGTCGTAATAATAAACTGGCGCATTGAGGTCAATTACCCATCATGGGTTAACTGCCCTCAACCTCTACTAGTGCCAAGTTTGGCTAGCCTTAAAAGGCTTATTCTCATTTAATTTAATAACTCTTTTATCATATAGTTTAAATCAACGTCATACTCCTTCGTAAAATAAATCAATATCTTATTTAATTTATTTTAAATAAAATATAATAATTTCTCATAAATTCACATAGTCACATAATTAATTTTCTCATTAATAAATAATGTCAAATTATTAACTCTCTAATTAATAATTAAATTAATTAAATAACATCATGCTTAATTAAATATTTCATTTAATTCAATAAGCTCAATTAATTACATACTTGAATAATAATTATTCTCCACATTAATTTAATAAATGTAACACATATAATTAAATTCATCTACCACAACTGCATCAATTAATTATTTAATCTAATAATTAAATAATCAAAAATATTTATTTACTTCAATAAATATTAAGAATTAAATTACAAAAATCTCGTTCGTCACAATGATGATCTGGGTTGCTATATGTTAGATCCATAACATCTAGAGGCTCGGATTTGAAGATTTTCAAAATCAGGAAAAAAAATCAAGTTGTGTTCTGACAACAAATGTCAGTGGCCACCAATCGTTCTTTGTTACATGTTTTTATTGTTTCAAGCTTCGAATGTGTAGCCTGTTATGTGGTCTGTGACCTGGAACAAAAATCAAGCTTATATCTGGTCTACATGTCTAATTATTAATGGTCAAAAGCCGTTGACCGACATTGATCGGAAGAAATCTGGGCAGCCTAGAATATGCCCAGATCGGTTTGACAGTTTGTTCATGGCCTTGGATCTTGCAGGTGTTAGCTTATTTGTGTTGTTTGTTGTTTCTAAGTTGTTGTATGCTAGATTGACTTTATTTTCAAGCTTTAATATCATCTAAACATCATTCATATTGGATTTTGTGAATGATCAAACCAAGCAGGAAGAACACGAAATATGTTTTCTGGGTAACCCAGAAAACGTATGATCATGTATTCTGACAAGGTTTGACCGGTTCGGATCTGAAGATTTTGTTGTGATTTTGTTGATGTTGTGTAATAGATCTATTCTGTCACATGTCAGCTATACACTACAACCTTTAAATCACTAAAACATCACATATATTTCAAGTTGTGGAAGCCCAAATATGGTTTGTCGAACTGTTCTTCATTTCTGTGTAACCTAAAAAATGAAGAACAGGTCTGATAGCCACTTTAGAGGCTCAGATCTCCTTTGGTGTGCATGTTATGTCTATGTTTGTTGTTGGATAATGTAGTCCTACACTAGTACTACAATATCTGACTAACAACATGCCCAGAAACATAAGGATCTGACCAGAAAGCTTGGTCAAACTAAGCCCCTCGAAACTGTCTATGAAGATCTGGGTTTGCATGAAGGACATGAAGAACAACTATAGCGACAGTTGTGTCACTATATGTGGTCTTTAGCAACAGATTAATTAGAAATATTATATTTATATTAAATAATTATAGAAAATTAGTTATTAATTATTAAAAATACAAAATAAATTATTAAAAATTATTCTAAAGTCTAAAAATTAGTTTTTAATTATTTTTAATATATTTCATAAATATTTAATATTTTTGAAATATTAAAGGTATTTAATTTATTTAATTATTATATTAAATAAATTTTTTAAAAATGATTTTAATATATGAAAAATCATTTAAAATTATATAATGATATAAGAAATTATTTTAAGTTATTTTTAATGACTTTTAATATTTTGTGATGAAATTCATTAATAAATAAATATTAATGATAATTAAATTATTTAATAAATGAATTAAATAAATTAATTAAAAATGATTTTATCATATCAAAAATCATTTTAAATAATAATAAGGTATTTTAAGATATTTGAAGTTATAAAATATAACTATTAATATTTAAAGGTAAATTTCATTAATTAATTATTATTAATGATATTAAAGTTACTTAATAATTATATTAAATAAATTAGTTTAAAAATAATTTTAATATTAGAAAACTAATTTTAGATGAAAATAAAGGGTTTATTAATATTTTAAGTTATAACATATGATTTACAATATTTAAAGGAAAATTTCATCAATTATTTCCTATTAGTGGTATTAAAGTTATTTGGTAATTATATTAAATAATTTAGTTGAAAAATGATTTTAATATTATAAAAATCATTTTATATGAAAATAAAGTGTTTAAAGATATTTGAAGTTATAAAATATAACATTTAATATTTAAAGAATAATTTCATTAATAATTTAATATTAATGATATTAAATTTATTTAATAATTATATTAAATAAATATTTTAAAATTTGTTTTATTAATTTAAAAATTATTTAAAAATAATATAAATTAATTAAAAATATTATTATGTTATACTTAATGACTTTTAATATTTTGATAAATAAAACATTAATACTTTAATATTAATGATAATTTTTTAAAAATAATTTTTAATTATTTTAAAAATCATTTAAGGGTAATATTAATACTTTAAAAGTATTTTGAGTTATTATAAATAACTTTAATATTTTGACAATGGTTTCATTAAATAGTTTAATATTAATTAAATATTAATGATAATAAAATTATTTAATAATGATTCCGATGTTTGAAAATTCATTATAAATTATATTATAATAAATGTTTAAAAATTACTATAAGTCATTTAAAAATAATTTGACTGATACTAAGTTACAGGATAGAGTCTTAGACTCGATAATTATCCTATAAAGATGTCGGTACACCGACATGTTTCAAAAATTAATCTGGACTTAGATATTTTGACTGTATTTAAGTTTGTTTGTGATCTAGTAACTGCTTAACTTATGTGACAATTTGATTAGGTTATGTGCTGACTGCAATAAGCAGTGCTATGTGTTGAGATATGTTATTCTAATCAGTAAAATGATCTTATTAATGGTAGGTTTTGATATAAAAGATAAAACTAATTAAGTTACGTACTATAAGCAGCAGACCAGACAAGTATCTTACATTTCCATTTCCTTTATGCAATGGACATGAGTATGAAGTTTCAAAATTATATTATTATTGTACTAGAATATTAATTTTATTATCGTATATATTATATCCGATCATTGTTTATCAACATGATATTATATTATATAACTCATATATATATTCTGTTCGTTAATTTCGAAATATGGTTATACAAGTGTCCTCACTTGGATAATCATTGTAGTTAAACACATGTTGATATATATATATATATATATATATATATATATATATATATATATATATAAGTCGTCTAAGCTATTTGACTAGCTAGACCCAGATTCAGAAATACCGTTGAATATGATAAAACTTTTTTGTATCCAATCAAATTGTTTTGGTTCGAATTCCAGACTAAGTACGAACATCCCGATCACGGGAAAACTTTTATGCGCTCAAGGCGGACAGAATGAACGATCATATCGTTCTTGCAATGCAATATTGATCAATACAGGGCTCATTGGGATGATCACCCTCGCGCCCGTAAGTTATGACGGTTTGCTGATGAAGTTATGCTAAACCTTATCGAAAATTTAAATCAATGTTCATAGTATGTCACTTAAACCCCCTTTATAGTCAATACGTAGTTTAAAAAATTTGAGATCAAATTGTTATGTTATTATTATCAGATCAGTTTACTTCACAATTATTGAATCGTTGTAGAAGTGATGTATAAAGAAAATATTTAATCCATTCAGCTAAATATAATTATAATTGCTATTACTTGATGGGCACTAAAATGCACATCCTTTCTTATTTTAAATGTTTTCAGCTAAGTGTGAAGAACCAGAAAGCTCATGCAGAAACAAAGGAAAATAAAACCTAACCAAATAAGATTCGTGGTAGTTTATGTATTAGTTCGATATTATTAAGACAAGTATGATATATATTATCTATCATATATTGTAATGAATGTTTAAAGGTCTCGTACCTGGGGATTAGACCCTGATGATATATAAATTAAGTTTATCTTTATATTATTGTTATTATTCTTAGTACTATTCCGCTCATAAAAATGGTATCGTGAAGCACCGAGTTTGGGTTTTAAGCACCCGGATTTGGGAGCTTTACAAGTTGGTATCAATGCTATAATCATGAATTTACGAAGAGCCCCGAGCCTCTCACTGGTGACTTCTTTGTGTGGAATGCACCAAATCCAGACTCTCCGTAGGGGACGCCGATTCAGTTGGTGGCATTCTTAGTACTATTCCGCTCATAAAAATGGTATCGTGAAGCACCGAGTTTGGGTTTCAAGCACCCGGATTTGGGAGCTTTACAAGTTGGTATCAATGCTATAATCATGAATTTACGAAGAGCCCCGAGCCTCTCACTGGTGACTTCTTTGTGTGGAATGCACCAAATCCAGACTCTCCGTAGGGGACGCCGATTCAGTTGGTGGCAAGCTGATATGTACCCTTGTAAGGTGCTATGGTTGGAAGCACCATGAAAGTTACAAGTTGGTATCAGAGCTTTAGGGTTAAAAATCTTAGATGGGCTAGATCTTAGGCTATAACCTTAGAACAGAGGGAAACGTTAAAAATGTAAATAACTCATATAAAGTTTAAAAAGAGATGAATTGGATAAATTCATCGTCAAACAAAATAAAAGATAACTTATATAAAAATTATTGTTTGTTGTGTGTATAGACTATATGCTAATCAGGATAATTTATATGTGTAGATGTCTGGTAGAAAAGGCTTGTTATATGAATATAGCATGAAGAATGATCAAACTCATACACCTGAGCTGATATCGAAGTCAATAGCTGAAATAGAGGCTCATAATGAAAATAACTCGGACGATGTGGTTATTGTAGAAAATGTAGTACCAGATCCGGAGATGGTGGAGCTGATAGATAGTGATTCGGACACTAAAGTTGAAGCTGAACAACCATCAATGGAGGTGTATGATGTAAGGAACAAGGTTTCTTCTCTGGAAAGGCTGTGGGAAATAGACAAGTTGTTAAATAATCAATTGCGTCAATCGTTAATAAAAACAATGGAAGAATAAGATAAGCTTTAAATTCAAATTGATCGAATGAGAGACACAAACAACACATCGTGTGCAGCTCCGAGCAATAAGGGGAAAAGAAAGATAGGAGATCATGACTTAGGAAAATCCGGTAACAAACAAGAGGACGCTAACAAAATAGAAAAGTGTACAAACTGTGACAAGAAACATGAAGGCGTGTGCAGGAAAGGGAAAAAGATATGTTACATTTTCGGACATAGGGGACATACCTCTCATCATTGTCCCGACTTTATGTTAGGCGCATGTTTTATTTGTGGGATGGAAGGTCATTGAGCGAAGGGTTGTCCAAGAAAAAAGGTTTAGTAAATAGGTAGTATAAGTTCTGTTGTGTAGGCGTGTTTAATGTAATATTTGTGCTTAATATGTCTGTGTAATGTAATATTCTAAAACTTTTGTATTAATCAAGGTTGTAAATCCTGACTTTTGTAGTCATAGAGGGATAGCTGATGTTTAAAGCAATATGTGCTATAATATTAAAAGTATTTTGAAATCGTTTAATAAATATGAATATATGTTTAAGTAATGAAACAAGTTTAATATATTAAACTTTTATGATAAGGCTTAGAAAGTAAATTAATAAAGAATAATTTATGAGAACGCCACCGAGACAAAAACGAAACTAAAGGATAGAAGAACCTGTCAACGAAACCGGAGAATAACCAGACCTGATATAGAATTTCTCGAATGTGATCGCTCAAGCTATGCAGAATGGAATACCAGCCGCGGGAAATCAGCCAGACAATCAATTGACGAATTTCAAAGGCTTCAAGGCCGTCGTACTGTCAGGATCTAGAAGATCAACTGATCCCGTTAACGCGTGTGTGATAACTAGGGTAACGGAGGGACAAAAGAAAACTTTTGCCACCTATACGATGAAAGAAGATAATTTCGATAATACCAGAATTAGGTCGGGAGTGTGTTTAAAAATAAAGTTTGTGTGCTATAAGTGTGGGCAGGAGGGACATATCTCTCATAATTGCCACAATCCAAGAGTGTATAGTGGGTATTTTATTTGTAAATCAATGGAGCATAAGGTGAAAGACTGTCTAAGAAGGATAAGGGAGGCAAAGAATATGAATACGAGGAAAGGCAGTAGGACATTGGTGATAACTGGACCGATTTCAATAAACAAATCAACAAAATCAACCGTGGGAGTCTTCAGCATAAATGTACAAGATACGGTAGCAGCCGGGGATGAACTCCGGGTATTATTCGAACAAATTTTATTTTCTTATATACGATTTTCATATATATATATAATGAATTATTTTATAAATTATTTTGAAGGAGGAATTTGAGTTCTTTTAGAAATCAAATTTCTGTTTAATCAGATAGACAAGCTTTATGTGATCAATAGTTAAAGATCAGTTCAATCAATTATGGTCGAGATCTAATTACAATGACTGTATATGTTATGTACCCTTGTATATATATGTTCTAAAACGATGATTTCGGGGACGAAATCTTTATAAGGGAGGGTGAATGTAACAACCCGATACTTTCTATATAAATAAATTAGAAATTTTGCGTATAATTTTTTTATTTTATTTTAAAGATGAGGATTTGTACAAGATAAGGTTTATGTGTATTTATGTGATAAATAAAAATATATTTATTACATGAATATTTACAAATAATTTTATTTTAAAGTTATTGATTATTATAAATTATATTCTTATAATAATTAATTTTATAGCAGAAATGTTTTTATTAATTATTTTTTCATGAAAATATAATTATATATTATTTAAATAATATATGAAATTATTTTTAGAATAATTATAATAATTATTTTATTATATGAATTTTAGTATAGATTGTTAAGTTAATTATTTTACCTTAATTATTAAGGTTAAATATGGAGGATAAATCAGATATAGAATCCAAACCCTAATTTTTGGATTTTGGTTAATGGATGAGAATAATAATATAATATTAAGTATATTTTGATTTTTAGTGCTATAAATATGTACGGTATGTACGTACTATCAATGATTAGTGTATTATGAACAAACCCTAGCAATATTTATATAAACCCTAGTTTTACCGTGCTAAACCCTAATTTGAGATCCAAATTATAGTACAAGATTGTTTTATAATTGTGTTATGTGTTAAACGATGTGTAATTTTAGGTAAAGCCTTTTATTATGGAAAACCATAATTATAAAATAAAACCCTAATTTCTGAAATTTAAAAACCATAAATTGAAATATAAGCTGGAGTTTTTGCTAAGGAATAAATTGTGTTAATGTGATTAATATCATGTATGTGCGATTTTATTGTTAATTGGGGAAAGACTAATTAGTATTTTAAAACCTAATTAACATTTTGAAATATTAATACTAAGAAACCCTAATTTCTATATTAGGTAACCCTAATTAGTAATTATTAAACATAATTACAA
This sequence comes from Panax japonicus, assembly GCA_020205505.1. Lineage (NCBI taxonomy): Eukaryota > Viridiplantae > Streptophyta > Magnoliopsida > Apiales > Araliaceae > Panax > Panax japonicus. Next base: position 33,564,117 of record CM035107.1, read on the forward strand.
ATTTTAAACCATAATTACTAAATTAGCAATGTTAATTGTAATTAGTGATATTAAACCCTAATGTTCTTGTATAAAGTAATTAGAAAACTAATCTAATTTAGAAAAACCTAATTAAAAATTTTAGAAACTAAAATTTTACATTTTTTAAACCCTAATTGCTAAATCTTTGTAAATGGTATATGCTAAACCCTAAGGGTTTGTCAAGATTAAAAATGGCCATTAAATTTTCAAGCGAAAAGACTAAAATGCCCCTCTTGAATTATTTGAGATAACTTGTATATCTAGAAATAATGGAGTGGGTGAGCTAACATTGACTTTCCATGTGACACAAAACCTCCAGCACATTAAGCTAGATCAGCCAATACATGCATCGTACACTTGTATATATAGATTGGAAGAGAGAGAAAGTCATTTGTTAACTTACTTTTGCACAAACTCTCAAACTAAGCTTTCTCAAGCTCTCACCTCTGAAATTCAGTATCATATCAATCCCAGGTCAAAGCCCCACTAATACACATCACAAATCAGTAGCCAAGAAATCAGAATTGATCATTAAAGGTATAAAAACCCTAGCTATAATCTGACCAAAAATCTGTTGTTAGATGTAAGATTTTTTTTGTTAATCATGTTATATAAGTTGTATAATGATGATCTGGGTTGCTAGATGTTAGATCCATAACATCTAGAGGCTCAAATTTGAAGATTTTCAAAATCTAGAAAAAATTCAAACTGTGGTCTGACAACAAATGTCATTGGCCACCAATCGTTCTCTGTTACATGTTTTTGTTGTTTCAAGCTTCAAATGTGTAACTTGTTATGTGGTCTGTGATCTGGAAAAAGAATCAAGCTTATATCTGGTCTAGTTGTGTAATTATTAACTGTCAAAACACGTTAACCGGCATTAACGGGAAGAAATCTTGGCAGCCCAGAATATGCCCAGATCGGTCTGACAATTTGTTCATGGCCTTGTATCTTGCAAGTGTTAGCTTATTTGTGTTGTTTGTTGTATCTGAGTTGTTGTATGCTAGATTAACTTTATTTTCAAGCTTTAATATCATCTAAACATCATTCATGTTGGATTTTTTGAACGGTCAAACCAAGCAGGAAGAACACGAAATACATTTTTCGGGTAACCCAGAAAACGTATGATCATGTATTCTGACAAGGTTTGATCGGTCTGAATCTGAAGATTTTATTGTGATTTTGTTGATGTTGTGTGATAGATCTATTATGTCACATGTTGGCTACACACTGCAACTTTTAAATCACTAAAACATCACATATATTGCAAGTTATGGAAGCCCAAATATGGCTTGTCGAACTATTCTTCATTTCTGGGTAACCCAGAAAATGAAGAACAGGTCTCACAACCACTTTAGAGGCTCAGATCTCCTTTGGTGTGCATGTTATGTCTATGTTTGTTGTTGGATAATGTAGTCATACACTAACACTACAATATCTGACTAACAACATGCCCAGAAACATCAAGATCTGATCAGAAAGCATGGTCAAACTAAGCTCCTCGAAATTGTGTATGAAGATTTGGGTTTGTATGAAGAACATGAAGAACAACTATATTTAATATATTTCATAAATATTAAATATTTTTGAAATATTAAAGGTATTTAATTATGATATTAAATAAATTATTTAAAAGTGATTATAATATTTGAAAAATCATTTAAAATTATATAATGATATAAGAAATTATTTTAAGTTATTTTTAATGACTTTTAATATTTTGTGATGAAATTCATTAATAAATAAATATTAATGATAATTAATTCATTTAATAAATGAATTAAATCAATAAATTAAAAATGATTTTATCATATTAAAAATTATTTTAAATAATAATAAGGTATTTAAAGATATTTTAAGTTATAAAATATAACTTTCAATATTTAAAGGTAAATTTAATTAATTAATTATTATTAATGATATTAAAGTTACTTAATAATTATATTAAATAAATTAGTTAAAAATGATTTTAATAATAGAAAATTCATTTTAAATGAAAATAAAGAGTTTATTAATATTTTAAGTTATAACATATGACTTACAATATTTAAAGGTAAATTTCATTAATTATTTCCTATTAGTGGTATTAAAGTTATTTGGTAATTATATTAAATAATTTAGTTTTAAAATTATTTTAATATTATAAAAACTCATTTTAAATGAAAATAAAGTGTTTAAAGATATTTTAAGTTATAAAATATAACTTTTAATATTTAAAAAATAATTTCATTGATAATTTAATATTAATGATAATTAATTTAATATTAATGATATTAAATTTATTTAATAATTATATTAAATAAATAGTTTTAAAATGGTTTTATTAATTTAAAAATCATTTAGAAAGGATATAAATGAATTAAAAATATTATTAAGTTATACTTAATGACTTTTAATTTTTTGATAAATACAACATTAATACTTTAATATTAAGGATAATTATTTAAAAATGATTTTTAATTGTTTTAAAAATCATTTAATTATTTACATGTTTCAGAAATTGATCTGGACTTAGATATTTTGACTGTATTTATGTTTGTTTGTGATTTAGTGACTGCTAAACTTATGTGTCAATGTGATTAGGTTATGTGTTAACTGCAATAAGCAGTGCTATGTGTTAAGATATTTTATTCTAATCAGTAAAATGATCTTATTAATGATATGTTTTGACATAAAAGATAAAACTAAGTTGATTACTATAAGCAGCAGACCAGACAAGTATCTTACCTTTGCATTTCCTTTATGCAATGGACATGAGTAAGAAGTTTTAGAATTATATTATTCTTGTACTAGAATATTAATTTTATTGTCGTATATATTATATCCAATCATTGTTTATCAACATGATATTATATTATATAACTCATATATATAAATATAATGTTCGTTAATTTTAAAATATGGTTATACAAGTGTCCTCACTTAGATAATCATTGTTGTTAAACACATGTTAATATATATATAAGCCGTCTAAGCTATTTGACCAGCTAGACACAGATTCAGAAATACCGTTGAATATGATAAAACCTTCTTGTATGGAATCAAATTATTTTGGTTCGGATTCCAGACTAAGTATGAACATCTCGATCACAGAAAAAATTTTATGCGCCTAAGGCAGACAAAGTGAACGATCATATCGTTCTTGCAATGCAGTATTGATCAATAAAGGGCTCATTGGGATGATCACCCTCGCGCCCGTAAGTTATGACGGTTTGCAGATGAAGTTCTGCTGAACCATATCGAAAATTTAAATCAATGTTCATAGTATATCACTTAAACCCCCTTTATAGTCAATACGTAGTTTCAAAAATTAGAGATAGAATTGTTATGTTATTATTATCGGATCAGTTTACTTCACAATTATTGAATCGTTGTAGAAGTGATGTATAAAGAAAATATTTAATCCTTTCAGCTAAATATAATTATAATTGCTATTACTTGCTGGACACTCAAATGCTCATCCTTGCTTAATTTAAATGTTTTCAACTAAGTGTGAAGAACCAAAAAGCTCATGCAGAAACAAAGGAAAAGGAAAGCTAACCAAATAAGATTCGTGGTAGTTTATGTATTATTTCGATATTATTAAGACAATTATGATATATATTATCTATCATGTACTGTAATGAATGTTTAAAGGTCTCGTATCTGGGGATTAGACTCTGATGATATGTTAATTAAGTTGATCTTTATATTATTGTTATTATTATTAGTATTATTTCGCTCATAGAAATGGTATCGTGAAGCACCGAGTTTGGGTTTCAAGTACCCGGATTTGGGGGCTTTACATATCCTAGTAAGACCATAGGCGTCCATTCACAAAGGAGTTCAAAAATATTTCAAATAATTATGAGTCATGAACGTTCCATGTGCATGAGTTTTAAGAACTCACGCCTAATCTTAATATTCTTTATCTTAATCTTAATAGTCTTTATCTATCAAATATGATATGAGAAAAGAATCACCTTCTCACCATAAGCATATCGATAGCGCGACACCGACATTCCATTGATTATCATTGTGAGGAATGGAGCGTGAGCACAAAGCCTCCACCAACACAAAGGTTTGTACAACTCATCTCTCACATAAGTCCGTAACTGAAATCTAACTTAACCCTATCTCACATTAAACTTGTTCTTTGCTCGATATGAATTCTTCAGATCTTTTCACATACAACTCCTCATGATTTCATATCATACCAGTTCATAATACAATCTCTTATATCATCAAGCTATACACACTTAGTCATTGAAGACTATTTATCACTTTATAACTCAATCTGATCACGTCGTGATCATCAATTTACCTTAGGGTTCTTTCCCCATCATCAACTAAACACCACTCGAGTTCATTCTTATTATCTTTGTCATATAGACACCATCTTAACATTTTTATTAACGGAGTTGGGAAACTCCTGAATTATCATTCTCTTAGATAATTCAAAATTCTTCTTTGAATCTTAACTTATATATTTTAATCTTTATCTTTCTCTCTCTTAGGTTATAGCCTAAGGTACACTTACCTAAGTTTATAACCTACAACTTTGATACCAATATGTGACGCCCCCAAATTTGGGTCCCTTCGAACCACGAATCTAGTCCGCCACAATACTACTATTGCCAAACTATTTATATTTTATTCATAACTTAATGAATAAACTTACTTATTACGATTTAGAATATAAATTCTTTCCGTTTCAAGGATCTATGTAATGACCCCAAACTTTATAAGTTTCACAATTTGGTCATTTACTATTCTTGTATTACATCACATTCGATATTATATAAATATGCGGAATAATTTAAACATTTTCAATCTCCTTTTAAAATAATTCTTTTATTGATATCTTAACTTGAATCAATTATATACCCTTGAATCAAATTATGTTATGATTCATTCTATTCGAATTACTGTATAAATTTTAAAATCTCGATTCGAATTTCTCTAAATATCACATAGTACAACTTTACAAGCTAACATATGTTACACATCGTAACTACTATCAAGTATATCTACTAGAACTTAGACATGGTTCAAGAACATATATTTAATTAAACAAATCAATCTCCTTTGATGTGACTTAAATTTATCAATCAAGTAGTACGTAACCTTTACTGTGTGTCCTTAACATGCAAAAGTTGTTATTTGCAAGGGTGAGCTCAACAGCCCAGCAATTCTAACAGTTTTCAAGTGGCACATAGCATATAATAGCATATTCAGTTCATGCATTCATAATCAATTAACATTTACTACGCATGTTACTTTTTATATAACAGGCATCAAGATTTATACCACAAGCATATCATCAAAGATCAACTTTCAACATTCATACATATCTCATATGCATTTAATATATATACATCGACATTATCATACCATATTATAATTCACTGATAGTTATAGAATTCGTATATCAAATAGGAACTGAAAGACTTGCCTAATTCGTAGTTTATGAACTACGACTTAACTGCTTAACGCTTATCTGCACTTCGTGTATTCCTACACATTTATATAATCATGGATTCATATCCATTAGTAACATATTTCATGCATTCTCAATGTAATAACAATGTTACATTTTTTTCTAACTAAGTTCGAAAAACCTACATTTCACTTTCTCATCATACTCTTAGAATAGCTAGGTATGTATAGGTATACCTTAATAACTCGCACATGACATCAACATCTGTATATATCAATCACACACTTGACTCGCTATGTGATCGTCATATTTAAAACTCGTATAGGTAAGTTCAAACGTACACATAAACATCTAACTTAGTCGTAACTTCATACAACATCACCTATACTATATATTCATAGCACAATTTAGTTTGTAAGACATTACCGATCCAAACAACGTATCATTGCTTAATATATTAAAAGTATTCCTTTGGACTTAACTTTTGAAAATCATAATTAACAGTCACCTTTATCACATAGCATGTTTCTTAACACATAACATAGCATACTGATCATATATTTACATCCTAAAGAGGTCATATAAGCATGCTCCAACATCAGATCAAAAACACATCAAATAACTGATTGCAGTATGGCGCAAATACGCCATGTCTAGGCTTATGGACGGTGCAGCTGCGCTGTCCCCTGGCCAGACCAGGGCTGAGCTTTGCACTTCCTATTTCTGTCCAAACTTTAACATACATATATACTAATACTCTATCTTATATACATGTTAGAGGTGCTCACATAAGCACATGACTACTCTTGAGTTCATTCACTAGAAGCTTTAACTTACAACTTACATGGTATTATATCATAACAAGACCATATAGCTACCATGTTTTATAACTTGGCTATATGTCCACATAGTGGTTTCACGATCTGTTAATACATATGCTTATAATGCTCATATTATTTTTTCGCAACTATCGTTGTTCACCCTTCAAATCATACTTTAAACTCATGTTTGGGTTAGTTATCAACATGTTCAATTTATACTAATCCTATCTAAGAATATTATAGTCATAACATGACATCCTAACCCTTTAGAATCTAGATACTCAAGTAATGCAACTAGATTTTGGAAATATGTTCAAGGTTGCTTTTGATATCACTTTATCATGAATGATGAAATATAGCACATATCAGACAACTTTAAAACTCTTATCATAAGTAAATAAGTCATGTTAGCATCTTTTCAAGTTAAGAAACTATATCTTGTAGCATTCATGTCCATTAGCTTATTAAACTTGAAAATTTCTCTAACACAAGACTTAACAAGTTTAGTCATGTACACGGACACCATAAATATTATATCATGCTCATTTACATCTGAAATCAATCATGTATGTGGACTACTAAGTTAAGAATTAGTAGAACATGCATTACCTCAAAGTGTGTTTTCAAAACTTTAAGTTTTCATTACAAATCTCTTACTAAATCTTGTTGATCACTTCATACCACACAAGAAATCTTTGTATATCATGTTATTCCCCTTTTAAGATATATATTTAGGCCATAACACCACTTCCACAACACACAGCATAAACAAAACTAGCAACTGATTCTGAGGTACGGCGCAGCTGCGCTGCACCCCAGTATAACCAAGGCGCAGCTGCTCCAGGTCGAGTTCAGAAGCAATATACATGCTCTGTTTTGCAGCGAAAATTCTAACTTTGTTTCTATCGATTCAAGCATGCTTCAAACCTTTACTAAAGTGTTTATACATACTAGTAAACTTCCTAAACACCTTATAACATGATTATTCATATCAATTAACAAATGAATTCATGAATTTTCAATAATCAAACAATACCCATCTCAAGAACATAATTAGAATTTATACATTCTTGAGCTTGAATTGAACTTCCTACACTCTGGGTATGCTTCTAAAGTAGCTCAACAACTTATACTCTACATATAGAATTACTAGACAAGCTTCAAGCAACACAAAAACTTAAAACAAGCTTGTATTTATAGAAAGAGCATAGACTAGACCTTGGCATTACACAAAGGTTTGATTCGTAGTGTAATGGAGGGACACATTGGTTAATCAAGAGTTGATCAACCACCCTTACCAACCCTCTTCTTAGCAAATAATCATCTATTCAATAGCCTTTTTGGAAAAATACGTAACTTAACTTCTAAGTCACTATTCATGTGTAACACCCTGGAAAATCGAACCATTTGTGAATACGTTTACAATGCATAATAAAATATTAAGTGTTATTATTATGTGTTAATAAGATGTATTTCATTCTAGAAACTTGAGACGTCGAAACATCATAGTATTTGAAACACGTGAGGCAATTAAATTATTTAAATTTCCAAGACGAAAATAAAAGCTTTTCGAGAAAGTTTACAAAAAACACTATTCATCGGTTATCGCTCGAGAATTATTTTTGAACTTCCGAGAAATACGTAATGTTATAATTTAGAGGCAAGATGGATTATGTAATAATAATCTAAGTATGGAACACGTGATATTTCGCATGCGTGTGTAATTTGAGAACATTAAGGATTTAAAATCCAAATGAATTAAACTTGTGGACTATTGCATGAAGTACAAGTCCAATTGTATTAAGGGGAAAGCCCAATGTGTAACAATGTTTAGCCATGTAATTATTAATGTGAAGCCCAAAATAGATTAATGCAAGCCCACAAGAACTAATCGAATTAATTAAGCCTAAGCCCAAAGGATGATCCAATGGGTAAATTAAGATCCATGGAGCAACCCATGGGTGAATTGGAGAGTAAGACTTTTATGTGGTGGCCAAGTATATGATGTAGGGAGCAAGTTTACTTAATGTCCAAGTACTGAATAGTAAGGAGGTTAGTGAGGAGGTGGGATGTCCTAATGACTATTAAGCCCTAACCATGGAAAGTCTATAAATACCAAGCCTTTCAAGTCATTTGGTGTTTGTTAGTTTCATCTGTGACGCCCCCAAAATTAGTTATACATCACCCATCTTGAGTCGCCAGATACATGGTACAGAGTTCAAATACAACTTAATAATACAACTGTCATGTACAATACGACAAAACATAAACTGTGAGTTTGAATACAAATATTGTCTACTACAGAGTATACAAACTCAAAAGGAGTCCTCATTACAATTATTATCACACTAGTTCACATAATAGTGAGGACTACTAATGCACCATCTAGGACCATCATTCCGTTCCCCGAGACTACAGAAAGTCTGGCTTCGGTGCATTCCAAGACTTGGATAGTACATCACATTGATATCTATCAATTTACTTCTGGCTTGATATGACAATGATTGACTTTAGTGGTTTGGTTGCTTAAATTTTCATAACAGGTTGGTTAGGAATATGAAAGCTAACAACCTTACGAAAAGCATGATGAGTAGTTAACCAATCTATTCATAAAATCACATCAAAGGCAAGTATTTTCAAAGAGATACGATCGACAGGTAACGTGTAAGTGTTGATTTGAACAAGATTTATAAATAGTGGAGGTAACAAAGGATTCTCCCAACAGATATATCAAAGTCTAACTTCTCCAGAGTTAACTTAAAACATTGAACACAACTAGGTGAAATAAAAGAGTAAGTAGAATCGGTATCTAACATGGTATAGACTTCGCAAGAGTTTATGACTAATATATCCGTGATAATTTTATTCAGGTTCCTCGTCATGAAAAAAAAATGCTCTCTCTTAAACTACCGACTTTGGCTTGTCTGGGACATCCTTTGGCATCACTATCCCAACTGGAATTGACTTCACCATACAACAAAATTGAGCTAGGTGACGTTCTCTTCTGCAATTAAAACACGTTTTGGATTGCTGCATACAGTTTGGATGGATGTGTCCCTCCAATCCGCATTTGAAGCATATGATAGGTGGTCGTTCTCCTTCCTTAACAACGGGTGCTGGTGCTAACGTCTTTCCATCATTGTTGAATCTCTTCTTCTTGAAATGTCCATTCTTATTGTTTTGGCCATGATAACCACCGAAGTGGTTACCATTTCTGACATGTTGATTCCCTCCATGCTTATTGTCACCGCTTTGATGACTGTTATCACCAGTATTATCATTTTACTCGCTGCTCTCTTTTGGTTTGGTTAACTCATTATCGCGCTCAATTAAATGAGCCCTATTAACAACATCTGAATACAAACACAGTTTATGAGAGATAAGATATTGACGTATCTCCGGCTTCAAACCTCTTAAAAACATCCGCGTCATTCTCTCTTCATTATCAACCAAGTGGGACGCAAATTGGGACAACTCGGTAAACTTGGCTTCGTACTGCGACACGATCATGTTATTTTGCTCCAACTTGATAAATTCCACCTCCTTCATTTGACGAATGCTTTCCAGAAAGTACATGTCATTGAACAGCTCTTGGAATTTCTCCCAAGACATCTTGAGTGCGTCAGGCTGGGTATATTTTACATATTCCCACCAGTGATCTGCCTCTTCACGCAACATAAAGGTGGCAAAAAGAACCTTTTGATCCTCGTAGCATCCCAAGACATCAAATATCTTCGTGATCTTCTTTAACCACGTCTCCGCCGTAAGTGGTTCTGGCTTTCCCAAAAACTCCAGTGGTCTCAGTTCCTTGAATTTCTTGGCGGTGACCAACCGTGGGTTGCCATTGTTTCCTCCTACATTATGAACAGGATCCATCTTTGCCTGATGTTGCATGAATTCTAAAAAACTCCTAAACGTACCGTCATTCGTTAATTGATCAGTGTTGTTATTTACAGGAGGATTATTTCCATCCTGTTGCACATTGTCCTGATTATTGATCTATGGAGAATCAACAGTCTCCTGTGCTCCATTGCTTATCTCAACATTTTCATATGCCATTTTCAAATACTGCCACAAAACAACGGTTAATTAACATATCACATATTATCTCTATACTCTGACCGACCAATTAAATACCAAAAAAAAACTTAGGTAGGTCATACTAGCGAAGGAATTCCCCGTCTCTCCCTTCCAAGTTCTAGTCTCACATCTTAGTCAGGGATCATACCCCTAAGCTTTGATACCAACTGTGACGCCCCTAAAATTAGGTATACATCACCCATCTTGAGTCGCCAGATACATGGTACATAATTCAAATACAACTTAATAATAAAACTGTCATGTACAATACGACAAAACATAAACTGTTAGTTTGAATACAAATATAGTCTACCAGAGAGTATACAAACTCAAAAGGAGTCCTCATTACAATTATTATCACACTAGTTCACATAATACTGAGGACTACTAATGCACCATCTAGGACCATCACTCCCTTCCCCGACTCATTCCAGTTATATTCTCATTTCCTGAAGAGAACAGTGAAAGAAAGGGTGAGCTCAACTAGCCCAGTAAGAAATATTATGACTAAGATAATGCAGAATAAATTATCATTAGCCTTAAACAGTGTTAAACTGATACAATATAACAAACATCAAGTTTAACTACAGCGGAACAAGCAATCCATTGAAAGAGTTAAGTAAAGAATAAAATCTACTATCTTTTATGATTTAAAAGGTTTTTCATCACTTTTATCTCTGAGACTCAGATTAATAAAGAATCCACATCATCGAATCACCCCTGCACTACGGCCAAGGATATTCTTTAGTATCACGAAAACAATTATCAATGCACTACGGGCCAAGAATATTTGTGTATTCATTAATGGTCATGATCATGCCAACAACTGTCCATTAATGCACTACGGGCCAATGAGGACTTTTAACACATCATTTGTAACATTACGGTCATGATTACACCGAATAATCCCTGGTCATAATCACACCAAGTCCATCTATGCACTACAGGCCATAGATGACTTTCAAAAAAATTTAAACATGAGGATGATGACTATGATATAAGAATTCAATAAAACAAGTTCAAGAATTAATTTGTCCAAGAACCAATAACGTCCAAATTGTCAACATGATACTACTTTGTAGAGTAAAATTCAAGAATGCTCAGAAGAATATTTTCATGAAAAGATACTGGATGAAACACAATTATCAAGGATATTCCACTAATTTCATGGAGTATAGAAGTCAAAATTTTAACCAACTGAGTATAATAAAGAATGGAATAACAAAAGAAATCACCATGCATGCGGTACTTCACATAGACAGGTTATTCCAATAGAATACTAAATAACGGAACCAGCTCAGGCAAAATTCTCACCGACTGGATGTTCCAATAGAATAATAAAGAATGGAATAACAACAGAAATCACCATGCATGCGGTACTTCTCATAGACAAGTTATTCCAACAGAATACTAATAAGGACGGAATCAGGTCCGACGTAAAACGCACAGACAGGATATTCCAACAGAATAATAATAAAGATGGAACCAGGTCCGATGTAAAACGCACAGACAGAATATTCCAACAGAATAATAAAGACGGAATCAGGTCCGGCGTAAAACGCACAGACAGGATATTCCAACAGATTAGTAAAGACGGAATAATAGAAGAATGTCACCAAGTATAGGGTAGCCCGCGTATACAGGTTATTCCAACAGAATAATAAAGACAGAATCAGGTCCGACGTAAAACATACAGACAGGATATTCCAACAGAATAATAAAGACGGAATAATAGAAGAATGTCACCAAGTATAGGGTAGCCCGCGTATACAGGTTATTCTAACAGAATAATTAAGAATGGAATAACATAAGTTCTGTTCATGAATACAAAAGAATAACACCCCTTACGAGTACAACAAATAATAGTCCCTAACTTAGAAAGAATAATACTTGATATAGAAGTAGTGAAGTAGCAGAACATTTTTCTTCTTTTTCTCTATAGTTTCAGTGAATTCGTAAGAAATAATGAATGAATGAGCTTCTATTTATAGAAAAATAGACTGCATAGTAACTAACTCATGAACGGTCCAGATTGATTTACTTTAATCTGACGGTCTATATTTAAAGTAAAATATTTTAAGTACAAAAATTATATATTTTACTTATAATATAATAAAACGAATAAATTTATAAATGATTTTACTATGCAAACACTAAGCAGTCACTATGCAAATACTATGCATAATAAAATATAATATATTCTATTTATAGAATAACTTTATAAAAGTATTCTATTTTCTATAAAAAGATTTTCTGTATTATCACATTAATTATACCAACAAAATTGAGTGACTTATCATGTAAGCATCAATAATTAATATCGTGTGCTACTATGCAACCATGCGTATTACTGTACTTTTAACACCGGGTGTTTCAACAGTTAACGGTAAAACTTCCACCGTTATTTTCATAATGTATTTTTGTCGTTTTCTCAATCCGATAATAATTTCATTGTGGGGTCCACCAATGATTGTGCCGTTGTACGAATATTCCCTGTTAAAACGAATATTCCCCGACCAATCGAATATTATATAACAACTGGCGTACTTTGAAAAATTTATAAATATTATCCACAACTATAACATTATATCAATTTCACTCCATAATATTCAAAAATAATATTTATATAAAATTCATCTTTATTCAAAAAGTTGGGGTTTTACATCATCCAACACAAAAGCAACTTATTTGTTAGAGAAGATAAGCACTTTTAAGTCCAACCTTCATTGTTAGATTTCCAAAGAAAGAGAAGTTAGTCTTCAAATGTAATGATCGTATCTCTTCTATCTCTATCATAGTAGGGTGATAAGAGAAGTGTAACCTAATGAACATATATGCTAAGAACATATGAGGGGTGGATAAGCAATGGACTTAAGCCGAATAAGCAAGTTAAACGTAAGTAAGTTAAGAACTTGTGATGATCATATATGAACGTATAGCATATTTACATGAATGAAGTTAATATGCTAATAAGATGCAATAATGTTGCTTAAAGGACTTACATCAAGAATAAGACATAAGGAAATGAAAATCATGTATTGAAGAATTTATTAAGTTGTGAACTTATAAGAAAATAAGTCATAACCTAATTGGAATATAAGTCTTTAAATATTATAGGTTGAGATGTCTATTTATTGAAATGAATCCATGAGAATGATGAACAAATCGTTAGTAATGAAGTTGCCGGAATTCACACGATTAGACAATAATCGTCGAATTCGTGAAATTCTCGGAATGGAGGTCATATTTTGGTTTTGAACTCAAAAATGTTGGTTTCTGATGAAGACAAGTCATATTTGGCATTATAGATTTGCGGACTTAAAAATGACCAAATTTCAAGTTAGAACGAAGAAACGAGCGTTGAACGTTCATGAACGTTTATCGTTTTCATTAAAAATAACTTAATAGATTAATTTTTAGTAAACAAAGTCGATTAGATAAAATTCTTGCATGAACACGTAGAGTATGTGATTTGTGAACCGTGGGCTCTTGAACGAGCCAATTCGGACTTATAACGAAGAAGTTCGAGTCCAGAAATCTCATAATTTGAAAAATCTGTCAAAATAATTTGTGGCACAGAGTCCACGCCGCGGCGCGACTCCAAGCCAAATATCCCTCAGTGCAAAATGACGGAATCCTCAACGGACTGTTAAATACAGTGCGGAATCATGACGTCATTCTCGAAAATGTTTTCAAAAACTCAAAGTGTTTATTGAAAGAAATTTCCCGAACCAAAATTATTTTGCTGCGGAATCAAATAAGACTGAGGTAAGAAATTTTGTGCGCCTAAGGCGGATAAGAGGAACAAATCGTTCCGACCAGCAGTACTTGGCCAGTACAGGGCATATCGGGCTGATCACCCTTGTGTCCGTAAGTTATGACGGTTTGCAGATGAATTTCCATAAAACCTTTGCGAAAATGAAAAAACAACCAGTCTATACGATTTCTCAGCACAGTTTTAAAAATTTTTTTACCCTTGTGAGTGGTGTATTGGGTAGCATGTGAAATATGTGTGCACGGTGTAAGGTGTAAGGTGAATTTCGGGGACGAAATTCTTATAAGGAGGGGTGAATGTGACAACCCGAGAAATTAGACAATTATTAAAATCTTAAATGATGGATTTAAGGTCAAATAATAGACCTAGACAGAATATAAGTGTATGCGTTTAATGTTATTGGGATTGAATTTTGAGGATTTCAAAATTTGGTGAAGGATATAGGTGAATTATTCAGGATTAAGGATTTATGTGATTATGTTCTGTGTTTATGGTTAATGATGTGTTCAGAATGTGGTTAAGGGTCATGGGTTGACCAGATAAATTACATCTGTGATAAACCCTAAGTATATATTAAGAACGACAGCGTTCGAATAGAAAACCTTAACGTCTAATAAGAAACCCTAGAAATCGGTTCTGGAAACCCTAGTTTCAGTTCCGGAAGTTCGAAACCCTAATTCGGATATTGAAAACCCTAGATTGGGAATGTAATGATATGTTTAAGATTAAACGTCATTAATATTGAATTAATTAGGGAAAACCCTAATGAATTGTTTAAAATCTTAATTGATTATTTAGAAACCCTAATACCAGATCTGAAAACCCTAAATTCAGATGTTGATAAAATGAAACCTTAATCTGGGTATATAACGGAGAATTTTAATGCTTAAGTGCTATTAATTAAGTCCAATTAGGGTAAAGGCTAATTAATTAACAAACCCTAATTTCAAATTTTTGGAACCCTAATTGTTCCGTCAGAAACCCTAATTATTCAACGGTGGAATTTAATTGCTAAAATTAGCAATGCTAATTAGGAAACCCTAATCCTAATTATTTTAAATTATGAGTAATTAGAAAACCTAATCTAATTACGAATATTTAATTTCTAAAATTAGAAAATTATTTTCTATTAGGAACCCTAATTTGTGGGTTATAAACCCTAATCTGTGATTTTGACCCTAATTGCTTAATTAGTGGTGGTAATTATGAAATGCTAATCCTAATTAACAAGAATGAATTTATGATTAAGGAATTTTAATATCATTAGTAAATACTAATTATAAGTTAAAAATGTTAATTTTCTATTTCTATAACCAAAATTCGGAAAGGGTAGAAATTAAATTTTATTGCAAAGTTAAGGGATAAAATCTAAACCCTAAAATGTCCCAAACCCTAAACCCTAAGGGTTTCATCAAATGCAAAATCCTAGAAAAAAATGGAAAATACAAAAATGCCCCTTTTTGTGTATTAATTTAAATAGCTTGCAAATCTTGGCAAGATCTTGGGTTGTTGAGCAACCCTAGCTATAACCTAGCATAGCCATGTGACAATCCAACAAAATCAGCAGCAAGATCAGATCAAGCAATGATTTTAAGCAAATTATAAATGGTTTTGGAGAGAGAAAATGCACAAAAATATGACCAATCTCATTTTTGCTCTCACCAACTCCCATTCTTTCCCAAACCCACGAAATTCCAAAGTTATTTCAGCCTCAATTCAAGCCCCACGTGTACCAGAAACGGATAAAAGAATCAGATTCATGAATTAAAGCATAAAAGGTATAAAAACCCTAAATTTCGAAATCCTTGATTTTGATGTTTAATATTATGTTTGTTGGTTAAATATGTGTTATAAGGTGTCAATTAGAGATCTGGGTTGTTGGATCATGGATCCATAACACCTTGATGCTCGGATCTAATGTTTATAAAAATCTGGAAAAGTGAAAAAATAAGGCCTGACAGTCATATGTCAGGGCCTCTAGATCATTACTTGTTAATGTTTTGTTGTGTTGTAAGTTATATATTGGTAGTATGTTGTAAGGGCTTCAATATA
Organism: Panax japonicus; assembly: GCA_020205505.1. Lineage (NCBI taxonomy): Eukaryota > Viridiplantae > Streptophyta > Magnoliopsida > Apiales > Araliaceae > Panax > Panax japonicus. Next base: position 33,580,285 of record CM035107.1, read on the forward strand.
AAGCTTGAATCAAGTCCAGATCTTGTCTAGATCAAAAGTTATGATCGGTCAAACCTAGTTGACCGAGCACGAAATTTGATTTCTGGGCAAACCCAGAAATTTCCAGAATTTTTGACAAGTTTTCTTTGGCCTCTGATCTTGCGTATAACATGTGTTTTAGCCAAGTTTTTGATTGTTTAGTGTAGTCTGGTATATAGACTATATGTTAAAGTAATTAGAACACCTAGATCATAACTGGAATGGCAGGAAATTGTGGTCAAAGTACCATTGACCAACTGTTCTTGACGACATCTGGAAAACCCAGAAATCGTGAAGAACAGTTCTTGATCAATACTTTGACCGGCTTGAATCTGGTTTATCTTTTGTTGTTATGATGATCTAGTGAATTTTTGTTGTACCTTGGCATAACTACTATAGAATTAGACCTTAACATTACCTGAAACACTATTGGAACTTAGATTTAATCGAGCCATAAGATGGCCACTCGAACCTGTCTGGATTTCTGGAAAACCCAGAAATCCCAACAAGCCTCTGACAACAACTTGGCAAGCTTAGATCTTGCTGTGATGTTGTGTTATGATCAAGATGTTGGTTGTGTGTTGTAGTATTACATACATACTACGTGATCACACTTCAAATAAACCCAGAAATCATCAAGAACACAGTTTAAATTCTGGTCAAACCTACCCACTCAGTATCTGTCAAAAACACTCAAGAACACCAATGGCGACAGACAAGTGTCGCTAAAGACCTATAGCGACAGATTATTATTTATTTTTCCGGAAAATGATTTAAAATTAGAAAAAAATGGTTTTTAATTATTAAAAATACAAAATAAATTATGAAAAATTATTTTAAAGTTTGAAAAATAGTTTTTAACTATTTTGAGTATATTTCAAAAATATTTAGTATTTTTGGAATGTAAATGGTATTTATTTATTTAATTATAATATTAAATAAATTATTTAAAAATAGTTTTTAATTCATGAAAAATCATGAAAAATAATATTATGATAAAAGAAAATATTTGAAGTTATTTTTGATAACTTTTGATATTTTGTGATGAAATTCATTAATTAATCAATATTAATGATAATTAGTTTCTTTAATGGATATATTAAATAAATTAAGGAAAAATGGAATTAATGCTTTATAAAAATGATTTAAATGTTATAAAAATATTTTAAGTTATAAAATATAACTTTTGATATTTTGGCATGAAAATATTAATATTTTAATATTAATAGCAATTATCGGATAATGGATTTAAGTGTTGAAAAATCATATAATTATGATTTTAAAGTATTAAAAATACTTCGATATATTATAATTATATTATAATATTATGTAATGATTTTCATTAATATTTTATATTAAATAAATATTAATGATTAAGGTATTAAGTGGTATTTAATTAATTTAAATACGGTTCTAAGGATTGAAAAATGTTGATAAATGATAATAATTATCCGAAAATTATTACGAGCCTAGGAAAAGTGTTTTGACTGATAAGAAATTATCTGTGATAATGGTTAAGTGTTAAGTCAGAGTTTAACTGAACTTAAACTCGATATTCGTTCGACTAGACCGTCGGGATGATAGAATTGTGTCGGTTTCAACTCAGACTGCAATAGTTTGACTTGATGCTATATCTTATGTGTGTTATAGACTGATAGGCTTATGTGGTAATGTGTTTAGGTTATTCTGTGTGTATAAATATAACAGTATTATACTGTGCTGATATTATTCTAATATTGGAGATCTATATTATTAATATTAGGTCTTCAGATAAAGCGTTATTAATTGTGTTGCGGTAATCAACGGTGCAAGCAAGTTTTCTTATACTTAACTCTAATAAGAGTAGTTTCTTCAATCTTATGGTTAATCATTGTTGATTGCCACGAAAATTGTATTCTGTACATCTTGCATGTATAAGTCAGGTATGAAAGGCTGATCACCTTCATTACCAGTTGGTTCAGAAATGTTTGTTCATGTATAATATTTGTTCAGACAAAAATTTGTTCGTGCTAGTTCTCAATTATATTGATGAATTATAGCAAGCCCATTATTCATACTCTTCAATCATGATATATCGTTATATTGTTGTATTTAAACTTGTTGGGAAACTTTCATGCTCACCCTTGCTATATCATGATAAAATATTGCAGAAAAGGCGAATGCGTTCAGATACAGGTAAGGTTAAAGCCAAGTACAGCTTGGGATATAAAGTGCAGCTAGTTTGTACTAACAAATTTGATCAACATTGTTGTGTAATAGATATTTTAGGAAATGTGTATTAAGTTAAGGTTACTCGACCTTGGGTAATAGTGTGTAATGTATTATATAAACAATTTATATTTATATCTTCCGCAAATAGTTATAGAAATAGTATACCGAGTCCGCGGCGATTCGGTGCCCGGATTCGGGGCTACTACAGTTGGTATCAGAGCTGTTGGTTATGAAGCTTAGGTAGTAATACTTGAGACCAATAACCGCAGTGATTAGAATTAAGTAATAACTCAAATCGAGTTAGTGTGTCGATAAGATTCAAAGACGAATCTCGACGAGTGTAAAAACACAGAGTTCCCTAACTCTGATAATAAAGTTGAACAGTAACGGCGAATTGTGACAACCCGATATTTTCTATATAAATAAAACTGAAATTTTGCGCATAATTTTTTTTATTATTATAAGGATGATGATTTGTACAAGATAATATGTATATGTATTTATGTGGTAAATAAAAATATATTTATTACATAAATATTTGCAAATAAATTTATTTTTAGAATTATTGATTAGTATCAATTATAATTTGTATACTAATTAATTCCTTATTGGAAATGTTTTTATTAATTATTTTCTATGAAAATATAATCTTATATTATTTAAATAATATATGAAATGATTTTAGAATAATTATAATGATTATTTCATTATATGAATTTGTTCAGGAGGTTAAATTAAATATTTTAACTTAATTAAGAATGTTATTTATGCAAGATAAATCAGATATGGAATCCAAACCCTAATTTCGGGTTTTGATTAAGGAATGAGAATAATAATATTATATTGATATTTTTTAGTGTTATAGATATGTATGGTTATGTGTGTAATGTTAATGTGTGAAACAATTTTATTATATTACGACCAAACCCTAATAATATTTTATAAACCTTATTTCTGGTTATGGAATGAGGAATGGTGATAATAATATAATATTAATTATATTTTGATTTTTTAGTGCTATAAATATGTGCCGTATGTACGTGTTGATGATGATTGGTCAATTATGGTATTTAATTTCAAAACCCTAATGTTAATTGGTTAAACCCTACTTTTTTTGAAAAACCCTAATTTAAAAATAAATTGTGAGTTTAAGACTGTTATATGACGATGTTATATGATATAAATTATGTGTTATTTAATATTTTGCTAATTATAGAAAACCCTAACTTTAAATGTAAACCCTAATTATATATGATTTTCTAATAATTAAAAACCCTAATCCGGAAACCTAAACCGGAGGTTTGATCAGTCAGAAATAGTGTTATTATGATTAATAACGCGTGTGATAAACTGTAATTACTAATTAAGGAAAAACCTAGTTAGTAAATTAAAACCCTAAAATCTAGAAGCCTAATTTAATTCCTAGAAAACCCTAATTATATTATGGAAACCCTAATTTTTGGTATGATAAACCCTAATTGCTTTATTAGCAAAGTTAATCGTGATTAAGGGTAATAAACCCTAATATCTATGTATAAGATAATTACAAAATTAATTTGATTAACAAATTTATTTTGCAAAATTTTATAAACTAAAAGTTATTTATTTTTATTTATTTAATTTTTGTGCAAACCCTAAATTAGAAATTCTAGATTTTTGTTTGCTAAATTGGCTCAAACCCTAGACCCTAATATCCGAACCCTAAACCCTAAGGGTTTGTCAATTATCAATTTTGTCATTTAAATTGAATTATCCAAAGACCAAAATACCCTTTTTAGCATTTAAGAAGCTTGCTTGCAAATCTAGATAAATCTTGAGTTGCTCACCAACCTTCAACAACTCCCTTGACTTCTATTGACAGCAAATCAGCCTAATCTAGCCAATGCATTGCATCTTGTATCATATATATAGATTGGGAGAGAAAAAAAAATCATTTTGAAGCCTTATTTTTGCACAAAACTCAACCAACCCTCATTCTCTCTCAAACCAACGAAAAGTTGTAGCATTTCAGTCCTTAATACAAGCCCCGCGTCCACCATAAGCCAATCACAAACATCTTGGAGAGCTAAAATCGAAAATCAAGGCATAAAGGTATAAAAACCCTAATTTTAGAAATCCTCCGATTTGTTGTTAAATGTTGTAATTGATTGTTTAAAGTTGTATAATAAGGAGTGTATTAATGTTCTGGGTTGTTAAATTCATGACCCATAACATCAAAGTGCTTAAAATCAAAGTTTTTCCAACTTATGAAAAACTGAACTCTGTTATTTTTAGGCAAATGTCAGGGCTTATAACTCTTTACTTGATCATGATTTTTGTTGTTTAAAAGTTGTTATATGTAGTCTGTAATGTGCTCTTTAAGATGCAAAAAGAATCAAGGCCAGATCATTTGTAGATCGAAAGATATTAACGGTCAAAACCCGTTGACCAAATCTGCCAAAGTACCGAACCCGGAAAAATTAAGAACAATTTCTGTGTCCAACTTTGACCGGCCAGATCTTGCCGATGTTTTGATGTTTTTGTGTTATGATACTTTGTAATGGTAGACCTACATGTTATCTACAAACTGGAGTTGATAGATCATATAAACATTATACGAACATTAAGTTATAAGGACTCAAAGTAGGTACCTCAAATCTGTTTAATTCTGACAAGTCGAAGAACAGCGTTGTCAGGTTTTTGGAGAGCTTAAATCTCTCTGATCTGATGTTGTTTAGTCACGAAACTTGTTATGTACTTGTAGTATTACATGAGTACTACAACATGAAATCAATTTCAAGTCCAGAAACATCATGATCCGATTGGAAATCATGGTCAAAGTAGCCTACTCGGCTACTGACTTTGAGTTCTGGAAATCCTCAAGAACACCTATAACGACAGAAAGTGTCGCTATTGCCCTTTAGCGACGGTTTTAATTATAATTTCTGGAAATTAATAAAAAAATTGATAAAAATGGTTTTTAATTATTAAAAATACATAATAAATTATGAAAAATTATTTTAAAGTTTGAAAAATAGTTTTTAACTATTTTGGGTATATTTCGAAAATATTTAATATTTTTGGAATATAAATGGTATTTATTTATTTAATTACAATATTAGATAAATTATTTAAAAATGGTTTTAATTCATGAAAAATCATGAAAAATTATATTATTGTGTTAGAAAATAATTTTGACTTATTTTTGATAACTTTTAATATTTTGTGATAATTTTCATTAATGAATTAATATTAATGATAGTTAAGTTATTTATTAAATGAATTAAATAAATGAATTAAAAATGACTTTATTATATTAAAAATCATTTTAAATAATAATAAGGTATTTAAGAATATTTTAAGTTATAAAATATAACTTCTAATATTTAATGGTTAATTTCATTAATTAATGATTAATAATGATATTAAAGTTATTTAATAATTCTATTAAATAAATTAGTTAAAAAATGATTTTTATATTATAATAATCATTTTAAATGAAAATAAAGTGTTTAAAGATATTTTAAGTTATAAATTATAACTTATAATATTTAAACGATAATTTCATTAATATTTTAATATTAATGATATATTAATGATATTAAGTTTATTTAATAATTATATTAAATAAATAGTTTTAAAATGGTTTTATTTATTTAAAAATCATTAAAAAGGGATATAAATGAATTAAAAATATTTTAAGTTTTAATAAATGACTTTTAATATTTAGATAATAGTTCATTATTATTTAAATATTAATGGTAATTATTTAATAATGATTTTAGAAGTTTTAAAAATCATTTAAGGGTAATATAAGTACTTTAAAAATATTTTTAGTTATTATAAATAACTTTAATATTTTGGCAATGGTTTCATTAATAGTTAAATATTAATTAAATATTAATGATAATAGAATTGTTTGATGTTTAAATCATTTAATAATGATTCTGATATTTCAAAAATTATGGTAAATGGTAATAATTATTTTATAATTATTATAAGGTCATGAAAAAATGACATGACCGTTATTTAATTAGTCTAAATGGATATTGGTCAACTGTTTAGAGTCTTAGACTCGATAATTACCCGATAAAGATGTCGGTAGACCGACATATTTCAGAAATTGATCTGGACTTAGATAATGTGATTAGTTAACTGTTTATTTGTGATTCAATGGTTGTTAAAGTTGTGTGACAATGTGATTAGGAATGAGTTAATATTTGTTTATGATGTCATGGTTGTTGAACATGTGTGATAAGATGATTAGGTTATGTGCTGACTGCGAAATGCAGTACTATGTGTTATATTATATTGTTTTAATCGAACGAATGATTTGATTAATGATAGGTTGTGATAGAAAAGGGTAGAACTATGTTAAGAATTGTAAGCAGCGCATCAGGCAAGTATCCTAACTTTGCATTTTCTTTATGCAATGGTCAGAAGTAAAAAGTTCAGAATTATTATTATTAATGTACAGATGGTTAAACCTATATTATATACACCCTTTGATTATCAACATGTTAGTATATGATAATTCGGATATATATTCTGTTCGTTAATTTCTAGAAATGATTATACAAGTGCCCCCACTTGGATAATCATTGTATTTAATCACATGTTGATACACCTTTGTTATACATATATGTTGAATTATAGATTATTGTTGGATAAAATAAAAAAAAAATTGTCTGAAACCCTGACAAATATGAACATCCCGTTCACGGGAAAACTTTTATGCGCCCAAGGCGGATAAAGTAAATGATAACATCGTTCTTGTAATGTAGTATTGATCAATACAGGACACAACGGGCTGATCACCCACGTGTCCGTAAGTTATGATGGTTTGCAGATGAAGTTCTGTTAAACCTTTTCAAAAATAAAAACAATGTTCATAAAATGTCACTTAAACTCTATTTACAGCCAGTACGAAATTTCAAAATTTATAAGAGAGTTGTTATAATATTAATATCGGTTCAGAATACTTCACAACTATTGACTTGTTTTAAATGGATATTATAAAGAAAATATTTAAATTCTTTCAACTTATATACATATAATACTTATTGGGCACTCAAATGCTCATCCTTGCTTAATTTAAATGTTTTAAGATAAGTGTGAACAATCAGAAGGATGGGTCAAGAACAAGTGAAAAGAAAAGAAAACATATTAGGTTTACGGTGTCATATAAGTAAAGGTTGCGTACTTGGGATTAAACTCTGATAAAGGTAAGATAAGTTTGTAATTTATTTTAGTGTTATTATTATTAGTAATATTTCCGCTCATTATGTATATAAAAGGAGTATCAACATGTGATTAAATACAATGATTATCCAAGTGGGGACACTTGTATAATCATTTATAGAAATTAACGAACAGAATATATATCTGATTTATCATATACTAACATGTTGATAATCAATGGGCGTATATAATATAGATTTATCAATCTGTACAGTAATAATATAACTTTGAAACATTCTTACACTTGTCCAATGCATAAAGAAAATGCAAAGGTAGGATACTTGCCTGATGCACTGCATACAATTATGCAACTTAGATTTATCTTTTCTATCACAACATATCATTAATCAGATCATTTTACTGATTAGTATAACATAACGTACACATAACACTACCTATTGCAGTCAGCACATTCCTTATTTACATTATAACACATGTTCAACAATCATTGACTCACAAACAAACATCAACACATTCCTAATCACATTGTCACACAACCTTAATAACCATTTAATCGCAATTAAACAGTTAACTAATCACATTATCTAAGTCCAGATCAATTTCTGAAACATGTCGGTCTACCGACATCTTTATCGAGTAATTATCGAGTCTAAGACTCTAAACAGTTGTCCAATATCCATTCAGACTAATTAAATAACAGTCATATCATTTTTCATGACCTTATAATAATTATAAAATAATTATTACCATTTACCATAAATTTTGAAATATCAGAATCATTATTAAATGATTTAAATATCAATCAATTCTATTATCATTAACATTTAATTATATTAAAACTATTAATGAAACCATTTTCAAAATATTAAAGTTATGTATAATAACTCAAAATATTTTTAAAACATTTATATTACCCTTAATTGATTTTTAAACATCTAAAATTATTATTAAATAATTACCATTAATATTTAAATATTAATGAACTATTTATCCAAATATTAAAAGTCATTAATTATAACTTCAAATATTTTTAAATCATTAATATCCTTTTTAAATGATTTTTAAATAAATAAAACTATTTTTAAACTATTTATTTAATATAATTATTAAATAAACTTAATATCATTAATCATTAAATAAATATCATTAATATTAAATCATTAATGAAATTATCCTTTAAATATTAAAAGTTATATTTTATAATTTAAAATATCATTAAACACTTTAAAATGATTTTTAAAATATTAAAATCATTTTTAAACAAATTATTTAATATAATAACTAAATAACTTTAATATCATTATTAATCATTAATTAACAAAATTAACCATTAAATATTAAAAGTTATATTTTATAACTTAAAATACTCTTAAATAGCTTATTATTATTTAAAATGATTTTTAATATAATAAAATCATTTTTAATTTATTTATTTAATTTATTTAATAAATAACTTAACTATCATTAATATTGATTTATTAATGAAAATTATCACAAAATATTAAAAGTTATAAAAATAACTCAAAAATATTTTCTAGCACAATAATATAATTTTTTCATGATTTTTTTATGAATTAAAATAATTTTTAAATAATTTATTTAATATTGTAATTAAATAAATTAAATATTTTTAATATTCCAAAAATATTAAATATTTATGAAATATATCCAAAATAATTAAAATATAATTTTTGGAGTTTAAAATAATTTTTTTTAGAATTTATTATGTATTTTTAATAATTAAAAACAATTTTTATCAATTTTTTTTATTAATTTATGGAAATTATAATTAAAGCCGTCGCTAAAGGGCTATAGCGACACTTTCTGTCGCAATAGGTGTTCTTGAGGATTTCCAGAAAATCTTGACTGTGTGCTAGGGGGTGGTTTGACCGGTTATATCTCTTAGGATAATGCGTTTCTCTGCTTGAAATTGATTTCATGTTGTAGTACTCATGTAATACTACAAGTACATAACAAGTTTCGTGGCTAAACAACATCAGCTCAGAGAGATTTAAGCTCTCCAAAAACCTGACAACGCTGTTCTTCGGCTTGTCAGAGTTTAACAGATTTGAGGTACCTACTTTGAGTCCTTATAACTTGATGTTCGTATAACGTTTATATGATCTATCAACTCCAATTTGTAGATAACATGTAGGTCTACCATTACAAAGTATCATAACACAAAAACATCAAAACATCAGCAAGATCTGGCTGGTCAAAGTTGGACACGGACACTGCTCTTAAATTTTCTGGGTTCGGTAATTTGGCAGATTTGGTCAACGGGTTTTGACCGGCTATAACTTCCGATCTACAATTGATCTGGCCTTGATTCTTTTTTCATCTTAAAGAGCACATTACAGACTACATGTTACAAGTTTTAAACATCAAAAACACTTAATATACACGGAGTTATAAGATCTGACATTTGGCTGTAAAACACAAATTTTCCTATTTCCAGAATTATTAAAAACTAAAAATCATGAACTTTAATGTTATGGGTCAAGGATTTAACAACACAGAACTTCAATTGACACCTTATAACACATCTTTAAACAATCAATTACAACATTTAACAACAAATCGAAGGATTTCTAAAATTAGGGTTTTTATACCTTTATGTTTTGCTTTTTGATTTTAGCTGTCCAAGTTGTTTGTGATTTGCCTATCGAGGATGTGGGGCTTCAAAATAGGACTGAAATGCCTTAGGTTTTCGTTGCTTAGAGGGAGAGAGAGAGAGAGGGGCTTGTTAGAGAGTTTGTGCAAAATTGGCTAACAATTGTCACTTTTTCTCTCTCAATCTATTTATAGAATACAAGATGCAATGTATTGGCAAGCTTTGTGGCATGTTGCTGATTATTAAAGTCAAGAGAGTTGGTAGGAGTTTGGTGAGCAACTACATTTTGGCTAGATACACAAGTTATCCAATTAAAGAATGTGCAAAAGGGTAAAATAGTCATTTGATAAATCAATTAATGGCATTTTGGACAATTCCATATATTTCTAGAATTTGCCATTTAATGAAACCCTTAGGGTTTAGTGTTTGAGTCAATTTTAGCAAAAGTCTATGATTCCAAATTTAGGATTTAGCAATTAGGATTAGAAAATGAAATAAAATAATTTTAGTTTCTAAAATTTTTAAAATAATAACTTTGTTAATTAAAATAAGTTTGTAATTATCTAACACATGGACATTAGGGTTTATTACCCTTAATCACAATTAACTTTGCTAATAAAGCAATTAGGGTTAGAATTTTGATAATTAGGGTGGTTTCTAGCAATTAAATTATGGTTCTAGATTTTAGGGTTTTAATTTACTAATTAAGTTTACTTTTATTAGTAATTAAAGTCTATCATACATTATATTAATCATAGTAACACTATTCTTGACAAATTAAACCCCCAGTTTAGGTTTTTGAATTAGGGTTTCTAGTTATTGGAAATTAGGGTTGTCTACAGAAAACTAGGGTTTACTCTATTAGTATTAGGGTTTAAAAATTAAACACCATTATTGACTAATCGTCATCAACACGTACATTCCACATATATTTATAGCACTGAAAAATCAAAATATAATTAATATTATATTATTTTTCTCATACCTTGACAATAATCCAAAATTAGGGTTTGGATTCCATATCTGATTTAGTCTTCATATTTATCCTTATAAATTAAGTTAAAATAATTAACTTAATATCCTGAACAAATTCATATAATGAAATAATCATTATATTTATTTTAAAATCCTTTCATAAATATTTAAATAATATATACCTATACTTTCATAGAAAATAATTATTAAAAATATTTCCAAAAAAGAATTAATTAGTATAAAAATTATAATCAAGAATTTCAACAAAAATAAATAAATAAATAAATAAATTTATCTGTAATACTAAATGTAATAAATAAATTTTATTAATCACACAAATAATTATAGTTACACATTACCATGACACATATCATTCCTATTTATTTTAAATAAAAAAAAAAAATTTATACGCAAAATTTATGATTTATTTATATAGAAAATATCGGGTTGTCACATTCACCCTCCCTTATAAAGATTCCGTCCCCGGAATCACCACTTAAAAACCTATACCTACCAGGTTGTCATGACATTCACAATTGTTGCAGGTAGATCTTGATCACTTTGATCAGACTGATTTTTAACTAATCACATAAAGCTTTTCTTTCTGATTAAACCGAAATTTGATTTCTAAAAGAACTCAAATTCCTCCCTCAAAATTTCTTATAAAATAATTTACTATAAATAGGAAAATCATATATATGAAAATAAAAGTTATTCGAATATTACTCGGAACTGTATTTCCGGCTGCCACAGTATCTTGAACCATCATGTTGAAAACCCTCGATGTTGACTTTGTTGGATTGATTGATGATGTCGGTCCAGTGATTGCTAAAGGTCCGCCGCTTTTCCCCATGTTCACACTTGTTGTCTCCGCTTTCCTTTTTGGACAGTCTTTCACCTTATGCTCCTTTGATCCACATAGAAAACACCCACCAATTGTCTTAGAATTGGGGCAGTTGGGAGAGATATGACCCTCCTGCCCGCACTTGAAACACGCAAATTTTCCTTTCAGACATTCCCCCAAATGATTATTCCTGCAATTCCCACATTGCACCAGCGGCTTTTTCTTTACACCTTCTTGTTTTACCTGCACCCCACCAAAGTTGTTCCCTTTCCTCTTATCATTCCTATTCCCAGTACTTACTTCCACCTTCCCAGTTCCCTCAACTTTACCCTTGTTCCTGCTTTCTTTATTGTAAAGGCTCATGGCCTCACTTCCCTCCTCAGCAATAAGTGCTTTCTCCATGAGTGCTGTAAATGTAGGGATTTGCAACACTGCCACCTTGTTGGAGAGCCAGGACTTTAATCCCAGCTCAAACCTTCGCGCCTTTCTAGCCTCCGTATCAACTTGATGCGGGGCGAACCTAGCCAATTCATTAAATTTTGCGGCATATTCCGCAACAGTCATAATTTCTTGTTTTAATTCAAGAAATTTTACTTCCATCCTAGCCTGCACACTAGATGAAAAATAATTTTTAAAAAATAATGTCATAAATCTATCCCATGTTACCACACCTGTTCCATCCCTCACCTGATTCGCTTCCCACCAGAAATTTGCCTCACCCTTCATCATGTAGGTGGAAAAAGAGGTCTTTTGCCCCTCAGCTACCCTAGCTATTACAAACGCCTTCTTAATTTCCTTAACCCAAGTTTGGGCTTCTACAAGGTTAGTGGTACCTTTAAATTCTGGCGGTCCTACAGCCTTAAAATCTTTAAAATTCGCCAAGTGATTATCCGGCTGGTTTCCTTGTTGCATAGCCTGAGCTACCATATTCGCAAAATGTTGCATCGGGTCTGCTTGTTGTTGTCCTTCAACGTTGTTGACAGATTCTTCTGCCCTTTGATTCCGAGTTTGACGTCTTGGCGGCATTATCTGATTAAGTAAAAACCATAAATTAACTTATATTCTAAACCTTATCATATAAGTTTAAACTTATTAAACTTGTTTCATAACTCAAACTTTTATTCATATTCATTCATTAATTTCAAAATACTTTACATAAAATAGCACATAGTGCTTTAAACATCAGTTATCCCATTGTGACTACAAAAGTAGGGATTTACATCACCACTTGCACAAAAGTCTTAGAGTAATACATTACAAATACATACTAATCACACATATTATATTAAACACGCTTACACAACATAACCTATACTACCTATTTACTAAGTCTTCTTTCTTGGACAGCTTTTCGCCTGATGATCTTCCTTTCCACACACAAAATATGCTCCCCGTTTATAGTCAGGACAATATAGAGTGGTATGCCCTTCGTAACCGCAAAGATAACATATTCTTTTCCATTTCTTCTTCCCAGGTTTTCCTAAATCTTGGTCTTCTACCTTCCTTTTTCCCTTATCTTTTGGAGCTGCAAACGAAGTGTTGCTTGAGGCTCCCATATGATTGATTTGGATTTTAAGCTTATCCTGCTCTTCCATTGTTTCTATTAACGCTTGATGCAATTGACTGTTAAGCAGTTTTTCTGTCTTCCACAACCCTTCTAGAGAAGAAACCTTGTTTCTCAATTCCGGCATCTCCCTTGATGCTTGATCAATTTCAACTTTAGAGTCTGAATCATTATCTGTCAAATCCACTATTTTCGAATCTGGTACTATGTTTTCCACGATAACAACCTCGTCCGAGTTGGTTTCATTGTGAGCTTCTATTTTCGTTATTGGCTTCGATATTGGCTCAGTTATAGAAGTTGACTTATTCTTTACAACTTAAGGGTATCCTAATTATGTTCCTTTCTAACACCTACACACAAAATTATGTTGACTAGCAATTAATATATACACATAGCACATAATAGTTTTATAAGTTATCTTTTAATTTGTTTCACGATGAATTTATTCAATTCATCCCTCTATAAACTCTATATGAGTTATTTATATTTTCAACCTTTCCCTCTGTTCTAAGGTTATAGCCTAAGGTCTAACCCACCTAAGGTTTCTAACCCTATAGCTCTGATACCATTCTGTGAGGTCCCCGAACCCGGATACTTAAAACCCAAACTCGGTACTTCACGATACCATTTCTATGAGCAGAATAATTACTAATAATAATAACCATAATATAAAACTTAAACTTAACTTACATTTATCAGAGTCTAAACCCAAGTACGCAACCTTTACTACATTCTTTACATGATATATAATGCATATCATTAACTTAATACAGTCTATCTATTACAAGTGATAACCAATAACATGTTCTATTTGCTTTCCTTTTAACTTGATCTTGGTCGAACTTTCCAGTTCTTCACACTTAGCTGAAAATATTTAAATTAAGCAAGGATGAGCATTTGAGTGCCCAGCAAGTATTTATATATATATAAGTTGAAAGAATTTAAATATTTTCTTTATAATATTCTTCTACAATCGGTCAATAGTTGTGAAGTAATCTGTACCAATAACAATAACATAACAACCCTCTTTCAAATTTTTGAAACTGTGTATTGTCTATACATGGGTTTCTGTGACATATTATGAACATTGTTTTCATTTTCGAAAGGGTTTAAACAAAAATTCATCTGTAAACCGGCCATTGCTTACGGGCACGGAGGGTGATCAGCCCGTTGTACCCTGTATTGATCAATACTACATTGCTAGAATGATATTATCGTTCATCCTTTAACCGGCGTAGCGCATAAAAATTTTCCCATTATCGGGATGTTCATACCTGTCGGGTTTTAATAACAAAGGTCTTATCTTGTTCAACAATAATATATAATTCAACATATGTGTATATCAAAGGAGTATCAACATGTGATTAAATACAATGATTATCCAAGTGGGGACACTTTTATAATCATTTATAGAATATAGATTTATTATATATCTGATTTATCATATACTAACATGTTGATAATCAATGGGCGTATATAATATAGATTTATTAATCTGTACAGTAATAATATAACTTTCAAACATTCTTACAGTTGTCCAATGCATAAAGAAAATGCAAAGGTAGGATACTTGCCTGATGTGCGGCTTACAATTATGCAACTTAGATTTATCTTTTCTATCACGACCTATCATTAATTAAATCATTTTACTGATTAGTATAACATAACGTACACATAACACTGCCTATTGCAGTCAGCACATTCCCTATTTACATTATCACACATGTTCAACAATCATTGACTCACAAACAAACATCAACACATTCCTAATCACATTGTCACACAACCTTAATAACCATTTAATCGCAATTAAACAGTTAACTAATCACATTATATAAGTCCAGATCAATTTCTGAAACATGTCGGTCTACCGACATCTTTATCGGGTAATTATCGAGTCTAAGACTCTAAACAGTTGTCCAATATCCATTTAGACTAATTAAATAACAGTCATATCATTTTTCATGACCTTATAATAATTATAAAATAATTATTACCATTTACAATAAATTTTGAAATATAAGAAGCATTATTAAATGATTTAAATATCAATCAATTCTATTATCATTAGCATTTAATTAATATTAAACTATTAATGAAACCATTTTCAAAATATTAAAGTTATGTATAATAACTCAAAATATTTTTAAAACATTTATATTACCCTTAATTGATTTTTAAACATCTAAAATTATTATTAAATAATTACCATTAATATTTAAATATTAATGAACTATTTATTCAAATATTAAAAGTCATTAATTATAACTTCAATTATTCTTAAATCATTAATATCCTTTTTAAATGATTTTTAAATAAATAAAACTATTTTTAAACTATTTATTTAATATAATTATTAAATAAACTTAATATCATTAATCATTAAATAAATATCATTAATATTAAATCATTAATGAAATTATCCTTTAAATATTAAAAGTTATATTTTATAACTTGAAATATCATTAAACACTTTAAAATGATTTTTAAAATATTAAAATCATTTTTAAACAAATTATTTAATATAATAACTAAATAATTTTAATATCATTATTAATCATTAATTAAAGAAATTAACCATTAAATATTAAAAGTTATATTTTATAACTTAAAATATTCTTAAATACCTTATTATTATTTAAAATGATTTTTAATATAATAAGATAATTTTTAATTTATTTATTTAATTTATTTAATAAATAACATAACTATCATTAATATTGATCTATTAATGAAAATTATCACAAAATATTAAAAGTTATAAAAATAACTCAAAAATATTTTCTAACACAATAATATAATTTTTTCATGATTTTTTATAAATTAAAACCATTTTTAAATAATTTATTTAATATTATAATTAAATAAATTAAATATTTTTAATATTCCAAAAATATTAAATATTTATGAAATATATCCAAAATAATTAAAATATAATTTTTGGACATTAAAATAATTTTTTTTAGAATTTATTATGTATTTTTAATAATTAAAAACCATTTTTATCAATTTTTTATTAATTTCTGGAAATTATAATTAAAACCGTCGCTAAAGGGCTATAGCGACACTTTCTGTTGCTATAGGTGTTCTTGAGGATTTCCAGAAAATCTTGACAGTGTGCTAGGGGGTGGTTTGACCGGTTATATCTCTTAGGATAATGCGTTTCTGGGCTTGAAATTGATTTCATGTTGTAGTACTCATATAATACTACAAGTACATAACAAGTTTCGTGGCTAAACAACATCAGATCAGAGAGATTTAAGCTCTCCAAAAACCTGACAACGCTGCTCTTCGGCTTGTCATAGTTTAAAAGATTTGAGGTACCTACTTTGAGTCCTTATAACTTGATGTTCGTATAACGTTTATATGATCTATCAACTCCAGTTTGTAGATAACATTTAGGTCTACCATTACAAAGTATCATAACACAAAAACATCAAAACATCAGCAAGATCTGGCCGGTCAAAGTTGGACACGGACACTGCTCTTAAATTTTCTGGGTTCGATTATTTGGCAGATTTGGTCAACGGGTTTTGACCGGCTATAACTTCCGATCTACAATTGATCTGGCCTTGATTCTTTTTGAATCTTAAAGAGCACATTACAGACTACATGTTACAAGTTTTAAACATCAAAAACACTTAATATACACGGAGTTATAAGATCTGACATTTGGCTGTAAAACACAAATTTTCCTATTTCCAGATTTATTAAAAACTCAAAATCATGAACTTTGATGTTATGGGTCATGGATTTAACAACCCAGAACTTCAATTGACACCTTATAACACATCTTTAAACAATCAATTACAACATTTAACAACAAATCGAAGGATTTCTAAAATTAGGGTTTTTATACCTTTATGCTTTGATTTTTGATTTTAGCTCTCCAAGTTGTTTGTGATATGCCTATGGAGGATGTGGGGCTTCAAAATTGGACTGAAATGCCTTAGGTTTTCGTTGCTTAGAGAGAGAGAGAGAGGGGCTTGTTAGAGAGTTTGTGCAAAATTGGCTAACAATTGTCACTTTTTCTCTCTCAATCTATTTATAGAATACAAGATGCAATGTATTGGCTAGCTTTGTGGCATGTTGCTGATTATTAAAGTCAAGAGAGATGATAGGAGTTTGGTGAGCAACTACATTTTGGCTAGATACACAAGTTATCCAATTAAAGAATGTGCAAAAGGGTAAAATAGTCATTTGATAAATCAATTAATGGCATTTTGGACAATTCCATATATTTCTAGAATTTGCCATTTAATGAAACCCTTAGAGTTTAGGGTTTGAGTCAATTTTAGCAAAAGTCTAGGATTCCAAATTTAGGATTTAGCAATTAGGATTAGAAAATGAAATAAAATAATTTTAGTTTCTAAATTTTTTAAAATAATAACTTTGTTAATTAAATTAAGTTTGTAATTATCTAACACATGGACATTAGGGTTTATTACCCTTAATCACAATTAACTTTGCTAATAAAGCAATTAGGGTTAGAATTTTGATAATTAGGGTTTCTAACAATTTAATTAGGGTTCTAGGTTTTAGGGTTTTAATTTACTAATTAAGTTTACTTTTATTAGTAATTAAAGTCTATCATACATGATATTAATCATAGTAACACTATTCTTGACAAATTAAACCCCCGATTTAGGTTTCCGAATTAGGGTTTCTAGTTATTGGAAATTAGGGTTTTCTACAGAAAAGAAAACTAGGGTTTACTCTATTAGTATTAGGGTTTAAAAATTAAACACCATTATTGACTAATCATCATCAACGCGTACATTCCACATATATTTATACCACTGAAAAATTAAAATATAATTAATATTGTATTATTTTTCTTATACCTTGACAATAATCCAAAATTAGGGTTTGGATTACATATCTGATTTATTCTTTATATTTATCCTTATAAATTAAGTTAAAATAATTAACTTAATATCCTGAACAAATTCATATAATGAAATAATCATTATATTTATTTTAAAATCCTTTCATATATATTTAAATAATATATACCTATATTTTCATAGAAAATAATTAATAAAAGCATTTCCAATAAGGAATTAATTAGTATAAAAATTATAATCAATAATTTCAAAAAATAAATAAATAAATAAATAAATTTTTTTTATCACACAAATAATTATAGTTACACATTACCATGACACATATCATTCCTATTTATTTTAAATAATAAAAAAAATTTATACTCAAAAATTATTATTTATTTATATAGAAAATATTGAGTTGTCACATATACTACACGGTCTGATCAACCACATGACCAGAATCATAATGCACACGGTTTTAATCGTGGTCAAACAGAGCCCCTCGAAACTGCGTATGAATATCTGGGTTTGTATGAAGAACATGAAGAACACCTATAGCGATGGTTCTGTCGCTATAGACAGTCTTTAGCGACACTTTTAATAAAATTAATTATATAAATTCATAAAATTATTTAAAAATAGTATTTAATTTCTGAAAATTACAAAAATAATTTTAAAAATAATTTTAAATTATAAAAATTAAATATTCATAATTTGAAATATTTTTCATAAATATTAGTATTTATTTAAATATTAATGATAATTAATTAATTTATTAAATGCATTAAAAAATTAATTAAAAAATGATTTTATTATATTAAAAATTATTTTTAATGATAATAAGTTATTTAAAAATATTTTAAGTTATAAAATATAACTTTTAATATTTTAAAGCCAATTTCATTAATTAATTAATATTAATGATAATTAAGTTATTTACTAAATAAATTAATTAAAAATGATTTTATTATACTAAAAATCATTTTAAATAATAGTAAGGTATTTAAAAATATTTTAAGTTATAAAATATAACTTTTAATATTTAAACGTTAAATTCATTAATTAATGATTATTAATGATATTTAGTTTATTTAATAATTATATTAAATAAATTAGTTTAAAAATAATTTTATTATTTTAAAAATAATTTTAAATGAAAATAAAGTGTTTAAAGATATTTTAAGTTATAAAATATAACTTTTAATATTTAAGGGATATTTTCATTAATAATTTAATAGTAATGATATTTATTTAATGGTTAATGATATTAAGTTTATTTAATAATTATATTAAATAAATATTTTAAAAATGGTTTTATTTTTTTAAAAATCATTTAAAAAGGATATAAATGAATTAAAAATATTTTAAGTTATAATTAATGGCTTTTAATATTTGGATAAATAGTTCATTAATATTTAAATATTAATGGTAATTATTTAAGAATGATTTTAAATGTTTTAAAAATCATTTAAGGGTAATATAAGTACTTTAAAAATATTTTGAGTTATTATAAATAACTTTAATATTTTGGCAATGGTTTCGTTAATAGTTTAATATTAATTAAATATTAATGATAATAGAATTGTTTGATATTTAAATCATTTAATAATGATACTGATATTTCAAAAATTATGATAAATGGAAATAATTATTTTATAATTATTATAATGTCATGAAAAATAGTGCGACTGTTGTTTAACATATCTAAATGGATATGTAATATATAGAGTCTTAGACTCGATATATACCCGATAAAGATGTCGGTAGACCGACATATTTCAGAAATTGATCTATACTTAGAAATTTAGTTAGTTAACTATTTTATTTGTGATTCAATGGTGGATAAAGTTGTGTGACAATGTAATTAGGAATGAGTTAACTGTTTGTTTGTGATACCATGATTGAGAAACATGTGTGATAAGGTGATTAGGTTATGTGCTGACTGCGAAATGCAGTACTATGTGTTAAGGTATATTGTTCTAATCGAATAAATGATTTGATTAATGATAGGTCATGATAGAAAAGATAAATCTAAGTTGCGTAATTATAAGCAGCGCATCAGGCAAGTATCCTACCTTTGTATTTTCTTTATGCATTGGATAAGTGTAAGAATGTTTCAAAGTTATATTATTACTGTACAGATTGTTAAGCCTATATTATATACGCCCATTGATTATCAACATGTTAGTATATGATAATTCAGTTATATATATTCTGTTCGTTAATTTCTATAAATGATTATTGTTGCCTAATTTTTTAATAGCACTTTACCACACAAGTATACGCGTTCAATTGTAATATTCAGCAAGCAAGGATATCGTTCCCACGAGGAAATAGACTAATATTTATCAATTACTAACTCTAATGCAATTAATCCTATTTTAAACTAAGAAAATTTTGTTTAAGATTTGAAATTTAAACTTAACAAACTAATAATTAAAATCGAAATTTCACAAGAATAACTGCAGATTTAACAGGTTAAGATTACAACTTCCCTTGATATTTCATTTAAACTAACTTACTTCCAATTTAAAATAAATCAATTAATATGAATCATTATCCAAGAATGCTTTATGAATATTCACGCATTTCTTCCAAAGACACGTGAACAAATCCTCCTAAATCCAATCTTTAAGATGCGGAATTATAAGGAACACCCCAATTAATTAACTCACTATATTCCTATGTGAATCAAGTTAATTAGGGTTTACGCACAAATTCTTTCAATGGATACAAAAGACACATAGGTATATTCCTATCTTACACGCTAATCATATTAACCCTATTCAGATTATATGAACAGATGTTATCATATCCAGATCTCAATCTATACTCCATATTCCAATTTTATATAGATTATCACACTAATTGTTGGCCAAACAATTAATCAATAAACATAAGATATAATAAAAAATTCAATAAAAACTAACTTTCATTCAATGGGAAGCTTGCAATTTACACTACATACCAAGTTCCGTTGCAATCTTAATTAAAATTTAGTTCATGATAATAATAAAGAAAAACATTATCCAAATTAATAATCCAAACATCCCAGATAATTACAAAAGATAAAACTAGAGAAGAGAAGAAGAAACTCTGAAATTGCTCCAATACTCTCTTAGATCTTCAGCCCTTGCAATTCTCCTTCGTATTTTTCTTCCTTGTTCTCTCTGCAAATCTCTTGAAAAATTAGTTGATACGTCTTTTCTAAAGTCTTCTCCTATTTGTATTGGTCTCAGTCCTCATTCAGACTCCTATTTGGCTTCAAAAACCCACTTGGCAGCAGAAAAACGTACCTTTTTACGCACTAGAGCGCCTAGGCGCTCAACATAGGCTATTTTCAAGCGCCTAGGCGCTTGACCAAGACCACAGAATTACAAAAATGCCACTCAGCTTTAATTTTCATGATTTTTGACCTTTTTCTTCTCCGAAATGACCAATTTGTCCCTCCAGCTCCAACCTACAACAAATAAACACAAAACACATAAAAAGATACTAAAAACAATAAAAGATAACAATAATTAAGTTTTATAATATCGGATTCATAGGTTTAAAACCTACTCATCAATTATACAAGTGTCCCCACTTTGATAATCATTGTATTTAATCACATGTTGATACACCTTTGATATACGTATATGTTGAATTATATAAGACCTTTGTTCTGAAAACCCGACAGGTATGAACATCCCGATAATGGGAAAATTTTTATGCGCTACGGCGGACAAAGGATGAACGATAATATCGTTCTAGCAATGTAGTATTGATCAATACAGGGCCCATGGACTGTACACCCTCAGGCCCATAAGCAATGGTGGTTTATAGATGAATTTCTGTTTAACCTTTTCGAAAATGAAAAATAATGTTCATAGTATGTCACAGAAATCCCATGTATAGTCAATACACAGTTTCAAAAAATTTGAACGAGGGTTGTTATGTTATTATTATTGGTACAGATTACTTCACAACTATTGACTGGTTGTAGAAGAATATTATAAAGAAAACATTTAAATTCTTTCATCTTATATATATATATATATAATACTTGCTGGGCACTAAAATGCTCACCCTTGCTTAATTTAAATGTTTTCAGCTAAGTGTGAAGGACCGAAAAACTCATGCCAAAACAAGTGAAAAGGAAAGCAAACAAAATATGTTATTAATATCATTTGTAATAGATAAATTGTATTAAGTTAATGATATGTATTATATATCATGTAAAGAATGTAATAAAGGTTGCGTACTTGGGATTAGACTCTGATAAATGTAAGTTAAGTTTAAAATTTATATTATTGTTATTATTATTAGTATTATTCCGCTCATAGAAATGGTATCGTGAAGTACCGAGTTTGGGTTTCAAGTATCCGGGTTCGGGGACTTTACAATTATAATTAAAGAAGGTTTAAGTTTAAGTTCTTTATCCGATTACATGCGATGTAAAGCATATCTCTACCCTAATATTCATCAAGATTCTGTTCATTCACAAAATTCAAGAACACGTGCTATATTAAATAAGTCTAGGCTCGTACTTCCTCTCTTAAATTCATACAAGTCCACAAATAAATTTTGATCAGGCTATTCATAAATTCAATCTCAAAGAAATATAGATAAACTGGATAACAACTTACTAAATTGAAAATCTAAGTTACATAATCATCGTTCCACTTAAAGATCTGTCATAAGCCTAAAAAGTAATTTAGTTCATCATAAATGAAATAATAACTGAATAAATAAAAGATATCATCCTTTCAATTACAAATATAAAACTAAAGAAGAAGAAGAATAATGCAGAACATGTAGCGCCCCCAAATCCGGGTATTTTTCTATCCGACAGATGGTGCTATACTGTACAACATTCATACATTCATTCAATTGAAAAGTCTCAAAGAACGAACATCACTTCTATATATTAAAAGTAATATTTACATTTCCCGGGTTCTATTTCCATTACAAAGGTTCGTTGTCATAATATCAGCTACATTACAATAATAGACCTATACTATTACAAGACAGCTTAGTAATCTGCCTTAGCTTTTCCCTTATCCTTTTTCGATCCTTCGGGACGTTCAGTCTTAGCTGCATTCATATAGTTCAAGCAAGAGTGAGCATAACTAGCCCAACAAGTATAACAATTTAATAACAACATGCCTGACACATACAAATCGTATATCTTCAATAACTTAATAATAGTTATGAAGTACTATTGATAATTCAAAATAGCACTTCATCTTTTCTTTCAAAATGTTTTACAATAACAACCATATTTAGTAAAACATTCACTCCGGTCAAAAGACCTCGAGTAATCATTCTTTGTTGGAAAAGGACAACCCGAAAACAAGTCCGTAAGCCCGATATTACTTACAAACACTTCTAGGTGATCAACCTATTGTAATCTATGTTGATCAACACTACATCCATTAAACGTATGCACGTTTAAGCATTTGGTAACCTCACGTGCTTGTCGTTTTACCGACAAAACATTTGTTTAACATTTCAATCTTCTTTTGAAAATCATAACAAGTAGTTGACAAAAGATAGAAACATTTGATAATACATGAATAGATTATCAATACATCAAGTCTAGCCAAAGGAATTGGCTTTAATTTCAACATAACTCAATTCATGCGAATGAATACATGAACCTCAAAAACTTGTTCAGATTGAACTGAGACAAGAGTTAGAATACTTGCCTTTAGCGTCTGCTATGGTAAAATAACTTTATGTTCAAGTCGTTCAAGTCTCTACAATAGATGATCACATAATGTCTTACATTAGGTCACATATAATCAAGTATGTATATGACTATATCATACCCTTCATTTCAATCTAATTGTGTATTAGATTCAGTTATTATTCATTCCAGTTTATCATTACCCTTCCATTTATATTCGACTAGGTTATCTCAACCTTTACATTGCATTCCTTAAGGTTTAACAAAGTTTAAACAATGTTATATTACCTTCCTTAAGTTATGTTTACTTTTAAATCAATTAAATTTTCTTTTCTTTGTACTTAGAAACCTTCATTACTATCTTTGTTCTGAGACTGGCCCTGCGGTGCCAGTTTTATACCTACATCTCACGCTGCGGTGCGAGCTCTTAATGTCATTGTCCCGGACTTGATGCTGCAGCGCGAGTTTTTACTTATTGGGTCGCGCTGCGACGCCACTCTCTAGAGGTTTTTGGTACTGTTAATGGCGCTGCGGCGCCACCATATGTACTATAGTTCGCGCTACGAAAAACTCATCCAGTGTGCTTGGTTACTGTTCCGCGCTGTGGCACGACTCATTTTACCTAGGGTTGGCGCCGCGGCGCCAACTCTGTGCACCAAAAAACAATTTCAGTTTTGAAATTTTATGAACTTCCCGGACGCATAACTTCTTCGTTATAAGTCCCAATTGGCTCGTTCAAAAGCCTACGGTTTACAAATTACGTACTATATGCGTTTATGCAAGAATTTTATCTATTTAACTTTGTTTACTAAAAATTCACCCTTTGGTTCATTTTTAACGAAAACGATAAACGTTCATAAACGTTCAACGCTCATTTCTTCGTTCTAAGTCGGAATCCGGTCATTTTTGAGTTTGCAACTCTTAAATGCCAACTATGACTTGTCTCCATTGGAAAACAATGGTTCCGAGTTCAAACACAAAATTTGACTTCCATTCTGAGAATTTTACGAATTCGACGATTATCATCCAATCGTGCAAATTCTGGCAATTCTTCCTTCTTATGATTTATTCAACATTACAAATGAACTTTATTCATCATGTGAACACACTAACATACTTAATACAACAACTTATATTCATTGTTGGATTTTGACTTATTCTTTATGAGCTTATAACTTGTAGAATTATAAACAACTTAAGATTTGATTATTCATGACTTTGACAATTAGAGTTTCTTAATCATCATACTTTATATGTTCTTAACATATAACTTAACTTAGGTATACATGATACATATGATCATATAAATTCTATTACATTCATATTATTTCTCTTAATAAACTCTTTACAAGTTCATATTATTTTCACATAAGTTTATAACTTATGCTAGTTTAAATGACTTATTACCAACTTAATTGGCTTAAGTTCACTACTTACTCATTCATGTTTATTAATCCAACTTTTCTTATCATCCTATCATGGTAGAGATAGAAGATAATTGAGAAGAAATCTTACTCTTTTGAAGTCTTGGTAAGGTAGCTTTCTTCTTCTTCTTACTTATGGGAGTAACTTATTTGTGACTTAAACTCTCTAACACTTAAGCACTTTGTGATGTGTCTTAGATTATTTGAACAACCAACAAATGGCTTGTAAGCTTCCTCTATTTATAGAAATTGCAAAGATAGGGTATTTTAGTCATTAAACCATCCCACCTCCTCAAGCCACCTCCTTACTATTCAGTACTTGCAAGGCACAAAACTCATCCTTTGCTTGGTCATTACTCATTTAACTTGGTCATTAATTCAAAGTCTTGGTCACCACATTACTTGGTCATTACTTATCTTGATCACCACTTATATTGGTCATCACACATTAACCATATTAATATGGTTTTGACCCATGGGTATATTAATTCATTGGACTCTAGCTTGGGCTTGGATTAAATAAATCCTTGGGCTTTGCATTAATAAACACTAGCTTGTGCATTAATCAATTATTGGGCCTCTTCCTTTAATTCACTTGGACTTATATTAATTCTTATCAATCTTTCCAATTCCATTAACATTTCTTAATACATATACATATAGTTTATATATTATTTTCGTATTCTAATTCATATAGAATTTATATACGATATTTCATCCTTCATACAAACTCGTATAATACTTCGCATTATACTCGTTTTTATTACT
Organism: Panax japonicus; assembly: GCA_020205505.1. Taxonomy (NCBI): domain Eukaryota; kingdom Viridiplantae; phylum Streptophyta; class Magnoliopsida; order Apiales; family Araliaceae; genus Panax; species Panax japonicus. Next base: position 33,606,384 of record CM035107.1, read on the forward strand.
TTGTACAATACCAAGTATCATACAATTATTACTTATTTGTTAACATTTCGCTTTACTTAACGTTTATAAATTAAGTCCACAAGCGAATTATTACATTTTCCATAACTAGATTTTTATTACATAATCCATCTTACCTTGTTATTTCATCATTACGTATTTCTCAAAAACTCAAAATTATATCTCGAGAAAATACCGATGAATATTGTTTTTCGAAAAAAAATTCGGAAAACTTTTATTTTCGTTTTGGAAATTCAAACACTTTAATTCATCCACGTAGTTCAAATACTACGACATTCTAACATCAATAGGTTATACAATGACAAACATCTTGATAACACATGGAATATGATTTTATTTATTATTTAATTTAATAAAATCATTTTACAATAAGATCTGAATTTCTCGGTCGTTACAGAACATCCTTCACTTTAGCCTTAATCCGCAATCGATATGAAAAATTCTTCAAAATCTTCACCCCAATGCTTAATATGAAAATATGTCCTTAATCTATGTTAATTGTCTTGCGTAATCATCATCTTGTTGTTTGTTGTTCAATATATAACCAATATCCATTTCTGAGTGCAATCCCATGCCATATAGAGTCCCAATGCCAAGCAATCACCTAAGCCCACACTTTAGCAGTGTTTGAATCAGCAAAAGACTGCCAAGTTTCGGGACCCCGCGCCCCGGGTGGGGTATATGCTTGTAAATGGCCCTCCCCGGCGGGCTTAGCTCCTGTCTTCTGAATTTTGGAACCCCCCCCCCTCGCCCCGATGGGCTTGTATTGAGCTAGATGGTCAGTTTCCTTCTTTGTTTGCCATATTGTTACCAAAATTGCACTCCTTTTATGCTCAAATGCCACACCACTACACCTACAAATCAAATAACAATAAACAAGTAAAATAAGACATAAATGCGAGGAATTAACATCGATTAAGCTTGGATTAGGAACCAATTCGTGGGTATAAAACCCACTTTTAACATAGATATAATAAAGTTATTTTTAAAAACCAAATTTTGGTGTAATTTGTACCTTGTTGTATGGTCTAGATATTTGGACAAGTTTTAAATCATTTGAGCTTGTAGAATGAGACTTATGCCGGTGTATAACAACCAACTGAGCCTATATATATATTAAAATCTGAGAAACCTTTCTGCCAGTGTGGCGTGGTCGTGCCAGTTCAAGCATTTCTTTCGACGCGACAGTGCTGTTGAGTAAAATCTAGTTACGCTCAGCACACAAGTATACGTGGTCAATAAGTAATAAAGTGAAAGTAGAGTATCGTTTTCACGAGTAATTATTAATACAAATTACCAAATACTAACTCTTAACAAAACTAATTTTATTTAAACAATAAATTTAAGGTTATGAATTAAATTATTTAATTAAACTAATACTAATTACCACTAGTTGAAAATCGGATTATGGAGATTTAAGATCACAACTTCATTTATTTCTTCGCTTAAATTAATACATTTTTTTTTATCAATTATGCTCACTATTCTGAATCGTTTATCAAGAACACATAAATAAATATGACCATCTCTCAATGCATCATACTCAAATCAACTTAAATCCACAGATGATAGAATTAAGAAGAACACCCTAATTAACTACTTCATTATATTTCTATGCAAATTACAATTAAAGAAAATTTTAAGCACAAGTTATCTATCAGATTACATGTTATTTATATGTATATCTCTATCCTAGACATAAATCATGAATTCCAATGACATGCAGAAAACACAATCACACACTGTTATGATCATATCTAAATCTATAATCCATATCTCAAGTTCATATAGATTATCACGGTAATTGTTAGCTAGACAATTAAGAAATAAGCACAAACCATAATAGACAATCCAAGAATAATCACAATAATTAATAGAGAAGCATAATAAAATAAACTACGCAACAAGCCCCATTGCAATCTTAAACAAGAATTTAGTTCATGATTATTGAATTAAAACCAAAATTTCACAATTGAATAAACATAAAAAGATAAAAATAAGAGTAGGGAAAAGAATAAAATATGTTGTCAGCAAATCGCATGCTCCCTCTTGCTTTGCTCTTGATCTTCAATGGTTTCCAAGTTGCTTTAATCTCCAAATCTAATAAAAACTAGGGTTTTGTCATAATCTAATGAAAATCTAATCTAATAGAATCATCCCCCTTAATTCTTGTGATTCTCCTTCTTTTATATGTCTCTTCATGTGTCTTTTAGAGTCATTAATGTCCTCGAACAAACAGCTCAAACGAATCCTCCTTGAACTTAACTTCTGAAAACTCCTTTTCTTCCAGACAAGCCCGCCCCAACAGGCTTTTTGTACTAAGGATTGTCCGTCCCGGCAGGGGTCACTCTTGGATGCCGCCCCGGTGTGCTTTTTACACTAAGGATTGCCTGCCCCGGCTGGCTTTCTACTCCCAAAATTACAGAAATGCCACTAAGCTCCATTTTTCATGTTCTGACCTTCCGAAGCCGTTTCCTACACCACAAACACTAAAACAAGTAAAATGGCACTAAAAATACTTAAAGTTAACAAAGAATTAAGCATTAACAGTGTCCAATTCATAGGTATAAAACTCACTCATCAAGTGCCGCTCCAGAGTTTTTATAAAAAAATAATTGTTTTAATTAGTGGGGTCTTGATGCATAATATATACATTTCATGATTTGAAATATTAAATATATTGTGGTTTAAATTAACCTAAATATAGAATTATGAAACTAATTTGGAAATTCCATTAAAGAATTATAAAACAATCTAGATAATGTAAGTCTTGAATGAGATTTGTAAATGTTCTATAACCAACTAATAATACATAGGTTATACGGTGAATGGTTAAGTACGAAGAAGATTAACCGATGAGTAAAGTTTTTCTTTGGGCGTATGAACGTTGAACGATGAACGCCGAGCATAAGCATAAGCAGGATTAGCTAATCACATTCAAGTTCTTAAAGTAATTTGTAAACTTATTGTTATATGAAAAATATATGATAATATTGTAAGAAACCATGAATATATGGTAGTTAACAAACCTTTTAATTTTATGTGCATGCGATGAGTGTGTAAATGATAATTGATTATAATTATGACGTTCAATTGATAAATTTGAATAAATGTTAGTATATTTGGGAAATGCATCTCATAAATTATATGATGCATGTATACAGTGCACATCATTAATTGTATGTTGCATGAATGAAATATAATGCATGTATGCTACGTGTGACATGAAATGTGTTAAATGTTAGACTTATTGGATTGTCGCGTTCATTCTTGCAAATAATTTTATTTGTAGATTGAAGATTTAATTCTCTGGTGATCATGGAGATAAAGAATTGAGGCGTGTTAAAAACAAAATTTTATTGTCGGATTCATATTAAGTCGAGATGACTATTTATGATGTACATGAGCTAAGTTGTGTAAGAATTTGAAACATTGAATAAAATATATTTGTTTTGAAATTGAGATGTAATTTTACATTTACTTAGTAAAGTAAAGTAATATGGTTGAAATACTATATGAATAATAGTATATATATATATATATATATATATATATATATTAAGTTCATGGATTGTTGTATTAAGTGTTCAGCTTAGAATTTGGGAAATTAAATTTGTTATATAACACTCTTAATATTAGATTATAAAATAAAACAAAATAATAAAAAATGAATACAAGAATGAGCTAATCGTTGAATGTTGAATTTTATATGTTTATAGTTAACGCATTGAAATGAATTATAGAATACATGATTTTGAGAATAAAGGTGAATTGTAATGATTACGATTCTGCAACTGAAGAAAATTTTAAATAACTAAATTTTAATATCTTTATTGATATTGAATGTTGTAAAAAGTTTTAAAATATACGAGTTTTATCAATTATAATATTGATTATTGACGTGGAATTAGAATGGAATTATATTTTAACGCACAAGATCGGAATTGGAAATAGTCCAAATTTTGGGGTTATTACACTAATCACTAAGAAAATTTTAGGTGTTTAAGGTGTTTCTAAGTTGCTCTATATGTCTCTTCAGTTGACTTAGCAGCTTTTGATCTTTCTTAAAATCATATAGTGGAACTTTGAGATCTTAGACTATTAGCACTTTGTCTCTTGATCAATCGTTAGTTGATATGCTCAAAGATGTAGACATTTTATAGAGTTATCTAGGGATCTTCCCGCTGAGAAGTTATTGTTGCTCCATCTTGACTTGGACACTTGTCTATACACAATTGTTTGATTTTGAATTGATGTCTGCTAGGACCACCTTAAACCACTTTCAATAGTACTGCTAAAAGTGCAGTTGAAGACATGTCCTTATCCTTGTAAATATAGTTGTTTGCTTCAAACACCTTATCCTTATCGCAAATACACATAAAAATAATCATTGAGGGTCGTGTGTTTAAGGTTTATGACTCATGTCATAAAATGCCACTCACTTGTCAAAGTGTAGGCACTTTACAATTTTTGACTCCAACAGTGGAATCATAAATTTAAATTTCAGATAGTAGGGTACCTCTGGTTCTACTATTTTACTCTACGTTTGTAGTGGCTCTACGATTTTGGCTCTACGAACTAACCTCTACTTTGTGAACTTGACATTACTTCAATTTGCTCTACGATCTTAGAGTAAATTTGCCTTCAACTCTACGAACGTCTTCTGATTTTGGACAACTAAGTTATTTTAAGGATTACATATGTTAGCTCTACAATTTGGATCTACCTAACATATTTGATCCCTAACTAAGTCCTTTTACATATATATTTTCAAGGATTTTATCAAACTTGTCATTACAAATCAACATTAAATTTAAGTCATCATCAAATCAAATAAAGGTTCTATAAAGTTCAATATCATCATCAATCCATTAATCTAATATTTTATTTTATCGTATTATTTTTTTATTTTAAAAAACTTAAACTTGTACTTAAAGTATACATCTTTATTCTTGTGTGACAAGAAATAAAAAAAAACTAAAAGTGACATATTTTTTTCTCTTTTAAAAATAGATGTTATTTCTAATTTTTCAAATTGTAATTATATCCTAATAGATGTAAAGTGATAAAAGAATAATGCAATATACACACACATACGTGAATGACACAAAACACATACGTGAATGACACAAAACACATACTAATCATATTTCGTTCCAAGTAATTTTTAATTATAAATTTAAAAGGAAGAAAATGAAAGAACGATAACTATGGGATTCATAGAAGTCGAAGGGTGTCTAATAGTTTCACTTCGCTTGAGCAAATGCTCGAATTTATAAAAATATTTATTGCGTAAATTAATTTAAGGAGTCAACATAAATAGCCTTAATTTTTATAATAAACAAAATTCGACGAGTTGGTATGTCTTTTCAAAACTTTACTAACAATGATTTTATAAATTTGGTCCTTTAAAATTTTCATAACTAAAATAAATCTTTCAAACCCGTCGCATTTAAAAACCTAATCGATACATACAATAATATATATTTCTAAAATCCTTGGTGCGACAATAGATATTGAAGTTATAATTATTTTTAATGTTTTATTAGTGTTAAATAATAATTTTTTTAATACCGTATTTTTTTATTAATGTCATTTTTAATAATATTTATACTTATTTTATAAATCAAACTCATACCAAATTCTTTTACTTATTATTTATTTAAAATTCACAACTAAAATAATCTATAATTTATTTAAAATTTAATTTATATTTTGATATTAAATAAGTCATTATCAAATGGGCCCCAGATGCCACTCTGATAAGATAAAACTGAATAGACACGGAAGGTCGTGCACGTTATATGCAATAGAAAAAAGAAAAAACACATTTACCCCACTATAGTCGTCGTGTTTTAAGCAATTAGCCACTGTACTTTAAAAAAATTTAATTGGCCCACAATACTTATTAAAAATTCAAAATCAAGTCATTCCGTCCAATTTTCGTCAGACGTTAAAAAATCACTCACTTTTTCCTACATCACTTTATAAAAAAAATGCTTAAACACGTGTAATTGCTGATTTAATGAGTAAGAGAACTCAGGTTATCATGCGTGGAGTTGGGCGAGAGGCAACAATCAAACAGTTGATGTCGAAGAAATCGAGATCGATTTCGAGATCTGAGAAGAAAGTGACGAAGTTGGTCTTAATGTCAGGCGAAATCAAGCGGGTCGATTGAAGATCAGAATACATGTAAAGGTCCTGATTGTATGTTATACCAGTAATTGAAGTGAAGAACTGAAGAACTAGGGTTTAAATTTCTCAGCAAAATTACAGGAAACAAGTGCATGAAAATTAAGGCTTTTACCTGATAACTGGTATCCAGGTTAGTGCCACCTTAGTCTGCATCTAATATAGCTTGATCACGATCTCGCTCATTGTCAACCACTGCTGCAGACATGCACATGTGTTTTTGTGATGTACCAGCGCGAATCTGTGTTTCAAAGAAAGATAGGTCAAAAGGAAAAAGATTTTATGGTTGCCGCAACTATAGGGTTAGTTTCCTCTGTCCAATTTGTAAACTGCATTTTATCCCTCTCTATGTTAAATTATGTTTGGTATGTGGCTCAATTTTCTCTCTCTCTGTTAAATAATGTTTGGTATTTGATAGGAATCTAGGAGATATTGTGGATATTTTGAATGGGTTGAAGTGCCTTCCAATGTTGATGAAGCAACGAGTGTGATGCGCAAGCCAGTTGAAGAGGTGAGCTTAGTGATGGATAAAAATGCAAAATTGAAGCAAAAGTTGAAAACTTTGAAGAAGGAAACACTGATAAAGGAAATGGAAGTTGATAGACTTAAGGAGGCAAATTCAAAACTTAGAATATGTTATGTATTGTCACCGATTGTCATTTCAATTATGATCTTGACATGAATTTGTATGATGTAATGGTAATGTATTGATTGTAATAGATGTGTTGTCTTGTAATAGGTTAATGGTGATATGAAAGATATAATGGTACCCCCCATTGAAATGTAGAAGATGTTAATTTTTTCATACTATTATCATTGTACCCCCCATTGAAATGTAGAAGATGTAATTGTTAATGTTTACATTCTATAAACACACCCATTCATGATAATAAACAGAGCCAACAACAATTGCCAAAAACTGACCCAACAATATAACCATACATTCCATAATCATAACCATGCATTCCATAAACACAACCATTCACTGCTTAAAACCAACTGCATAACATAACCAAAGCACAAGTAAAATTCAAATTAGAATTTGGTTACAAAAATATAGCATAAATAAATTTTCATCAAGTCAGATGTTGAAAATTACCCCCAAAAATACATACATAATATCCAACCGCAACCAACTAATAAACCATTATTTATATATTATGTTCACTCTAGTTACTCCACTCCCATTGCACAACAATTCTTTTACCCTTTACTTTCCATTTACGTGTCTCACTGGTTGATTGTCCACCTTCACTTGTTTCCCTTCTAGGAGTTTCACTTGCACCTGCAGATGGTCCACTAGCAACATGAGATGGTTCACCTACACTTGCTTCCATTCTTGGAATTTTCCTTACCTACATGCACAATTGCTTTTAGTCTTAGGCATTGAACAAGCATTGAAACAATTCAATTGAACATTTAATCTAAATACATGATTACTTCTTGTTGAACATTTTGATTTCCACTACCAGATTTTTTTCCTTGGCCCTCTTCTTTTCTTTTCACCTGCATAATAGAACAAAATTTAAACTAATATACAATCACATCATAAAAACTATTACAAGGATTGTTTTAAAATAGCTTACATTTAGCTTAGTATGCCTTGGTTCAGTCCCAAATTGTTGTGGGGTAGCTTTCCTTGGTTGTCCAGTAGGTTGTGTAATCTTACAACCTAACTTGTTATTCCCATACTCCTTACACCTAGAGCACCTAACAGATGTCCCTTTCCTAGATGACTCGATCTTGCTACTATGCTCTTCATTAGGATCCTTCCTCCTATTTTTCTTAGGTCTGCCTGCTATTCTCTTGGTTGGTGGAGGCAACAATTTTGTCATGTTAGCAAGAGGTCATTCATTTAACACCCCCATTGGATTTAACAAGAGATTATATGATTTCTGATAAGTTTCTACATAATAGCAAGAATCAACATAGTTCTCAATTGGTTATTCCATGTGAAGAATTCCAATTACTCATTGGTGGCAAGGAATACCAGATAACTGCCATACCCCATGTGAACAAGTTATAACCTCTATGTCTACCTTGTATTTTCCACTCCTATCAGACACTTCAAATTTATGCCTCCCATCCCAGTCGTACTCACAATATTTGGTTAACTTAATGGCCTTATTAACCTTTGTCATAATCCTAGGACATAACTTTGCCTCTATTTTTCGCATATCATCTCTCTTTGTATGAATTCTACCCATGACTTATCTTTTTATATCTTCAAACATAGTTAGTACTGGTTTATACCTAGCCTCTAAGATCCAACTATTAATACATTCAGACATGTTATTAGTCACAACATCACATTTGGTTTCACAAGAAAAAAAGGCCTTGCTCCACTACTTAGGAGGAATATTTAATAGATGAGTGTGAGCATGTTTACTCTCCTTCCTGATGTCAACCATTGCCGTTCTGAAATCATGAGGATTATTGGCCTTGGTTGCTCTCCAAAACATCATCTTCAAGGCTGCTCTTGGGAATTTTTTCCTCCAGTTACCATAAATGTGTCTTGCACAACATCTATGCTCTGCCTCTAGCAAAAGGTCTTGTATGGAAGGCACCAAACCCTTATAATTTTATCAATATAAAATAGATTTAGTACTAATATTATATAATATTATAACTAGTAATATAATAGAAAATTCAATGTTAATATAATTAAGTAAATTATACCTTTTGTTGGTCAGTTATCAACGTCCATCCTCTACCTAATTCCAGGCCAACATCCTCAAGCAATAGACTCAGAAACCAACTCCAAGAATCCTTATTTTCACTTTCAACCACTGCCCAAGCAATTGGGAACATTTGGTTGTTTGCATCCCAACCAATAGCAGACAACAACTCACTTCTGCAGTATGTCTTTATGAAACAACCATCAAGTCCTATTATGTGTCTACATCCCTCCACCCAATTTTGTTTTATAGCTTTAAAACAAATGTACATTCTTTGGAATCTAGGTGGAGTGCCTCCGTCACCTCTAATTTGGACTATGCTACCAGGATTTGTAGCTAGAATCTCATTCTTATACTCCCATACTTTAGCATAATGCTCCTTCAAGGTGCTCTCAATTTCACTTAAAGCCACTTTCTTTACTCGTCGACATTGAGGTAATGATGATTGCAGTCCAAACCTTTGTTTAATTGCAGCCTATAATTCCCTTAACGTCATTCTTGGTTTTGCTCTTATGGTACTCCTAAATATGTTAACCAACCATCTAGACCTAATAATCCTAATCCTTGTTTTCCTCACACAATAATGCTTCTCATTATATGATTTTATTTGAAACACCTTCTCCCTTGGCATATAACTAGCCCACAACCCCCATGGACAGTTATTGGCACACTTTGCTTGTATTCTTATTTTCTCATTTACAAAATAATATATTCCCTTTCCATAACCAACTCCATAATTCACTATAGCTTCCCTACATTGTTCAGGTCCAGTGAATGTCATATCAACTTCAAATTTTATCTTGCTGATTAGAGTGTTGGGATTATATGCTGGAAGAACTCTTTTCTCTTTCCTCTGTGGCACCTCTCCTTCCCATTCACTGTTACTACTAGAATCACCACTTGGAGGAATCTCATCAAAAAGCTTTTCTTCATTTTCTACCCAAGGCCTCATTCCTTTTGTCCCAAACATCAATTCATCCTCATCATCTGAAAATGTTGGTTCAACTACAACCTCTTTAACCCCCGTATTCTTAGTTTTTCTAGATTTCCTAGCCTTTTTCCCCTTACTGCTGCTCTCTTGTGTACCAGCATCCACATTTGGTCCATCCACTGTTGGTTTTTTAGCCTTACATGTAGTTGATTTGGAGGCATTACCTCTAGTAGTACTTGAGGACTCAGGATGCTTTATTGGGATAGATGGAGACCCAACCTCCTCAACATGTAAGTCCCCAATATCAACTGGTTCTTCATCAAGGCTTACTTCACAATTCACAACCAACTCTGTTCTTTTGTTTTTTTTTATCTCTTCCTTTCTCTTCCTTATATTTATCAACTCCTCATTCCCATCATCATCAGTAGCTTCACTTAACTCCTCATCAATTTCCTCATCACTAGCATCACTTGAATCATCATCTGTATGATTTGGTGCTTCCTCATCTCTGACATCAACCACATCCTCTGTTGCAGGTGCTTCTTCATTATCATCATTGTCACAATATATATCTATCTTCCCATTTTTTAAAGCTTCTTCAATTAGAAGTCTTACACTATTGTCATCATGAAGAAGTTCTAGACCATTCTTTAAACTAAACCCTACCAATTTGAAGTATATAGCAAAGTCTCTTTTATACCCTAGGAGTTTTACCAACTTCACCATCCTATCCACATTCAAGTAATCTCCATTAGTCCCCTCATAACTTTCTTTCCTTCCACCCTCATAAACATATGATCCATCATCCTTAGTAACAAATTGACCTCCATGGTACAATTCAACATCAAAGTAGTTCATGTTGCATGAAACATTATGCACATTATCAGTACTATGACCATTAACTTAATAAACAAACTACAGGGTCACCTATTAAATAAATCTATAAATATTAAAGTAATTACAAATCACATAGCTTACAAATTAAACAATGAACACAACTGTAAATATATTACACAACTGTAAACATAAGCATATTACAGGGTCGCCAATTAAAGAAATCTATAAACATTAAAGAAAGTAACTACTCACTTTTTATACTGTAAACATAAAAGAAAAACAACTCTAAACATTAAACAAATGACCACTTTTTATACTTTGTAAACATTAAAGAAATTAACTACTCAAAATCAGTACAAACGATAAATATGTTTCAACCATTTCACTTTAATCACAACAAAACCCACTATAAACCACAATAATATTACTTTAAACTACTGAAAACGAAACTTTTGTACCAAAACCCCACCATAGCAACGGTATTAAGAAAAACCCAGATGAAAAGGAGTGCAATTATAACTGTGACAACCCGAGAATTTGGGCAATTTATTAAAATCTTAAATGATTGATTTAAGGTCAAATAATAGACCTAAACAGAAAATAAGTGTATGTGTATGATGTTATTGGGAAGGAATTTTGAGGGTTTCAAAATTCTGTGAAGGATATAGGTGAATTATTCAGGATTAAGGATTTATGTAAATATGCTTTGTGTATATGGTTAATGATGTGTTCAGAATGTGGTTAAGGGTCATGGGTTGATCAGATAAATTATATCTGTGACAAACCCTAAGTTTATATTAAGAACGACAATGTTCTGCTAGAAAACCCTGTCGATTAATAAGAAACCCTAGAAATCGTTTCTGGAAACCCTAGTTTCAGTTCCGGGAGTCCGAAATCCGAAATCGGATATTGAAAACCCTAGATTGGGAATGCAATGTATGTACAAGGTTAAACGCCAGTAATTTTAATTAATTAGGGAAAACCCTAATGAATTATCTAAAATCTTAATTGATTATTAGAAAACCCTAATACCAGATCTGTAAATCCTAGTTTCAGATTCTGATAAACGGAAGCCCTAATCTGGGAATATAACAGACTATTATAATGCTTATGTGGTATTAATTAAGTATTAATTAGGGTAAAGGTTAATTAATTAAAAAACCCTAATTTCGAATTTTTGGAACCCTAATTGTTTCGTCAGAAACCTTAATGCTCAATTGTGAATTTAATTGCTAAAATTAGCAATGTTAATTAGGAAACCCTAATCCTAATTATATCAATTTGTGAGTAATTATAAAACTCTAATCTAATTACGAAAATTTAATATTTAAAAATTGGAAAATTTATTTTTCTATTAGAAACCATAATTCAAGGGTTTTGAACCCTAATGACCATTTTGACCCTAATTTCTTTATTAACGATTGTAATTAGGAAATGCTAATCCTAATTAGCAAGAATGAATTTATGATTAAGAAATTTTTATATAATTAGAAAATTCTAATTATAAGTTAGAATTGTTAATTTTCTATTTTGAAAATCTAAATTGTAAATTGTAGAAATTAAAATTGCAAAATTAAGGGTTAAAACCTAAACCCTAAAATGCTAAATCCTAAATCTTAGATTGCTCAAAACCTAAACCCTAAGGGTTTGCAACTCATGAAAATCCTATAAATAAGTGGAAAAGACAAAAAATGCCCATTTTGTGTATTATTTTAAGTTACTTGCAAATCTTGCTAAATCCTTGGTTGGTGAACAACCCTAGCCCTAACCCTAAGACATAGCATGTGACTTATATCTAACATCCCAGCAGCAAAATCAGCAGATCATACATTGTATATATCCAAATATATTGTTTAAAGAGAGAGAAATCCACTTGACATTTCATTTTTATCTAAGACCCTCTCTCTCTAGAAATTCGGGAATTAGTGTGAGAAAGAGTAAGAAATTAAAGCCATGATCAAGTTATAGCAAACCTAGAATAGAAATCAATGATCAGAATCGGAGATCAAAGCATAAAAGGTATAACACCTTAAAAATTTGAAATCTCATGTGTGACACCCCCAAATCCGGGTTACCTGACTCCCGAATTTGGAGTTCACGATCCAAATATAAATAACATTTAACTACCCATAATATATATAGATAGTAATTTTCATAAGATTTTATCAGAGTTTACTAATAATACATCACCCAGGTTCACTAACCTTAACTTTACAAACATACCCTTTGGATATACAAAAAGGATTTACAAATACAACATAATAAATATGCCAATTATAGCTAGTTTATTACAACGCCTTTGCCTTTATCCTTCGCAGCACCTCCTGCCACTTCGTCCCTAGCTGAAAAGTTTTATTTAGCAAGGGTGAGCAACTAATTTGCCCCGCAAGTTAAGACATACAATAAATGTATAAGTACTCAAATTACCAGACTATCTATTTTGATAGAATGAAACCAAAGTTCGGGGAACTTTGATATAGCTGAACAAATCGTTATTCAATAACAAGCTTTCTCGTATTCTATACAACACAATAATTCACTAATGAAAGAGTATAACACTTTCAAAGTTTCTACGATATTCTAATGAATAATCAATAATCAATTCTCCGAAATATCAAAGTGGAATGTTTTCCAGATTTATACTGAGCGATCACACAAGATCTTTGAACTTATTTTCTCGGGTAGATATCAAAGATTTACTTTGATAAACACTCAGGTGTATCAGATAACCATAAAGATTAAATCATACCCCTCTGCAAGTACAATAAGTGATCAGCTTATTATACCCTATATTATGCATAATACTCAAAACGCGCGCAAAGGTCGAATTCACGACCAATAAAATATTCCCTTTATATAAAAGGTTGTTCTTCTTAGTCTTAAAATCAAGTTTATGATTTTACAATGAAATACTGTGATTTCAAATTCTATTTGCTTCTCTTCTCAAACCCAACAAGCTTTTACAAATGTTTGTCTAACCAGAATAATTGGCTAAGACATTTCTCAACATAATTTGACAATAAAGAGAAATTAGCTGTACTGTCAATTCTAACTTCTACAGATATGAATATCCAACAACAATAATTCTACGAATATATATTTTCTAATTCGAAAATTTAATTTCAACAATAAATCCCTGGACGTGGCTTAATCAACAATAATTAACCACCATAACAATTGAATAAATATAACTCAGGGTTGAGTTAGAGAACTTGCCTCTTCCGCTGATTATAGCTACACAATATACTTATCTGCGTTTGAAAGACCTATAACCAATAATATCGGTCTAACAATTAGCACAATCATTTATAACACATAACACTGTATTTTACAGTCAAACTTCTCCTAGGCACATTACCACATAGCCACGTTTAGTGTTTATAACCTATATAAACACTTATCAAGTCAAACTATATCAGTCTAATTGGACTTCGGTCCATTCTCTGTGTTCTAGTCACCCTATCCGACAATTAACACATTGATTGTCAATTAAACTTGGTTTCTAAGCTTCAATATTAATCTAGATAAGTCAATTATCAATAATAATATTTTTCAGAAGCTTTTACTATTAATCAAACAATTATTATAATTTATAATAATTTTTCAAACACTTAAACCATTTTTAAATAATTTAATTATCAAATAATCATATTATTATTAATATATAATAATATCAAAATATTATTAACATACTTTCCAAAATATTAAAGTTATCATCAATAACTTAAAATATTTTTAAATCACCAATATTCTACTTAAATGATTTTTAAAATAATTAAAATCATTTTTAATCATCACCATTAATATATAAATATTAATGAAATTATTATCTAAATATTAAAAGTCATAATTTATAACTTAAAATAATTTTAAATCATTTTTCTCATTTTTAAATGATTTTTAAGTCAATAAAATCCTTTTTAATTAATTTATTTAATATAATAATTAAATAAATCAAATATCATTAATATTAATTTATTAATGAAAATTCTCAAAAAATATTGAAAATTATATTTTATAATTTAAAATATTTTTTAATACTTTATTCTCAATTAAAATGATTTTTAAATCATTTAAATCATTTTCATCTTATTTATTTAATTTAATAATCAAATAAATATTATATCATTAATATTAAATTATTAATGAAAATTCTCCAAAAATATTAAAAGTTACATTTTATAACTCAAAATATTTTTAAATACATTTTTCTTACTTAAAATGATTTTTCATAATATTAAATCATTTTTCCTCTAATTTATTTAATACACTAATTAAATAAATTAAACACCTTTAATATTTAAATAATTATAAAAATTAAAGAAAAATATTCCAATTGGTCAAAAATTATTTTTCATAATTTAAAATAATATTTAAAACCATTTTTGGTAATTTTTAGAATTTATTTCTATTTTTTTAATTAATTTCCGAAAATCAGAAAATAAATTAAATTAATCCGTCGCTAAAGGCCTATAGCGACACTTAGCGTCGCTGTAGGTGTTCTTGGGCAAAAACCCAGAATTTTCGGCAGTCGCGAAGGTGCTACTTTGACCGGACTTTAATCTGTGTTATTCTTACTTTCTGATCTCATAATTGCTTTCATGTTTTAGTATAAATGTAATACTACAACTAAATAACAAGTTTCATCACTAATCAACAAAATATCATAGAGATCTAAGTCTCCAAAGTTTCTGCCAAACAGTTTCTGGGCAATCAACAGACTCGAGTGGCCACTTTCAAGTTCGATTTAAGCAATGTTCTGGCCATGATTTATGTGATCTATCAACTCCAAGTTGTAGACAAACTGTAGTACTACAACTAGAAATCATAATAACACATAAACATCAAAACAGAAGCTAGATATAATCAGTCAAACTTGAACACGGAGGTTGGGCTCAAAATTTCTGGGTTCGTGTTCTTGACAGATTCGGTCAGCGGGGTTTTGACCGTGAATATCTTGTGATATATAATAGATCTAAGTCTGATTATTTTTGAAACATAAAGCACACATATCAGGCTACATGTTTCAAGTTTTAAACATCAAAAACATGTATTACACACGGAGTTATAAAATCGGACATTTGACTGAAAATCACCGATTTCCAGATTTCCAGATTTTGAAAAACACTAAATTCGTGCACTTTGATGTTATGGGTTCATGATTTATCAACCCAGATCATCAATTGACACCTTATTACACATATTTGAACAACCAATTTCAACAATTAACAAGGAATCGAAGGATTTCAAAATTAGGGTTTATACCTCTTTTTGATTCTGATTTTTGATTCTGCCCTTCCAATCTGTTTATGGATGCTCTATGGACTGATTCTAGGACTGATCTACTTTTAAAATTCGTGGGTTTGTGAAGGAGAGAGACTTGGTAAGAGCTAAATGCAAAATGGCTAACTTTTCTTGATTTTCTCTCTCTAAATCTTATATATAACCTCTTAAGTTGCTTGGATCTGTCCAAATCCGGCTGAGAGCTGAATGTGGCTGAGATTTTGAAGTCACAAAGTCAATAGTTGGTAAAGAGTTGGTGACCTAATAAAGGCAATGGCCAATTTTGCAAGTTATCAAATAAAAATCCCATAAAGGGTATTATGGTCATTTCCACTTTCTTCTAGAATTTGAACTTGATGAAACCCTTAGGGTTTAGGGTTTAGACAATCTAGGGTTTAGGTTTTGTACCCCTTTAGGTCTAAAAATTCTAATTTTCATAATTTGCAAATTTAGGGTTTAATTAGAAAAATAAATTTTCTAAACTAAAATTAGGGTTTCTAAAATAGAAATTTACTATACAAAAATATAATTAGAGATTTCAAATCATATTTAAGTTTAATGAATACTTTAGGCATGCTAATAAAAATTAGGGTTGCCTAATTAGGGTTTACAATTCCCGATTTTAAAAATTAGGGCCCCCGGCGTACAATTAGGGTTTTCTATAATACGCTAGGGTTTCTAATCCGGAGATTAGGGTTTCTAATCTCATATTTGTGTTTAATGAATCCATTAAGTCTACCAATTAGGATTAGGGTTCCTAATTTAAGGTTTACAAATCCCCGATTTTTAAAATTAGGGTTTTCTACAACTGAGATTAGGGTTTCTAATCTCTTATCAGGGTTTAATAATATTAAAACCTATCCGATCAATTATTGATCATTAAGCTCATATAAAACAAACACATTCTTAACAATATAATTATTTTAATTATATTTTCTACCGAATCCCTATCCAAAAATTAGGGTTAGGGTTTCTAAAGTTGTTAAGCACAACTCTACTCTATTTTCTCAGTCAATACACAAATTGACTAATTTTCATAATTCGTATCACAGATACACAGTACCTTATTAACAGTCAATGTTAATAATAATAATAAAAAAATTATTCGTAAAATTTTAATTATTCGAAATCTCGGGTTATCACATCATGATTTGGTGTTAAATGTTATAATTGATTGATAAAAGTTATGTACTAGGGTGTCATTTGATGATCTGGGTTGTCAAAACCCAGATCCATAACATCAAAGTGCTCGGATCAAATTTTTTTGAAATATGGAAAAATGGGAAAATAATGGCTTGACAAGCTAATGTCAGGGCCTGTAATTTTTTCTCTGTTTTTGATATTTATGGTTTTATGTTTTACATATGTTCTATGACATGTTGTCTGTAATCTGAAACTTGAATCATGGTCAGATCGTTTCGTAAACTCAAGTTATGATTGGTCAAACAGGGTTGACCGTTCACGGAATCTGGTTTCTAGGTAACCCAGAAATCCAGATCTCGTCTGACAATCAATTTGCAGGGTCTTGATCTTGCTGTGTGTTAGTAGTTAGGCCATGTTGTTGGTGGATCTTAGTAGCCTGACATATGGACTACATATATATGCCCTTGTATTACCCATAGCCTTAGTATATTGAAAATTAATCGTGGTCAAAACCACGTTGACCAACTGGCTGGATGAAGATTCTGGAAAACCCAGAATCTTCAAGAACAGTTCGTGACACTTAGCTTGACCAGTCCAGATCTTGCGTTTTTGATGTTTTTAAGTTGAGTTAAGGTTATAGGATTGTACCCTGATATTCACTCTACATGAATGAACCCTTATGTTACACAAACAATACTCACACGGAAAGTTACAAGGAATCAAAGTAAGCACTTTAGGCTGTTCTTCAAATCTGGAAAACCCAGAATTTGAAGAACAACTCTGACAATGATTTTGGGAGCCCAGATCTTACTGCTATGTTGTTGTTTGGTCATGAAATGAGTTTTTAGTTGTAGTACTACATGAGTACTACAATAGTAACCTCATAAGTTACCCAAAACGTATCAAGAACACGGCTTTAATGCTGGTCAAACTAGGTAGCATAAGCTCTGACAGATTTTCTGGGTATTGGCCAAGAACACTTAAGAACACCATTAGCGACGGATTCGTCGCCAGAAACCCCTTTAGCAACACTTATTTTCAGAAAATGCAGAAAAATTAATTAAAAATAGAAAAAATGGTTTTTAATTACTAAAAATACATAATAAATTCTAAAAAATTATTTTAAAGTTTGAAAAATAGTTTTTAACTATTTTAAGTATATTTCGAAAATATTTAATATTTTTGGAATATAAATGGTATTTATTTATTTAATTACAATATTAAATAAATGATTTAAAAATAATTTTAATTCATGAAAAATCATGAAAAAAAATATTAATGTATAAGAAAATATTTAAAGTTATTTTTGATGACTTTTAATATTTTGGGATGAATTTCATTAATTAATCAATATTAATGATAATTGGTTTATTTAATAACTATATTAAATAAATTAAGGAAAAATGGAATTAATGCTTTATAAATCATATAAAAATGATTTAAGTGTTATAAAAATATTTTAAGTTATAAATTATAACTTTTGATATTTTGGCATGAAAATATTAATATTTTAATATTAATAGCAATTATCGGATAATGGATTTAATTGTTGGAAAATCATATAAAAATGATTTTAAGGTATTAAAAATACTTTGATATATTATAATTACATTACAATATTATGTAATAATTTTCATTAATATTTTATATTAAATAAATATTAATGATTAAGGAATTATGTGGTATTTAATTTATTTAAATACGGTTTTAAGGATTGAAAAATGTTGATAATTGGTAATAATTATCCGAAAATTATTACGAGCCTAGGAAAAATGTTTTGTCTGATAAGAAATTATCTGTGATAATGGTTAAGTGGTTAGACAGAGTTTAATTGAACTTAAACTCGATTTTTGTCCGACTAGATCGTCGGGATGATAGAATTGTGTCGGTTTCAAGTCAGACTGAAATAGTTTGACTTGATGCTATGTCTTATGTACTGTATAAACTGATAGGCTTAATGTGGTAATGTGTTTAGGTTATTCTATGTATAAATATAATATTATTATACTGTGATGATATTATTCTAATATTGGAGATCTATATTATTAATACTAGGTCTTCGGATAAAGCGTTATAAATTACGTTGCGGTAATCAACGGTTCAGGCAAGTTTTCTTTGTACTTAACTCTAATAAGAGTGTTTTATTCAAGTTTATGGTTAATCATTGCTGATGGCCATGATAATTGTATTCTGTACATCTTGCATATATAAGTCAGGTATGAAAGGCTGATCACCTTCATTACCAGTTGGTTCAGAAATGTTTGTTCATGTTTAATCTTGTTCAGTCAAAAGTTTGTTCGTGCTAGTTCTCAATTATATTGATGAATTATAGCCAGCTTATTATTCATACTCTTCAATTATGATATATCGTTATGTTATTGTATTTAAAACTTGCTGGGCAACTTTCATGCTCACCCTTGCTATATCATGATAAAACATTGAAGATAAGGCGAACGTGTTCGGATACAGGAAAAAGGTTAAGGCCAAGTTCAGCTTGGGATATAAAGTGCGGCTTGTTTGTAATAATATATTTTGATAATATTTTTGTATAATAGATATTTTATGAATGGTGTTTAAGTTAAGGTTACTCGACCTTGTGGATAAGTGTGTAATGTATTGTATAAACCATTTATGTTTATATCTTCCACAATTAGTGATAGTAATTGTATACCGGATCCGAGGTGATTTGGGGCCCGGATTCGGGGATTCTATAGTTGGTATAAAAGTTGTTGGTTATGAAACTTAGGTAGGAATACCTGAGACCAATAACCGCAGTGATTAGGATAAGACTAACTCAAATAGAGTTAGTTTGTCGGTAAGATTCAAAGACGAATCTCGGTAAGTTGTTAAGATACAGAGTTCCCTAACTCTGATAATAAAGTTGAATTGTAATTGTGAATAGACTGAAAGTGCAAGGATAGTAGATCGTAAAACAAAACTATCATGTCATGGAATTGAATCGTAATATATACGATAAGATCACCCCGTGATCTGATAAAGGTTATGATATGGGAAATGAATCAATTTACTGATTGAAAAGTTTACAGCAAGATGCTGTGTGAAAGTTGTACTATGAAATGGTACTATGAAAACTCATAAAAGAGTTATGGATTATGAATACGAATTGAATTCGTATTGAAAAAGGGGGTGAAGATTAGGTGGGGATTTCAATGAGGACTCGTGTTAGCAACTGAGTTGTATGATTCCTTGTATGGGCGAGAAATTGTACTTGGTGTAAAAACTACTTAGTTGGTGGCATTGGTAATAATTGAAATGTTGTGTCACGCTAGTTGTGTTGGTACAACCATTTAAAAAACCAACTGGAGACTCTTAACAGTCCATCGTCGACATTATACATGTCGGACCTTTTTCACTTGTTTTTTAAAACAAATATCACCTAACATGAGAACACCAAAGAACAAGTAAACAGAAAGGGACAAATAAAAATCCCGACGTCTACAGGTGGCGACTCTGTTGGGGACACCAGTAAGAGGACTTAAGCCACTATTCCACACTTTTCAAAACTATTATCTGCTTGTGTGTGGCTGTTGCATTTACATTTATGATGAATGTGTACGAATGCATTTACTTATTGTACTTAGTGCTTCACACCATATCTGCTTGTGATATTAGTGCTTCGCACATGTCATCATTTCCATACGGTGAGACGCAATGTATGTGAATGTATGTTGTGCGGTCCCTCCACCAGGAGGCTATCCTGTCGGTGTTTGATTACTAGACTCGTAGGAAGACTAATTCCAACGAGGCTCAAGAAAGGAACCACCCAAATTCGTTCCAATTAAAATACCGAATTAATTTCTCGTTGAGTAAATTGTGATGATTTGGGAACCTTTATGCCAAAAAGCCGTGAGAATAACCTAAGATAGGTCAGCCTCTGATAAACCCAACACGAAGGAAAGTCTCTTCATGCTTTCTCATTTTTAAATTACTCGTAAAGTCAATTACTTGTAATTCCATATTCATCTCCATGTAATCAGAAATAAGAACAATGTGTACACATACATATTTAATTGAACATGTTATCATGTATTACAAACAGCTAACATTCGTTTTCAGGATAAAATTCCTAAAACGGACATATCATATAGCATGTTATTATTTACACATTCTCTAAAGACTAAACTATGTAAGTCTTTTGCACAGGGAAATAATCGGACCTACTACCCGGTTAAAATCCAAAAAGGTTACGAGCCTATAGTCAATTATGTCGTCATCTGACCAGACTGACCTTAATCCAGTTTCTCGTAAAGAATTTGACTGATTAAGCAAACAAATTACAGATTTGGCTGTTCTGCTTAAAGAACTACACCAGTCTACTCAGGGTGCAAAGATACCCATACATGCTAAATCCTCTACACAAGGGGGAACACAAGCCATTACGATACCTGAACTGCAGTTCGAAACGACCAACAAGATTCATGATGCCACCCATCTCACAGGTGATCCAGACATCGCTGACATCAGAAAGAAAGTCCTTCAAATTGAAAAACCCTTCGTGATATCAAAGTAATTGGAACACACGGGAGTGTTTCATATATTGACCTGTGTATATTCTCTGGTGTTCATTATCCAGAAATGTTTAAGACTCCTGACTTCGAAATGTATGATGGGTTAGGAGATCCTTACACACATTTGAAGGTGTTTATTGGAGAACTTGGATCTTATGCAGAGGACAAGAAGCTCAGAATGCAGCTGTTCCAGAAGTGTCTGACTTGAGAAGCCCGTTCGTGGTATACCAGATTAGACAACTCAAAGATCCATGGTTGGGAGGAGCTAGCTCACGCGTTCCTCATATAATACAACTTCCAATCTCAAATGGCTCCTGATCGGACTCAGATTACCAATGTCAAGAAACAGTATAATAAATCTTTCAGAGAGTATGCTCAAAGGTGGAGGCGCCTGGCTGCTCAAGTTATTCCTTCCATGACAGAATTAGAAATGGTCATGACTTTCATAGAAATACAAGAAGCTCCTTTCTAACAACGAGTCTTAGCCGGCATCAGTAAACCATTTTCTGAAATGGTCAAACATGGGGAGATGGCTGAGATCGGATTTAACTCCAGAAAAATTCAAGACCTAGCTGCCCTTAAAGCTGTAGCCGAGCACATCCAATCCGAAAATTATGGAAATAACCCCCGGAGGGTCCATAAAAAGAAAGAGGAAGATGTTTCCCTGATACTACAGGGTCAAAAAGCCAATCAGAAGTGCCTATCCATCGGAGAAATTAAACTCCCTTTCAAGCACGTTCTTCAAACACTCCAATGCCAAAAGATTGATAAGTCAAATTCCCTTGAGTGTTCACACCCTTAGGGGACTCACTCGAGAATATTCTCATTTTTCTGACATCGCAGAAGAAAATCACACATCTTCTTCCACCAGCCAGCCCTAATAGAAGGGGTTTCAAGGCTGCTCGAAAATGTGCTAATCATACCGGGGCACCTGGACATGATACTCAGGATTGTTGGGCCTTGAAACACAAGATCCAAGACCTAATAGACAACGGTGAGATCATGGTCACCAAACCAGATCAACTTCACGTACAAGACAATCCTCTTCCTCAACACAAAGAAGAAGAGGTCAATATGATTAATTGGAGAAATGGATAGAGGTCTAATTTCAATGGTGAGTCATCTCATGCCATTAAAGACGGTGTTGACAAATGGGATTATGCTAAGTTCCAGTTCGCATTGGAACATAAGATGAAAGCTCTATGCAAGAAGATTGAATAATTGGCAGAACTGGTGACCTATCAGCATCAAATAACACGCCAGTTAGTCAGCCAGGAGCATACTAGTCTCCTTCCTCTTGTCATGATTATTCCCTCGTCACCTTCAAAAAATTAAATGATGGAGGACAAAGTGGCAAAGAGAACGAATGCCAAAGCCCGTCGGGATTTTCCTAATAGAAGGGAATTTACATACCTGGGCCAACCTATGCAGGAAATTCTTCAAATGCTAATCAATGAAGGAAGAATCACTTCTCTTCTACCTCCAATTAATCCCCGTTCAAGACGGTTCAATTCTGATGGAGTATGTCAATATCACTCCCATTCTCGCGGTCACAACACAGAAGAATGATGGGCACTCCGCCACCTTATCTAGAATCTAATTGACAATGGTGTTCTGCAACAAGCAAACGATGATACTGTGCTACGCGAGTGTGAGAATACTTGTCCTACTAAGTAGAAGGGATTGGTAGCAGTTATATCCACTGAGACTGATGGGACTAGCAAACCACTCACAATATCAGCAGTTCAACTCAGAAGAAGCAACAACCCTTTGAAAGTGGTCGCTCCAGAGCCAATCAATTTACCATGCAGAGCACAATATCCTATTGTTAGCTTACACAAAGTTCCATGGAATTATGGAGAAGGTGAAGGATCCACCTCGCATACAACTATTGCAGTGTCAAAGGAAAATCCACTGTATCTTCCACAACGGGTGATGAAGTCTGCCATCAAATCAAAGGGGGAAATACCCATGAAAAAGATTTAAAAATTCCTCCGTACTATGGGTCATAACGAAGCCTAGGTGGTTTTAAGCTTAAGAGAATTTCCACACCAAATTTAAATCCTGGACTTGGTTTTAACTTCTGAGGATCACCAAAAGATCTTACTGAAGGTTTTGGAAGAAGCCTACTTACCAACATTCGTAGATATAGAAACATTTTAACATCTGGTTGATCACATTTTCAACAACAATGTGATATCCTTCACTGATGATGACATACCACCCGAAGGGACCTGTCATTACAAGTCGTTGCACATTGCGGTTTTGTCCTCCGGATACATGCTAGCTGGAGTCTTGATAGATGGAGGTTCATATCTAAATATCTATCCATACGCTACCCTGATGAAGATGAACGTCAACCTCAACCGAATCCGGAGCAGCCATACGATTATCAAAGCTTTTGATAGAGCCTATCGGAAATGTAAGCAGTTATTTAATACTGTATAACCAAAAATTTGTTGATCGATTTCACAATCAATGAATACGTGCAAGTATACACGGTCAATAAGTAATAAAGAGATAAGAAAAGTATCGTTCTCACGAGGAATTATTTAATAAAAATCACCAAGTACTAATTCTTAACCAAACTAATTTTATTTAAACAATCTCAAATCGTGATTTTTCTAATTAAGAAAACTAAATTAACCTATTAAAACTAGGTTACTTTGTAAATGAATTCAAATAAATAAAGGCTAAGACTCAAATATCCCCAATTATGAACTATAAACTAATTATCCAATTATCCCAATTATTATGTCAATTGAATTGTTAACATGAATTCTAAAATGCCAAAAGCCCTTTCTCAAGTGATCATATGCCTTCTATTTAATCCAAGTTAATTTTTCTATATCTCTATGCAAAACAATTGAATTAAACTCTTTACAATCCTAATTCCTTGTGTGTTACATGCGGTAAATAGATATTCTAATTCTATTCACAAACCTAATTATTCACTGGGCAAATAACTAAGTCACATGTCATCATGCCCAGTTCTAACCCTAGAATTCCTCTCTCAATTCCTTCTAGAGTAACAAGGTAATTACTGATCAGATAATTAATCAATAAGCATAAGGCAAGATAAACAACTCACTTTGACACAAATAATAAGAATAAATTAAATAACTAATTTATAGCCATAAAAGGTTCAATTAAAATCTTAATAAAAGAGTTAGTTCATAATTAATAAATTAAAACCAAGAATCCACAATTGAATAGACATTAAAAGATAAAAGTATGAATAGAGAAGAGAATAGAATCTGTTGTCAGCAAATCAGATATTCCCCTCTTGCTCCTGCTCTTGATCTTCAATGATCTCCAAGTTGATTCAATCTCCAAGACTAATAAGAACTAGGGTTAATGTCTAATCTAATGGAGTGTATCTCTAATCTAATCTATGTAATCCCCCTCAATTGTATGTCTTACATCATGTATTTATAGGTTACAAGTCCAATTTTTAGCTTAGGAACAAACCTAATCCTATTTAGAGTCAAAAAGGTGTCAAAATTCGCCTAAAACGCGTCTAGGCCGCACCAAGCCCTTCCCCCAGTGCCCCAGCGCTGGTCTTGACGATCAAACACTGCTCCCCAGCACCCCGGTTCTGGGCATAGGCCAATAATGGGCGCCCCGGCGCTGGCCCCATGTGTTGACATTTTCTGCTCCGACGTCCTTTGGAACAATGGCCATAACTTATTCGTCTGAACTCCGATGTCAATGATTCAAGATGATTCGGAAAAAGGAGAAGTAGATCTACAACTTTCATTCTTTGAGTTTTTCGAAATAAGGTTCTGAGCAATACTCAAATTGGCTCTGAAGTGACTGATGTGTAAATGGCAAGCCGAAAACGCGCATCTAGCCACCCCAAACGTCGATCCAAGTAACTTTTGTCCCAAATCCTACAAAACAATGTAAAACATACATGAATGGACACAAACACTTAAAACTATTCTAAAAGACTTGAGAACAACAATAAATTAAGCCCGAATGTATCCAATTCATATGTATAAAACTCACTCATCACATGATAACATTTTGTATGATCAAACCATTTCATATATTCTAAGTGAAAGCATGTTTTGTTTTACGATCCTAAATTTAGATGTTCCTGTACTTGTTGATATGGTGCCTCTTCTCCACAAAGATTGTAACTTTGATGTAGAGATGAATTCAGCCTTGATGGAACTACATGAGGACATTGAGGTGCCTCCAGAAATTCAAGAATGGGTCAAAGAAAAACCTAAACCTAACCTTAATCAAACCACTTCCTTCAATCTCGGAACCTTAAAAAGTCATAAGTTAATCCAGATTGGTTCAGATGTTACCCCCAACCAGCAGAATGATATAGCTACGCTACTAACCCAAGTACAGGATGTGTTTGCATGGTCTCATGAAGACATGGTGGGTTTGTCCACTAACATTGTCCTTCATCGCCTTCCTATTAAAGAAGGATTCAAGTCAGTCAAGCAGAAGCTCAGGCGATTAAAACTTGTGTAGAGTTTAAAGGTGAAAGAAGAAATTGTGAAATAGTTTCAAGCTGGCATCATCATGGTGTCCACATATCCTGAGTGGATATCTAACATCATTCCCGTTCCTAAACATGGAGGAAAGGTGCGAGTTTGCATGGATTATCGGGACTTAGACAAAGCTTGCCTCAAGGATAGCTTTTCTGTGCCATTTATCCACATTCTCATTGACAATACTGCTCAATAATGCATATACTCCTTTGCTGATTGCTTTGCGGGGTACTATCAGATCATGGTTGCTGAGGAAGATCGTGAAAAAACTGATTTCATCACACCCTGGGGAACCTTTTACTATAGACAGTTGTCATTCGGCCTTATCAATGCTGGAGCCACCTAGTAGCGAGCAATGATGGCTCTCTTCCATGACTTAATGCACAAAGAGATAGAGATCTATGTGGATGACATCATTGTCAAGTCTCGGTAGGAGGAGGACCACTTAGACCATCTCAGGAAGCTCTTCAACAGGTTGCGTAAGTACAACTGTAAATCAGGCACGTTGCTAGGATTTCTAGTCAGCCACAAAGGGATTGAGTTGAATCCCACCAAAATCCAGGCCATTATGGAAATGCCCATTCCTTAAACAGAGAAGGAAATACGGGGATTTTTGGGAAGAATCAACTTCATTAGCAGGTTCATTACTCAACTCACCGCAACTTGTGAGCCAATCTTCAAGATATTAAGGAAGAACTCCTCCATAAAATGGAATGATGATTGCCAGAAGGCCTTCCTTATGATCAAAGAGCAGCTAGTCAAAGCTCTCATTTTGGTACCACCCAGGGATGATGTTCCCCTGTTCATGTTCATGTCTATAAGTGACAATGCCATGAGTTGCATGTTAGGACAGAAAGATGATAGAGGCCAAGAATGAGCTATCTATTACCTCAGCAAAAGATTCAGCAGTAGTGAACACAAGTACACTCTGATTGAGAAGACTTGTTGTGCTTTAGCGTGGGCTTCCATGAGGTTGCAACATTACCACCACGGTCACATGACCCATCTCATATCCCGTGTGAATCCTTTTAAGTACGTGTTCAACAAACCCATGTTAAATTGTCGGCTGTCTAGATGGAGGTTGATCCTACAACAATTTGACATCGTCTACGTGACTCAAAAGTCCATCAAAGGTCAAGGAATAACAGATCAACTAGCCGCCGCACCTTCAGAGATTTTAAATCCTTGGAGACATACTTCCCCGATGAAGGGGTAATGATAGTTCAGCAACACAATTAGTACGATACACGCCAAACATGGAAGATGTAATTTGCTGGATCTGTTAATATGGAAGGTTCTGGAGCTGGAGCAGTTCTAGTATCCGATACAGGGGAGCAGTATCCCGTCACCGTCAAATAGAAGTTTGTCAGCACCAATAACACATCTGAGTATGAAGGCTATCTCATGGGGATAAAACTGGCACGTTCAATGGGCATCAGGCGGTTAATTCGGAGGTAGTGGTCAGAATATCCACGAGAATCTATCAAACCAAAGAGCTATATTTGCTGCCTTACCATCCGCAAGTTTTATAGATGGTTTTAGTGTTCGAAGAAATCTCCTTTCTACACATTCCTCACAATAGGAATGACTTTGCGGACGCATTTGGAACTTTGGCCTCCTTGATTCACATACCTGACAAGGGACACTTGCCAAGCGTCACAATTTCCCTGCACAAGGCACCAGCCTATGGGAACTACGTTGGAGAAGTATCGGATGAGCTACCTCTCATCCAGCATCCTTGGTATCAACATATCAAGGAGTACCTACGAGATGGATCTACACCCGCTGAGGCGAGCACGACTGAGAAAAGGCGGATCCATCGTCTTGCTATGAAATTCTACCTCAACGGAGATGCACTATACCCAAGAGTTGCAGGACAAGGTCTCTTCAGATGTTTAGACAAAGACCAAGCTCAAAGGCTTATGGATGAGATCCATGGTGGAGTCTGTGGCCCACACATGAGTGGCACCCTCCTTGTTAAGAAGATCCTTGGGACATGACATTATTGGCTCTCTCTCAAAGCTGACTACGATGACCATGTCAGGAGATGTTATCAATGCCAAATTCATGGGAATGCTATCCATGCACCTCCACGGGAGCTCCACAATATGAGTTCACCTTGGTCATTCTCAATGTGGGGAATGGACTTTTTTTGGCCCATTGAGCCTAAAGCCAGTAATGAACATCGATTTATCTTCACCATGATCGACTACTTCACCAAGTGGGTAGAAGCAGCTTCCTTCCCAAGGTTACCAAAGAAGTGATAATTGTTTTAATCAGAAACAATGTCATTTATCGATATGGACAACCCGAGGTGATTGTATCAAATAATGTTAAGAACCTCAACAACAAGATGATTGAAGAACTATGCAGTAAATTCCACATCAAACATCGTAACTCTGTCATCTACCATCCAAAGATGAATGGTGATGTTCAAGCGGCTAATAAAAACATCAAGAAGATTATGCAAAAGATGTCCGCCAATCATAAAGAATGGCCTGACTTATTGCCTATTACTTTGTTAGCCTATAGAACATCAATGCGCACTTCCACTTGGGCAAAACCATACACATTAACCTATGGGATGGAAGCAGTGCTCCCCATAGAAGTGGAAATGAAATCCCTCAGATTATTAATAGACGCTTAGCTGGATGAAGACCAATGGGTACAAGACAGGTTTCACCAATTGTCTCTAATAAACTAGAGGCGAACCGCGGCTATCTTCCACGGTCAGTTATATCAACAAATGATCGCCAGATCCTACAACAGAAAAGTTCAGCTACGGTAGTTTAAACAACATGACTTGGTTTTGGAGAAGATCATTGACAACCAAGATCAATCTAAGGGAAAATTCGCTCCTAACTGGGAATGCCCCTTTGTTGTCAAGGAAGTATTGACAGGAAGTGCTCTCAGATTGCAAGAAATGGACAGCGATGAATTTTCATAACTCATCAACTAGGATACAATGAAACAATACTATGTCTGAAGTTACCATCAATTAAACATCCTGGTGTTGGATCATTAGATCACCAGTTATTCCGGCTCTTTTAACCCTTTACCACATACAACTCTTTTCCACACTTTTCCCCTCAGGGAAACATA
The DNA here is from genome assembly GCA_020205505.1 of Panax japonicus. NCBI lineage: Eukaryota > Viridiplantae > Streptophyta > Magnoliopsida > Apiales > Araliaceae > Panax > Panax japonicus. The sequence goes on from CM035107.1 coordinate 33,635,608, forward strand.
CTTTTCAAGCTAGCAGCCTGGCTTCACTGCGTTTCTACGACTTCGGTCATCCCACTAGGGATTGAACCTTTCGCGCTTATAGTTTGTCCCCCCAAACACGGGATCAAACTTTTCACACATGGTGTTTATCCTCAACCTAGGATCAAACTTTCTCTTCCCCGCAGTTTGACCTGCACATTGGATCACGCTTTTCAACTCATCCTGAGGGGTGAACTACGCCGACCTGATCTCCTCTTCAATAGGAGTACGTAGGCAACCATTTTACATGGCCTGGTCGCAACAAAACAAAAACAACAAAAACATTTCTTTCCCCTTCCTCTTCACAAAAACAAAAACAACAAAAAAAATTCCTACACCATTCCTGCCACATACAACGTTGAACCTCTTACACCAGGTTCGAACTACGCAGACCTGATCTCCACTTCAATAGGAGTACGTAGGCAGTCATTTATGGTTCAGTCTCATCCCCTACCAAAACACAAACACTTGTCAACTAGTACTGGGATCATCCTTCAATCCACTACATTTCATTCGGCTTCAGACCAAAGGGGTGGAATTACCTGAACTCCTCCCAAATAGGAGATTGGGCGACCATCTAAGTTGCGGTTGTGCCTTGAAGAGCAACACCAATCCATAAGAGATGGAATTAGGCTTCTCCTAAATAGAAGTACTGGAGACCATCTGTGGTGCGGTCAATCTCAGAGAGGAAAGCCACACTCCTCTCCACATTTCCATACAGAAACCAGTCCCAAGACACCAAAGATGGTAGGGATACACCTAGGTCAATGATCCATTTTGAACTATCCAGAGACAACTCAATGTCCATCCATCCAGGAGGAATTCAGAATACAACGAGATCACAAGTCCTGAAGAAGCAGGCAAAATATCAAGCAAGTATCAGAGCATATCTAAAAGGGAAGTGGTCAAAAATATATTTCCTTGAAATATATAATGTTGTTGGATATACACAATATAAACTGTACATGACAAAATGGCTATGCTAGTCTGTGCAGGAAAATACAAGCCCCTCTACAAGTCATGGTATATGCAAGCTAACAAGCCCAATATGGCATCCCTCTCAGAAGAATGAGGCGAAGTTGTGGTCTCCTGTACGAGGGTATCCACATGACCCAACAGATCTGCAGCCATCTGCATGGTGACCATATGCTCATCAATGTAAGTGCTCATCTCTGTAATCATGCCAGTGGTAAGGGACCTCATCTGTGATGGCTACAAATGTTTTTATTAATTATTTTCCATGAATATATAATCATATATTATTTAAATAATATATGCAGTGATTTTTAGAATAAATATAATAATTAGTTTATTACATGAATTTTAGTACAGATTATTAAGTTAATTATTTTACCTTAATTATTAAGGTTAAATATGAAAGAATAATCAGGTATGGAATCCAAACCCTAATTTTGGATTATTGTCAAGGTATGAGAATAATAATATATTATTACTTATAATTTTGATTTTTCAGTCCTATGAATATGTACGGTATGACCGTATTGATAATGGTTGGTCAATTACGGTGTATTTTGACAAAACCCCAGTAATCATGTTAAACCCTAATTTGAGATCCAAATTAGAGTGTGAGATTGTTTTATAAGTGTGTAATATAATTTATGTCGTGTATTAAATGTATTAATTAGGTAAACCCTAATTAAAATTTCAGAAACCCTAATATTTAGACAATACAAATTTTTGAGAATGAGAAACCCTTATTTGAAACTTAATTACGAGTGCGGGGTTATTATATAACTGTGTTATATGATTTTGTAATTTATTAGGTAAACCCTAATTGATAAATAGAAATATAAATTTCTAGAAATCATAATTTGATATTTATAAAAACCTAATTTGAAATTAGAGTTTGAGATTGTTGGTAAGTATTGATAATGTGATTAATTAGCAAGTATTATGATTATAATTATTAAATTTAGAAACCCTAAATTGTTAAACCCTAATTACTAAACTAGAACTCTAATTTAGTAATTGAAAACCCTAATAGTAATTAGGTAACCTTAATTATCGAAAGAATAAACCCTAATTGCTTTATTAGCAAAGTTAATTATGATTATGATTAATAAACCCTAATGTCCATTTGTTAGATAATTACAAACTTACTTTAATTAACAAAGTAATTATTTTCAAAATTTTAGAAAACTAAAATTTAGTTATTTTATTTTATTTAATTTAATTTTTTTTGTGCAAACCCTAGTTGAAAAATCCTACAATTTGTGCTAAACCTTAGGGTTAAACCTTAAGGGTTAAACCCTAAGGGTTTGCAAGAATGACAATTTAGCCATTAAATTGGAAAGACAAATGACCATTATGCCCCTTGCATTATTGAAGCTACAAACCTAGGTTTTGACATTAGGGGAGGTGGTTCACCAACCTCAACAACTCCACATGCTCTTCAAATGACAGCAACAAGCACAGCTCAACCAATTCATGAATCTAGTGGTCTATAAATAGATTGGGAGAGAGAGAGAAAATCACTTTGGAAGCTTTATTTTGCACCACCCATAATCAACTCTCATTTTCTCTCTTAAGCCATGAATTTATCTAGTATTTCAGTCCCTAAAAACAACCCCACGAAATCCAACCACAAATCAGAAGCCTAGAATCATCAATTGATCATAAAAGGTATAAAACCCTAATTCAAGTTCTGTCCAAAAATCTGATGTTAGATGTTAGTTTTTTTGTGTTATACATGTTAGATATAGTGTAAATAGATGATCTTGGTTGCTAGATGTTAGATCCATAACATCTAGAGGCTCGGCTTTGATGTTTTCAAAAATCTAGAAATTATTTTTTTTATTCTCTGACAGTGAATGTCAGAGGCTGTAGATTGTTGTGTGTTTATTATTTTTGTTGTTTAAGTGTTTCATTTTGTAGTCTTGTATGAGATCTTTCATCTAGTACAAGAATCAAAGTCAGATCTGTTGTGGATATGAAGTTATGATCGGTCAAAACCCGTTGACCGGGCATGACCAGATGAAATATGGGTAAACCCAGAATTATTTTCAGTGTCTGACAAGTTTTGAATCGGCTAGATCTTGTAGATTTTAGTTGTTTTGTTGTATTTATTGAAATATACTACTAGACTGGTATATGGAATATAGTTTATAGCTTTTATATAACCTAAATAACATATGAAATGGATTTAATGGATGGTCAAAGTAGCTCAATCGCTCACGGTTTTGATTTCTGGAAATTTTCTAGAAAAGTTTGAAGGTTATTTGTAACAGGGTTTGACCGAATCATTTCTGTTCGTTGTGTTGTTTTTAGATTGATGTTATGTAATAGAGTTGTAGCCTTGTATGTCGTCTACAATCTGAAATCCTTAGATCACGAAACCAGTTCATGTGTTGCAAGTTATAAAAATCGAAAGAAGGCAGTATGAACTGTTCTTCATTTCTGGAAAACCCAGAAATGAAGAACAGCTCTGACAAGGTTTTAGGAATGCTAGATCTCGTTCGTTTGATATAGTATGGTCCTGATTGTTGTTGTAGCATGAAGTGTTACACTAGTACTACACGCTCTAATGCTTAGTTAGCCCAGAAACACAACACACATGAAATTATTGATGGTCAAACTAGCTTACTCGGTGACTGCCTATGAATGTTCAAGAACATGAAGAACACCTATAGCGACGATTCTGTCACTATAGGTGGTCTTTAGCGACAGATAATTTATAATTTTTAATTATTAAAAATAAAAAATAAATTATTAAAAATTATTTTAAATTCTGAAAATTAGTTTTTAATTATTTTAAATATATTTCATAAATATTTAATATTTTTGGAATATTAAAAGTAATTAATTTATTTAATTATAATATTAAATAAATTATTTAAAAATGATTTTAATTCATGAAAAATCATTTAAAATTATATTATGGTGTAAGAAAATAATTTAAGTTATTTTTGATAACTTTTAATATTATGTGATAATTTTCATTAATAAATTAATATTAATGATAATTAATTTATTTATTAAATGAATTAAATAAATGAATTAAAAAAGATTTTATTATATTAAAAATCATTTTAAATAATAATAAGGTATTTAAAAATATTTTAAGTTATAAAATATAACTTTTAATATTTAAAGGTAAATTTCATTAATTAATGATTATTAATGATATTAAAGTTATTTAATAATTATATTAAATAATTTAGTTTAAAAATGATTTTAATATTATAAAAATCATTTTAAATGAAAATAAAGTGTTTATAGATATTTTAAGTTATAAACTATAACTTTTAATATTTAAAGGATAATTTCATTAATAATTTAATATTAATGATATTTAATGATTAATGATATTAAATTTATTTAATAATTATATTAAATAAATAGTTTAAAAATGGTTTTATTTAATTAAAAATCATTTAAAAAGGATGTTAATGATTTAAAAATATTTTAAGTTATAATTATGACTTTTAATATTTGGATAAATAGTTCATTAATATTAATGGTAATTATTTAATAATGATTTAAATGTTTTAAAAATCATTTAAGGGTATTATTAATACTTTAAAAATATTTTGAGTTATTATACATAACTTTAATATTTTGGCAATGGATTCATTAATAGTTTAATATTAATTAAATGTTAATGATAGTAGAATTGTTTAATATTTAAATCATTTAATAATGATTCTGATATTTCAAAAATTATAATAAATGATAATAATTATTTAATAATTATTATAAGGCCATGAAAAATAGTGTGACTGATGTTTAAGTTATCCAAATGGATATTGAACTACGGTTTAGAGTCTTAGACTCGATATTTACCCGAAAAAGTTGTCGGTAGACCGACATGTTTCTGAAATTGATATGGACTTAGATAATGTGATTAGTTAACTGTTTAATTACGATTCAATGATTATTAAGGTTGTGTGACAATGTAATTAGGAATGTGTTGATGATTGTTTGTGATTCCATGATTGTAGAACATGTGTGATAGGACGATTAGGTTATGTACTGACTGCGAAATGCAGTACTATGTGTTATATTATATTGTTTTAATCAGTCAAATGATCTGATTAATGATAGGTTGTGATAGAAAAGGGTAGAACTAAGTTGAGAATTATAAGCAGCGCATAAGGCAAGTATCCTAACTTTGCATTTTCTTTATGCAATGGACAGAAGTGAGAAGTTTAGAATAATTCTTATTAATATACATACTGTTAAACTTATACTATATACGCCCATTGATTATCAACATGTTAGTATATGATAATTCAGTTATATATATTCTGTTCGTTAATTTCTATAAATGATTATACAAGTGTCCCCACTTGGATAATTATTGTATTTAATCGCATGTTGATACACCTTTGATATATATATATATGTTGAACTATAGATAATTGTTGAACAAGATAAGACCTTTGTTATGAAAACCCGACAGGTATGAACATCCCAATAATGGGAAAATTTTTATGCGCCCAAGGCGGACAGAGTGAACGATAACATCGTTCTTATACATGTAGTATTGATCAATACAGGGTACAATGGGGCTGATCACCCTTCGTGCCCATAAGTCATGACGGTTTACAGATGAATTTCTGTTCAAACCTTTTCGAAAATGAAAACAATGTTCATAGTATGTCACAGAAACCCCATGTATAGTCAATACACAGTTTCAAACATTTGAAAGAGGGTTGTTATGTTAATTGGTATAGATTACTTCACAACTATTGATTGGTTGTAGAAGGGTATTATAAAGAAAACATTTAAATTTTTTTCAGCTTATATATATATATAATACTTGCTGGGCACTCAAATGCTCATCCTTTCTTAATTTAAATGTTTTTCAGCTAAGTGCGAAGAACCAGAAGGCTCATGCCGAAACAAGGGAAAGGGAAAGCTAACCAAATAAGATTTGTGGTACTGTTTGTAATAGTTTTAGATTATGAAGACTATGATAATTAAATATCTAATATCATGTAATGAATGACTAAAGGTTACGTACTTGGGAGAGAGTGACTCTGATGTATATGTAAATTTAAGTTATGTATTGTATTATTGTTATTATTATTAGTATTATTCCGCTCATAGAAATGGTATCGTGAAGTACCGAATTCGGGTTTCAAGTATCCGGGTTCGGGGGCTTCACATAGCTGACCTCAAAGTCTCTCCTATAATCATCAGTAGGATGGTATGACTCTCCCTAAGAGCTCTCACTACCACGATAACTCCTATATCCAACTCATCCATATATCGTGGCATATATACATATGACAGTACGCACAATAGAAGTACATCCACCCTGGCTAGATGCCAATGATCCTCCGGTGTGGTAAAATCCCCAGAATATCGTGTATAACTATCCTCAAAGCCAAATCTATCAAACAGAAAATGTTGGGATATAACGTGGCCAGATGTAAGCTCATCCTGCACCACCCTATGCCTCAATCCAGTAAGGGTCATGAATCGTCGACTCATGTCCCCCGAAGCCATATACACGCAAGGTTTTTCCAGTGGCAACATTGTTAACCGTGCATACTCCTTTACAGTCGGAATCAACTCATGGGTCCCAAATCAGAAAACTTGCCTCTCCAATACCCAGTGCGCCAGCATGCCATCCACGAATCTTGTGGGAACTTGAAACATCAATAGGGTCATAGTATGCTGCAACAAGTGATCTATGGTCACCATGTTTGATGATGACATGTTGTCATACCACGATTGCATACCAGATGCCACCAATAATGGTGGGGTATGATCAATACGGCTAACTGTCGAAGAAGACATCTGTATGGGCCGTGACATAAGACAATCCAGGGGTCAATGTTGAATATCTCTGGAAATACATATATATGCATAACATGATACAAGCATTACAAGTAATAGATGGCAATATGATATATGGAAAGGAAAAATGTACATACATTCCTATGTATATCAACATCTACATATATCATCTCTGTATAACTAAAAATTAAGGGAAATGGGTCATAGACGCCCTACTAATAACAGAGGCCTATCAAAAGATATAGCGAGAATAGGGCACATCCACCCAATAGCTAATAGAGGCCTATCAAAAGAGATAACGAGAATACACATTAGAAGAAGACAATGGTGTCAATATCTATATCATTAATCATGTCCACCTGATGTAACTCCTCCTGAGTCACTGGATCTCTATCAACAAGGATGTCAGGCCTACACAAAGGAGGATCTGTACCGGCAAATCCAAATGGGTCATCTGAGGGGTCAACGCTTGAGCTGGAAGGATCAAATGAATCTGCCTCTTCCGGATCTCTGCCCAAATGCCGGATAAAGAAATGTGTACGGTCCAATCGCTGGGTTAAACTGTCAATCTATGTCACATGAGTTGGATCTCGGACACAGGCTAGCCAATCTGTCATCATCTCAAATCCTGGAATCATATCCCCCATGAACTGAGTGGTACGGTCTAGGCTCCAATAGTGCAAGGGAACCACAACCGCTAGAGGTAGAGTTTATCAAGCTGGAGCAAAATAATATGACTGTGTCACAATACGAGGCTAAATTTGTGGAGTTATCGCGGTTTGCATCCCATTTGGTCGATAATGAGGAGCGAATGACACGATTGTTTCTAAGAGATTTGAAACCTTATAAACGTCAATACCTCATTTCTCACAAACTTTGTTTATATTCAGATGTAGTGTATAGGGCTCAGTTATTTGGAACGCAATAATGAGACATCCCAACCAAAGGATAACGAGCAACAACACGATAATAATCGTACCGGTGGCAACGGCCATCGGAACAATGATAATCATCGTGGGGGAAATTATCATGCTAAGAATGGTAACCACTTCGATGGTAATCATGGCCTAGATAATAGAAGTGGAAATTTCAAGAAAAGAAGGTTCAATAATGATGGAAAGACAACAGCACCAGCACCTGTTAAGGAAGGAGAACGACCACCGGTCGTATGCTTCAAATGCGGAGGGGAGGGACATATCAGTCCAAGCTGCATGATGCAGTTCAAACCATGTAACAATTGCGGAAAAGAAGGTCACCTAGCCCAATTTTGTCGTGCACCAAAGTCAAGTCCAGTTGGGACGGTGGCACCAAAGGCGGATACAGACAACACAAAGTCGGTGGTTTCAGGGAGAGCATTTTTTGTGACTTATCAAAAAGCAAGTAACCTGAACGAAGTTAGCACGGGGTAGTTAATTATAATTTCTTGCGAAGTCTATACCTTGTTAGATACCGGTTCTACCCATTCTTTTATCTCTCTTGCTTGCACTCAATGTTTAAATTTGACTCTGGAGAGATTAGACTTTGACTTATCGGTTGAAACTCGGTTAGGAGAAACCTTAGTTACCTCCACTGTTTATAAGTCTTGTTTGATTCAAATCGACACTTTCACGTTACCTGTCAATCTTATCTCTTTGAAAATACTTGCCTTTGATGCGATTTTAGGAATCGATTGGTTAACTGCTCATCATGTTTTTCGTAAGGTTGTTAGCTTTCATATTCCTAACCAACCTGTAATACAAATTCAAGAAACCAAACCACTAAATTTAATCATTGCCATATCAAGCCATAAGTAAGAGCCTCGAGCCTTTTACTGGTGACTTCCTTGTGTGAAATGCACCGAAGCCAAACTTTCTGTAGGGGACGTTGTGAATAACGGTAGCAAGTTGATAGGTATCAATGTGACGTACTATCCAAGTCATGGATGAGAGTCACAATTTTGAATGATATTTTTATTGTTAATAAATTTCCTGACGTATTCTTGAAGACTTCTTGGCCTACCCCCAGAGCGTGAAATCGAATTTTGTATTGACCCTAGTACAAAACCCATTTCTTCAACCCTTAAATATTTTTTCAACTAAAATGAACGTATAATGCGCCAAAGACGTTAGCTCGAGCTGTTAAAGATTACGACTATACCGTTCAATATCATTATGGAAGAACGAACGTGGTAGCTGACGCGTTGAGTAGAAGATCGTATGCGTTTAAGAGTGCGATGTTGTTAACAAAAAAAAAACCTATTTTGTATAACTTACAAATGATGAAGATAGAGTTAAAGACTCTAGGGACCCATGTGAAGATAACGAATATACGATTAGAATCGACTTTAATCGATAAAGTTAAGGTCGTTCAAGCTACACACCCGGAGATGATGAAGATGAAGAAGAAGGTTCAAGAATGCGTTATTCTAGAAGCAAGAGTCGATGAATAGAAGAAATATCAACCCTCAATTTAATTAGCCCATTTGAAATCCTCGATTGAGTAGGAACTGTGGCCTATAGACTCGTTTTACCGCCAAGTATGTCGCATTTTTCACATATCGATGTTACGTAATTATGTGGACGACCCAAACCACATTATGGAATTAGAACTAGACGAGATAGCAAAAGATTTAACGTATGATGAGATACGTGTTAAAAAATTAGATAAGAAGAATCATATTCCACACTCAAAGGTTATACCTCTTGAGTTGGAATATGAAATGAAGTCAAGGTATTCTCACCTCTTCGGAATACTATGTACGTACGTAAATTTTGAGGGAAAAATTTCATAAGGATGGGAGATTGTAAGACCCTGAATTTTATGAAATGAAAGTATTCAATTTTCTTATAATTATTATTTTATTTCGTAAATGGTTAAATTGATAAAAGGTTAAAGTTAAGGGTGATATTCATATTATTATTTGTAATATTGATAATGTCTAGAAGTTCTGTCAAGGAGAGGTTTGGTCACCTAATTGCATGCCAATAAGGAGAAATCCTTATCGGAAAGCCCCTTCTTTCTTGGGAACGACTTGGTTGTTAAATATTGTGAATTATAATATTAATGATGAATAAGTTTGTGTTGATTAAAGGTGAAATTAATAGTTCCATTGTGTGGGAATTATTAGTGTTAGTGGAAATCGACATTTATTTTGATAATAATTGATGTCTGGAGGTTATATTGACCAATCGGGTAATTAACCGGATAAATGAGCAATTAATTGCTATTAATTCACATGTTTATAACTATGTGATAACATATGTGTACTATTGATTCACATTATTTACTATTAGGGAAGTTGGTACAAGATTGATAATACTTGCATGACTAAATCAAAAATAGAGGTATAGATGAAGGTACTATATTATAATTCGTATTTTCAGATGATTATAACTATTGATTCACATGATTGAACTATTGATTCACATTATTTACTATTAGGGGAGGTGGTGCAAGCTTGATAATAGTTGCAGGACTAAATTAAAAAAGAAAAAAAAGAGGAAGAAATTATAGTGTAATATTTTGAACCCCAAAACGTGAAATTATCGAAACTATATTTTCCTATTAATAGAAGCTCATTCTTCGTTCATTTCTCACTAATTCACTAAAGCTATAAAACAATTATATAAAGAGAAAGAAGAAGAGAGAAAGAAGAAGAGAAGTCTGCTACCTCACTATTCCAGTATCCAGTTTTCTTCTGAGGTAAGGGGTATTATTTCTTTCATATTCATGAAGAGAGTTATTTTCATTCAATACTCGTAAGGGTTGTTATTTCATTCTTTATTATTCTGTTGGAATAACCTGTCTGTGCGGTCTATCGCATGCTTAGTGAATTCTTCTGTTATTCCATTCTTTATTATTCTGTTGGAATAACCTGTCTATGTGAAGTACCGCATACATGGTGAAATTCTTCTGTTATTCCATTCTTTATTACTCTATTGGAATAACCTGTCTGTGCGGTCTATCCCATGCCTGGTGAATTTTGTTGTTATTCATTCTTTATTATTCTGTTGAAAGATCCTATCTGTTCAGGTTACGTATGACCTGGTTCCATTCTTTATTATTCTGTTGGAATAACTTGTCTGTGTAGATTACGCACGCCTAGTGAATTCTTCTGTTATTCCATTCTTTATTATTTTGTTGGAATAACCTGTCTATGTGGATTACCACGTGCATGGTGAATGATCCTTCGTATTCATTCTTTATTAAATTATGGAAATGATCTGTCTACATGGATTACCGCATGACGGGTGAAAATCTATTTGCAGTTTCGTATATTCTATTATACTCGTATGAGAAATCATTTCTTTTGTACTAGTCATGGAATATCATTTTCTTTGGTATTTTTTTTACGAGTTACTATTCATAGATTACTATTCACCCAGTTACTATTCACTCTAGTATTATTCACTCGGGTATTCGGGGTACTTTTCGTGCCAGAGTATTATTCACGAGTTACTATTCACGGGTTACCATTCACCCAATTACTATTCACCCGAGTATCATTCACTCGGGTATTCGAGATACTTTTCGCGTCGGGGTACTATTCACGGGGTACTATTCACCTGAAAAATATATCTCTTTTATGTACAAATTATTTTTGGTACATGAATATTTTTCTTGAATTTTACTCCACAAAACAGTATCATGTTGACAATTTGGACGTTATTGATTTCTGGAGAAAATAAAATTATAAATCTTTAAAATTTATCCTTGAACTTGTTTTATTGAATTATTATGTCATTGTCATCATCCTCATGCTTATATTGTGATTAAAGTCATCTCTGGCTTACGTGTATAGATGGACTTGGTATGATTATGACCAGAGATTATTCGGTATAATCATGACCGTAATGTGATGAATGATGTGGTAAAAATCCTCATTGGCTTGTAGTTCATTGATGGACAGTTGTTGGTATGATTATGACCAGAGATTATTCAGTATAATCATGACCATTAATGATTTCATGAATATCCTTGGCCGTGATGCAGGGATGATTCAATTTAATTTATTAAGCTGAGTCTGAACGATAAAGTTGATGAAAAACATTTTAAATAATAGAAGATAGTAGATTTTATGCTATACTTGACTCTTCTAATTGATTGCTTGTTCCGCTGCAGTTAAAACTTGTTGTCTATTATATTCTATCAGTTTAATATTGTTGAAGGCTAATAATAATTTATTCTGCATTATCTTAGTCATAATATTTTTTACTGGGCTAGTGAGCTCACCCTTTCTTTCAATGTTCTCTTCAGGAAATGAGAACGTAGACGGGACTAATTGGGGAATGGAGTGACAGTCCAGATGATAGTATTAGTAGTCCTCACTATTCTATTAAATAGTGTGACAATAAATGTAATGGGGACTCCATTGAGTATGGATATTGTCTAGATGACAATATTCTTATTAAAACTCTTAGATTATGTTGTATCGTATTTTACACGATTGTTGTATAATTAAGTTGTATTTGAATTTTGTACCATGTATTTGGTGACTCAAGATGGGTTATGTATACCTGTTTTGGGGGCATCACAGTGAAGCCCAAAGTAAACTATTGCAAGCCCAATGTAATTTAAGACCTAAATCCAATTGATGTTCCATTAGCCAATTAGGATCCATGGGGAAACCCATGGGTGAAGTGGAGAGCAAGACCTTTATGTGATGGCCAAGTATATGATGTAGGGACTAAGTTTACTTAATGTGAAAGTAGTGAATAGTAAGGAGGTTAGTGAGGAGGTGGGATGTCCTAATGACCATTAGGCCCTAACCTTGTAAAGTCTATAAATACCAAACCTTTCAACTCATTTGTTGTTTGGTAGTTTCATCCAACATAAAAGCAACTTATTTGGTACAGAGAATAAGCACTTATAAGTCCAACCTACCATTGTTAGATTTCCAAAGAAGAAGAAGTTAGTCTTCAAAGGTAATGATCTTATATCCTCCATCTCTATCTTAGAAGGGTAATAAGAGAAGTGTAAATTAATGATCATGAATGTTAATAACTTATCAAGATGGTAAATCAATGGACTTAAGCCGAATGAGTAAGGAATAAATAACTAAAACCTAAATAAGTTATGAACTTATGGCGTACATATTGGACTTGTCATATGATAAACTTAAGAAGTTTGTATGATTGATAGGATGCAAGAATGTAGCTTAAATAACTTAATTCAAGAATAAGTCATAAGGACATGAAAATCTTATATTGAACAAATTGTTAAGTTATGAACTTATAAGAAAATAAGTCATAACCTAATTTGAATATAAGTAATTATAATTTATAGGTTGAGATGTCTAGTTATAGAAATGAATCCATTTAGAATGATGAACAAAACGTTATTAATGAAGTTTGTCGGAATTCACACGATTGGGCGAATATCGTCGAATTCGTGAAATTCACGGAATAGAAGTCATATTTTGTGTTTGAACTCGAAAACGTGAGTTTCCGATGGAGACATGTCGTATTTAGCATTATAGAGTTGCGAACTCAAAAATGACCAGATTCTGACTTAGAACGAAGAAACGAGCGTTAAATGTTCACAAACGTTTATCGTTTTTGTTAAAAATGAACTAATAGTTGGATTTTTAGCAAACGAAGTCTAGTAGATAAAATTCTTGCATGAACACATAGAGTACGTGATTTATGAACCGTAGGCTCTTGAACGAGCCAATTTTGACTTATAACGAAGAAGTTACGAGTCCGGGAATCTTTCAAGTTGAAAAATCTGTCAAAGTTTTCTGGTGGATAGAGTTGGCGCCGCGGCTCCAACCCAAGGCAAAAAAATCCCGTGCCGCAGCGCCGAGCAAAGCCATAACCTACTGGAGAGTGGCGCCGCAGTGCGACCATAACAAATGAGACTTGCGCCGCAGCGCCGAGTCCAGTCTTCAAGCCCTAATAGGTGACGCCGCAGCGCGGCATAACAAAGGAATATTGGCGCCGCAGTGCCAGACTTAAAACATAGATAGTAAAGAATGGATACAAGTAGAGCATGATTGGTAATTGTTTAACAATTAACTAAGGTTTGTAATGTAACATTGTCAAGACATAATTAAACCTTAAGTATGATCACTTTGAGTTAAAGAAAGTCAGTTGTATGTGAACGTAAGAATGACATAACGGAAAGCCGGAATCAATAATAACAAATCTACTATGTAATTAGATTGAGAAGAAGGGTAAGATTTTTTAGGAACCATGTATGATTATTCATGACCTAATATGCTATGTGATGTTATCATCTACTGTATAGACTTAAGGACTTAAAGTGCACGTGTTATAAACTTTAGCAGATGCTAAAGGCATGTACTTTAACCCTTGTTCCAGTTCGATCTGGGCAAGCTTTGTGATTCATGTGATTTAAAGCCAATTCTTTCGGCTAGACTTATGCTATGTTGGATTTCTTATAATCTCTCAAGTATTTACAAGGATTTATCAAACTAATATTGTTGTGGTTTTCAAAAGGAGACTGAGTATGCTAAATTGTTTTATCGTCAAACGACAGGCATGTGAGGTTGACATAATGTGATAACCCAGGATTTCAAATAATCCAAAATTTGCGAATAATTTTTTTTTATTTAATATTATTATTAATTATCGATTTTGTGACAAGTTTATGTGATACGTGTATCGAGATGGTCAATTTATGTATTGACTAATACTATTATAATAGAGTTGTGCTTAACGGAGAATAGAAACCCTAACCCTAATTTTTGGAACGGGATTCGATAAAAAATATAATTAAAATAATTATATTAATATGTATGTGTTTGAACGGTATAGAATTTTTGATCAATGATTAAAAATTAATTGGATAAGGTTTAATATTATTAAACCCTAATAAGGGATTGGAAATCCTAATCTCAGATTTAGAAAATTAATTATACAGTTAGAAACCATAATTGTACGTCGAGAAACCCTAATTTCAAAACCGAGAATTATAAACACTAAATTAGGAAACCCTAATCCTAATGGGTAAGACTATTGTGTTATTAAACTTAAATATGATTAAAAAACTTTAATTATATTTTTGTATGTTAAAATTCTATTTTTGAAACCCTTATTTTATTTTAGAAAATTTATTTTTCTAATTAAACCCTAAACTTGCAAATTATTGAAATTAGAATTTTTAGACCTAAAGGGTACAAAACCTAAACCCTAGATTGTTCAAACCCTAAACCCTAAGGGTTTCATCAAATTCAAATTCTAAAAAAAAATTGGAAATGACCAAAATGACCTTTATGGGATTTTTGTGAGCTAACTTGCAAAATTGTCCAATAACTTTATTAGGTCACCAACTCTTTACCAACTATTGACTTTGCAACATAAAATATCAGCCAAATTCAGCTCCCAGCCGAAATTGAAGCAACATACATGAATCCAAAGCATTATATATAAGATTTAGAGAGAGAAAGTCAAGAAAATTTGCCATTTTGCTAGGTTACTCTCACCAAATCCCTTTCTCTCCAAAACCCACGAAAATCAATAGTGGATCAGTCCTAGAATCAGCCCCAAGATCATCCATAAACAGATTGGTGAGCCTAGATCAAAAATCAAAGCAAAAGAGGTATAAAACCCTAATTTTGAAATCCTTCCATTCCTTGTTAATTGTTGTAATTGATTGTTCAAAGATGTGTATTAAGGTGTCAATTGATGATCTGGGTTGATAAATCATGAACCCATAACATCAAAGTGCACGAATTCAAAGTTTTTCAAAATCTGGAAATCTGGAAAACTGTGATTTTCAGTCAAATGTCCGATCTTATAACTCCTAGTGTGTTACATGTTTTTGATGTTTAAAGCTTGTAGAATGTATCCTGCTATGTGGTCTTTAAGTTGCAAAAATAATCAGACCCATATCTATTATAGATCAAAAGATATACACGGTCAAAACCCGTTGACCGAATCTGTCAAGAACACGAACCCAGAAAATTTTGAGCAAACTTCCGTGTTCACGTTTGACCGGACATATCTAGCACCTATTTTGATGTTTTAGTGTTATTATGCTTTATAGTTGTAGTACTACATTTTGTCTACAATCTGAAGTTGATAGATCACGTAAATCATGAACAGAACATAGCTTAAATCAAGCTTGAAAGTGGCAACTCGAGTCTGTTTTGGCCCAGAAACCGTTTGGCAGCAACTTTGGAGGCTTTGATCTCCTTGTTGTGATGTTTTTTAACCAAAGTGTTGGTTGGATGTTGTAGTGTGACATATTTTCTACACGACCAAATTTTTAGATAGCCCAGAACATGCTCAGATCGTGAGTTAAAGTCGGTCAAACCACACACCTCGCAGCTGCCGGAAAAATCTGGGTTTGCTCAAGAACACCTATAGCGACAGAAAGTGTCGCTATAGGCCATTAGCGACGGATTTATTTATTTATTTTCTGAATATTCCGGAAATTAATAAAAAAATAGAAATAAATTCTAAAAATTACCAAAAATGGTTTTAAAAATTATTTTAAATTATGAAAAATAATTTTTGACCAATTGGAATATTTTTCTTTAATATTTATAATTATTTAAATATTAAAGGTATTTAATTTATTTAATTAGTGTATTAAATAAATTAGAGAAAAATGATTTAATATTATGATAAATCATTTTAAATAAGAATAATGTATTTAAAAATATTTTGAGTTATAAAATGTAACTTTTAATATTTTTGGAGAATTTTCATTAATAATTTAATATTAATGATATTATATTTATTTGATTATTAAATTAAATAAATAAGATAAAAATGATTTAAATGATTTAAAAATCATTTTAATTAAGAAAAAAGTGTTAAAAAAATATTTTAAATTATAAAATATAATTTTCAATATTTTTGGAGAATTTTCATTAATAAAGTAATGTTAATGATATTTGATTTATTTAATTATTATATTAAATAAATGAATTAAAAATGATTTTATTGATTTAAAAATCATTTAAAAATAAGAAAAATAGTTTAAAAATATTTTAAGTTATAATTAATGACTTTTAATATTTAGATAATAATTTTATTAATATTTATATATTAATGGTGATGATTTAAAAATGATTTTAATTATTTTAAAAATCATTTAAGTAGAATATTGATGAATTAAAAATATTTTAAGTTATTTATAATAGCTTTAATATTTTGAAATGTAAGTTATTAATATTTTTACATTATTAGATATTAATAATGATATGATTATTTGATAATTAAATCATTTAAAAATGATTTAAGTGTTTGAAAAATTATTATAATTTATAATAAGTGTTTATTAATTATTAAAAGCTTCCGAAAAATATTATAAATGATATTTGACTTATCTAAAATAATATTGAAGCTTAGAGACCAAGTTTAATTGACAATCAATGTGTTAATTATCGGATAGGGTGACCAGAACACCGAGGACGGACCGAAGTCCAACCAGATCAAAATCGTTAGACTTGTTAAGTGTTTATATAGGTTATAAACACTGTTGTGATTATGTGCTAATGTGTTTAGGAGAAGGTTTAACTGTAAATTACAGTAATGTGTGATGTGAATTATTGTACTAATTGTGAGACCGACATTATTGATTATAGGTCTTACGAGCGCAGTTAATTATATTGTGTAGCAGTAATCAACGCGAAAGGCAAGTTTCTTAACTCAACTTGAGTTACTGTTTTTCAAGCATGATAGTGAATAATTATTGATAGTTATCCCAGACGTGTTCGTAAGCTATCCCGGACTTACGGACTTCGTGTTGGGATGTCCTTTTCAAAGTACTTATGAAATGCTCATGGTCTCGGACCGAAATTGATGTTTTACTAAATATTGTTGTTGTAAAATGTTTTAGAATGAAAAGAAGTGCTATTTTGAATTATCAATAGTACTTCGCAACTATTGTTCAGTTATTGAAGATATATGATTCCTATGTCTCGAGCATGCTATTTTACTAGAATTGTTGTACTTGCTGAGCTAGTTAGGCTCACTCTTGCTTGAACCATAAGAATGCAGCTAACACCGAACGAACCGACGGATCCGGCAAAGATAGAGGGAAGACTAAGGCGATCTCATAGATTACCTGTGTAATAGTATAGGTTTTGTAATGATAATATTTTATATTTTGACAAGAACAGATGTAACGTTTATAAAGAACCTGGGTGGATGTTAATATTATTTTGAATATATATAAGACATATTCGTTCTTTTGAGGTATTTCAATTGAATGATTATGTGAACTGTAGCACCGTGTAGCACCATATGTCGGGTTGGAAGATACCCAAATTTGATGGCGTCACATTATTAGTATTCATGGCTTTCAAATCACATTTCATAAAATGAATCAGGATTTTCTACAGACCGGCGCAGCTACGCTGGTCACAGACTAGAAAATGGTACAGCTGCGCCATACCAAAATCAGTGGCAGACTAGTTCTGCATCAGCAGAACTAAAACCTACGCTTCTAAATACTTTACACATCCTCCTTAAGTGTTAACTCGTCTAACATCAATGCCCTCTTTGATTCCACATCATCGGTCACTATTCACCTTAATAATTTAGGAATCACACTTCGAGTTTTAAAGCTCTATTTCACCTTATTAGTTTAACCAACTATACATCTCCTTTACAATTCATACCACCAAACTCAAATATAAAGCACCCACTATAATCACATATTCACTATTTACTTAAGTGATTCTTAAACCCCTTCAAAGTATATTATTCCATAATATAACTTCCACTTTAATATATATTAACCAATATTTCTACTTGTTAGTTAATTCTCATAATTAACTAATTTATGCTTTACTATCTCAATCTATCCATGTATAGCTTAAGCACTAACTAGAACTCATATTACATCATACTAGTTAGTAGTATATATATTCAAGAAAATGGTGATTATCCATCAAAGAGATTTAATGTCACCAACTTACTATGATAAAAATAATTTTATAAATTATTTAATGCCAATAGATAAATCTTATCCATCTTCTTATTAATTCATCTCTACAATGTATAACAAATTAATGATATATATTTATTAAACACAACATCACATTGCTCATATTACCCTATGTAACACAATATTACATACCTCATATATATATATATATATATATATATATATATATATATATATATATATATATATATATATATATATATATATATTTTCTTATTCGAACCCATCATATGCCTTAAGAGTTTTATTTACTAAATTCTTATTTTAATATTTTTTGATAATTCGGGTTCTTGCAAAAATAATAACAGGCAACGAATTAGAATTGCCTAAATATGCATACCTTAGGTGTTTAGGGAGTGGCTTAAGCTCAAGAGTAGGTGGCTCTTCTAATGATGGTTTCATCCTTGTTGTGGCTTTTTCCTCTGTGTGCAATTGTTCAAAGGGTGCTTTAAATCTACAAACTCGTGGCAGGGAGTCTAGAATCTGTAAGTAATCCACAAATTCTGGATCATCTGATTCTTCATCTCCCAATAAGGTTGTTTCCAATGGATCATTCGCCAAGCTTTTAACCATGTCTTCGTTGATTATTTGATCAATGGTATCCAACCTGAAACACTCGTCTTCATCCATAGGGAATTTCATGGCCTTGAACACATTAAACTTTACTTCTTGATCTTGGACCCTCATCATTAGTTCTCCTTTTTGTACGTCGATGAGCGTCCTACCCGTAGCCAAGAAAGGTTTCCCTAGGATAATTGGGATGTTCTTCTCTACCTCAAAATCTAGAATTATGAAATCTGCGGGGAATATAAACTTGTCAACCTTTACCAATACGTCCTCCACTATGCCTCTCGGGTACGTGACTGACCTATCCGACAACTGCAAAGAAATCTTCGTAGGCTTTGGAGCTGGCAAACCCAATTCTGTATATACTGATAACGGCATAAGGTTCACACTCGCCCCCAAATCATATAGATATTTGTTGAACGCCATGTTCCCAATCGTGCACGGAATGGTGAAACTCCCCGAATCTTTCAACTTTGGTGGCAACTTTCGCTGTAAAATCGCACTACACTCCTCTGTCAATGCCACTATTTCGAAATCTTCCAATTTCTTTTTCCTGGACAAAATCCCTTTCATGAATTTTGCATAACTTGGCATTTGCTCTAGGGTTTCTGCGAAAGGGATGTTAATCTGAAGTTTCTTAAAAACTTCCAAAAATTTCGCGAACTGCTTATCTAATTTCTACTTTTGAACTCTTTACTGAAAAGGTGGGGGAGGATAAACAACTGGTGTGTTAACTGTTTTGCTCTTTTCTAATTGCTTTTATTCCCCTTGTCTGTCCCCAACCACTTTATTTTCACTGTCTGTTTCAACTTCTTTTGTAGCCAAATTTTCTGTTTTCTGACTCTCAAGTTGATTTCCACTTCGCAACATAATTGCCTGACATTGCTCGTGATTACCTTCGAATTTTTCTCTGTATCACTTAGTAATGTTCCTTGTGGTCTGTTATTCAATGCAAAAGCTATTTAACCCATCTGATTTTCTATATTCTTGATGGTCATTGTTTGGTTTTTCATAGCTACCTCGTTGCTTGTTATATACTTTGATAACAACTCCTCTAAATCTGATTTCCTCTCTTGACGTTGAGGTGGTTGTTGTTGATTCTGAAATCCTAGGGGATACGACGGTCGTGGAAATTGCTGATTCTGATTATTATTCCACGATAAATTAGGATGATTCATATTCCCCGGATTGTATGTATTCTGGTACATATTCTGTGGAATTCTTTTGTAGCTACCCACAAATTATACTGACTCTAGGTTGATTGCACATTGATCTGTAGGATGTTCACCCGCGCACAATTCACAAATAACTACAACTTGTTGTGTCTGTACCCCTGACCAAACGTCAAACTTCTTAGAGAGTGCTGAAATCTGTGTTGTTATTGTCGTCACTCCATCTAATTCTAACACTCCAGCTACCGTAGGTTGTGTCATTCTTGCCCTGGGCCACTGATAGTTGTTAGCTGCCATCGTCTCTATCAATTGATACCCCTCCTCATAATTTTTTTCCATAAAAGCACCCCCCGACGCTAAATCAATACTAGTCCTGAGATTCCCATGTAGTCTGTTGTATAATGTGTTCATCTGCAACCACTTAGGTAGTCCGTGATGTGGGTATTTTCTGAGAAACTCTTTGTATCTATCCCATGCCTCGTAAAATGATTCCCCATGTTGCTGATCAAACATAGTAATCTCGTTTCTCATCTTTGCAGTCTTCGCTGGCGGGAAACATTTAGCTAGAAACTTCTAAGCCATGTCATCCCATGTCGTTATTGAACCCGATGGAAGAGAGTGTAACCAACTCTTCGCCTTGTGCAGCAGAGTGAATAGGAAAAAAAGAAATATGACTGCTTCATCTGACACCCCGTTGTACTTAAAAGTGTCACATATTTCTAGAAAGTTGATCAAATGTTCATTCGGATCATCATTTGCAAGTCCCCAAAACTGAACCGAGATTTGGATCATCTGAATTGTACCAGACTTAATCTCAAATGTATTCGCAGCTATAGCATGCCTGGTGATACTCGACTGCAGCTCAGTCACCTTGTGTGTAGCAAAGTCCCTCAACGCTTTCTGGTCTTCGGCATCAATTACTTCTCATTTGTCAAAAATTTTAAAGTTGTCCCTTGTTTCCTTAATCCACTTATTTAGCCTTTGAAAGTGTCTCTCAATGTCGTCCTCAAAAGAAAGCAAGTCTGGATTTTTGGACCGAGTTTACATAAACCAACTTCAAAAACCTGAAATAAGACTAACAAAACAAAAATAAAAATGTTTAAGTAAAATTGGACTAATTAAACTGATATCGCAAAATATTAAAATCTATACTAAAGTCCCCGGCAACGGCGCCAAAAACTTATTGGGTAAAATCTAATTATGCATAACACACAAGTATATGTGGTCAATAAGTAATAAAGTGAAATTAGAGTATCGTTCCTACAGAGACTTTAAATAGAAATCAACCCTCAAAATTATCAATTTCTTATTAATCCTAATTTTATTAAACTAGCCAAATTCAAGTTTGTAACTAAAGTATTTAAAAATATTAAAATCACCAAACAATCACAAACGCTAAAAATTGAATTTTCAAACAAACAATGGAGAATTAGGCTTCCGACTTCCCTCTAAGCATCACTCTGATTATTACACATTTATTCTAGTTTAATTCAGTATCCCAGTTTATTAATCAAGAACACGTATATATAATTAGTCACCTCTCGATGTACTAATACCGTATTAGCCCAAATCCACAAATTAGATAGAATCAAGTTAAACACCTTAATCAACTAATTCACTATATTTCTATGTGAATTATAATTAAAGAAGGTTTAAGTTTAAGTTCTTTATCCGATTACATGCGATGTAAAGCATATCTCTACCCTAATATTCATCAAGATTCTGTTCATTCACAAAATTCAAGAACACGTGCTATATTAAATAAGTCTAGGCTCGTACTTCCTCTCTTGAATTCATACAAGTCCACAAATAACTGTTGATCAGGCAATTCATAAATTCAATCTCAAAGAAATATAGATAAACTGGATAACAGCTTACTAAACTGAAAATCTAAGTTACATAATCATTGTTCCACTTAAAGATCTGTCATAAGCCTAAAAAGTAATTTAGTTCATCATAAATGAAATAATAACGGAATAAATAAAAGATATCATCCTTTCAATTACAAATATAAAACTAAAGAAGAAGAAGAATAATGCAGAACATATAGCGCCCCCAAATTCGGGTATCTTCCGACCCGACAGATGGTGCTATACTGTACAACATTCATACATTCATTCAATTAAAAAGTCTCAAAAAACGAACATCACTTCTATATATTTAAAGTAATATTTATATTTCCCGGGTTCTATTTCCATTACAAAGGTTCTTTGTCATAATATCAGCTACATTACAATAATAGACCTATACTATTACAAGACAACTTAGTAATCTGCCTTAGCTTTTCCCTTATCCTTTTTCGATTCTTCGGGACGTTCAATCTTAGCTGCATTCATATAGTTCATGCAAGAGTGAGCATAACAAGCCCAACAAGTATAACAATTTAATAACAACATGCCTGACACATACAAATCGTATATATTCAATAACTGAATAATAGTTATGAAGTACTATTGATAATTCAAAATAGCACTTCATCTTTTCTTTCAAAATGTTTTACAATAACAACCATATTTAGTAAAACATTCACTCCGGTCAAAAGACCTCGAGTAATCATTCTTTGTTGGAAAAGGACAACCCGAAAACAAGTCCGTAAGCCCGATATTACTTACAAGCACTTCTAGGTGATCAGCCTATTGTAATCTATGTTGATCAACACTACATCCATTAAACGTATGCACGTTTAAGCATTTGGAAACCTCACGTGCCTGTCGTTTTTTCGACAAAACATTTGTTTAACATTTCAATCTTCTTTTGAAAACCATAACATGTAGTTGACAAAAGATAGTAACATTTGATAATACATGAACAGATTATCAATACATCAAGTCTAGCCAAAGGAATAGGCTTCAACTTCAACATACCTCAATTCATGCGAATGAATACAAGAACCTCAAAAACTTGTTCAGATTGAACTGAGACAAGAGTTAGAATACTTGCCTTTAGCGTCTGCTATGGTAAAGTAACTTTATGTTCAAGTCGTTCAAGTCTCTGCAATAGATGATCACATAATGCCTTACATTAGGTCACATATAATAAAGTATGTATATGACTATATCATACCCTTCATTTCAATCTAATTATGTATTAGATTCAGTTATTATTCATTCCAGTTTATCATTACCCTTCAATTTATATTCGACTAGGTTATCTCAACCTTTACATTGCATTCCTTAAGGTTTAACAAAGTTTAAACAATGATACATTACCTTCCTTAAGTTATGTTTACTTTTAAATCAATTAAATTTTCTTTTCTTTGTACTTAGAGGTAAGTATATGTGGTCAATAAGTAATAAAGTGAAAATAGAGTATCGTTTTCACGAGGAATTATTAATACAAATTACCAAATACTAACTCTTAAACAATAAATTTAAGGTTATGAATTAAATTATTTAATTAAACTAATACTAATTACCACTAGTTGAAAATCGGATTATGGAGATTTAAGATCACAACTTCATTTATTTCTTCGCTTAAATTAATACATTTTTTTATCAATTATGCTCACTATTCTGAATTGTTTATCAAGAACACATAAATAAATATGACCATCTCTCAATGCATCATACTCAAATCAACTTAAATCCACAGATGATAGAATTAAGAAGAACACCCTAATTAACTACTTCATTATATTTCTATGCAAATTACAACTAAAGAAAATTTTAAGCACAACTTATCTATCAGATTACATGTTATTTATATGTATATCTCTATCCTAGACATAAATCATGAATTCCAATGACATGCAGAAAACACAATCACATACTATTATGATCATATCTAAATCTATAATCCATATCTCAAGTTCATATAGATTATCACGGTAATTGTTAGCTAGACAATTAAGAAATAAGCACAAACCATAATAGATAATCCAAGAATAATCACAATAATTAATAGAGAAGCATAATAAAATAAACTACGCAACAAGCTCCATTGTAATCTTAAACAAGAATTTAGTTCATGATTATTGAATTAAAACCAAAAATTCACAATTGAATAAACATAAAAAGATAAAAATAAGAGTAGAGAAAAGAATAAAATATGTTGTCAGCAAATCTCATGCTCCCTCTTGCTTTGCTCTTGATCTTCAATGGTTTCCAAGTTGCTTTAATCTCCAAATCTAATAAAAACTAGGGTTTTGTCATAATCTAATGAAAATCTAATCTAATAGAATCATCCCCTTAATTCTTGTGATTCTCCTTCTTTTATATGTCTCTTCATGGGTCTTTTAGAGTCATTAATGTCCTCGAACAAACAGCTCAAACGAATCCTCCTTGAACTTAACTTCTGAAAACTCCTTTTCTTCCAGACAAGCCCGCCCCAACAGGCTTTTTGTACTAAGGATTGCCCGTCCCGGCAGGGGTCACTCTTGGATGCCGCCCCGGTGGACTATTTACACTAAGGATTTCCTGCCCCGGCTGGCTTTCTACTCCCAAAATTACAGAAATGCCAATAAGCTCCATTTTTCATGTTTTGACCTTCCGAAGCCGTTTCCTACACCACAAACACTAAAACAAGTAAAATGGCACTAAAAATACTTAAAGTTAACAAAGAATTAAGCATTAACAGTGTCCAATTCATAGGTATAAAACTCACTCATCAAGTGCCGCTCCAGAGTTTTTATAAAAAAATAATTGTTTTAATTAGTGGGGTCTTGATGCATAATATATACATTTCATGATTTGAAATATTAAATATATTGTGGTTTAAATTAACCTAAATATAGAATTATGAAACTAATTTGGAAATTCCATTAAAGAATTATAAAACAATCTAGATAATATAAGTCTTGAATGAGATTTGTAAATGTGCTATAACGAACTTATAATATATAGGTTATACGGTGAATGGTTAAGTACGGAGAAGATTAATCGATGAGTAAAGTTTTTCTTTGGGCGTATGAACGTTGAACG
Source organism: Panax japonicus (assembly GCA_020205505.1). NCBI lineage: Eukaryota > Viridiplantae > Streptophyta > Magnoliopsida > Apiales > Araliaceae > Panax > Panax japonicus. Next base: position 33,660,956 of record CM035107.1, read on the forward strand.
TTGAACGCCGAACGTAAGCATAAACTGGATTAGCTAATCACATTCAAGTTCTTAAAGTAATTTGTAAACTTATTGTTATATTAAAAATATGTGATAATATTGTAAGAATCCATGAATATATGGTAGTTAGCAAACCTTATTATTTTATGTGCATGCGATGAGTGTGTAAATGATAATTGATTATAATTATGACGTTCAATTGATAAATTTGAATAAATGTTAGTATATTTGGGAAATGCATCGCATAAATTATATGATGCATGTATATAGTGCACATCATTAATTGTATGTTGCATAAATGAAATATAATGCATGTATGATACGTGTGACATGAAATGTGTTAAATGTTAGACTTATTGGGTCGTCACGTTCATTCTTGCAAATAATTTTATTTGTAGATTGAAGATTTAATTCTCTGGTGATCATGGAGATAAAGAATTGAGGTGTGTTAAAAAGAAAAATTTATTGTCGGTAGGGCTGAGCATTCGGTTAATAACCGAACCGAATCACAATTTCGGTTATAACCGATACGCGAACTAACGGTATTTTAGGTATCCGAATAAACAACTGAATTAAGCACTAACCGAATAACCGAATTACCGAATAGGTTATTCGGTTATTCGGTTAATAATCGAATTGAACAGAAACCATAAACAACACAGTTCAGTACTTCAGTTCCTACAAATAAATAACACAGTTCAGTTCCTACAGCTACAGACACTCAGACAGGCTACAATCCATAAATAGTTCAGCAGAAACAAAGAGAGAGACTTGAATACTCGATGCAGAACAACAGAAACAAAAGAACCCACTAGTTAATTTTCCATAAAACCCACTAGTTAATTTTCCATCAAACCCTAGAAGAAAGTTCTCTTTGCCCTATTTGAAGGAAAACTAATATCCACAAATTATCATAAGAGTCTGCAGCAGAGCAATAAGCCATAAATATAGCAGAAAGCAATTTCTACGTTTAATAATTTCAACAGCAGATCCTTAATAATCATAGCAGAAAGTAAAACAAAGCATAGGAAAGTTGAGGCTTGACTCTTGAGAGATCTCGAAGGTCGTCGGCGCTGAGAATTCGCGATGAAGGGTCGCCGACCCCGAGAAGACGAGAGTTCGAGACTTGAGAGTTGAGGCTTGACTCTTGAGAGATCTCAGATCTGAGACTATAAGAGAATATGAGAGAGATCAGAGATCTAATGAGAGAGATTTGTTGATCTGATATAAGACTGAGCTGGCACTGAGGTCTGAGACTGAGAGAGAGTGCCAGAGTGGAGTCTTCGTTTGATCGTCTCTTCGATGGAAAATAGTCGAGCTCGAGTGGAGTACTCTGGAGTCTTGGTCTCTCGCTTTTACTTGTGATCGTCTCTCTCTTTTACTTGTGACTGTGACTCTGTGAGTGGAGACGTGGAGTACTGTAGTCTTCGCCTGAGTTGCTTCGCTTGACTAGTTGACACCTTGACTGTGAATTTTTAATTTAAAAATGTGTAGTTCGGTTATTCGGTTTAACCGAATAACCTAAAAATGATACCCGTACAACCTAACCGAAAACCGTAACAAAATTCGGATATAACCGAAATATTGAAAATAACTGAATTATTAGAAAATTTCGGTTATTTTATTTCGGTTCGGTTCGGTAATTCGGTTATATCCGTTTTTTGCTCAGTCCTAATTGTCGAATTCATATTAAGTCGGGATGACTATTTATGATGTACATGAGCTAAGTTGTGTAAGAATTTGAAACATTGAATAAAATATATTTGTTTTGAAATTGAGATGTAATTTTACATTTACTTAGTAAAGTAAAGTAATATGGTTGAAATACTATATGAATAATAGTATATATATATATATATATATATATATATATATATATATATATATATATATATATATATATATATATATATATATATATATTGAGTGCGTGGATTGTTGTATTAAGTGTTCAGCTTAGAATTTGGGAAATTAAATTTGTTATATAACACTCTTAATATTGGATTGTAAAATAAAACAAAATAATAAAAAATGAATAGAAGAATGAGCTAAGCGTTGAATGTTGAATTTTATATGTTCATAGTTAACGCATTGAAATGAATTATAGAATACATGATTTTGAGAATAAAGGTGAATTGTAATGATTACGATTCTGCAACTGAAGAAAATTTTAAATAACTAAATTTTAATATCTTTATTGATATTGAATATTGTAAAAAGTTTTGAAATATACGAGTTTTATCAATTATAATATTAATTATTGACGTGGAATTAGAATGAAGTTATATTTTAATTCACAAGATCAGAATTGGAAATAGTCCAAATTTTGGGGTTATTACACTAATCACTAAGAAAATTGTAGATGTTTAAGGTGTTGCTAGGTTGCTCTATATGTCTCTTCAGTTGACTTAGCAGCTTTTGATCTTTCTTAAAATCATATAGTGGAACTTTGAGATCTTAGACTATTAGCACTTTGTCTCTTGATGAATCGTTAGTTGATATGCTCAAAGATGTAGACATTTTATAGAGTTATCTAAGGATCTTCCCGCTGAGAAGTTATTGTTGCTCCATCTTGACTTGGACACTTGTCTATACACAATTGTTTGATTTTGAATTGATGTCTGCTAGGACCACCTTAAACCACTTTCAATAGTACTTCTAAAAGTGCAGTTGAATACATGTCCTTATCCTTGTAAATATAGTTGTTTGCTTCAAACGCCTTATCCTTATCGCAAATACACATAAAAATAATCATTGAGATTTGAGGGTCGTGTGTTTAAGGTTTATGACTCATGTCATAACCTGCCACTCACTTGTCAAAGTGTAGGCACTTTACAATTTTTGACTCCAACCGTGGAATCGTAAATTTAAATTTCAGATAGTAGGGTACCTCTGGTTCTACTATTTTACTCTACGTTTGTAGTGGCTCTACGATTTTGGCTCTACGAACTAACCTCTACTTTGTGAACTTGACATTACTTCAATTTGCTCTGCGGTCTTAGAGTAAATTTGCCTTCAGTTCTACGAACGTCTTCTGATTTTGGACAACTAAGTTATTTTAAGGATTACATATGTTAGCTCTACAATTTGGATCAACCTAACATATTTGATCCCTAACTAAGTCCTTTTACATATATTTTTCAAGGATTTTATCAAACTTGTCATTACAAATCAACATTAAATTTAAGTCATCATCAAATCAAATAAAGGTTCTATAAAGTTCAATATCATCATTATTCCATTAATCTAATTTTTTATTTTATCGTATTATTTTTTTATTTTAAAAAACATAAACTTGTACTTAAAGTATACATCTTTATTCTTGTGTGACAAGAAATAAAAAAAAACTAAAAGTGACATATTTTTTTATCTTTTAAAAATAGATGTTATTTCTAATTTTTCAAATTGTAATTATATCCTAATAGATGTAAAGTGATAAAAGAATAATGCAATATACACACACATACGTGAATGACACAAAACACATACGTGAATGACACAAAACACATACTAATCATATTTCGTTCCAAGTAATTTTTAATTATAAATTTAAAAGGAAGAAAATGAAAGAACGATAACTATGGGATTCATAGAAGTCGAAGGGTGTCTAATAGTTTCACTTCGCTTGAGCAAATGCTCGAATTTATAAAAATATTTATTGTGTAAATTAATTTAAGGAGTCAACATAAATAGCCTTAATTTTTATAATAAACAAAATTCAACGAGTTGGTATGTCTTTTCAAAACTTTACCAAATTCTTTTACTTATTATTTATTTAAAATTCACAACTAAAATAATCTATAATTTATTTGAAATTTAATTTATATTTTGATATTAAATAAGTCATTATCAAATGGGCCCCAGATGCCACTCTGATAAGACAAAACCGAACAGACACGGAAGCTCGTGCACGTTATATGCAATAGAAAAAAGAAAAAAATACATTTACCCCAGTATGGTCGTCGTGTTTTAAGCAATTAGCCACTGTACTTTAAAAAAATTCAATTGGCCCACAATACTTATTAAAAATTTAAAATCAAGCCATTTCGTCCAATTTTCGTCAGAGACGTTAAAAAATCACTAACTTTTTCCTACGTGGCTTTATAAAAAAAAATACTAAAACACGTGTAATTGCTGATTTAATGAGTAAGAGAACTCAGGTTATAATGCCTGGAGTTGGGCGAGAGGCAACAATCAAACAGTTGATGTCGAAGAAATCGAGATCGAGTTCGAGATCTGAGAAGAAAGTGACGAAGTTGGTCTTAATGTCAGGCGAAATCAAGCGGGTCGATTGAAGATCAGAATACATATAAAGGTCCTGATTGTATGTTATACCAGTAATTGAAGTGAAGAACTGAAGAACTAGGGTTTAAATTTCTCAGCAAAATTACAAGAAACAAGTGCATGAAAATTAAGGCTTTTACCTGATAACTGGTATCCAGGTTAGTGCCACCTTAGTCTGCATCTAATATAGCTTCATCACGATCTCGCTCATTGTCAACCACTGCTACAGACATGCACATGTGTTTTTGTGATGTACCAGCGCGAATCTGTGTTTCGAAGAAAGATAGGTCAAAAGGAAAAAGATTTTATGGTTGCCGCAACTATGGGGTTAGTTTCCTCTGTCCAATTTGTAAACTGCATTTTATCCCTCTCTATGTTAAATAATGTTTGGTATGTGGCTCAGTTTTCCCTCTCTTTGTTAAATAATGTTTGGTATTTGATAGGAATCTAGGAGATATTATGGATATTTTGAATGGGTTGAAGTGCCTTCCAATGTTAATGAAGCAACGTGTGTGATGCGCAAGCCATTTGAAGAGGTGAGCTTAGTGATGGATAAAAATGCAAAACTGAAGCAAAAGTTGAAAACTTTGAAGAAGGAAACACTGATAAAGGAAATGTAAGTTGATAGACTTAAGGAGGAAAATTCAAAACTTAGAATGTGTTATGTATTGTCATCGATTGTCATTTCAATTGTAATCTTGACATGAATTTGTATGATGTAATGGTAATGTATTGATTGTAATGGATGTGTTGCCTTGTAATAGGTTAATGGTGGTATGAAAGATATAATGGTACCCCCTATTGAAATGTAGAAGATGTTAATTTTTTCATACTATTATCATTGTACCCCCATTGAAATCTAGAAGACGTAATTGTTAATGTTTACATTCCATAAACACACCCATTCAGGATAATAAACAGAGCCAACAACAATTGCCAAAAACAGACCCAACAATATAACCATACATTCCATATTCATAACCATGCATTCCATAAACATAACCATTCACTGCTTAAAACCAACTGCATAACATAACCAAAGCACAAGTACAATTCAAATTAGAATTTGGTTACAAAAATATAACACAAATAAATTTTCATCAAGTCAGATGATGAAAATTAACCCCAAAAATACATACATAATATCCAACTGCAGCCAACTAATAAACCATTGTTTATATATTATGTTCACTCTAGTCACTCCACTCCCATTGGACGACAATTCTTTTACCCTTTACTTTCCATTTACGTGTCTCACTGGTTGATTGTCCACCTTCACTTGTTTCCCTTCTAGGAGTTTCACTTGCACCTGCAGATGGTCCACTAGCAACATGAGATGGTTCACCTACACTTGCTTCCATTCTTGGAATTTTCCTTACCTACATGCACAATTGCTTTTAGTCTTAGGCATTGAACAAGCATTGAAACAATTCAATTGAACATTTAATCTAAATACATGTTTACTTCTTGTTGAACATTTTGATTTCCACTACCAGACTTTTTTCCTTGGCCCTCTTCTTTTCTTTTCACCTGCATAATAGAACAACATTTAAACTAATATACAATCACATCATAAAAACTATTACAAGGATTGTTTTAAAATAGCTTACATTTAGCTTAGTATGCCTTGGTTCAGTCCCAAATTGTTGTGGGGTAGCTTTCCTTGGTTGTCCAGTAGGTTGTGTCATCTTACAACCTAACTTGTTATTCCCATACTCCTTACACCTAGAGCACCTAACAGATGTCCCTTTCCTAGATGACTCAGTCTTGCTACTATGCTCTTCATTAGGATACTTCCTCCTATTTTTCTTAGGTCTGCCTGTTATTCTCTTGGTTGGTGGAGGCAACAATTTTGTCATGTTAGCAAGAGGTCATTCATTTAACACGCCCATTGGATTTAACAAGAGATTATATGATTTCTGATAAGTTTCTACATAATAGCAAGAATCAACATAGTTCTCAATTGGTTATTCCATGTGAAGGATTCCAATTAGTCATTGGTGGCAAGGAATACCGGATAACTGCCATACACCATGTGAACAAGTTATAACCTCTATGTCTACCTTGTATTTTCCACTCCTATCAGACACTTCAAATTTATGCCCCCCCCCCATCCCAGTCATACTCACAGTATTTGGTTAACTTAATGGCCTTATTAACCTTTGTCATAATCCTAGGACATAATTTTGCCTCTATTTTTTGCATCTCATCTCTCTTTGTATGAATTCTACCCATGACTTATCTTTTTATATCTTCAAACATAGTTAGTAGTGGTTTATACCTAGCCTCTAAGATCCAACTATTAATACATTCAGACATGTTATTAGTCACAACATCACATTTGGTTTCACAAGAAAAAAAGGCCTTGCTCCACTACTTAGAAGGAATATTTAATAGATGAGTGTGAACATGTTTACTCTCCTTCCTGATGTCAACCATTGCCCTTCTGAAATCATGAGGATTATTGGCCTTGGCTGCTCTCCAAAACATCATCTTCAAGGCTGCTCTTGGGAATTTTTTCCTCCAGTTACCATAAATGTGTCTTGCACAACATCTATGCTCTGCCTCTAACAAAAGGTCTTGTATGGAAGGCACCAAACCCTTATAATTTTATCAATATAAAATATATTTAGTACTAATATTATATAACATTATAACTAGTAATATAACAGAAAATTCAATGTTAATATAATTAAGTAAATTATACCTTTTGTTGGTCAGTTATCAACGGCCATCCTCTACCTAATTCCAGGCCAACATCCTCAAGTAATAGACTCAGAAACCAACTCCAAGAATCCTTATTTTCACTTTCAACCGCTGCCCAAGCAATTGGGAACATTTGGTTGTTTGCATCCCTACCAATAGCAGACAACAACTCAGTTCTGCAGTACGTCTTTAAGAAACAACCATCAAGTCCTATTATGTGTCTACATCCCTCCACCCAATTTTGTTTTATAGCTTTAAAACAAATGTACATTCATTAGAATCTAGGTGGAGTGCCTTCGTCACCTCTAATTTGGACTAGTCTACCAGGATTTGTAGCTAGAATCTCATTCTCATATTCCCATACTTTAGCATAATGCTTCTTCAAGGTGCTCTCAATTTCACTTAAAGAAACTTTCTTTACTCGTCGACATTGAGGTAATGATGATTGCAGTCCAAACCTTTGTTTAATTGCAGCCTATAATTCCCTTAATGTCATTCTTGGTTTTGCTCTTATGGTACTCCTAAACATGTTAACCAACCATCTAGACCTAACAATCCTAATCCTTATTTTCCTCACACAATAATGCTTCTCATTATATGATTTTATTTGAAACAACTTCTCCCTTGGCATATAACTAGCCCACAACCCCCATGGACAGTTATTGGCACACTTTTCTTGTATTCTTGTTTTCTCATTTACAAAATAATATATTCCCTTTCCATAACCAACTCCATAATTCACTATAGCTTCCCTACATTGTTCAGGTCCAGTGAATGTCATATCAACTTCAAATTTTATCTTGCTGATTAGAGTGTTGGGATTATATGCTGGAAGAACTATTTTCTCTTTCCTCTGTGGCACCTCTCCTTCCCATTCACTGTTACTACTAGAATCACCACTTGGATGAATCTCATCATAAAACTTTTCTTCATTTTCTACCCAAGGCCTCATTCCTTTTGTCCCAAACATCAATTCATCCTCAACATCTGAAAATGTTGGTTCAACTTCAACCTCTTTAACCCCCGTTTTCTTAGTTTTTCTAGATTTCCTAGCCTTTTTCCCCTTACTGTTGCTCTCTTGTGTACCAACATCCACATTTGGTCCATCCACTGTTGGTTTTTTAGCCTTACATGTAGTTGATTTGGAGGCATTACCTCTAGCAGTACTTGAGGACTCGGGATGCTTTATTGGGATAGATGGAGACCCAACCTCCTCAACATGTAAGTCCCCAATATCAACTGGTTCTTCATCAAGGCTTACTTCACAATTCATAACCAACTCTGTTCTTTTGTTTTTTATCTCTTCCTTTCTTTTCCTTATATTTATCAACTCCTCATTCCCATCATCATCAGTAGCTTCACTTAACTCCTCATCAATTTCCTCATCACTAGCATCACTTGAATCATCATCTGTATGATTTGGTGCTTCCTCATCTCTGACATCAACCACATCCTCTGTTGCAGGTGCTTCTTCATTATCATCATTGTCACAATATATATCTATCTTCCCATTTTTTAAAGCTTCTTCAATTAGAAGTCTTACACTATTGTCATCATGAAGAAGTTCTAGACCATTCTTTAAACTAAACCCTACCAATTTGAAGTATATAGCAAAGTCTCTTTTATACCCTAGGAGTTTTACCAACTTCACCATCCTATCCACATTCAAGTAATCTCCATTAGTCCCCTCATAAATTTCTTTCCTTCCACCCTCATAAACATATGATCCATCATCCTTAGTAACAAATTGACCTCCATGGTACAATTCAACATCAAAGTAGTTCATGTTGCATGAAACATTATACACATTATCAGTACCATGACCATTAACTTAATAAACAAACTCAGGGTCACCTATTAAATAAATCTATAAATATTAAAGTAATTACAAATCACATAGCTTACAAATTAAACAATGAACACAACTCTAAATATATTACACAACTGTAAACATAAGCATATTACAGGGTCACCAATTAAAGAAATCTATAAACATTAAAGAAAGTAACTACTCACTTTTTATACTGTAAACATTAAAGAAACACATCTCTAAACATTAAACAAACGACCACTTTTTATACTTTGTAAACATTAAAGAAATTAATTACTCAAAATCAGTACAAACGATAAATATGTTTCAACCATTTCACTTTAATCACAACAAAACCCACTATAAACCACATTAATATTACTTTAAACTACTGAAAACGAAACTTTTGTACCAAAACCCCACTATAGCAACGCTATTAAGAAAAACCCAGATGAAAAGGAGTGTAATTGTAACGACCGAGAAATTCGGATCCATTATAAAATAATTTTATTTAATTAAATAATGAATAAAATTATATTATTTGTTTTATTATGTGTTAGTAAGATTAATGTCGTTTTAAAACCTAGAAACGTCGAAAAGTCGTAGTATTAGTCTCACGTATTCCTACCTAAGGTTCATAACCTACAGCTTTGATACCAACTGTGAGAGCCCCAAAATTCAGGACCCAACTCACCGCGGATCTGGTACAATCATTTTATCACTATTGTGGAAGATATAAACATAAATTATTTATACAATAAACTTTACACACTTTTCCCCAAGGTTGAGTATCCTTAACTTATACACAGTTCATAATTTATTTTTTAACTTACAATAACGTTAAGATACAATACTGTTATAAATCTAATCACCCACATATACTAAAGTTGGAACTGTCTTTAACCTTTCCTTATTTTCGACGTATCTGTCTCAATCTGCAATGTTTATCATGATATAGCAATGGTGAGCATAAGTTTGCCCAGCAAGTATAAGTTTATTTAAGGATATATCATGATCGAAAGAATTTGAATAATAAGCTGGCTATAATTCAACAATATAGTTGTGAATTAGCTTGAACAAATTTTCTGACTGAACAACCATTTAACATGAACAAATATATCTGGACTGAATGGTAATGAAGGTGATCACCATTTCATACCTGATAAATACATGTCCTGTGTGCACGTATTGCGAGACGACACGACACGCGAAGCCCGAGGCAACCCGTCCAGCCGCAGGTACACCTGTGGCTCCCCCCTCAATAAATAGAGGGCTTGAGATGGACATTTGTAAGAAAAAAAAAGTCGAGGAAGCCCTGTCAAATTTGCTCTATACTTACACTATACTGAGTGTTTTCTCATTTTAAACAATTATGAGCTCACATATAGCTACTTTTGTATCGACGGGAGCCTAGTGTTCATCCACTTTAAAGATATAGAAGTCTTCTTTGGCAGCCCACTGTAAGCCTTCTCACACACTTTAAAGTATTTCTCTTCATCTTTGCACACACCCTTCTTCACGTTGAGAGTCATGTTGCGTGTGTTTGCCCGGACTTCGGTCCATGATTTTATTTCAGTTTGTATATACATATATATTTATATATATGGACTAACATTATCGACTTATACCTCGATTGAGCCTAGACTTCGGTCTGGAGCGTTTATTTGCTTTTATATATACATACTTATATATATATGAACTGTGTGTGGGATTTTGTTCGATGAGCCTAGACTTACGTCTGGAGCGTTTATTTATTTAATATATATATATACTTATATATATGAACTGTTTGTCGGACTTTGTTCGATGAGCCTAGATTTTACATCTAGAGCATTTACTTGTTTATATATATATATATATATATATATATATATATATATATATATATATATATATATATCGTCCCACCTGGAGTTTACTTTGTGGTGGTTGATCGTTTTTACAGCTTTCTTTACGTTTCGTCCCGCCTGGAGTTTCCTCTGTTGCGGTTGATGGCTTTTACAGCTTTATTTACATTTTCTAATCCCCCATAGAGGTGCTTTGTGGTGGCTGATCATGTCTGTTTATATATATATATATATATATATATATATATATATATATATATATATATATATATATACCTGCTTACTGCTTTCATACAAATTGTGGCATCATGTGAGCCTAGGAATCATGTGATCACCGATTCAGTCTATTAGATCTAGATTCGGTTCCCGTGATGGACATTTTCAGTTGTTAGTAGCTTGTAAATTTACCAGCAGTGTCTGAATTTCCTCAAATGGTTTTCATACCCACGAGGAAATCGACATTATTTTGTACATTATTTTTCTTATAGATGCCTCGCATCTCGAAAATAAAAGCAATCAAGCTGAACACTTTATAAAATGGGAGTGTAAAAGGTCTCAATTATTATTGAGCATAAGGGTTAGAAAAACCTCTTTTTATAAAACATCACTGTCATATCTTGCTAAAAATTGAATTTTTAAATAAATTCAAACCCTGTGTATATAGGTGCGAACGAGGCTTCACATTACTTCCAAATAAATAGCACATTGACCCACACACACACGCACATTTAGATAACAATTTCTTGAAAAGTGGCGGTCACCGTGGTAACACGGATGTCGGGGGGTGCCTAACACCTTCCCTCCACATAATCAAGTCCCCATACCCTAATGAATCTCGGTTTCACCGACCCGTTTATTATTGTCACATCATTGGATTAATGTGCAAAACTTTTCTTGGTTGTGTTGGTACAACCATTTAAAAAACCAACTGGAAATTCTTAACAGTCCATTGTCGACATTATACATGTCGGACCTTTTTCACTTGTTTTTTAAAACAAATATCACCTAACATGAGAACACCAAAGAAAAAGTAAACGGGAAGGGACAAATAAAAATCCCGACGTCTACAGGTGGCGACTCTGTTGGGGACACCAGTAAGAGGACTTAAGCCGCTATTCCAAAATTTTCAAAACTATTATCTGCTTGTGTGTGGCTGTTGCATTTACATTTATGATGAATGTGTACGAATGCATTTACTTATTGTACTTAGTGCTTCACACCATATCTGCTTGTGATATTAGTTCTTCGCACATGTCATCATTTCCATACGGTGAGACGCAATGTATGTGAATGTATGTTGTGCGGTCCCTCCACCAGGAGGCTATCCTGTGGGTTTTTGATTACTGGACTCGTAGGAAGACTAATTCCAACGAGGCTCAAGAAAGGAACCACCCAAATTCGTTCCAATTGAAATACAGGATTAATTTCCCGTTGAGTAAATTGTGATGATTTGGGAACCTTCATGCCAAAAAGCCGTGAGAATAACCTAAGATAGGTCAGCCTCTGATAAACCCAACACGAAGGAAAGTCTCTTCATGCTTTCTCATTTTTAAATTACTCGTAAAGTCAATTACTTGTAATTCCATATTCATCTTTATGTAATGAGAAATATGAAGAAATGTGTATACATACATATTTAATTGAACATGTTATCATGTATTACAAACAACTAACATTCGTTTTCAGCATAAAATTCCTAAAACGGACACATCATATAGCATGTTATTATTTACACATTCTCTAAAGACTAAACTATGTAAGTCTTTTGCACGGGGAAACAATCGGACCTACTACCGGGTTAAAATCCAAAAAGGTTGCGAGCCTAGAGTCAATTATGTCGTCATCTGACCAGACTGACCTTAATCTAGTTTCTCGTAAAGAATTCGACGGATTAAGCAAACAAATTACAGATTTGGTTGTTCTGCTTAAAGAACTACACCGGTCTACTCGGGGTGAAAAGAAACCCATACATGCTGAATCCTCTACACAAGGGAGAACTCAAGCCATTACGATACCTGAACTGCAGTTCGAAACGACCAACAAGATTCATGATGTCACCCATTTCACAGGTGATCCAGACATCGGTGACATCAGAAAGAAAGTCCTTCAAATTGAAAAACCCTTCGTGATATCAAAGTAATTGGAACACACGGGAGTGTTTCATATGTTGACCTGTGTATATTCTCTGGTGTTCATTATCCAGAAATGTTTAAGACTCCTGACTTCGAAATGTATGATGGGTTAGGAGATCCTTACACACATTTGAAGGTGTTTATTGGAGAACTTGGATCTTATGCAGAGGACGAGAAGCTCAGAATGCAGCTGTTCCATAAGAGTCTGACTTGAGAAGCCCGTTCGTGGTATACCAGATTAGACAACTCAAAGATCCATGGTTGGGAGGAGCTAGCTCACACCTTCCTCATATAATACAGCTTCAAATCTCAAATGGCTCCTGATCGGACTCAGATTACCAAGGTCAAGAAACAGTCTAATAAATCTTTTAGAGAGTATGCTCAAAGGTGGAGGCGCCTTGCTGCTTAAGTTATTCCTTCCATGACAGAATCAGAAATGGTCATGACTTTCATAGAAATACAAGAAGCTCCTTTCTATCAACGAGTCTTAGCCGGTATCAGTAAACCATTTTCTGAAATGGTCAAACATGGGGAGATGGCTGAGATGGGATTTAAGTCCAGAAAAATTCAAGACCTAGCTGCCCTTAAAGCTGTTGCCGAGTACATCCAATCCAAAAATTATGGAAACAACCCCCGGAGGGTCCATAAAAAGAAAGAAGAAGATGTTTCCCTGATACTACAGGGTCAAAAAGCCAATCAGAACGTGCCTATCCATCGGAGAAATTAAACTCCCTTTCAAGCACGGTCTTCAAACACTCCAATGCCAAAAGAAGGAGAAGTCAAATGCCCTCGAGTGTTCACACCATTAGGGGACTCACTCGAGAATATTCTCACTTTTCTGATATCGCAGAAGAAAATCACACATCTTCTTCCACCAGCCAGCCCTAATAGAAAGGGTTTCAAGGCTGCTCGAAAACGTGCTTATCATACCGGGACACCTGGACATGATACTCAGGATTGTTGGGCCTTGAAACACAAGATCCAAGACCAGATAGACAACGGTGAGATCGTGGTCACCAAACCAGATCAACTTCACGTACAAGACAATCCTATTCCTCAACACAAAGAAGAAGAGGTCAATATGATGAATTGGAGAAATGGATAGAGTTCCAGTTTCAACGGTGAGTCATCTCATGCCACTAAAGACGGTGTTGACAAATGGGATTATGCTAAGTTCCAGTTCGCAATGGAACGTAAGATGAAAGCTCTATGCAAGAAGATTGAATAATTGGCAGAACTGGTGACCTTTCAGCATAAAGTAACACGCCAGTTAGTCAGCCAGGAGCATGCTAGTCTCCTTCCTCTTGTCATGATTATTCCCTCGTCACCTTCAAAAAATGAAATGATGGAGGACAAAGTGGCAAAGAGAATGAATGCCAAAGCCCGTCAGGATTTTGCTAATAGAAGGGAATTTATATACCTGGGCCAACCTATGCAGGAAATTCTTCAGATGTTAATCAATGTAGGAAGAATCACTTCTCTTCTACCTCCAATTAATCCCCTTTCAAGACGGTTCAATTCTGATGGAGTATGTCAATATCACTCCCATTCTCGCGGTCACAACACAGAAGAATGATGGGCACTCCACCACCTTATCTAGAATCTAGTTGACAGTGGTGTTCTGCAACAAGCAAATGATGATACTGTGCTACGCGAGTGTGAGAATACCTGTCCTACTAAGTAAAAGGGATTGGTAGCAGTTATATCCACTGAGACTGATGGGACTAGCAAACCACTCACAATATCAGCAGTTCAACTCAGAGGAAGCAACAATCCTTTGAAAGTGGTCGCTCCAGAACCAATCAATTTACCATGCAGAGCAGAATATCCTATTGTTAGCTTACACAAAGTTTCATGGAATTATGGAGAAGGTGAAGGATCCACCTCGCATACAACTATTGCAGTGTCAAAGGAAAATCCACTGTATCTTCCCCAACGGGTGATGAATTCTGCCATCAAATCAAAGAGGGAAATACCCATGGAAAAGATTGAAAAATTCCTCCGCACTATGGGTCATAACGAAGCCAAGGTGGTTTTAAGCTTAAGAGAAGTTCCACACCAAATTTAAATCCTGGACTTCGTTTTAACTTCTGAGGATCACCAAAAGATCTTACTGAAGGTTTTGGAAGAAGCCTACTTACCAACATCCGTGGATATAGAAACATTTCAACATCTGGTTGATCAAATTTTCAACAACAATGTGATATCCTTCACTGATGACGACATACCGCCCGAAGGGACCTGTCATTGCAAGTCGTTGCACATTGCAGTTTTGTCCTCCGGATACAGGCTAGCTGGAGTCTTGATAGATGGAGGTTCATCTCTAAATATCTATACATACGCTACCCTGATGAAGATGAACGTCAACCTCAACCGAATCCGGAGTAGCCATACGATTATCAAAGCTTTTGATAGAGCCTGCCGGAAATGTAAGCAGTTATTTAATACTGTATAACCAAAAATTTGTTGATCGATTTCGCAATCAATGAATACGTGAAAGTATATACGGTCAACAAGTAATCACGGTCAACAAGTAATAAAGAGATAAGAAAAGTATCATTCCCACAAGGAATTGTTTAATAAAAATCACCAAGTACTAATTCTTAACCAAACTAATTTTATTTAAACAATCTCAAATCGTGATTTTTCTAATTAAGAAAACTAAATTAACCTATTAAAACTAGGTTACTTTGTAAATGAATTCAAATAAATAAAGGCTAAGACTCTAATATCCCCAATTATGAACTATAAACCAATTATCCAATTATCCTAATTATTATGTCAATTGAATTGTTAACATGAATTCTAAAATGCCAAAAGCCCTTTCTCAAGTGATCATATGCCTTCTATTTAATCCAAGTTAATTTTTCTATATCCCTATGCAAAACAATTGAATTAAACTCTTTACAATCCCAATTCCTTGCGTGTTACATGCGGTAAATAGATATTCTCATTCTATTCACAAACCTAATTATTCACTGTGCAAATAACTAAGTCACATGTCATCATGCCAAGTTCTAACCCTAGAATTCATCTCTCAATTCCTTCTAGAGTAACAAGGCAATTACTGATCAGATAATTAATCAATAAGCATAAGGCAAGATAAACAACTCACTTTGACACAAATAATTAGAATAAATTAAATAACTAATTTATAGCCATAAAAGGTTCAATTGAAATCTTAATAAAAGAGTTATTTCATAATTAATAAATTAAAACCAAGAATCCACAATTGAATAGACATTAAAAGATAAAAGTATGAATAGAGAAGAGAATAGAATTTGTTGTCAGCAAATCAGATGTTCCCCTCTTGCTCCTGCTCTTGATCTTCAATGATCTCCAAGTTGCTTCAATCTCCAAGACTAATAAGAACTAGGGTTAATGTCTAATCTAATGGAGTGTATCTCTAATCTAATCTATGTAATCCCCCTCTATTGTATGCCTTGCATCATGTATTTATAGGTTACAAGTCCAATTTTTAGCTTAGGAACAAACCAAATCCTATTTGGAGTCAAAAATGTGTCAAAATTCGCCTAAAACGCGTCCAGACCGAACCAAGCCCTTCCCCTAGTGCCCCATCGCTGGTCTTGACGATCAGACACTGCTCCCTAGTGCCCCGGCTCTGGGCATAGGCCAATAATGGGCGCCCCGGCGCTGGCCCCATGTTTTGACATTTTCTGCTCCGACGTCCTTTGGAACAATGGCCATAACTTATTCGTCTGAACTCCGATGTCGATGATTCAAGATGATTCGGAAAAAGGAGAAGTAGATCTACAACTTTCATTCTTTGAGTTTTTCGAAATAAGGTTCTGAACAATACTCAAATTGGCTCTGAAGTGACTGATGTGTAAATGGCAAGCCGAAAACGCGCATCTAGCCACCCCAAACGTCGATCCAAGTAACTTTTGTCCCAAATCCTACAAAACAATGTAAAACATGCATGAATGGGCACAAACACTTAAAACTATTCTAAAATACTTGAGAACAACAATAAATTAAGCCCGAATGTATCCAATTTATTTGTATAAAACTCACTCATCACATGATAACACTTTGTATGATCAAACCATTTCATATATACTAAGTGAAAGCATATTTTGTTTCAGGACCCTGAATTTAGATGTGCCTGTACTTGTTGATATGGTGCCTCTTCTCCACAAAGATTGTAACTTTGATGTAGAGATGAATTTAGCCTTGATGGAACTACATGAGGACATTGAGGTGCCTCCAGAAATTCAAGAATGGGTCAAAGACAAACCTAAACCTAACCTTAATCAAACCACTTCCTTCAATCTCGAAACCTTAGAAAGTTATAAGTTAATCCAGATTGGTTCAGACCTTACCCCCAACCAGCAGAATGATATAGTTACGCTACTAACCCAATTCCAGGATGTGTTTGCATGGTCTCATGAAGACATGGTGAGTTTATACACTAACATTGTCCTTCATCGCCTTCCTATTAAAGAAGGATTCAAGTCAGTCAAGCAGAAGCTCAGGCGATTAAAACTTGTATGGAGTTTAAAGGTGAAAAAAGAAATTGTGAAATAGTTTCAAGCTGGCATCATCATGGTGTCCACATATTCTGAGTAGATATCTAACATCATTCCCGTTCCTAAACATGGAGGAAAGGTGCGAGTTTGCATGGATTATCGGGACTTGGACAAAGCTTGCCTCAAGGATAGCTTTTTCGTGCCATTTATCCACATTCTCATTGACAATACTGCTCAATACTGCATGTACTCCTTTGCTGATTGCTTTGCGGGGTACCATCAGATCATGGTTGCTGAGGAAGATCATGAGAAAACTGATTTCATCACACCCTGGGGAACCTTTTACTATAGACAGTTGTCATTCGGCCTTATCAATGCTAGAGCCACCTAGCAGCGAGCAATGATGGCTCTCTTCCACGACTTAATGCACAAAGAGATAGAGATCTATGTGGATGACATCATTGTCAAGTCTCGGTAGGAGGAAGACCACTTAGACCATCTCAGGAAGCTCTTCAACAGGTTGCGTAAGTACAACTTGAAGTTAAATCCAGCCAAGTGCGCCTTTGGCATTAAATCAAGTAAGTTCCTAGGATTTCTAGTCAGCCACAAAGGGATTGAGTTGTATCCCACCAAAATCCAGGCCATTATGGAAATGCCCATCCCTCAAACAGAGAAGGAAATACGGGGATTTTTGGGAAGACCCAACTTCATTAGCAGGTTCATTTCTCAACTCACCGCAACTTGTGAGCCAATCTTCAAGATATTAAGGAAGAACTCCTCCATGAAATGGAATGATGATTTCCAGAAGGCCTTCCTTATGATCAAAGAGCAGCTAGTCAAAGCTTTCATTTTGGTACCACCCAGGGATGATGTTCCCCTGTTCATGTTCATGTCTATAAGTGACAACGCCATGGGCTGCATGTTAGGACAGAAAGATGATAGAGGCTAAGAATGAGCTATCTATTACCTCAGCAAAAGATTCAGCAGTAGTGAACACAAGTACACTCTGATTGAGAAGACTTGTTGTGCTTTAGCATGGGCTTCCATGAGGTTGCAACATTACCACCATGGTCACACGACCCATCTCATATCCCGTGTGGATCCTTTCAAGTACGTGTTCAACAAACCCATGTTAAATTGTTGGCTGTCAAGATGGAGGTTGATCCTACAACAATTTGACATCGTCTACGTGACTCAAAAGTCCATCAAAGGTCAAGGAATAGCGGATCAACTGGCCGCCGCACCTTCAGAGGACTTTAAATCCATGGAGACATACTTCCCCGATGAAGGGGTAATAACAGTTCAGCAACACAATCAGTACGATACACGCCAAACATGGAAGATGAAATTTGCTGGATCTGTTAATATGGAAGGTTCTGGAGCTGGAGCAGTTCTAGTATCCGATACAGGGGAGCAGTATCCCGTCACCGTCAAATTGAAGTTTGTCAGCACCAACAACACATCTGAGTATAAAGGCTATCTCATGGGGCTAAAACTGGCACATTTAATGGGCATCAGGCGGTTAAATCGGAGGTAGTGGTCAGAATATCCACGGGAGTCTATCAAACTAAAGAGCTATATTTGCTTCCTTACCATCGGCAAATTTTATAGATGGTTTTGGAGTTCGAAGAAATCTCCTTTCTACACATTCCTCGCAATAGGAATGACTTTGCGGACGCATTACCAACTTTGGCCTCCTTGATTCACATACCTGACAAGGGACACTTGCCAAGCGTCACAATTTCCCTGCACAAGGCACCAGCCTATGGGAACTACGTTGGAGAAGTATCAGATGAGCTACCTCTCATCCAGCATCCTTGGTATCAACATATCAAGGAGTACCTACGAGATGGATCTACACCCGCTGAGGCGAGCACGACTGAGAAATGGCGGATCCATCGTCTTGCTATGAAATTCTACCTCAACGGAGATGCACTATACCAAAGAGTTGCAGGACAATGTCTCTTCAGATGTTTAGACAAAGACCAAGCTCAAAGGCTTATGGATGAGATCCATGGTGGAGTCTGTGGCCCACACATGAGTGGCACCCTCCTTGTTAAGAAGATCCTCGGGACGTGACATTATTGGTTCTCTCTCAAAGCTGACTACGATGACCATGTCAGGAGATGTTATCAATGCCAAATTCATGGGAATGCTATCCATGCACCTCCACGGGAGCTCCACAATACGAGTTCACCTTGGCCATTCTCAATGTGGGGAATGGACTTTTTTGGGCCCATTGAGCCTAAAGCCAGTAATGAACATCGATTTATCTTCACCATGATCGACTACTTCACCAAGTGGGTAGAAGCAGCTTCCTTCCCAAGGTTACCAAAGAAGTGATTATTGCTTTAATCAGAAATAATGTCATTTATCGATATGGACAACCCGAGGTGATTGTATCAAACAATGTTAAGAACATCAACAACAAGATGATGGAAGAACTATGCAGTAAATTCCACATCAAACATCGTAACTCTGTCATCTACCATCCAAAGATGAATGGTGATGTTCAAGCGGCTAATAAAAACATCAAGAAGATTATGCAAAAGATGTCCGCCAATCATAAAGAATGGCCCGACTTATTGCCTATTACTTTGTTAGCCTACAGAATATCAATGCGCACTTCCACTTGGGCAAAACCATACGCATTAACCTATGGGATGGAAGCTGTGCTCCCCATAGAAGTGGAAATGAAATCCCTCAGATTATTAATAGACGCTTAGCTGGATGAAGACCAATGGGTACAAGACAAGTTTCACCAATTGTCTCTAATAAACGAGAGGCGAACGAAGTTATATCAACAAATAATCGCCAGATCTGTTGAGTAAAATCTAGTTACGCACAACACGCAAGTATACGTGGACAACAAGTAATAAAGTGATAAGTTGAGTATCGTTCCCACAGAGAATTCTAATTAATAAATCCCAACTACTAATACTATATCAACTCAATTTTATTCGAACAAGAATAAATTATGAATTTCGGAATTATTAACACAAAATTAAACACGAAAAGATATTAACCTAAAATAAACGAATAAATAAACTAATACTTGAATGAATAATTTTCGATAGATAAAGATTAAGACTTCAATATCCCCAATTATGAACCATAAATCAGTTACCTACTCATCCCAATTACTATGTCTACTGAATTATTAACAAGAATTCTCAAATGCCAAACGCCCTTTTCCAAGTGATCAATTGACTTCTATTTAATCCAGATTAATCTTGCTATATTCCTATGCAAAACAATTGAATTAAACTCTTTCCAATTCCAATTCCCTATGTGTTACATGCGGTGAACAGATATTTCCATTCAGTTCACAAACCCAATTATGCAAATAATCAAGTCACATGTTATCATGCCCAGTTCTAACCCTAGAATTCCTTTTCCAATTCCTTCTAGAATAACAAGGTAATTATTGGCCAAATAATTAATCAATAAAATCAAAACATCATAAACAATTCACTTCAACATAAATAATTAAAATGAGTTAATAACTAATTTATAGTCATAAAAGGTTCAATTGAAATCTTAATGAAAGAATTAGTTCATCACGGAAATAAAAACCATTAATTGTTGATAAATCATCCTCAAAGAATTACAAATTAAAAATAAAGAGAAAAAGAATAAACTCTGTAGCCAATCCTTAATCTCCAAGCAATCTTGTGTAGCCCTTAATAGAGAACTTGCTGAATCCTCCCAAGAATAATAGTCCAAAAAAGATCCCCTTATTTCATCACTTAGTTTCTTTTTATAACCCCCCACAATCCTCCTCCAATTAGGTTTTATTTTTGCTCCCAATAACCAAATTAAGTCCAACTAGAAGTCAAACGCGCTAATCCAGTCAACGCCAGCCGAGGCTCAGCGCCCCGGCGCTGTAGATAGTATAGTTTCCAGCGCCCCAGCGCTGAACTTCTCCATAATTACCAAAGTGCCATTATTTGCTTGAATTTCCCATAATTGCCCCCTCCAGCTTCCAAATCTGCAAAACAAGATATAAACACAATAAAAATGCTACTAAATAACTTAAGAATGCAATAATTTAGGTCCAACTATATCCAATTCATGGGTATAATACCGATTCATTAAATACCCCCAAACTTAAATCGTTGCGTGTCCTCATGCGACAAAACATAAACTCACAACAAAACTAAACATCATGCAAACGCAAACTATTTATATTTATATGTTCGTAATTCCAGCAATTCAAGAGCTTGCGTATATCCATATGCCTCAGAAAAATCACGTAAACATGCTAATTCATCATGCAAAAGCAAATCGACAATATCCCAACAATCAACGGATCTAAATCTGTTATTACTGATATTATGCGTGTGTGTCCAACAACCATGCTAACCCATGAAAGACAAAAATATGAAAGATAATAAATTTCTTAGTAGGCATCATACAGTGTAAATTGGAGAACTCATCAAATATACTTGTTTCAACTGAATTCAAACACTTACCCGAATTCAAAAATCAACATGGAATACTAATGCTTTTCTTTTCTTTCTTTTTTTTTTTATATAAATGACTGTGCAATGTCTCATCTCATTAGGCTAACAGTGTTACCCCTTAGCGAGCTTTCGACCAATGACTCCCAGACCATATAAGACCTTAGGGCGCTAGGTTTTAAGATACCCCTTCGGGCGTACTTGCTCAAGTAACAAAGGCCTCGAAACAAGACTAGTCACTCTGTATATTTTATTTTATTTATTTATTTATTTAATTTTTTTTTATTATTTTTTTTATATATATAGACGGTTGGTGAGTGCGTTTTACGCTCCATCTCACGCTTGTGTTTATGGGGAGTGTTTCTCCTCAACCCACCACAAAACTCAACCCACATTTTTTTTTTTTTTATATTCCAAATATTTTCCCCCAAACTCGAGTTTATGCATAAATTCAGTCTCCTCTAGTTATTCCAATTGTTCTTCCATATCACTAGCATTCCTTCTCTAGAACTCTATTATCTAACCATTTAAACTATCATAGCCAACATGGTCGTCGATTCAAAGTGTTTTCCTATAATATCAATGTCAAACAGATACAGATCCAATTTATGTCAAGAAAATCATATCACTGAATCAAAAATCCTTACTAGACTTGTTCATGCAATTCTACTTTCATCATTGGCCCCAGATATACGCACTATCAAAAACTGGAATTAACATGCAATCCTAAATGCAACTTTATTAATAATCAATCCACATACGAATAACAAGCTACCACTTTTTTAAAAAAAACTTAACCACCCCCAAACTAATCTAGAGCAATGTCCTCATGCGAAAAATAAGGTAAAATAAACAGAGGACTTCCCTGACGAGCTTAGTCCTCTGGTAGAGCATCATCGTCCTCGCTCATCTCTTGATCGGAAGGGGGAAATACTGGCAGGACGGGAGTCGGTGGGAAATGGCTAAGCGGAATGCCCGGATGGGTTTGGACGGTTAGTGCATTCTGTGCAGCGAATTGGTCAACTAAATACTTGAAAATCACATCTTGGCGTTCCGATAGTCGCACATTCTGGGACTCAATGTTGTAAAACCAGCCGTCTATTTCCCGCTGGACAGCTTCAGGGACCACACCTCGATGAGCTGCTGTCGATGGGCCGTAAGAAGGTGGAGCCTGAGGTGGTGGGGCTTGTGGAGATGTAACTTGGGGAATAATGAAACCCAGTCCCCTAGGGTGATTAGCTCCACCTGACCACACTTTATAACGCCGGATCAAGTTGTGGTCCAACACAGGCATAGGAGTTTGAATCATCTCGTCTGATTTCCATTTGACCCCAAACTTAGCACATAAAATGCAGATCAGTGACGGATGTGGTAGCCCTCCTGTGGTCCCTCCGCGAGATGCGCGGAGTATAGATTGCTTAATAAGATGGCCGACATCAATTCGGAGGCCTTGTACGATGGAGTATAATAGCACAGCCCTTTCTTTGGTTACGTGACTCACATGTGTGCAAGGCATCAATTTAGCACAGATGAAGGCATACCATGCCTTTCCATATATACTGAGGTGAGATAATGGGAAAGTCATGCTGCCACGCTCATGCAGGGTCCATGTAGTGCCCGGCTGACACAGCTCCCGAATAATCTTTTCATAATCCGGCCCATCACTCACTAGTCTAGCATATTCATCATGAAACCCCTCTAATGGTAGTTGATAGCATCCATTTATATCCTCCTCGCCGATTTCCACGGATTTACCTCTGACAAATACCCCATAATGGTCATGCTCGGGCAAGTTGGCGTAGAATTCTTTGACAACTGCAATCACTGCCGGGTCAGGCTGTTCGGTGAGGGAGAACCAGTTTCGTTCAGCAATCATCACTGCAATTTCTCTATCCTTGGTTTGATCGGGACGGAGACCATGTTCGGGGACTAGTGAGCGGGTGGCCATGCGGCTGTAGCGTTCTTGAGCCGCGACACTAACAAAACGCTGGCTGTCAAATTTTTGAGGTGAAATTGAAGCGGCCCCGGACCCTTCGCCACGGTGACGTTTGGATGCCATGTAGAGAGTCCTGCAACTGAAAACATATTCATAGTTTAGCTTTAAAAAGAATTCACGGTTGGATACATGTGTGCATAGCATTACCCTGAAACTGTATAAAATATTGGCGTTATGAGTACACAGGTGGGGAAGAGGCATGAAACTGGCAAGTATGTTATACTACACATGATGATTGACTTAGACAATTTGTCAAACACCTAGGCATCAACTGATAACTTGAGTACAACCATCACTAATTCCATATCTATGCATGTCATTCCTGTAGCATTCACTAACCTTGTGTGGAAAAGTATACCAAACAGTATTGAATTATCTATGAATTCTATTGGATTACCCAGATGCACAGAATAAGAAAGAAAAATCTTGATCTGTAATAATATGAATACACAGCAAATCATACCGTTGCTATCGTTAAAGAATATGGAGGAGTATAACTCGGCACACAAGAAGCAGACACAGTGATTGAGGTGCGGTAGATGTGTGGGAGAACTCTTATCCAAGGTGCAAGTACCTTGTGATTTGGAGCGGGAGAGGGGAGTTTAGGAGAATGGGAGAGGATGGAGGCGTAACCAACCTGATCTGCCAGCGTGTGAATGGAGTGGGGTGAGAAGAAAGCGGTCGAATTTTAACATATTAAAGCCTAACCTGATCCCAGCGCCGGGGCGCTGGGTTTCACCTTATGTAGAGCGCCGGGGCGCTGGTTTTTGTGTTTGTTTTTCTTTGTACCGTCCCTTCATGGAAAATCATTAAGAATTAGTCTATCAAAATCTTCTTCTTCAATACTAAAAAAAATAAATAAAAATAGAAACAAAATAAAATAAAATAAAAATAAAAGTAAAATCAATTAGAATAAAATGAAATAATGTTAAAATTATAGAACTTAATGGGTTACCTCGCAAGAAGCGCTTGGTTTACAATCGTCAGCCCGACTTTTCGATGTTGTTCAATTATGCACTGGTTCGGAGAGGTACTGGACCGTAGCTTGACGTTCGATTGGTCCACTCCAATAATGTTTCAGACGTTGACCATTGACCTTAAATGTACGCCTTGAGTTCGGTTCCTCGACCTCAATGTTTCCGTGTGGAGTGACAGATATAACTACAAATGGCCCGGACCACCTGGATTTCAATTTTCCCAGAAATAGACGCAGGCGTGAGTTGAACAATAGTACTTGTTGGCCAGGTTCAAATGTTCTATCAAGAATTTTTTTATCGTGCCAAGCTTTGACTTTCTCCCTGTAGAGCTTAGCATTTTCGTAAGCATTGAACCGGAATTCAGCCATCTCGTTCAATCGCAGTAACCGTTTCTCACCCGCTGCTTCCAGATCAAAGTTTAGTTTCCGAATGGCCCAATGTGCACTGTGTTCGAGCTCGACCGGTAGGTGACACGCCTTGCCAAATACCATTCGGTACGGTGACATGCCGATCAGATTTTTGTACGATGTTCGATAGGCCCATATAGCATCGTCAAGACGCAATGCCCAATCTTTTCGTGACGGATTGACTACCTTTTCCAAGATCCTCTTAACTTCCCTATTCGACACCTCCGCTTGGCCATTGGTTTGTGGGTGATATGCAGCTGCAATTTTGTGTCGAACCCCATACTTGACAAGCAATTTGGTAAACTGTTTGTTACATAAGTGAGTTCCGTCATCACTTATTATAGCTCGCGGTGTACCGAATCGGGTAAAGATGTTCTTCTTTAAAAATCGGATAACAACGTTGGCATCATTCGTTGGTAACGCTGTGGCCTCTACCCATTTGGAAACATAATCGACCGCTAACAAGATGTACTGATTATTAAAAGAAGATGGAAATGGTCCCATAAAATCGATTCCCCACACGTCGAATAGTTCCACCTCTAAAATTGTGTTGAGTGGCATTTCATTGCGCTTGGAGATATTACCTACGCGTTGGCATCGATCGCATTTCAGCACAAAGAGATGAGCATCTTTGAATAGAGAAGGCCAGAAAAATCCCGATTGTAGTACTTTCGCTGCTGTTCTATCACCTGAATAATGACCTCCGTAATCTGAGGAGTGACAGTGGCTTAATATACTATCCATTTCTTCATGAGGTACACAACGTCTTATCATTTGGTCTACACATGCTTTAAACAGAAACGGTTCATCCCAATAGTATTGATTCACATCGTGGAGAAACTTCTTTCGTTGTTGTGAAGTCAAATCCGGCGGTAACACTTTGGCAACCACATAGTTTACATAGTCAGTATACCAAGGCAATATGGTAGTTACCCGGAACAGTTGTTCATCTGGAAATTTTTCATTAATCACTAAGTTGTCTTCTTTCTGACCTTCTTTATTTTCTAACCGAGACAAATGATCCGCCACTTGGTTTTATGTACCTTTTCTGTCCCGGATCTCCAGATCGAATTCTTGTAACAACAGTACCCACCGTATTAATCACGGTTTAGCATCTTTCTTTTCAATCAGATATTTAATAGCCGAATGATCAGTGTAGACAATTACCTTGGTGCCAAGGAGATAAGCTCTAAATTTGTAAAAAGCAAACACCACTGCAAGTAATTCTTTTTCGGTTGTTGTGTAGTTCAGCTGGGCATCCGTCAATGTCTTACTAGAGTAATAGATAGTATGAAAAATCTTATCATGACGTTGTCCCAATACGGCTCCCACCGCGTAATCACTGGCGTCGCACATCAATTCGAACGGTAAAGACCAATCGGGTGCTACAATGATTGGTGCAGAGACCAATTTCTTCTTTAATGCTTCAAATGCCTCGATGCATGCCTGATCCATCTTAAACGGCACATCTTTCTCCAAAAGTGAGCATAGGGGTTTCGAAATCTTTGAAAAATCTTTAATAAAGCGTTTATAGAACCCTGCATGTCCCAAAAAGCTTGGAATGCCTTTCACAGATGATGAAGGAGGCAATTTCTCAATTGTATCAATTTTCGCTCTATCCACCTCCAATCCGGATGCGGAAACCTTATGGCCCAGAATAACCCCTTCTTGCACCATAAAATGACATTTTTCCCAGTTAAGCACCAGGTTAGTCTCCACACATCTTTTTAACACCAAGATCAGATTCTTCAAACACGAGTCGAAACTGTCACCGAACACGGAGAAGTCATCCATGAATACCTCTAAATTATGTTTGACCATATCAGAGAAGATTGCCATCATACAGCGTTGAAAGGTTGCCGGCGCATTATATAAACCAAACGACATACGCTGGAATGCAAACGTACCGTATGGACATGTGAACGTGGTCTTTTCTTGATCTTCCGGTGCTATGGCAATTTTATTGTACCCCGAATATCATCTAACAGACAGTAGAATTGATGTCCGGCTAACCTGTCCAACATCTGATCAATGAATGGCAAGGGAAAGTGATCTTTGCGTGTGGCTTTATTCAACTTGCGGTAATCCATGCATACTCTCCAGCCTGTAACAGTTCTCGTTGGGATAAGCTCATGAGCTTCGTTTTTGACCACAGTCATGCCCCCTTTTTTTGGTACACACTGTACAGGACTTACCCATGAACTGTCTGAAATTGGGTAAATAATACCGGCATCCAACCATTTTATAATTTCCTTTTTCACCACATCTTTCATAATGGGATTTAACCTTCTTTGCATCTCAATGGTTGGTTTTGAACCCTCTTCCATTAAAATCTTATGCATACAGAAAGATGGGCTAATACCTCGAATGTCCGCTATAGTCCACCCAATCGCTGTTTTGAACTCGCGCAGAACCCGCAGCAATTTTTCTTTTTGGGTGTCAGTTAACTTTGTCGAAACAATAACTGGTAGAGTCGAGTCTTTCCCTAGATAAGCATATTCAAGGTGAGAGGGAAGTGGCTTTAATTCCAACACCGGTGGCTTTTCTATCGAAGGTTTGCACGTTTCATCTTCAGTTTTGGGCCTCTCCAGGGTGTCGAATGGTTGATTACTCTTCCGGTAGAATGATAATGTGTCTAGCCATTTTACCTGCTCATTGTCCGCATCAACACTATCGTTGGCTGCTCCAAGCAACATGGATTCTATCGGATCCTCTGAGTAATTACCGCACATCTTGTTATTAACTATCTCCTCCATTAAATCTACCCGCAAACACTCACTTTTTTCCTTCGAATAAGACATTGATTTAAACACATTAAAAGTGACTTGTTGATCGTCAACTCTCATCGTCAATTCTCCTTTGTGCACGTCGATTAACGTTCTTCCCGTTGCTAAAAATGGTCGTCCGAGAATGATGGGAAGTTCCGTATCTGCTTCACAATCCAAGATAACGAAGTCTGCTGGAAAGATGAATTTATCCACCCTTACTAATACGTCTTCAACGATACCTCGTGGATATGTAACTGATCGTTCTGCCAACAGTAAACTGATATTTGTCGGTTTTGGTGCCTGGAGCCCGAACTGACGGTAGACTGATAATGGCATCAAATTAATACTGGCCCCCAAATCACAAAGGGCTCTTCCCAAAAACTGATTACCAATATCGCACGGAATAGTAAAGCTACCTGGATCTTATAACTTTGGAGGTAACTTGTTCTGAATAATTGCGCTACATTCTTCAGTTAGCGCCACTGTTTCAAAATCCCCCAATTTCCTTTTCTTTGATAGCACATCCTTCATGAACTTAGCGTAGCTCGGCATTTGTTCTAAAGATTCGGCGAATGGGATGTTGATATGAAATTTTTTAAAAATATCCAAAAATCTTGAAAACTGCTTATCTAACTTGGATTTTCTGAAATCTCTGCGGATATGGTATGGGTGGCAGTGTTGTAGTTGGCCCGGATACATTTTTCTCTCCTATTTCCTCTTTATCTTTCCCAGTTTCCACAACTTCTTCTATTTCAGCTGTTGCGTTGTCCCCCTTTTCTTTATCCTTGACTGTTTGCAACTCCTTCCCACTTCGTAAGATTACTTCTTTGCAGTGCTCATTTCTGCCCGGGTTTATTTCTGTATCACTCGGGAGCGTTCCTAATGGACGGGTATTCAATGCATGTGCTATTTGCCCCAATTGATTTTCCAGATTCTTTAACGACGCCCCATGGCTTTGCAAAGTCAGATCTAATTGATTCAATTTCTTATCTTGTTCCTCGTTCTTTTTGTTCGATGCTCTAATGAATTTTTCCAAGGCTGCTTCCCAACTTGGTATCCTCTCTGGTTGTTGAGGTTGGTTTTGAAATCCAGAGGTGTGTTGTTGTCTAGGTGGTTGAGCTGCAGCTTGATTGTTACTCCAAGAGAACCCTGGATGATTTTTATAACCTGAATTATAAGCATTTTGAGTTGGATACGGTTGAGTTAAGCGATTATAGTTCCCTACGAACTGTGCTAATTCAGAATTTATGGCACATTGATCCGTCGCATGACCCCCAGCACACAACTCACAAACCATCGCTAAATGCCGTGTGGCTTGTGGATTCCATGTTTCTATATGCTTAGCTATTGCAGTCACTTGTGCTGTTAATGCTGTCAGCGTGTCCACTTCATACTTTCCCGATGCTTTTGGATGGTTGGTCCTCGTCATTGGCCACTGATAGTTGTTGGTGGCCATTGTTTCTAACAATTGATACGCCTCATCAAAATTTTTGGACATGATCGCTACTCCCGCTGCTGCATCAATACTAGACCTCGTGGACGCGTGCAAACCATCACAAAATATCCCTAATTGCATCCACCGCGGGATTCTACGATGAGGGCATTTACGGAGCATATCCTTAAACCTTTCCCACGCCTCATATAACGATTCTGCCTCAAGTTGAGCGAAAGTATGAATATCGTTCCGTAGTTTTGCCGACTTCGCTGGTGGGAAGAACTTGGCTAAAAATTTTTGAGCTAAGTCATCCCATGTGGTGATTGAACCAGGCGGCAAGGAGTGTAACCAGCTTCGTGCTTTATCTTTTAAAGTAAACGGGAACATCCTCAACCTTATAGCGTCTTCCGATACATTGTTAAATTTGAAGGTATCGCAAACCTCCAAGAAGCTCAAGATATGTTCATTAGGATCATCTATCGAAGTACCCCCAAACTGGCATATATTCTGTAGCATCTGAATTGATCCCGGTTTTATCTCGAAACTGTTCGCATTGATTGTCGGTCTCTTAATACTTGACTGTAAGTCCGTGACGTTTGGCAGGGCGTAATCCCTAAGTGATTTATGTTCGTTCTCTACCATGTTCACGAAAGTTTCTTGGGTTGCCAGGTCTTCTTCCAGATGTATAACCTCACTATTCAAACGCATTGTCTGGAACTTCTTCTCAAGGTTGTCGGTATACGTAAGAAGTTCCTTTCTAGCTTTCGATCTAGTGTGCATACACGAATTCCTGCCAATCCAAGAAGAAAGATTAAGTAGCGTTCAAATTAAAACCGAATTGATTCTAACTAATATGAGATTAATATTAATAAAAATTCCCCGGCAACGGCGCCAAAAACTTGTTGAGTAAAATCTAGTTACGCACAACACGCAAATATACGTGGACAACAAGTAATAAAGTGATAAGTTGAGTATCGTTCCCACAGAGAATTCTAATTAATAAATCCCAACTACTAATACTATATCAACTCAATTTTATTCGAACAAGAATAAATTATGAATTTCGGAATTATTAACACAAAATTAAACACGAAAAGATATTAACCTAAAATAAACGAATAAATAAACTAATACTTGAATGAATAATTTCCGATAGATAAAGATTAAGACTTCAATATCCCCAATTATGAACCATAAATCAGTTACCTACTCATCCCAATTACTATGTCTACTGAATTGTTAACAAGAATTCTCAAATGCCAAACGCCCTTTTCCAAGTGATCAATTGACTTCTATTTAATCCAGATTAATCTTGCTATATTCGTATGCAAAATAATTGAATTAAACTCTTTCCAATTCCAATTCCCTATGTGTTATATGCGGTGAACAGATATTTCCATCCAGTTCACAAACCCAATTATGCAAATAATCAAGTCACATGTTATCATGCCCAGTTCTAACCCTAGAATTCCTTTTCCAATTCCTTCTAGAATAACAAGGTAATTATTGGCCAAATAATTAATCAATAAAATCAAAACATCATAAACAATTCACCTCAACATAAATAATTAGAATGAGTTAATAACTAATTTATAGTCATAAAAGGTTCAATTGAAATATTAATGAAAGAATTAGTTCATCACGAAAATAAAAATCATTAATTGTTGATAAATCATCCTCAAAGAATTACAAATTAAAAATAAAGAGAAAAAGAATAAACTCTGTAGCCAATCCTTAATCTCCAAGCAATCTTGTGTAGCCCTCAATGGAGAACTTGCTGAATCCTCCCAAGAATAATAGTCCAAAAAAAGATCCCCTTATTTCATCACTTAGTTTCTTTTTATATCCCCCCACAATTCTCCTCCAATTAGGTTTTATTTTTGCTCCCAATAACCAAATTAAGTCCAACCAGAAGTCAAACGCGCTAATCCAGTCAACGCCAGCCGAGGCTCAGCGCCCCGGCGCTGTAGATAGTATAGTTTCCAGCGCCCCGGCGCTGGACTTCTCCATAATTACCAAAGTGCCATTATTTGCTTGAATTTCCCATAATTGCCCCCTCCAGCTTCCATATCTGCAAAACAAGATATAAACACAATAAAAATGCTACTAAATAACTTAAGAATGCAATAATTTAGGTCCAAATATATCCAATTCATGGGTATAATACCCATTCATCAAGATCCTACAACAGAAAAGTTCAGCTACGGTAGTTTAAACAACATGACTTGGTTTTGAAGAAGATCATTGACAACCAAGATCAATCTAAGGGAAAATTCGCTCCTAACTGGGAAGGCCCCTTTGTTGTCAAGGAAGTATTGACAGGAGGTGCTCTCAGATTGCAAGAAATGGACAGCGATGAATTTCCACAACTCATCAACTAGGATACCATGAAACAGTACTATGTCTGAAGTTACCATCAATTAAACATCCTGGTGTTGGATCATTAGATCACCAGTTATTCCGGTTCTTTAACCCTTTACCACATACAACTCTTTTCCACACTTTTCCCCTCAGGGAAACATACTTTTCAAGCTAGCAGCCTGGCTTCACTGCGTTCCTACGACTTCGGTCATCCCACTAGGGATTGAACCTTTCGCGCTTATAGTTTGTCCCCCCAAACATGGGATCAAACTTTTCACACATGGTGTTTATCCTCAACCTAGGATCAAACTTTCTCTTCCCCGCAGTTTGACCTGCACATTGGATCACGCTTTTCAACTCATCCTGAGGGGTGAACTACGCCGACCTGATCTCCTCTTCAATAGGAGTACGTAGGCAACTATTTTACATGGCCTGGTCGCAACAAAACAAAAACAACAAAAACATTTCTTTCCCCTTCCTCTTCACAAAAACAAAAACAACAAAAAAAATTCCTACACCATTCCTGCCACATACAACGTTGAACCTCTTACACCAGGTTTGAACTACGCAGACCTAATCTCCGCTTCAATAGGAGTACGTAGGCAGCCATTTATGGTTCAGTCTCATCCCCTACCAAAACACAAACACTTGTCAACTAGTACTGGGATCATCCTTCAATCCACTACATTTCATTCGGCTTCAGACCAAAGGGGTGGAATTACCTGAACTCCTCCCAAATAGGAGATTGGGCGACCATCTAAGTTGCAGTTGTGCCTTGAAGAGCAACACCAATCCATAAGATATGGAATTAGGCTTCTCCTAAATAGAAGTACTGGCGACCATCTGTGGTGCGGTCAATCTCAGAGAGGAAAGACACACTCCTCTCCACATTTCCATATAGAAATCAGTCCCAAGACACCAAAGATGGTAGGGACACACCTAGGTCAATGACCCATTTTGAACTATCCAGAGACAACTCAATGTCCATCCATCCAGGAGGAATTCAGAATACATCGAGATCACAAGTCCTGAAGAAGCAGGCAAAATATCAAGCAAGCATTAGAGCATATCTAAAAGGGAAGTGGTCAAAAATATATTTCCTTACAATATATAATGTTGTTTGATATACACAATATAAACTGTACAGGACAAAATGGCTATGCTAGTCTGTGCAGGAAAATACTAGCCCCTCTACAAGTCATGGTATATGCAAGCTAACAAGCCCAATATGGCATCCCTCTCAGAAGAAGGAGGCGAAGCTGTGGTCTCCTATACGAGGGTATCCACATGACCCAACAGATCTGCAACCATCTGCATGGTGACCATATGCTCATCAATGTAAGTGCTCATCTCTGTAATCATGCCAGTGGTAAGGGACCTCACTTCAATACTATCTGTGATGCCTACATCCTGGACAGATATGGCACTATCCCGCTCAACTATCACTACATCTCTGGCTGATCTAGCCTCATCCCGCTCGATGACAGTAGCGTCTCTGTGAGCTAATGCATCATCTCTCTCTAGCAGAGATGCGTCTCTCCCATCAAGGGCTGTCCATATCAAGGCTCTAGCTTGGTCTCTCTCGAAGACCATCAGATGAAGACTCTGCTTGAAGTACTGTGCCGAATGCTATATCACCACAGTGCTAGTACTGGGAGAATCTAAAGGAGATGCTGGCAACCCGGTAAATAGCTCCTCCTCGATGTGGGAATCAAGGTCGTCCATGGGCTCTCCATCGTCTGAATCACTATCCGTTACTATGGATATTGCCGTAGCCGATGAAATCTATGTCTCTATCCACGCAAAATACTCTGGCGAACATCTCGGATGGCTAACAGAGAAAGTAGCTATCTCATGCTGATACCAACAAGAATACACACGGAATCAATCCTCTGCTAAAAGATAGCTAGAAATTAAACGTTGGCCCAACGCCCCGTCAAAATGATGAAAAACCTTAAACTGGTCAAACTGCGACATCACGGCCATCGGGTGATATGTAGTCATGCCCCTCAAACCTGCCAGAGGGAGGTAATCCATGCCCGGAGTGTGAGTAATAAAGTTTTAAGGTTAGCTAAGCCCCGAACACGACAATATGTTAAACGGATCACTGATCTCCGACAAAAATAATGACCAAGACATAGCGTCCAAACACTCTGCAGGCTGAAAGGAGTATGACATGGCTATATCATGGGCGAAACAATATCCATGCCATCTAAAAGTGTCGATCGATCTCAAGTGTGACATAAACCACACGTACAGCATGACCGCACTGCCCGTAAACACTCCTATCAGATAAGTGCAGCAGTATGTAGCTGACCTCAAAGTCTCTCCTATAATAATCGGTAGGATGGTATGACTCTCCCTATGAGCTCTCACTACCACGATAACTCCTATGTCCAACTCATCCATATATCGTGGCATATATACACATTACAGTACGCACAATAGCAGTACATCCACCCTGGCTAGGTGCCAATGATCCTCTGGTGTGGTGAAATCCCCGAAATATCGTGTATAACTATCCTCAAAGCCAAATCTATCAAACAGAAAATGCTGGGATATAACGTGGCCAGATGTAAGCTCATCCTGCACCACCCTACGCCTCAATCCAGTAAGGGTCATGAATCGTCGACTCATGTCCCCCAAAGCCATATGCACGCAAGGTTTTTCCAGTGGCAACATCGTCAACCGTACATACTCCTCTACAGTAAGAATCAACTCATGGGTCCCAAATCAGAAAACCTGCCTCTCCAATACCCAGTGTGCCAGCATGCCATCCACGAATCTTGTGGGAACCTGAAACTTCAACAGGGTCATAGTATGCTGTAACAAGTGATCTATGGTCACCATGTTTGATGATGACATGCTGTCATACCACGATTGCATACCAGATGCCACCAATAATAGTGGGGGTATAATCAATACGGCTAACTGTCGAAGAAGACAGCTGTATGGGCCGTGACATAAGACAATCCAGGGGTCAATGTTGAATATCTCTGGAAATACATATATATGCATAACATGATATATGCATTACAGGTAATAGATGACAATATGATATAGGGAAAGGAAAACTGTACATACATTCCTATGTATATCAACATCTACATATATCATCTCTGTATAACTAAAAATTAAGGGAAATGGGTCATAGACGCCCTACTAATAATAGAGGCCTATCAAAAGATATAGCGAGAATAGGGCACATCCACCCAATAGCTAATAGAGGCCTATCAAAAGAGATAATGAGAATACACATCAGAAGAAGACAATGGTGTCAATATCTACATCATCAATCATGTCCACCTGATGTAACTCCTCCTGAGTCACTGGATCTCTATCAACAAGGATGTCAGGCCTATACAAAGGAGGATCTGTACCGGCAAAGCCAAATGGGTCATCTGAGGGGCCAACGCTTGAGCTGGAAGGATCAAATGAATCTGCCTCTGCCGGATCTCTGCCCAAATGCCGGATAAAGAAATGTGTACGGTCCAATCGCTGGGTCAAACTGTCAATCTATGTCACATGAGTTGGATCTCGGACACAGGCTAGCCAATCTGTTATCATCACAAATCTTGGAAACATATCCTCCATGAACTGAGTGGCACGGGTCTGGGCTCCAATAGTGCGAGGGAACCACAACCGCTAGAATATCTCCTGAGTGTAGGGGCCCTCTGATAATACAAAACCTTCAACCCCCAACAATGGGATGTTAGTGGCGGGTGACTGCGATACAAGCCAGTGACACCTGATAGGATGCAAGATCGGCATACGAATATCTCCTG
The DNA here is from genome assembly GCA_020205505.1 of Panax japonicus. Classification (NCBI taxonomy): domain Eukaryota; kingdom Viridiplantae; phylum Streptophyta; class Magnoliopsida; order Apiales; family Araliaceae; genus Panax; species Panax japonicus. The sequence continues at coordinate 33,696,417 of CM035107.1, forward strand.
TGGTGCTCCTAATAGCACGCTCTCCTAAATAGAGCTCCCATCCTACATCTGTAAAAAGAGGAACTCTCCGGGTGGAGATCACATACTCGACGCCAGTCGGGTACCCATCCTCAAAACTGATGGCTAAGTGCTCCCCAGAATAGGGAATCAATATAATAATATCAGTTGTCAACAACTCCAGCTATAGGCGGCAATGAGTGAAACCCTCAGCTAAAGGGACCTCCGCTAATATGGAATGATGTCATCGTCGTCCTTGTGGATAGGCATCGAAATCTAACACGCCCACAGGACGTAAACATGGAATCCTCTCATAGGCCGAAAATTGCCAACACAAAGGCAAACATATGCGATCAGTAAACACTCTTATCCTATATATGGGAAACGACAAGAGAAATACTCGCCAACAAAAATGGGTAGAATCTTATCCAAGCCTCAGTTAAACGCTTCGAGCGCATACACATGCCCCTGAGGAAAAAGGCAAAGGTATAGGAACCCCAATCATACTCTCCAATATGGTCAATATGATGCGTGGCGCTGACCAAAGCGAACGACACCGTAGAAGAGTTATCTGCTATGAAGCAGGCTCTAATGATCATCAGGAATAATCATCAAAGAATATGATCCCTGACTCTGACGTCATCTGGCATGGGCTCACTCAAAAGCCCACTCATAGAATCCACGCTCAAAGGACACGTACGAAAAGTCCTACCCTTGAGCGCCTCCGCCGGAACTCCTAGCAAGGATCTGACGGCATCATCGGCATCATCGTCACCTCACAGTCCAAGTGGGGTAATATTCACCATACAAGGCACTAGTGCCCCTCCAAACTCCATACCTGTGATAAACCACCAATCCATCGGCATCATCGTCACCTCACAGTCCAACAAATGGAGTGACTGAGTCTGATTAAACCATCACTCAAACAATGCCCTGAGATAACCCCAGGAAAAACGGTGGGGAAGGATGGAAAAGAATGCTCCAAATCCCCAGTCATGCACAATCACTCTATAGTCAGGATGAAGAGCCTGGTATATGGAGTGTATGCTAAACAAATTCCCTCGAGACTGTGTAAAGCCAGGAACCTACATGAAATAAAGATCAATATCAAAATCCTTTACTCCTCATCAATAGGAAAGAAGGAAGATCAAGATCTAACATCGTACCTCGTTGGCAGGCAAATACATCGAAGGATGTCAACTCAGGTCGCCCAGAAGCTCTGGGTTTGCCACCTGAATACTAGGGAGGTCCCTACGGGGAACATGTACAGTAGGAGTGGGGTCCGCAACCGAAACATCCTCTTCTTCGTCCTCAACGTCTGGCACATCAACCCGGACTGGACGTATCACCTCCTCCACCAACCGACAAGGCTATCTAATAGAGTGGGGTCACGACACTTTAGAAACCATCCTCCGTACACCAGAAGTGGTCCTATGAGAGCTAATCGGCTGATCCAGATCCATAATATCTGGACAATAATTCTCCAAATCACCTCAGAAAGGGTGTGGTATTTTCTAACTTGGAGCTTTTCAAAATGCATTTTATGACTACATGCATGCATGCTTTACTTTAACATACATCTACAGTAGAGTTAAAAATGCATGATTAATCAAATGCCTACATTTTGGAAAAATTTTGCCATAGTCCCCTGTGTAAATAGGACTATCCACATGCACATAGGCATGACTAGGTAGCACACCTGCCCAAAGTCATATACATAATATATGCATTAAAAATCAAAGTCATCAATACATAAGGTTAACCTCAATACCAGGAGTACTTTGCCTTTTTATCTTTTGCTCATTTATCCTCAAATAGGATAAGAAATAGCAGAAAAAGGTGCCAATTTAACTGTCTCAAAAGTTAATTTTTTTCACATCATTATGTTCAGCATGGTTTAAAACTAACACTTACTATGTTGAATATTTTTTATCAAGTCATTTGAGCATACATAATCACTACTAAGTGTTTTGATGCATTTCATGCGATAAGTCATTTTCCAACAGATAAAAATTGGGAAACAATACATGTATACATTACCAGGATAGTGTAGAACATTTGTACGGTGACAGAATTTATAAAAAGTCGCCCAAACTCAGCAGATTTGAAGAAGAGCTCTCGAATTTCCTTCGCAACGCAACTTGAAAATGACTTATGAGAGCAACCTGCTAGACTTTAATATCCACGGTTAGCCGCAGGTCCTGTAATAACCCGATATTTTCTATATAAATAAATAAGAAATTTTGTATATAAATTTATTTTTTATTTTAAAGATGGGAATATGTGCCAGGTAATGTATATGTGTGACTCCCCCAAATCCGGGTATCTTCCAACCCGACAGATGGTGCTTCACGATACTATATTCCATACAATCATTCCATTGAAATAACAACAAAATGAGTGTAATTACTATCTTTGTATTACATCTGTAATAAATCCTTTCCCAGGTTCATAACCGAATACATTCGTTGTTCTTCATAAGTATATTACATACAAATATACTAGTCTATTACAAGACGATTAATTGTCCATCTTAGCCTTGCCTTTATCTCTCATAGAACTCTCAGTTCGTTAGGCTTTAGTTGAAAACATATGGTTCAAGTAAGAATGAGCATAACTAGCTCAACAAGTCTTAACAACGAAACATATGAATATCACATCAATAAGTACATGCTTTATATCAATATCAGAACGATTATTTTTGAAGCATTCTGAATTATTTGACTAATATTTCTACTACAACAATTCCTGAGCATATATAATAGCTTAGGAATGATGAACCAGTCAATAGACCATGAACATACTCTTTTCGTTTTCATACTTGAAAAGGATATTCGGCACTAAGGCCATCTACCTGTCTTTACTTATGAGCACTTCTAGGTGATCAGCCTATTGTACTCTATGTTGATCAACACTCTTACATTAAACGTATTTACGTTTAACATTTGGCAACCTCGTCTGCCCATCGAATAATCGATGAAAATACTTTTGTTTGTTCATAGACAAACTTACCTTCTCATCCATACCAAATACTTGGCATATGATAGCGTTAACAGTTATATATCAAAAGACTTTTAAACAATTCAATCTATCCTTCAATACTTGTTTAGCCTGGATAAAACAGGCATCAACTCTTTTCTATTTACCATTCATGCATTGTATATCATGCATCACGTAAAAAAAACTTGGCTAACACGAAGGTCAAACAAGAGTTAAGAAAGACTTACCTTTAAGCGTATTCGAACTTATAATTCAACTATTCTCAGTCTTTACAGGATCTACATGATACATTCACAAAGCACACTTTAATTAGTTATCACATAAATTATCTTTACGGTTCTAACCAACTTCTTTCTCTTCTATATCTTACTTATTTTAACTTTGTTATTAAAGTCGATTTGACTTTCTATACCTTGTTATGTTTCATTAACGTTCTTATGTCCTTAGCCGACATTCGATCATAAATGGTTAATTACCAACGTTTAATGTCATTTACGGTTCACTCATTACGTCTTTGTGTTCTTCGTTTAATTACTATGAAACCTTACTAGATCTTCTTACATTAACACCTTATAAGTGAGTTAAGGTAAGTCTTATAATGTACCTTAAGTACCTTCAATGTCTTACTTTAAGTCTATATCCAAAATGGAACAAAATCTAACTTGGTCAACCTTTTTCCACTGCCAGCGCTGCGGCGCAGCATCCTTTGTATTTTAGTGACGCTGCAGCGCGAGTTAGCAGGGTACTCGGCCGAGTCTGACGCTGCGGCGCCACCACTTTGTACTGGTTTTGGCGCTGCGGCGCCGAGTCTGTGCACCAGTTTGCCAAAACAGATTTGGTTTCTTAACGAAACTACCGGCTTCCTAATTTGTTTGTTTTACATCCGAATTGACCCATTCGAATTCCAACAAGTCAGGAATTACATCCTTTACGTGTTCATATAAGAATTTCATATTTTCGAATCTGTTAACTTGAAATTCACCTTTAAGTTCATTTTTAAGCATTCGTTTAACGTTTTCGTCCGTTCAATACTCGTTTTCTTCGTTATTAGTCGGAATGCGACGATTCTTTCGCCAACGACTCTTAATTACCTTATCTCACGTGTTGACATTGGAAACCAATGTTTTCAACTCACAAATCAACTTTTGACCCTTAATCCGGACTTTATGCGTTTTTGACGTTTAATGTCTATTTCCGCAAAATCCACCATAACTTCGTTACTAATGTTCTCTAAGCCAAATCACATGGAATACTCCATGGACTTCATATTTACTTCCTAACCAAGCAATAGGCACATTCCTTAGCTATGTTGATTCTTAAACGTTCATTTACAACTAAGTTCACGTTCAAGACTTTTTTATGGTTTTAACTCACGTAAACACTTACAATTTCTATTTGGTAATGACTTATCCATGATTTGGTCATTAAAAGGCATTCTTATATCTTCTCTATAAACATTCTCCACTCATCTACGATTCTTCTATGAGAAAGAAATCGAAAGGGATGAAGATTACGGTTTATAGGAATTTACCTTCAAAGTAGTTAACGTTCTTGATAAACGTCTATTGGTTTGCTTGGAAGTAGAAGGATCATAGGATTCTAGCTCTTTTACCTCTCTCAAATATGTTGAACAAACTTTGTAAAACAACAAAAATCCAACTCTTAGCTTTCTATTTATAGAAAACCAAATGAGGGGCAAAATTGTCCAATTCACCACCTCCTCACTTATTTACAACTTTGTCACCAAGCAAAATACTTGGTGACCAAGTGACACTTTGCTTGGCCATCAAGTGGCCGACCTACCATGCCCATGGGTCATCCCCATGGGTTTTACCCATCTCTTGACCCACCGGTTCGACCCGCGGTTTACTTTTTAGATTGGGCTTGACATTAATAAACATTTGGCTTGTATTCTTAATCCATTGAGCTTGTCATGGATCCAAGTCTAATTGGATTGTATAAAATCCTTAACTCATATTCTAATAATACGATTTGTATTCTAAACGTATTCTCTTGGTATAATACTCATATAATAATCGTATTATACGTCATACTATTCTTTATATCATACTCATATACGTACTAGTATAATACTCGTATCTCATACGTATAATATTAAAATGACTATATGCCTTATATTTCCCTTTCGGAAAACTCCTTCACAAACCCTTAGGTTTTAAGTCCGTAGGCGAAAACTTCGTTTGCCATAACAGAAATATTATTGGATATTCCATAATATCGTCCTATTCTAACAATACGCGTTTCTCAGAATTTCAAACCCTAGCTCCGAACGACATCAGATGAATAGTGTTTTTACGCAAACAATCTCAAAAAACCTTCGTTCTCGTCTTGATAATTCACAACAATTAATTCTAGTACAAAGCCAGAATACTAACCACATCCAAACATCCTAGGTCATAGAACGACCTTCGAACATCTTACTCACATAATAACTCAATTAAATTCATTTAATCCACATAATCAAATAAAAATTTAATTCCTTGAAAATTTGAAATTCTCGGGCGTTACATTCTTCCCTCCATATAATGATTCTGTCCCCAGAATCTCGTTATTCTTACATAAACAAATGAGGAAACTTTTCCTTCATTTTACTTTCGAGCTCCCACGTTACTTCTTCAGCATCGTGGTTACTCCAAATTACCTTTACGGAAGGTAGTACTTTATTTCTCAAGACTTGTTCCTTCATATCAATAATCTGAATCAGAAGTTCTTCAAACGGTAAGTCTTTTTCTACTTGAATAGACTCATACTATATTACATGCTTATAGTCCTGTTTATAAGGACGCAACACAGACACGTGAAACACATTGTGTATTCTTTCCATTTCTGGAGGTAAGGATACTTCATAAGCTACCTCTCATATCCTTCTTAAAATCTCAAAAGGTCCTACAAATCTCGGACTTAACTTCCCTTTCTTTCCAAAACGTATCTTCCCTTTCCAAGGCGATACTTTTAGAAAGACATAAGACCCTACTTCAAAATCCCTCTTTTCTCGATGAGGATCTGCATACTTCTGTTGTCTATCTTGATCCGCTACTAATCGAGCTTTTATCAGTTTTACCATGTCTGCAGTTTGTTGTACCATCTTAGGTCCCAACATTTGACGTTCATCTACTTCATCCCAACAAAGTAGTGTTCTACACTTCCTTCCATACAATGCTTCGTAAGGCGGCATACCTATACTAGCATGAAAACTATTGTTTTATGGGAATTCTACCAACGATAGATGTTCGTCCCAATTCCCCTTAAAATCTATAACACAAGATCTTAACATATCTTTTTGTGACAACCCGAGAATTTAGACAATTTATGAAAATCTTAAATGATTGATTTAAGGTCAAATATTAGACCTAGACAGAAAATAAGTGTATGTGTTCAGAATGTTATTGGGATTGAATTTTGAGGATTTCAAAATTCGGTGAAGGATATAGGTGAATTATTCAGGATTAAGGATTTATGTGATTATGTTCTGTGTTTATGGTTAATGATGTGTTCAGAATGTGGTTAAGGGTCATGAGTTGATCAGATAATTTACATCTGTGGCAAACCCTAATTTTACATTAAGAAAGACAGCGTTCGGTTAGAAAACCCTAACGTTTAATAAGAAACCCTAGAAACTGGTTCTGGAAACCCTAGTTTCAGTTTCCATGAATCCGAAACCCTAATTCGGTGCATGAAAACCCTAAATCGGGAACTTAATGGCATAAGTGTAAATAATTAAAAGATTAATTAGGGTTAATCTTAACAAATTGATTTCAAAACCCTAATTCCAAATTTGAAACCCTAATGCCAGATCTGAAAAACCCTAGTTTCAGATTCTGTTAAAGTTAAGCCCTAATCTGGGATTATAACGAAGAATTATAATGCTTATGTGGTATTGATTAAGTACTAATTAGGGTAAAGGTTGATTAATTTACAAACCCTAATTTTCAATTTATTGGAACCCTAATTGTTCCGTCAGAAACCTTAATTGTTCAATGGTGGAATTTAATTGCTAAAATTAGCAATGTTAATTAGGAAACCCTAATTGTGACAACCCGAGAAATGAGACAATTTAAGAAAATCTCAATTGATTGATTTAAGGTCAAATAATAGACCTAGACAGAAAATAAGTGTATACGTTAATGTTATTGGGATTGAATTTTGAGGATTTCAAAATTCGGTGAAGGATATAGGTGAATTATTCAGGATTAAGTGTTTATGTGATTAAGTTCTGTGGATATGGTTATGTTCTGTGTTCAGAATGTGGTTAAGGGTCATGAGTTGATCAGATAATTTATATATGTAGCAAACCCCAAGTTTATATTAAGAACATCAACGTTCAGTTAGAAAATTCTAACGTCTGATAAGAAACCCTAGCAATCGGTTCTGAAAACCCTAGTTTCAGTTCCGGGAGTCCGAAACCCTAATACCAGAACTAAAAACCCTAATTTCAGATTCTGATAAAATGAAAGCCCTAATATGGGAATATAGCGGAGAATTATAACGCTTAAGTCTAATTAGGGCAAAGCTTAATTAATTAGCAAACCCTAATTTAGAAAATCCTAATTTCGGGAATTGAAACCCTAATTCTATAATTAGAAAAATTGAAAGTGTTAATTGAATACTTTTAATGCTGATTAGAATATATTAATTCTAATTTTCAAGATTTTGTAATTAGAAAACTGTAATCTAATTACGAATATTTAATTTCTATTTTTAGAAAATTATTTTCTATTAGAAACCCTAATTTGTGGATTGAAAACCCTAATGACCATTTTGAACCCAATTTGTTAAGTGGTGGATTAGATTGCTATAATTGCAATGTTAATTAGGAAAAATAAATCCTAATTGTCAAGTTATTAGAAACCCTAATCTAATTAGGAAATCTAAACTCAAAAATTGAATTATTATTTTCTATTTAAAACCCTAATATGTGGTTTTGAAACCTAATGTGCAATTGTGGGCCTAAGTCCTAAATTAGCGATTTTAATTAGGATAAATTAGTCCTAATTAACAAGATTGTTATGTGATTAGGAAATTACAAAATAATTAGGAAGCCCTAATTATATTTTAGAAAATCAAAATTTTCTATTTTTAAATTAGAAAATTTTTGATAATCCATGTTGCTAAAAATGTGGGGATTAAAAACCTAAACCCTAAATTTTTCCAAATCCTAAATCTAGTATGCTCAAACCCTAAACCCTAAGGGTTTCATCAATTGAGAAATCTAGAACAAAATGGAAATGACAAAAATGCCCATTTTGTGTATTATTTTAGTTAGCTTGCAATATTGGCAAAATCCTTGGTTGGTGACCAACCCTAACCCTAAATGTAGCCTAGCATGTAACTTTTGGCTAGCAATCTCAGCAAATCAGCAGCTTTGTAGCCAAAATGCATTGAATCAAGTTTTGTATAAATAATTAAAGAGAGAGAAAATGCTACCTTATTTTCTCAAATCAACCAAGCCATCCTCTCTCAATAATGTTAAATGTTGAGCCATGATCAATAATCAGCAAACCAAAAACAGATCATGAGGGCAGAAATTGAAAATCAAGCTCAAAAGAGGTATAATTCCTAATTTTTGAAATCATTCAATTGGTTGTTAAATGTTGCAATTGATTATTGAAAGTTGTGTAACAGGGTGTCAATTGATGTTCTGGGTTGCTAAATCCATGACCCATAACATCAAAGTGCACGAATTTAAAGCTTTAGCAAATCTGGAAATCTGGAAATTTGTGTTTTTCAGCCGAATGTCGAGGCTTATAGATCCGTGTGTGTTACATGTTTTTGATGTTCAAAACTTGTAACATGTACCCTATTATGTGTTCTTTAAGTTGCAAAAAGAATCAGACTTATACCTATTATAGATCACAAGATATTCACGGTCAAAACACGTTGACCGATCTGCTAAAACTGCGAACCCAGAAAACGTAAGAACAGGGTCCGTGTCCTAGTTTGACCGGCCGTATCTTGTTCATTCTTTGATGTTTTTGTGTTATTTTGCTTTATAGTTGTAGTACTACATGTTATCTACAACCTGATATTGATGGATCGCATAAAGGTTGCTCTATCATCAAGTTATAAAGTGTCAAACTAGGTACCTAAAGTTGTTCTTCAAATCTGGAAAACCCAGAATTTGAAGAACAAGGTCTGACCTCATTTTTGGAAGCTTAGATCTTGCTGTTATGTTGTTGTTTGGCCATGAAATTGGTTTGTAGTTGTAGTATTGCATTAGTACTACAATCTGAAAGTTTCAACATGTCCAGAAACGCAATAAACACGGAATTAAGTCCGGTCAAACCACCCAACCTCGCCTCTGCCGGAAAATTTTGGGCTGGTGAAGAACACCTATAGCGACAGAAAGCGTCGCTATAGGCCTTTAGCGACAGATTTATTTAATATTTCCGAAAATTATTAAAAATTAGAAAAAAAAAGATGGTTTTTAATTATTAAAAATACAAAATAAATTCTGAAAAATTATTTTAAATTCTGAAAAATAGTTTTTAACTATTTTGAGTATATTTCAGAAATATTTAGTATTTTTGGAATATAAATGGTATTTATTTATTTAATTACAATATTAAATAAATTATTTAAAAATAGTTTTTAATCCATGAAAAATCATGAAAAATAATATTATGATAAAAGAAAATATTTTAAGTTATTTTCCATAACTTTTGATATTTTGTGATGAAATTCATTAATATTTTAATATTAATGGTAATTAATTTATTTAATTAATATATTAAATAAATTATGGAAAAATAGAGATAATGATTTAAAAATCATATAAAAATGATTTAAGTGATATAAAAATATTTGAAGTTATAAAGTGTAACTTTTGATATTTTGGCATGAAAATATTAATATTTTAATATTAATAGCAATTATCGGATAATAGATTAAAGTGTTGGAAAATTATATAAAAATGATTTTTAAAGTATTAAAAATACTTTGATATATTAGAATTATATTATAATATTATGTAATGATTTTCATTAATATTTTATATTAAATGAATATTAATGGTTAAGGAATTATGTGGTATTTAATTTATTTAAATACGGTTTTAAAGATTGAAAAATGTTGATAAATGGTAATAATTATCTGAAAATTATTACGAGCCTAGCAAAAATGTTTTGTCTGATAAGAAGTTATCTGTGATAATTGTTAAATATTAAGTCAGAGATTAATTGAACTTAAACTCGATTTTTGTCCGACTAGACCGTCGGGATATTAGAATTGTGTCGGTTTCAACTTAGACTTAAATAGTTTGACTTGATACCTAGTCTTATGTGTTGTAAAGACTGAGAGGGTTATGTGGTAATGTGTTTAGATTATTTTGTAGTTATAAATATAACAGTAATATACTGTGATGATATTATTCTAATATTGGAGAGCTATATTATTAATATTCGGTCTTCGGATAAAGCGTTATTAAATTGTGTGCGGTAATCAACGGTTCAGGCAAGTTTTCTTGTACTTAACTCTAATAAGAGTAGTTTCTTCAAGCTTATGGTTAATCATTGCTGATTGCCAAGAAAAATTGTATTCTGTACATCTTGCATGTATAAGTCAGGTATGAAAGGTTGATCACCTTCATTACCAGTTTGTTCAGAAATGTTTCTTCATGTATAATACTTGTTCAATCAAAAATTTGTTCGTGCTAGTTCTCAATTATATTGATGAATTATAGCAAGCCTTTTATTCATACTCTTCAATCATGATATATCGTTATATTGTTGTATATAAACTTGCTGGGCAAATTTTCATGCTCACCCTTGCTATATCATGATAAAATATTGCAGATAAAGTGATTGCGTTCGAATACAGGAAACGATTAAAGTCAAGTTCTACTTGGGTTAAAGCGTGCGGCTAGTTTGTAATAATGTATTTGATAAATATTGTTATGTATAAATAGATATTTTTATGAATGGTGTTTAAGTTAAGGTTACTCGACCTTGGGTAATAGTGTGTAATGTATTGTATAAACAATTTATGTTTATATCTTCCGCAAATAGTGATAGAAATAATATACCGGATCCGAGGTGATTTGGGACCTGGATTCGGGGTTACTACAGTTGGTATCAAAGCTGTTGGTTATGAAGCTTAGGTAGTGATACCTGAGACAAATAACTGCAGTGATTAGGATAAGACTAACTCAAATAGAGTTAGTTGGTCGGTAAGATTCAAAGATGAATCTCGGTGAGTGTAAAGACACAGAGTTTCCTAACTCTGATAATAAAGTTGAACAGTAATGGTGAATAGATCGAGTCTAAAGGACTGAAAGTGCAGGAATAGAAGATCGTAAAACAAAATGATCAAGTCATAGAATTGAATCGTAATATACACGATAAGATCACCCCGTGATCTGATAAAGGTTATGATATGGGAAATGAATCAATCTAATGATTGAAAAGTTTACAGCAAGATGATGTGTATCAGTTGTACTATGAAATTGTACTATGAAAACTCATGAAAGAGTTATGAATTGTAAATACGGATTAAATAAAATTCGTATGGAGTAAGTGTGGAGCTAGAATTATTTGAAATTTCAATTGAGGACTCGTGTCAGCCGCTGAGTTGTATGATTCCTTGTATGAGCGGGGAATTTGTACTTAGTTTTAGAATCACTTAGCTTCTTGGTTGATGTAGTGGTTAGGTTGATCAATTCTTTGTATGGGAGGGGAATTGTTCACTTAGCTTCCTATATTGATTAGTGGCCGAGTTTGGTTTGACAACCACTTAGTTTCTGACATTGATAATCATTGGAATATTTGTGTCGCGCTATTTGTTATATGCGTGTTAAGAGGGTGATTCCTTTCTCATGTGTATGACAGATAGATAGGTCATAGGTAGAGTATATAAGGTTAAGTACGAGTTCTTAAAACTCATACTTATGTGACATTCTTGACGCATAGTTATATGAAATGTTTATGAGCCCCTCAGTGAATGGACGCCAAAGGTCAGACTAGGGTAAGTTCGTAAACTCATATAATTGTGGCCAGGTTATGAAATCATAAGTGTGGTTTTATGAATTGGGTATATAGTTGTGTGTGAATGGAGTATTGAGGATAATAGGAACAGATAGAATGTTTAAGCAAATGATCATTAGTGAAGATTTAGGTTTTCTTAAACCCTATCTATGCCAGATTTCAAAATTTTTGACTTCAAGCTAAGTACGCACTATGTGCCTTTAAAAAAATGTTTTTATTTATCACTTATGTACCATGTGACCTGGTGCAGAGATGATAAAAATGATGGAGTCATCAATGCAGTATTACTTCGTGTGAATTTGACTTAAAGTCACTATTCCACCATGGTATGATGTAGCATGATAAAATCATCAAATGACGGAATCCTCAACGGACTGTAAATACAGTACGGCATCATGACGTCATTCTCAAAAATGTTTTAAAAAACTCCAAGTGTTTATTGAAAGAAATTTCCTGAACCAAATTGTTTTTGTGCTGAATCCTATGATAAAACTGAGGTGAACTATGTTGTTTGGATAAATAAATCCAATCTAATAGCGTAAATATTCGCTAAAAATAAATACGTTATTCATAACGTAATCGTACGATAGGCTGATCACCTAAAGTTCTAGTAACGGTAGTTTACCTTCTTTGTGATTGTAAACATACCAAGTAATGTTTTGTTTTGCGGTATAAATACCGTCAAATCTATGTGTTCATGGTCTATATGACCCCACAACACAATTTTAAACCTTTTACCCTTGTGAGTGGTATATTGGGTAGCATGCGATGATATGTGTGAATGGTGTAAGGTTCACGGTTTAAGGTGTAAGGCGAATTTCGGGGACGAAATTCTTATAAGGAGGGGTGAATGTGACAACCCGAGAAATGAGACAATTTAAGAAAATCTCAATTGATTGATTTAAGGTCAAATAATAGACCTAGACAGAAAATAAGTGTATGTGTTTAATGTTATTGGGATTGAATTTTGAGGATTTCAAAATTCGGTGAAGGATATAGGTGAATTATTCAGGATTAAGTGTTTATGTGATTAAGTTCTGTGGATATGGTTATGTTCTGTGTTCAGAATGTGGTTAAGGGTCATGGGTTGATCAGATAATTTATATTTGTAGCAAACCCCAAGTTTATATTAAGAACATCAACGTTCATTTAGAAAATTCTAACGTCTGATAAGAAACCCTAGCAATCGGTTCTAAAAACCCTAGTTTCAGTTCCGGGAGTCCGAAACCCTAATACCAGAACTGAAAACCCTAATTTAAGATTCTGATAAAATGGAAGCCCTAATATGGGAATATAGCGGAGAATTATAACGCTCAAGTCTAATAAGGGAAAAGCTTAATTAATTAGCAAACCCTAATTTAGAAAATCCTAATTTCGGAAATTGAAACCCTAATTTTATAATTAGGAAAAATGAAAGTGTTAATTGAATACTTTTAATGTTAATTAGAATATATTAATTCTAATTTTCAAGATTTTGTAATTAGAAAACTGTAATCTAATTACGAATATTTAATTTCTATTTTTAGAAAATTATTTTCTATTAGAAACCCTAATTTGTGGATTGAAAACCCTAATGACCATTTTGAACCCAAATTGTTCAGTGGTGGATTAGATTGCTATAATTGCAATGTTAATTAGGAAAAATAAATCCTAATTGTCAAGTTATTAGAAACCCTAATCTAATTAGGAAATCTAAACTAAAAAATTGAATTATTATTTTCTATTTAAAACCCTAATATGTGGTTTTGAAACCTAATGTGCAATTGTGGGCCTAAGTCCTAAATTAGCGATTTTAATTAGGATAAATTAGTCCTAATTAACAAGATTGTTATGTGATTAGGAAATTACAAAATAATTAGGAAGCCCTAATTATATTTTAGAAAATCAAAATTTTCTATTTTTAAATTAGAAAATTTTTGATAATCCAAGTTGCTAAAAATTTGGGGATTAAAAACCTAAACCCTAAATTTTTCCAAATCCTAAATCTAGTATGCTCAAACCCTAAACCCTAAGGGTTTCATCAATTGAGAAATCTAGAACAAAATGGAAATGACAAAAATGCCCATTTTGTGTATTATTTTAGTTTGCTTGCAATCTTGGCAAAATCCTTGGTTGGTGACCAACCCTAACCCTAAATGTAGCCTAGCATGTGACTTTTGGCCAGCAATCTCAGCAAATCAGCAGCTTTGTAGCCAAAATGCATTGAATCAAGTTTTGTATAAATAATTAAAGAGAGAGTAAATGCTACCTTATTTTCTCAAATCAACCAAGCCATCCCCTCTCTCCATTTTCGAAATTTTTGAGTGAGAGAGAGTTAAATGTTGAGCCATGATCAATAATCAGCAAACCAAAAACAGATCATGAGGGCAGAAATTGAAAATCAAGCTCAAAAGAGGTATAATTCCTAATTTTTGAAATCCTTCAATTGGTTGTTAAATGTTGCAATTGATTATTGAAAGTTGTGTAATAGGGTGTCAATTGATGTTCTGGGTTGTTAAATCCATGACCCATAACATCAAAGTGCATGAATTTAAAGTTTTAGCAAATCTAGAAATCTGGAAATTTGCGTTTTTCTGCCGAATGTCGAGGCTTATAGATCCGTGTGTGTTACATGTTTTTGATGTTCAAAACTTGTAACATGTAGCCTGTTATGTGTTCTTTAAGTTGCAAAAAGAATCAGACCTATACCTATTATAGATCGCAAGATATTCACGGTCAAAACACATTGACCGATCTGCTAAAACTGCGAACCCAGAAAACGTAAGAACAGGGTCTGTGTCCTAGTTTGACCGGCCGTATCTTGTTCATTCTTTGATGTTTTTGTGTTATTTTGCTTTATAGTTGTAGTACTACATGTTATCTACAACCTGATATAGATGGATCGCATAAAGGTTGCTCTATCATCAAGTTATAAAGTGTCAAACTAGGTACCTAAGGCTGTTTTTCAAATCTGGAAAACCCAGAATTTGAAGAACAAGGCCTGACCTCATTTTTGGAAGCTTAGATCTTGCTGTTATGTTGTTGTTTGGCCATGAAATTGGTTTGTAGTTGTAGTATTGCATTAGTACTACAATCTGAAAGTTTCAACATGTCCAGAAATGCAATAAACACGGAATTAAGTCCGGTCAAACCACCCAACCTCGCCTCTGCCAGAAAATTCTGGGCTAGTGAAGATCACCTATAGCGACAGAAAGCGTCGCTATAGGCCTTTAGAGACAGATTTATTTAATATTTCCGAAAATTATTAAAAATTAGAAAAAAAAGATGGTTTTTAATTATTAAAAATACAAAATAAATTCTGAAAAATTATTTTAAAGTCTGAAAAATAGTTTTTAACTATTTTGAGTATATTTCAGAAATATTTAGTATTTTTGGAATATAAATGGTATTTATTTATTTAATTACAATATTAAATAAATTATTTAAAAATAGTTTTTAATTCATGAAAAATCATGAAAAATAATATTATGATAAAAGAAAATATTTTAAGTTATTTTCTATAACTTTTGATATTTTGTGATGAAATTCATTAATATTTTAATATTAATGGTAATTAATTTATTTAATTAATATATTAAATAAATTATGGAAAAATAGAGATAATGATTTAAAAATCATATAAAAAATGATTTAAGTGATATAAAAATATTTGAAGTTATAAAGTGTAACTTTTGATATTTTGGCATGAAAATATTAATATTTTAATATTAATAGCAATTATCGGATAATGGATTAAAGTGTTGGAAAATTATATAAAAATGATTTTTAAAGTATTAAAAATACTTTGATATATTAGAATTATATTATAATATTATGTAATGATTTTCATTAATATTTTATATTAAATGAATATTAATGGTTAAGGAATTATGTGGTATTTAATTTATTTAAATACGGTTTTAAGGATTGAAAAATGTTGATAAAAGGTTATAATTATCTGAAAATTATTACGAGCCTAGGAAAAATGTTTTGTCGAATAAGAAGTTATCTGTGATAATTATTAAGTATTAAGTCAGAGTTTAATTGAACTTAAACTCGATATTTTTCCGACTAGACCATCGGGATATTAGAATTGTGTCGGTTTCAACTCAGACTTAAATAGTTTGACTTGATACCTAGTCTTATGTGTTGTAAAGACTGAGAGAGTTATGTGGTAATGTGTTTAGGTTATTTTGTGGTTATAAATATAACAGTAATATACTGTGATGATATTATTCTAATATTGGAGATCTATATTATTAATATTAGGTCTTCGGATAAAGCGTTATTAAATTGCGTGCGGTAATCAACGGTTCAGGCAAGTTTTCTTGTACTTAACTCTAATAAGAGTAGTTTCTTCAAACTTATGGTTAATCATTGCTGATTGCCAAGAAAAATTGTATTATGTACATCTTGCATGTATAAGTCAGGTATGAAAGGCTGATCACCTTCATTACCAGTTGGTTTAGAAATGTTTGTTCATGTATAATACTTGTTCAGTCAAAAATTTGATTGTGCTAGTTCTCAATTATATTGATGAATTATAGCAAGCCTTTTATTCATACTCTTCAATCATGATATATCGTTATATTGTTGTATATAAACTTGCTGGGCAAATTTTCATGCTCACCCTTGCTATATCATGATAAAATATTGCAGATAAAGTGATTGCGTTCGAATACAGGAAACGATTAAAGTCAAGTTCTACTTGGGTTAAAGCGTGCGGCTAGTTTGTAATAATGTATTAGATAAATATTGTTGTGTATAAATAGATATTTTTATGAATGGTGTTTAAGTTAAGGTTACTCGACCTTGGGTAATAGTGTGTAATGTATTGTATAAACAATTTATGTTTATATCTTCCGCAAATAGTGATAGAAATAGTATACCGGATCCGAGGTGATTTGGGACCTGGATTCGGGGTTACTACACTAATCCTAATTATTTCAATTTTTGTGTAATTAGAAAACCCTAATCTAATTACGAATATTTAATTTCTAAATTAGAAAATTAATTTTTCTATTAGAAACCCTAATTCAAGGGTTTTGAACCCTAATGACCATTTTGAACCCTAATTGTACAGGGGTGAATTTAATTGCTATAATTGCAATGTTAATTAGCAAAATATAAATCCTAATTGTCAAGTTATTAGAAACCCTAATCTAATTGGGAAATTTAATTTCTAAAATTGAAGTATTATTTTATTTAAACCCTAAAATATGGTTTTGAAACATAATGTGCAATTGTGGGCCTAAGTACTAAATTAGCGATTTTAATTAGGATAAATTAGTCCTAATTAACAAGATTGTTATGTGATTAGGAAATTATGATATAATTAGGAAGCCCTAATTATAATTTAGAAATCAAAATTTTCTATTTTTAAATTAGAAAATTTTGATAATCCAAGTTGCTAAAAATTTGAGGATTTAAAACCTAAACCTTAAATTTGTTCAAACCCTAAACCCTAAGGGTTTCATGAATTGCAAAATCTAGAAGAAAATGGAAATGACCATAATGCCCTTTTAGTGCATTATTTTAAGTAACTTGCAATCTTGGCAAAATCCATGGTTGTTCACCAACCCTAGAACTAAATGTAGCATAGCCATATGACTAAATCTCAGCAAATTCATGAATGCCAGACGAAAATGATCAGATCCAAGCAACTTAAGAGATTATATATAAGATTTAGAGAGAGAAAGTACATAAAGTTAGTCATTTTGCAACCAAACTCTCACCAACTCTCTCTCTCACTAAACCCACGAATTATACAAGTAAATCAGTCCCAAAATCCAGTCCTACATTGATCATAACAACATCAAAGGGCAGAAATCAAAAATCAGAATCAAAAGAGGTATAATTCTTAATTTTTGAAATCCTTCAATTCGTGGTTAATTGTTGCAATTGATTGTTGAAAGTAGTGTTAATAGGTGTCAATTGATGTTCTGAGTTGTTGAATCATGAACCCATAACATCAAAGTTCACGGATTTAAAGTTTTTCAAAATCTGGAAATCTGGAAATTTGCGTTTTTCAGCCGAATGTCGAGGCTTATAGATCCGTGTGTGTTACGTGTTTTTGATGTCTAAAACTTGTAACATGTAGCCTGATATGTGTTCTTTAAGTTGCAAAAAGAATCAGACCTAAACCTAATATAGATCGCAAGATATTCGCGGTCAAAATTCGTTGACCAAACTGCTATAAGTCGCGAACCCAGAATTTGAGAAGCAGTGGTCCGTGTCCTAGTTTGACCGGCCATATCTTGTTCATGCTTTGATGTTTTTGTGTTATTTTGCTTTATAGTTGTAGTACTACATGTTATCTACAACCTGTAATTGATGGATCTCATAAAAGTTGATCGATCACCAAGTTATAAAGCATCAAAGTAGGTACCTAAGGTTGTTCTTCAAATCTGGAAAACCCAGAATTTGAAGAACAGGCATGGCCTCATTTTTGAGAGCCCAGATCTCGCTGATATGGTGTTGTTTGGCCATGAACTTGATTTAGTGTTGTAGTATTGCAAAAGTACTACAATCTGGAAGTTTAAACCAACCCAGAAACGCAAGGATCAAAGAATTATTCGCGGTCAAAGTACCCACCCTCGCCGTGCCGGAAAATTCTGGGCAGCCATG
This sequence comes from Panax japonicus, assembly GCA_020205505.1. Lineage (NCBI taxonomy): Eukaryota > Viridiplantae > Streptophyta > Magnoliopsida > Apiales > Araliaceae > Panax > Panax japonicus. Next base: position 33,715,019 of record CM035107.1, read on the forward strand.
AAGAACACCTATAGCGATAGAAAGCGTCGCTATAGGCCTTTAGCGACAGTTTATTTAATAATTTCTGGAAATTAAATTAAAATTAGAAAAAAATGGTTTTTAATTATTAAAAATACATAATAAATTATGAAAAATTATTTTAAAGTCTGAAAAATAGTTTTTAACTATTTTGAGTATATTTTGAAAATATTTAATATTTTTGGAATATAAATGGTATTTATTTATTTAATTATAATATTAAATAAATTATTTAAAAATAGTTTTTAAATCATGAAAAAATTATTTTATGGTATAAGAAAATATTTTAAGTTATTTATGATGACTTTTAATATTTTGGGATGAATTTCATTAGTTAATCAATATTAATGATAATTAGTTTATTTAATAGATATATTAAATAAATTATGGAAAATTAGAATTAATGTTTTATACATCATATAAAAATGATTTAAGTGTTATAAAAATATTTTAAGTTATAAAATATAACTTTTGATATTTAGTCATGAAAATATTAATATTTTAATATTAATATTAATTATTGGATAATGGATTTAAGTGTTTAAAAATCATATGATTATGATTTTAAGGTATTAAAAATACTTTGATATATTATAATTATATTATAATATTATGTAATGATTTTCATTAATATTTTATCTTAAATGAATATTAATGATTAAGGAATTTTGTGGTAATTAAATACGATTTTAAGGATTGAAAAATGTTGATAAAAGGTAATAATTATCCGAAAATTATTACGAGCCTAGGAAAAATGTTTTGTCTGGTTAGAAATTATCTGTGATATTGTTAAGTATTAAGTCAGAGTTTAATTGAACTTAAACTCGATTTTTATCTGACTAGACCGTCGGGATGATAGAATTGTGTCGGTTTCAAGTCAGACTGAAATAGTTTGACCTGATACTAAGTCTTATGTGTTGTAAAGACTGATAGGGTTATGTGGTGATGTGTTTTAGGTTATTCGGTGTATAAATATAACAGTATTAAACTGTGATGATATTATTCTAATATTGGAGATCTATATTATTAATATTAGGTCTTCGGGTTAAAGCGTTATTAAATTGCGTGCGGTAATCAACAGTTCAGGCAAATTTTCTTGTACTTAACTCTATTAAGAGTAGTTTCTTCAAGCTTATGGTTAATCATTGCTGATTGCCACGAAAATTGTATTATGTACATCTTGCATGTATAAGTCAGGTATGAAAGGCTGATCACCTTCATTATCAGTTGGTTCAGAAATGTTTGTTCATGTATAATACTTGTTCAGTCAATAATTTGTTCGTGCTAGTTCTCAATTATATTGATGAATTATAGCAAGCCATTATTCATACTCTTCAATCATGATATATCGTTATATTATTGTATATAAACTTGCTGGGCAACTTTCATGCTCACTTTTGCTATATCATGATAAAACATTGTAGGTAAAGCAAATGCGTCGTATACAGGAAAAGGTTAAGCCAAGTTCAGTTTGGGGCAATATATGCGGCTATCTAGTAATAGAATAGTTTGATAAATATGGTTGTGTAATAGATATTTTATGAAATGTGTAATAAGTTAAGGTTACTCGATTTTGGGTAATAGTGTGTAATGTATTGCATAAACAACTTATGTTTATATCTTCCGCAAATAGTGATAGAAATAGTATACCGGATCCGAGGCGATTTGGGGCCCGGATTCGGGCATACTACACTTCTAGCGTTTGAATTGTGCGTTCGCTTTGCCCATCCGTGTGTGAATGATACGCCGTACTCAATCTTAACTGTGTTCCCATTTGCTCTTGCAAACTCCTCCAAAAGTTCGATGTGAATCGTGGATCACGATCGGACACAATCGAAACAGGTACTCCATGTCTAGAAATGATTTCTTTGACATAAAGCTTAACTAACTGCTCTAAATTATACCTTACTCCTATTGGTAGAAAATGAACAGATTTAGTTAACTGATCCACTATTACCCATGTGACGAACTAGAATTTTGTAATTTATTTTAATGTTTATTGAATTAAATAAATATTTTTCGATGATTTAATTTTTGGATTAAATAATTAATTGATGCAATTATGGTAGATTAATTTAATTATATGTGTTACATTTATTAAATTAATGTAGAGAATAATTATTATTCAAATATGTAATTGCGTGAGCTTATTGAATTAAATAAATTATTTAATGAAGCATGATGTTATTTAATTAATTTAATTATTAATTAGAGAGTTAATAATTTCACATTATTTATTAATGAGAAAATTAATTATGTGACTATGTGAATTAATGAGATATTATTATATTTTATTTAAAATAAATTATATAAGATATTGATTTATTTTATAAAGGAGTGTGACATTATTCAAACTATATGATAAAGCTTTATTAAATTAAGTGGTTTTATAATCTACTCTTGCTAGCCAAACATGGCCTTAGAGGGAGTTGAGAGCAGTTACCCATGATGGGTAACTGACCATAACGCGTCAGTTCATTTACGACATCTTCTTTTTATTTCTTCATTTTCTTAAGTCTATAAAAGTTGAGAGTTAGAGAGAATTCAGAGAGAAAAGTTAGAATTTTTGAGTGTGTGATTGAAGAAGAGTTTCAATTCATCTCCTACATTACACTCTACGCTTTGAGTAATTCTCTCCAAACTCAATTTCTACTTTTACGTATTTAAGTTTTTATACAAATGGCTCTCAAGTACTGTAAAATCTCTGTAATTGAGAAAGGGTTTGATTATGAATATATATGGGTTAAGATGTATCAAATCGTATTTGATTATATATATTATGTGAATTATCATGTCATCAGTTTCATAATACAATGAATTGCTATTTCAAAAATTTACAGAGTATGGGTTTGCCCTTATGGCCTTATACGTGATATTTAATGTATTGATCATATATTATCCCTAAATTTTACACTCGTACATTATTATACATGTTGATACGAAGAGACCAAACTTTATACGAATGGATTCGGTGTTATAACGAATCCGTAGTATCAATTTTCATGTTTTATTTTCAAAATCTTCAAGAACATCAAAGTCAGAGAAATTATAGATTCTAACTCTGTGATTATGTGTTTTAATGGGTTAAAACTATTCTATAAATGTTGGGTTATGTTTATGCATGAATTATAACATGTGTATATGATTAATTTCGTGTAGTAGTAATTTAATTGGAAATTTTTGGGCTGTGTTCTGCAATTTTTACGAATTGCAGAACAGTTTCTAGCTCGCCGCACCGCGACGCCAGTCCAGCGCCTTAAGTCCCGCGCCGGAGCACCGCAGCGCCGCAGCGCCAAGTGTTCAGCCGCAGCGCCATGGTGCCGCATCGCCAAGACCGAGTATAATCGTGGCGCCGCAGAGCCACTCTGCAGAATGGTCCAGAAATGTAATTTTTAAAGTGTTAAGTCTAGCAATGTATTGTTAACCTAATGTAATGAACATAAAAATATGTTATAAGTATAATGAGATGTTAAAATAAATACTTAACATGTAAATAACATAATTACATGTGAATTGAATTATTGATTTCATAAGTAGCTTATTATTCATGAAGTGTTATTATGTGATAATAAGTGTGATATTTGACTAAGTATAGTCATAACCAAAGTTTAGATAAGAGAATGGGTTTATGATGATTAGTTAAGTTATAATTAACTGGTATTGTGAATGTGAATGATATGTAGGATTTAATTCAAAGAACTTGCTTAGTTAAAGTGTAATTTACGTACGAGGAAAGTTTCTTAACCCTACTTGTCATTATTGTTCAAGTTTATTAGTTACCTCGAGTAAATTATCATTATTATTATTCAAGTTCAAATTTTATATTAAAGATTGATTATCTTTTCAAAGCATAATTCAGTTATACAATAATTGTCGTATTGTATACGTCTTGAGATTATTATTCGAATTGAATATCATTATTGTAAAACCTTATTAGAATAGTAAACTTTATTGATTCAACTAGTCCTTAATTGATGAACGTTCTAAATTTTAGAACCCTTATTGAATTATCCAAACCAAACTTCCTTTGGTACGGACTCGAATGTCAAATTGAGATGAACAACCCTACAAAGGGATTTACTTATGTGTTAGCGTTAAGATATTGTGCACAGTATGGTACTAAGGGCTGATCCCCCTAAGTAAGAGTAGAAAGGTCCATAGTCTTATAACTGTTAAAAGTTTCAAGTATAACCCTTGATAACCTAGGACATAGTTCAAGGTCTTATGACCCTCATAATTCTTTTGATTCTTGTTATTCATTCTTGATTCAAAAGTTGAGCTTTTATTCAGATGTCTTTGATTTATTCGCATGTTATTATACTATTATTTCATTATTATACTTGTGGGAAATAGTGCTCACTCTTTCTTAATAATAACATTGCAGTTAAGAACGAAAGAACTGATGAACCTTTCACTAGTATGGGAAAGGGCAAAGTTAGCAAATGATGAAGACTTGTTATTTTATTTGATGATGTATTTATGTTAGACTTGAGTTAATGATGTTGTTTAAGACTTATTATTTATATTTCGGCACAGATGTTTAAGGTTAATTTAACTTGGGATGATGTTTATTATTCGGATGTTGTAACCCCATAAGGGAAAGATTTTATTACTATTTATTGCATGGTTTGCATTTATTATGGGTAGATAGTTAGATGATATTTGTATAATGAACACCAAATCCCATGGAATTGAAGTACCTGGATTTGGAGGTGTCACAACCCAAATAGCATCGTATCCTTTTTTTATCGTTGGAAGTCCCACCACAAAGTCCATGGTGATATGCTCCCATTTCCACTCTGGAATCTCCAGTGGTTGTATCAGTCCACTCGGTCTTTGGTGTTTAGCCTTAACTTTATGACAAGTTAAGCACTTACTAATATATTCTGCAATCTCCCTCTTCATGTTCGGCCACAAAAAGTTCTGACGAAGGTCTTGATACATCTTAGTACTACCAGGATGTATCGAGTACCTTGAACTATGGGCTTCACACATAATCTCTTCCTTCAACTCGGAGTTATTTGGAACCCAAATTCTTCCTTCAAAACGAAGTAAACCTTCTTTATCAAGGTTATACTTAGTCTTCACGTCATCCTTCATTACCTTCTTCATCTGCTCGATAGATCATCGATCCTGGGCAACGAGTATTTATTCTTAATCGTTAACTTGTTCAACTCCCGATAGTCGATAAAAAGTCGTAACGATCCGTCCTTTTTCTTTACAAACAACACCGGTGCTCCCCACGGTGACACACTTGGTTGAATGTACTTTCTATCTAATAGCACCTGTAACTGAACCATTAACTCCTTCATTTCAACTGGCGTCATTTTATATGGTGCCTTTGAAACTGGTGTCGTTCCCGGCAACAAATCAATTACAAATTCTACATCCCTATCTGGAGGAATACCAGATAACTCCTCCGGAAATACATCCGTAAATTCTTGAACCACCGTTATCTATTCCAATGATGTTCCCACTCTATGGGTATCCACCACATGACACAGATAACCCTTACACCCCTTCTTCAGCATCTTCATAGCTTGTGTCATGGTTAGACAACAAGAACGTCTCGGTGATTTATTTCCATAAAATACCACCTCAGGTTTCTTAGAAAGCCTTAGGTTTACACTCTTTCTATGACAATCTTTTATTGCTTTATGGTTAATTAACCAATCCATACCGAGAATCACATCGAATTCCCTTAACCTTATCGTTAAAAGATCTACCGATAATCTATTACCCTTGATATCTACGAAATAATTCCTATAAATATGTTCAATGGGAACTATCTCCTCGTTTTCTACCTTAACGTCTAAAGGTATTTCTAACTTTTTAGGATTTAATCTCAATCGTTGAGCAAATCCACATGCTATAAAAGAACAAGTAGCACCCAAGTCAAATAACACGTAAGCATTTATTTCGTTGACTCGAATGATACCTGCTACTACATCCGTTGATACAACCACAGCTTGGACAGTCATATTAAAAGTTTAGGCTGTGGGTCTACCCACTGATGGTGTTGGTCCAATAATGGTCAAAGTACCACTACCAGAACCCTTATTACCCTCCGCCCCTTTCTTCGGACAATTTCTTGCCATTTGGTCTACCGACCCACAAACAAAACATTCCCAGCTTTTCTTTGGATTAGGACAGTTGGGAGATATATGACCCTCCTGCCCACAATAATAACAACCAGTCTTTCCTTTCAAGCAAACTCCAAGATGAGTCTTATCGCATGTCTTACATCCCTCCATCCTCCGTTTAGGGTCCCCTTATTTTGCCCCAGTATTCTCAGGGTTAAAATTCTTCCTCTTAGGGATATTTCCACTTCCACTGGCAACCTCTGCCTTATTTCCTCCCTCTCCATTACTCTTATTCTTCATATCCTTGTGGTACTGGGTCAACCCCTCGCTACCACTTTTCGCTATTATCGCCTTTTCCAGAATGGTCCCGTAGGAAGCACTCTGAAAAACCGATATCCTACTATAGATCCAGGATTTTAGGCCCTGCTCAAACCTACGAACCTTCCTCTCCTCCGTGTCCACTTGGTGTTGAGCGAACCTTGTCAATTCATTGAATTTGGTCGCGTATTGGCGAACAGTCATGTCCCCCTTCTTAAGTTCTAAGAACTTAATCTCCATTCTCCCTTACATGCTAGTAGGGAAATAGTTCTCGAAGAATACCTTCTTAAACTGTTCCCATGTAACAGCTTCCGCTCCAGCCCCACCCTGGTGTGCCTCCCACCAGTAGTTGGCTTCCCCCTTCACCATATAGGTCACAAAAGAGGTCTTTTGCACCTCAGCTACGTTTGTAATAACAAACACCTTCTCTATTTCCTTGACACATGTCTGGGCCTCCATTGGGTCCGTTGTTCCCTTAAATTCGGGTGGACCTACAGTTTTAAATTTCTTAAAAGTAGTCGTTCAGGTTCAGGTTACTCTAGGTCCTGCGGGTGCTCTACCCCCGGCTTGGTTAAATGCAGCCATTAATAAATTAACGAACTCCTGCATTGGGTTATTAGGGCCCCCTCATTATAGTTATGCGATTCCGCCTCTTGGTTACGTTGCCTTCTTCTTGGCGGCATTTTTTATTAAATAAATAAAGTTCTGTTATTACTTATTTGCTTATTTTGTTATTAGTCGACAAACAATCGAACAATAACTCATACTCAACAAAACAATTCAAAATAAAAACTTCCTTATATTAAAATGCTTCTTTATAGTTCAAAACTATTTATAAGTTGCTTTACATAGCCCAAAAGCTATTACATATACATCCCGCAATTGATTTCTACAAAATTTGGGATTTACAAAAAGACTACCCTTTAATTATACAAAAGAAAGTTTTACGTCACTACACAAAAGTATTCCCCATACTACTCCTAGTACTTCTTAACATCATTCTCATGCTTCTGGTTTGCCAGAATCGACACAATATCCCGACTTATAGTATGTCGAGTCTGTCCCAACTCAATAGAATAACAAGCTATCTTAAGCTTGAAATCCTCGTGCGCACTGTCATTTATATATGACATTCGTGCTATCTTCTGGTCTTTTTCAACTAGTTTCTTGCGAAGTTCAATGAAATCGTTCTTATAGTGCTGGGACTTTTCAGTCATGAGCACTTTCTCATCATGCTCTATCTCATAGTCTGACTCTGCAGACACTTTCGCCCCGTAGAGATCACTGATCTCTTCCTTCTGGTGCTGCACCATATTTTGTAGTTGCACGTTACGGTCAAGCACTGAGAGGCACATGTACTCTAGGGTAGGCATCACCGTATTAATTGATGTTACCTCCATGTCATCCTCCGCATCAATCATCATATCCCCATGGTCTCCTCCGAATAATCCTCCTCCGAGTAATATTCCTCGGACTCTGACTCCTCTAGAATCACTACATGTATGTCTACTATAGGCACAGGTACTGTCTCAACTCGGTTCACGGACTCCTCGCTGATCATATGTATATCCCTATACATCAAGCTATCAACCGACATCTACAATACCACATAACAAATTGATTAGTACATAATACACAATAATATAAGCATAAATCACATTTAATCCATTTAGGGTTACTCTCCATCTTTTAAATCTTTTCGTACTGAGTTTCCTCAATACCTTATTAACTCATTTGACTCAAGTTAGCTTTCTTCGGACTCTTCCTTTCCTACGAGGTTATTAGCCTAAGGTTCTTTCCCCCTTAAGTTTTATAACCTAATGCTTTGATACCAACCTGTGATGCCCCAAAATCCGGGTATCTTCCAACCCGACAGATGGTACTCCATGATACTACATTTCATACAATCATTCCATTGAAATAACAACAAAATGAGTGTAATTACTATCTTTGTATTGCATCTGTAATAATTCCTTTCCCAGGATCATAACCGAATACATTCGTTGTTCTTCATAAATATATTACAAAAAAATATACTAGTCTATTACAGGACGATTAATTGTCCATCTTAGCCTTGCCTTTATCTCTCATAGAACTCTCAGTTCGTTCGGCTTTAGCTGCAAACATATGGTTCAAGCAAGAATGAGCATAACTAGCTCAGCAAGTCTTAAAAACGAAACATATGAATATCACATCAATAAGTACATGCTTTATATAAATATCCTAACGGTTATTTATGAAGCATTCTGAATCATTTGACTAATATTTCTACTACAACAATTCCAGAGCATATATAATAGCTTAGGAATGATGAACCGGTCAATAGACCATGAACATATTCTTTTCGTTTTCATACTTGAAAAGGATATCCGGCACTAAGGCCATCCACCCGTCTTTACTTACAAGCACTTTTAGGTGATCAGCCTATTGTACTCTATGTTGATCAACACTCTTACGTTAAACGTATTTACGTTTAACAATTGGCAACCTCGCATGCCTATCGAATAATCGATGAAAATACTTTTGTTTGTTCATAGACAAACTTACCTTCTCATCCCTACCAAATACTTGACATAGGATAGCGTTAACAGTTCTATATCAACAGACTTGTAAATAATTCAATCTATCCTTCAATACTTGTTTAGCCCGGATAAAACAGGCATCGACTCTTTTCTATTTACCATTCATGCATTGTATATCATGCATCACGTAAAAAAAACTTGGCTAACACGAAGGTCAGACAAGAGTTAAGAAAGACATGCCTTAAAGAGTCTTCGAACTTACAATTCAACTATCTCAGTCTTTACAGGATCTACATGATACATTCACATAACACACTATAATTAGTTATCATATAAACTATCTTTATGGTTCTAACCAACTTCTTTCTCTTCTATATCTTACTTATTTTAACTTTGTTATTAAAGTCAATTTGACTTTATATACCTCGTTATGCTTCATTAACGTTCTTACGTCCTTAGTCAACATTCGATCATAAATGGTTAATTACCAACATTGAATGTCATTTACGGTTCACTCATTACGCCTTTGTGTTCTTCGTTTAATTACTATGAAACCTTACTAGATCTTCTTACATTAGCACCTTACAAGTGAGTTAAGTTAAGTCTTATAATATACCTTAAGTACCTTCAATGTCTTACTTTAAGTCTATATCCAAAATGGAACAAAATCTAACTTCGTCAACCTTTTTCCACTGACGACTCTGCGGTGCGGCATCCTTTGTATTTTAGTGGCGCTGCAGCACGAGTTAGCAAGGTACTCGGCCGAGTCTGGCGCTGCGGCGCCACCACTTTGTGCTGGTTTTGGCGCTGCGGCGCCGAGTCTGTGCACCAGTTAGCCAAAACATATTTGGTTTCTTAACGAAACTCCCGGCTTCCGAATTTGTTCATTTTACATCTGAATTGACCTATTCGAATTCCTACAAGTCAGGAATTACATCCTTTATGTGTTCATATAAGAATTTCATATTTTCGAATCCGTTAACTCAGAATTCACCTTTAAGTTCATTTTAAGCGTTTGTTTAACGTTTTCGTCCGTTCAATACTCGTTTTCTTCGTTATAAGTCGGAATGCTATGATTCTTTGGCCAACGACTCTTAATTACCTTATCTCACGTGTTGACATTGGAAACCAATGTTTTCAAGTCACACGGCAACTTTTGACCCTTAATCCGAACTTTATGCGTTTTCGACGTTTAACGTCTATTTTCGCAAAATCCGCCATTACTTCATTACTAATGTTCTCTAAGCCAAATCATATGGAATACTCCATGGACTTCATATTTACTTCATAACCAAGCAATAGGCACATTCCTTAGCTATATCAATTCTTAAACGTTCATTTACAACAAAGTTCACGTTCAAGACTTTTTTATAGTTTTAACTCACGTAAACACTTACAATTTCTATTTGGTCATGACTTATCCATGATTTGGTCATTAAAAGACATTCTTATATCTTCTCTATAAACATTCTCCACTCATCTACGATTCTTCTATGAGAAAGAAATTGAAAAGGATGAAAATTACGGTTTATAGGAATTTACCTTCAAAGTAGTTAACATTCTTGATAAACGTCTATTGGTTTGCTTGGAAGTAGAAGGATTATAGGATTCTAGCTCTTTTCTCTCTCTCAAATATGTTGGACAAACTTTGTAAAACAACAAAAATCCAACTCTTAGCTTTCTATTTATAGAAAACCAAATGAGGGGCAAAATTGTCCAATTCACCACCTCCTCGCTTATTTACTACTTTGTCACAAAGCAAAATACTTGGTGACCAAGTGACACTTTGCTTGGCCATCAAGTGGTCGGCCCACCATGCCCATGGGTCATCCCTATGGGTTGTCCCATGGGTTTTACCCATCCCTTGACCCACCGGTTCGACCCGCGGTTTACTTTTTGGATTGGGCTTGACATTAATAAACATTGGGCTTGTATTCTTAATTCATTTAGCTTGTCATTAATCAAAATCTAATTGGATTGTATAAAATCCTTAACTCATATTCTAATAATACGATTCATATTCTAAATGTATTACTCACATATTCTCTTGGTATAATACTCATATAATAATCGTATTATATGTCATACTATTCTTTATATCATACTCGTATACGTACTAGTATAATACTCGTATCTCATACGTATAATATTAAAACGACTATACGCCTTATATTTCCCTTTCGAAAAACTCCTTCGCAAACCCTTAGGTTTTAAGTCCGTAGGCGAAAAATTCATTTGCCATAACGGAAATAATATTGGATATTCTATAATATCGTCATATTCTAACATTACGCGTTTCTCAGAATTTCAAACCCTAGCTCCGAACGACATTAGATGAATAATGTTTTAACGCAAACAATCTCAGAAAACCTTCGTTCTCGTCTTTATAAGTCACAACAATTAATTCTAGCACAAAGCCAGAATACTAACCACATCCACACATCCTAGGTCATAGAATGACCTTCGAACATCTTACTCACATAATAACTCAATTAAATTTATTTAATCCACATAATCAAATAAAAATTTAATTCCTTGAAAATTCAAAATTCTCGGGCGTTACAGTATGTATATATGTGCTAAATAAAATTTATTTATTACATGAATAATTTCAAATAATTTTATTTTAGAATTATTAATCATTATAAAGTATATATACTTATAATAATTAATTTTATAATAGAAATGTTTTTATTATTTATTTTTTATGAAAACATGATTTTATATTATTTAAATATTATATCAAATGATTATAGAAATATTATAATAATTATATTATTTTATTATATGAATTTTAGTTCAGATTATGAAGTTAATTATTTTAACTTAATTAATGATGTTATATTGGAAAGATAAATCAGATATGGAATCCAATCCCTAATTTTGGATTTTTAGCAAGGAATGAGAATAATAATATTATATTAGTTATAATATTATTTTTTAGTGTTATAAATATATACTATATATGTGTAGACTGATATTGGTTAGTCAATTATGGTGTATCACGAAAAACCCTAGTATTACTGTCATAAACCATAATTGGAAACTCAAAACTGGGATTTAAGATCAGTCAGGAATTGTCTTATATGAATTATATAGCTTATTATAGAATTTCTGTTAATTAGGAAAAAACCTAATTAATATTTGAAAACCCTAATTTGCTAAAATTAGAAACCCTAATTATTATTTTAGTAAATTGAATTGTTAATTTGGGAACCCTAATGATATTAAGGAACCCTAAATATTAAAAACCCTAATTTTAATTAGTGTGTTTTAATTAAAAATTTTATTACACTTTAATTTTAATCTTTCAAACCCTAGAAATTAATTGAGAAACTTTAAGGTTTAAAATCTAGTGATTAAACCCTAGATTCAAGTACCATGGACAAGAATACCATTAAATTAAAATATAATTTACCATTTTACCCTTGTTGTCCCGTTTGGTGAATTATTGATAACAAAATCCTACCATATCTTGGCAAGCCACCCTAGTCTAAGCTAGGGGCTAAGGGACACCATTTATCAGCCATGACACATCCACATATATAACATACATGTTGTATATAAGATCAAGGAGAGAGAAAGTATCATTTGATAGCTCATTTTGCACAAACATTCATCCTAGAACTTCTCTCTCTAAAACCTCCAAAATTCCCTTGCTAGATCAGTCATAAATCAAGCCCCACGATCATACTTAACAACATCAGTAGCCTTGAATCAGATTTTTATCATAGAAGGTATAAACCCTAACTTAAAAATCTGACTTTTGATTATATGTTAAAGGTTAGATTTTTGTGTTAGAATATGTTATATGTAGTAGATATTGATGATCTGGGTTGGTATCTTGTAGATCCATAACATCTAAGTGGACGAATTTGAAGATTTCAAAAATTTGGAAATTTTTATTTTGTGTTCTGACAACCACATGTCAGGGCTTGTAGATCTCTTTCTGTGTTTACTATTTTGTGTTTTGAAGGATGATACTTGTAGTCTGTCATGATATCGGTACGCTGGAACTTGAATTAAGGTCATCGCATTTACCGATTGAAAGTTATTGACGGTCAAAAAGGCATTGACCGGCCATGACCAAACGTTTCTGGGTAACCCAGGACGGGTCTAGAACCGTCTGACAGCATCTTTATGGATCCAGATCTCTCTTGTTTTTACTGATGTATGTTGGTTGTTGTAACTATGTTGTAGTATATTAGTTTAAACTTAGATCCATGCCATTAGAACCACTATATATCATATATATCGGATTTGGTGGCCAGTCAAAGTAGGTCAGCTGTTCATGAAATCAGTTTTCTAGGTAACCCAAAAAACTGATGAACATGACGACTGACAGACTTTGACCGACATGTATCTTCATTATGTAATGTTTTTATGGTGATGTTTTGTAATATATCTATTACCTTACATGCTGGCAAGAACATGAAATCATTATATCATATAAACATTACAAGACTAGCCTATAGTGGAGACTCAAAGTATGATCCTCGAACTGTTCTTCATTTCTAGGAAACCCAAAAATGAAGAATAGCCTCTGACAGTCACTTGGAAAGTCCAGATCTCATTTGTGTTATGTCGTTTGATATTGATTGTTACTGATACTTGTAGTATTACATTAATACTACAAGATCAAAGTCATATTACACCTAGAAGCTATATGATCTGTAAAATATTCTTGTCCAAACTAGGCCACTCGCTCACGGATGGAGTTTCTGGGAAAAACCCAGAAACCGTATGAACGTTATTTCTGACAACGTTTGACCAGCTGCTATCTAGTGATTTTGATGTTGTTTGACTGAGCTAATGATTGATAATTGTACCTTGATATGTGGACTACAACCTTGAACCATTATAACATGTTAACCATAACCAGAACCTATAGAAATTTAAGCCTTAAAATGGACCTTAAAGCTGACTGGGTTTCTGGGTAAACCCAGAAAGCCCTGACAATAACTTTGAATGGCCAGATCTGTAATGCCCCGAAATCCGGTCTACTTTCAGACCTGAACTCCATGTATTACGATCCAATCTCCTTCCAAACACACATCATTATATAGATAAATATAAGGACATATATTCTCAAATCACAGGTTCTCAAAACCTTAGAACCTCTTTCATTACAAATAATGATAATTACATTATTCTTTACATCTAACACGAGTGACTTTCATCCGCCACCAAGGATTCATAACTGTTCATTAAACTAGTCTATAGTTTAATTCTATCATTCTATATTACAAGTCTCACTTGCTCTTCACGCACATTCATATACTGAATGACACTTAATCTGGATACTGCTCAGCTTGATCTTAACGGGATCCTTAAGTTCTTTCTAACATCGTTCGCTGAAAATGTTTTTCATTTAAAGCAAGTGTGAGCATTCAATTGCCAAGCAAGTCATCACAGTTTGAACAAACAATTTCAGAATTCAAACATTTATTTAGAACTTCAATAACCGAACAAAGGTTATGAAGAAGCTTGAATAATAGGAATAGACTCGATTCCTACTATCTTAAAACCATATTCACTTTCACTTTTAAATACTTTCATTCCTCTACCTTTTTCATACACATCCTATCAGGCTAGAATTATTAGCTCGGACTTAACAATAACGGTTCATGTATAAACCGAACATACTCGTATTGAACAGCTCAATCACAGAATAATTCAATCAAAGAAACACCGAAGTGCTCACATTGTGGCAAAAGGCCTCATACATTCTACCACCTTGTACATATCTCGCACATATGCACATAGACACGACTTCTCAAGATCAACATCTAAGAAGTCTAAGAAACTAGCATTCATATATTATGAATGAAGTTAGGAAACCTGCCTTACGCACAACTACAACTTATAGTTTACGCTGAACTGCTCATTCTAAATCTCTATATAAAACATAAGGAAATAACACGTACACCAATTAGTCATATACTTGACTTACGCATTGGTTTACTTAACTTTACTTCCTAAGGTTCGCACTCTTGTAAAATAAGTTTACACGACTAACTTCCATTACCAGTTTACTACTTTATGACCTACAGATATGTCTTACTCAAAATGTTCATCATCTTTGATGATTTGCATTCTTATCTTCTTCTTATAACTTCTATAGAACTCAGTGTTGGGTAAAATCTATATACGCACAACACGCAAGTATACGTGGTCAACAAGTAATAAAGTGATAAGTTGAGTATCGTTCCCACAGAGAATTATTTAATAAAAATCACCATGTACTAACCCGTAACCAACTCAATCTTATTTAAACGAATGAATTACAAACTATATAAATTAACTACTATTCCACTAATTAAATTAAGACTATGGAGATTTAAGATCACAACTTCACTTATTGCTTCATTTAAGTTAACACACTTCTCATCAATTATTCTCTATCCTGAATTGTTAATCAAGAACACTAAAGTAATATTAACCACCTCTCGATGCACTAATATCGTATTAACTTCAATCCACAATTAAGATAGAAATCCGTTAAACACCTTAATCAACTAACCCACTATATCTCTATGTGAATTACAACTGAAGAAGGTTGAAGAATAAGTTCTCTATCCGATTACATGCGATGTCAAGCATATCTCTACCTTAACACTCATCAAGTTTAAGCTATTAACAAAATCCTGAACACATGCTATCATGATTAGATCTAAATCTATACTTCATCTCTCGAGTTCATATAGATTATCACGGTAATTGATGGCCAATCAATTAAACAATTAATTTCAAATCACAATAGACAATCCTCTCAATAGAACATAATAATTGATAACGAAGCATATTAAAATAAACTACACAATAAGATCCATTGTAATCTCAAACAAAGAATTAGTTCATGATTATTGAATTAAAACTAAGAATCCACAATTGAATACACATTAAAAGATAAAGATAGAAGAAGATGAGAAGAAATAATCTATTGTCTGTAGATTTGACGCTCCATCCTTGCTCCTCCTTTGAATCTTCAATGGTCTCCAAGTTGCATCAATCTCCAAATCTCATAAAAACTAGTGTTTTTCTCTAATTTTCTCTAATCTAATTTAATAGAATACTCTCTAATCTCCTAAAATTCTCCTCATATATGTGTTGTTCCCCTCCTTTTATAAGTCTTTGTACATGTCTTTTAGTCCTCTTGGAAGTCCTTGAATCAAACAACTCGAAACAATCCTTTTCGGACTCAAATTCGGACAAAATCTCTTCATTTTCATGCATACCCAGCCCCGGCTGGGTATTTCCTTTGGTAAAAGCCAGCCCCAGCTTGCTAGTAAGCTGCTAAAGCTCCCAGGTACCCAGCCCCGGCTGGGTCCTAAGCATAAAAACGCCCAGCCCCGGCTGGGTACCAATCTGCCAATACACTTTTCTGCTGGAACCTCCTCTGCTAAAACTGGAATAACTTCTAAACCGAGAGGAGTTACGAGTCCCGCGACCTATCAAATCGAAGATATCGACGAGATCTACAACTTTCATTCTTTGAGCTTTGAGAAATAACGAACGCATGATGGTCTAAATTGTACTGGAAGTGACTGCTACGCAAAATGACCACCCAAAACGGTGAAGTTCAACGTCCGTTGGTAGAAATGTCATAACTCTTTCATCCGAACTCCGATTTGAATGATTCAAGATGTTCCGGAAAGCTAAGAAAACGCTCTACAATATAGTCCAAGCTCCAAGCCAAGAATATGAATTGAACATAAAAGCATAAACGATGTTCGGCTTGCTTTTGTTTGCATTTTTCGTGCTTTTCCTTACCAATAGTCGCTCACACCGCTCCCAAACGTATAACCTACAAAATGAACATGAAATGCATGAAAAGTAACTAAGAAACATGAGTTTAAGTAACAAATTCAAGTAATAAATACCGGATAAGTAGGTATAAAACTGACTTATCAAATACCCCCAAACTTAAACCGTTGCTTGTCCCCAAACAACACAACATAATGCAATGCAATGCAATGAAATGCAACTAATCTATATGCCTACGAATCCAGCAGTATTGATAGAATCAAATCTATTCACTCGGCTTTAGAGCAATCTAGTAAACATGATAATACTTCATATCAAAACCAATCAACAATTTTCTAGTCAATCATCAAATCTTAAACTGTTATTACTGGTATAGTGCGTGTGTGCTCCACAACAATGTTAACTGATATAAAATCAAATTTAACACATAACAAGTCTCTTCAAAGGCATCATACAGTGTAAACTCAAAAAATTCACGAACAAGCTAGATCCAACTAAAGTCAAACATCCACCAAGTTCAAGAGTCCAATCCGGGATACTTATGCTTTATTTTTCATTATGGGGGCTTTTTGCTCTTTTCCCGTTTTATTATTTTTTTTCTTTTTTTTTTACTTTTTAACCATGACTGTGCAATGTCTCATTCCATTAGGTTAACAGTGCTACCCCTTAGCGAGCTTTCGACCAACGACTCCCAGACCATATAAGACCTTAGGGCGCTAGGTTTTAAGATACCCCTTCGGGCGTACTTGCTCAAGTAACAAAGGCCCCGAAACAAAACTAGCCACGATATATTTTTTTTCATTTTTTTTTCTTTTTTTTTTTGAAGCTTATATATCCCAAATTTTTTTTTCCCGAACTTATGTTTTTATCGAACTTTAGTCATCACTACTTATTCTTCTCATTCTTTCATTCAAACTAGCATTATCCTTTAGAGTCCCATTATGTATCAATTTAAACTCAATCAATCAACAAGTTGTTTTTATTGTGCTTTCCTTATTATACCAGTTTTAAACAAAAAAAAATTCAATTCATAACAAGAAATCACATCAAAGCTCTAATAGTCAGTACGCTACTTGTCTACTCGATCCCAATCTCATCATTGGCCAAAACAAACTGTAAATATCAAACAGCTGGACTCATGCAAGATAAACATAGTAACTAACTATTATTTTTAAAATTTTTTATTTTTTTGAATTTTTTTTTTATAATGAACCTAAGCTAAATTAACAACATATGCAAAATAACATAACATAAACTAAACATGCGATAATGAATTAAACAAAACTCCCCCAAACTTAGCAATTACAATGTCCTCATTGTAAGAATATAACGATAAATAGAAGAGAACTTCCCTGTAATCAGCTAAGCGTGAGTTGATGGTGGCGATGGCTGCGACGATCATTTTGCTATCCATTGGACCTCCAATACCTGCAATGAAGAGAGACAACATGGATTAGATTATAAGAGAGCTTAATAAGTAAATTAATTCCTATCTACTAAATAAACTAGTAAAGCATATAAATATAAAAATTCCTGGGTTGCCTCCCAGTCAGCGCTTGATTTATAGTCTTTCAGCCTGACTTTGTCTGGTCAATGCTATCCAATTCCTCTTCGAAAGTTGAGAAACCCTCCATCCATCATAAATAATATAGCTTTTGGTAGGTTCCCATTTGTGATAGCCATCGAGTTAAAGTCACCTAGCATGCTTTGTTTATATAAGATTAGATTGAAGAACGTCCAACATCTAGGCGTTTTCTCCATTGTGTCTGTGAATATATTATGGCATTGAGGCTTGTCAGACACAACAATCTCTTCTTCTATCTTCTCCAACTCATCGCACCATGGCTTCGAAGTTGTACTCGCTTTTACGTCACATAGGGTATTGCCAATGACATGACTACCAATTGGACAAGGTTTTGCAAATCTAACCAGATTCTTGAACTGTGGAGGAGAAGTCACTTGAGGCATAAATAACATCGGCTCATCATCGTTGGTTCTCACAATTAGTTCTTCACCGACCTTGTTGTCATTATCCCTACTTGTCTCCTCTTTTTCAACATCTCGAGGCTCATCTAGTTGTAGATTTGGTTCAGGTTCTTCGTCAATTTCGTCATCCATGTCATAAAACCAAGTGTTTGGAGGAAGGTTCTTTACGGCTTTGGTCATTTGCTCTATCTGATCCGCAAGATTTTGAATTGACCTCGCTTAATTACTCATTCTCTCCTCATTTGATGCTATGAACTTGGACACCAATTCCTCCAACCTTGACTTTTCTTTTTCAGTCTCGGAAGCCATGTATTGAGGACCATTGGTTGAGGCAGTGAGGAGTTGTTCCATTCGATTATTAAAATTTTGGGTTGATAACTCCTGACTCATTATCATCTCTATGTGAATTACAACTGAAGAAGGTTGAAGAATAAGTTCTCTATCCGATTACATGCGATGTCAAGCATATCTCTACCTTAACACTCATCAAGTTTAAGCTATTAACAAAATCCTGAACACATGCTATCATGATTAGATCTAAATCTATACTTCATCTCTCGAGTTCATATAGATTATCACGGTAATTGATGGTCAATCAATTAAACAATTAATTCCAAATCAAAATAGACAATCCTCTCAATAGAACATAATAATTGATAACGAAGCATATTAAAATAAACTACACAATAAGATCCATTGTACTCTCAAACAAAGAATTAGTTCATGATTATTGAATTAAAACTAAGAATCCACAATTGAATACACATTAAAAGATAAAGATAGAAGAAGATGAGAAGAAATAATCTATTGTCTGTAGATTTGACGCTCCCTCCTTGCTCCTCCTTTGAATCTTCAATGGTCTCCAAGTTGCATCAATCTCCAAATCTCATAAAAACTAGTGTTTTTCTCTAATTTACTCTAATCTAATTTAATAGAATACTCTCTAATCTCCTAAAATTCTCCTCATATATGTGTTGTTCCCCTCCTTTTATAAGCCTTTGTACATGTCTTTTAGTCCTCTTGGAAGTCCTTGAATCAAACAACTCGAAACAATCCTTTTCGGACTCAAATTCGGACAAAATCTCTTCATTTTCGTGCATACCCAGCCCCGGCTGGGTATTTCCTTTGGTAAAAGCCAGCCCCAGCTTTCTAGTAAGCTGCTAAAGCTCCCAGGTACCCAGCCCCGGCTGGGTCCTAAGCACAAAAACGCCCAGCCCCGGCTGGGTACCAATCTGCCAATACACTTTTCTGCTGGAACCTCCTCTGCTAAAACTGGAATAACTTCTAAACCGAGAGGAGTTACGAGTCCCGAGACCTATCAAATCGAAGCTATCGACGAGATCTACAACTTTCATTCTTTGAGCTTTAAGAAATAAGGAACACATGATGGTCGAAATTGGACTGGAAGTGACTGCTACGCAAAATGACCACCCAAAACGGTGAAGTTCAACGTCCGTTGGTAGAAATGTCATAACTCTTTCATCCGAACTCCGATTTGAATGATTCAAGATGTTCCGGAAAGGTAAGAAAACGCTCTACAATATAGTCCAAGCTTCAAGCCAAGAATATGAATTGAACATAAAAGCATAAACGATGTTCGGCTTGCTTTTGTTTGCATTTTTCGTGCTTTTCCTTACCAATAGTCGCTCACACCGCTCCCAAACGTATAACCTATAAAATGAACATGAAATGCATGAAAAGTAACTAAGAAACATGAGCTTAAGTAACAAATTCAAGTAATAAAAACCGGATAAGTAGGTATAAAACCGACTTATCACTCAGCACACATCGCTTCTCTGCTAGTAGTCCATATGGTACTCTTAGTGGTTTCCCACAAACAACTGATGAATGGGTATTATACCCATGAATTGGATATATTTAGACCTAAATTATTGCATTCTTAAGTTATTTAGTAGCATTTTTATTGTGTTTATATCTTGTTTTGCAGATTTGGAAGCTGGAGGGGACAATTATGGGAAATTCAAGCAAATAATGGCACTTTGGTAATTATGGAGAAGTCCAGCGCCGGGGCGCTGGAAACTATACTATCTACAGCGCCGGGGCGCTGAGCCTCGGCTGGCGTTGACTGGATTAGCGCGTTTGACTTCTGGTTGGACTTAATTTGGTTATTGGGAGCAAAAATAAAACCTAATTGGAGAAGGATTGTGGGGGGATATAAAAAGAAACTAAGTGATGAAATAAGGGGATCTTTTTTTTGGACTATTATTCTTGGGAGGATTCAGTAAGTTCTCCATTGAGGGCTACACAAGATTGCTTGGAGATTAAGGATTGGCTACAGAGTTTATTCTTTTTCTCTTTATTTTTAATTTGTAATTCTTTGAGGATGATTTGTCAACAATTAATGGTTTTTATTTCCGTGATGAACTAATTCTTTCATTAAGATTTCAATTGAACCTTTTATGACTATAAATTAGTTATTCATTCATTCTAATTATTTATGTTGAAGTGAATTGTTTATCATGTTTTAACTTTATTGCTTAATTATTTGGCCAATAATTACCTTGTTATTCTAGAAGGAGTTAGAAAAGGAATTCTAGAATTAGAACTTGACATGATAACATGTGACTTAGTTATTTGCACGGTAAATAATTAGGTTTGTGAATTGAATGGAAATATTTGTTCACCGCATGTAACACATAGGGAATTGGAGTTGGAAAGAGTTTAATTCAATTGTTTTGCATAGGAATATAGCAAGATTAATCTGGATTAAATAGAAGTCAATTGATCACTTGGAAAAGGGCGTTTGGCATTTGAGAATTTTTGTTAACAATTCAGTAGACATAGTAATTGGGATGAGTAGGTAACTGATTTATGGTTCATAATTGGGGATATTGAAGTCTTAATCTTTATCTATCGGAAATTATTCATTCAAGTATTAGTTTATTTATTCGTTTATTTTAGGTTAATATCTTTTCGTGTTTAATTTTGTGTTAATAATTCCGAAATTCATAATTTATTCTTGTTCGAATAAAATTGAGTTGATATAGTATTAGTAGTTGGGATTTATTAATTAGAATTCTCTGAGGGAACGATACTCTACTTTCACTTTACTACTTGTTGACCGTGTATACTTGCACGTATTCATTGATTTCTAGATTTTACTCAACAAGTTTTTGGCGCCGTTGCCGGGGAATTTTTATTAATATTAATCTCATATTAGTTAGATTCAATTCGGTTTTAATTTGAACGCTACTTAATCTTTCTTCTTGGATTGGCAGGAATTCGTGTATGCACACTAGATCGAAATCTAGAAAGGAACTTCTTACGTATACCGACAACCTTGAGAAGAAGTTCCAGACAGTGCGTTTGAATAGTGAGGTTATACATCTGGAAGAAGACCTGGCAACCCAAGAAACTTTCGTGAACATGGCAGAGAACGAACAGAAATCACTTAGGGATTACGCCCTGCCAAACGTCACGGACTTACAGTCAAGTATTAAGAGACCGGCAATCAATGCGAATAGTTTCGAGATAAAACTGGGATCAATTCAGATGCTACAAAATATATGCCAGTTTGGGGGTACTTCGATAGATGATCCTAATGAACATATCTTGAGCTTCTTGGAGGTTTGCGATACCTTCAAATTTAACAATGTATCGGAAGACGCTATAAGGTTGAGGATGTTCCCGTTTACTTTAAAAGATAAAGCACGAAGCTGGTTACACTCCTTGCCGCCTGGTTCAATCACCACATGGGATGACTTAGCTCAAAAAAATTTAGCCAAGTTCTTCCCACCAGCGAAGTCGGCAAAACTACGGAACGATATTCATACTTTCGCTCAACTTGAGGCAGAATCATTATATGAGGCGTGGGAAAGGTTTAAGGATATGCTCCGTAAATGCCCTCATCATGGAATCCCGCAGTGGATGCAATTAGGGATATTTTGTGATGGTTTGCACGCGTCCACGAGGTCTAGTATTGATGCAGCAGCGGGAGGAGCGATCATGTCCAAAAATTTTGATGAGGCGTATCAATTGTTAGAAACAATGGCCACCAACAACTATCAGTGGCCCATGACGAGGACCAACCATCCAAAAGCATCGGGAAAGTATGAAGTGGACACGCTGACAGCATTAACAGCACAAGTGACTGCAATAGCTAAGCATATAGAAACATGGCATCCACAAGCCACACATCATTTAGCGATGGTTTGTGAGTTGTGTGCTGGGGGTCATGCGACGGATCAATTTGCCATAAATTCTGAATCAGCACAGTTCGTAGGGAACTATAATCGCTCAACTCAACCGTATCCAACTCAAAATGCTTATAATCCAGGTTGGAAAAATCATCCAGGGTTCTCTTGGAGTAACAATCAAGCTGCAGCTCAACCACCTAGACAACAACACACCTCCGGATTTCAAAACCAACCTCAACAACCAGAGAGGATACCAAGTTGGGAAGCAGCCTTGGAAAAATTCATTAGAGCATCGGACAAAAAGAACGAGGAACAAGATAAGAAATTGAATCATTTAGATTTAACTTTGCAAAGCCATGGGGCGTCGTTAAAGAATCTGGAAAATCAATTGGGGTAAATAGCACATGCATTGAATACCCGTCCATTAGGAACGCTCCCGAGTGATACAGAAATAAACCCGGGCAGAAATGAGCACTGCAAAGCAGTAATCTTACGAAGTGGGAAGGAGTTGCAAACAGTCAAGGATAAAGAAAAGGGGGACAACGCAACAGCTGAAATAGAAGAAGTTGTGGAAACTGGGAAAGATAAAGAGGAAATAGGAGAGAAAAATGCATCCGGGCCAACTACAACACTTCCACCCATACCATATCCACAGAGATTTCAGAAATCCAAGTTAGATAAGCAGTTTTCAAGATTTTTGGATATTTTTAAAAAATTGCATATCAACATCCCATTCGCCGAAGCTTTAGAACAAATGCCGAGCTACGCTAAGTTCATGAAGGATGTGCTATCAAAGAAAAGGAAATTGGGGGATTTTGAAACAGTGGCGCTAACTGAAGAATGTAGCGCAATTATTCAGAACAAGTTACCTCCAAAGTTGAAAGATCCAGGTAGCTTTACTATTCCATGCGATATTGGTAATCAGTTTTCGGGAAGAGCCCTGTGTGATTTGGGGGCCAGTATTAATTTGATGCCATTATCAGTCTACCGTCAGTTCGGGCTCCAGGCACCAAAACCGACAAATATCAGTTTACTATTGGCAGACCGATCAGTTACATATCCACGAGGTATCGTTGAAGACGTATTAGTAAGGGTGGATAAATTCATCTTTCCAGCAGACTTCGTTATCTTGGATTGTGAAGCAAATACGGAACTTCCCATCATTCTCGGACGACCATTTTTAGCAACGGGAAGAACGTTAATCGACGTGCACAAAGGAGAATTGACGATGAGAGTTGACGATCAACAAGTCACTTTTAATGTGTTTAAATCAATGTCTTATCCGAAGGAAAAAGGTGAGTGTTTGCGGGTAGATTTAATGGAGGAGATAGTTAATCACAAGATATGCGGTAATTACTCAGAGGATCCGATAGAATCCATGTTGCTTGGAGCAGCCAACGATAGTGTTGATGCGGACAATGAGCAGGTAAAATGGCTAGACACATTATCATTCTACCGGAAGAGTAATCAACCATTCGACACCCTGGAGAGGCACAAAACTGAAGATGAAACGTGCAAACCTTCGATAGAAAATCCACCGGTGTTGGAATTAAAGCCACTTCCCTCTCACCTTGAATATGCTTATCTAGGGAAAGACTCGACTCTACCAGTTATTGTTTCGACAAAGTTAACTGACACCCAAAAAGAAAAATTGCTACGGGTTCTGCGCGAGTTCAAAACAGCGATTGGGTGGACTATAGCGGACATTCGAGGTATTAGCCCATCTTTCTGTATGCATAAGATTTTAATGGAAGAGGGTTCAAAACCAACCATTGAGATGCAAAGAAGGTTAAATCTCATTATGAAAGATGTGGTGAAAAAGGAAATTATAAAATGGTTGGATGCCGGTATTATTTACCCAATTTCAGACAGTTTATGGGTAAGTCCTGCACAGTGTGTACCAAAAAAGGGGGCATGACTGTGGTCAAAAACGAAGCTCATGAGCTTATCCCAACGAGAACTGTTACAGGCTGGAGAGTATGCATGGATTACCGCAAGTTGAATAAAGCCACACGCAAAGATCACTTTCCCTTGCCATTCATTGATCAGATGTTGGACAGGTTAGCCGGACATCAATTCTACTGTCTGTTAGATGATATTCGGGGTACAATAAAATTGCCATAGCACCGGAAGATCAAGAAAAGACCACGTTCACATGTCCATACGGTACGTTTGCATTCCGGCGTATGTCGTTTGGTTTATATAATGCGCCGGCAACCTTTCAACGCTGTATGATGGCAATCTTCTCTGATATGGTCGAACATAATTTAGAGGTATTCATGGATGACTTCTCCGTGTTCGGTGACAGTTTCGACTCGTGTTTGAAGAATCTGATCTTGGTGTTAAAAAGATGTGTGGAGACTAACCTGGTGCTTAACTGGGAAAAATGTCATTTTATGGTGCAAGAAGGGGTTATTCTGGGCCATAAGGTTTCCGCATCCGGATTGGAGGTGGATAGAGCGAAAATTGATACAATTGAGAAATTGCATCCTCCATCATCTGTGAAAGGCATTCGAAGCTTTTTGGGACATGCAGGGTTCTATAGACGCTTTATTAAAGATTTTTCAAAGATTTCGAAACCCCTATGCTCACTTTTGGAGAAAGATGTGCCGTTTAAGATGGATCAGGCATGCATCGAGGCATTTGAAGCATTAAAGAAGAAATTGGTCTCTGCACCAATCATTGTAGCACCCAATTGGTCTTTACCGTTCGAATTGATGTGCGACGCCAGTGATTACGCGGTGGGAGCCGTATTGGGACAACGTCATGATAAGATTTTTCATACTATCTATTACTCTAGTAAGACATTGACGGATGCCCAGTTGAACTACACAACAACCGAAAAAGAATTACTTGCAGTGGTGTTTGCTTTTGACAAATTTAGAGCTTATCTCCTTGGCACCAAGGTAATTGTCTACACTGATCATTCGGCTATTAAATATCTGATTGAAAAGAAAGATGCTAAACCGAGATTAATACGGTGGGTACTATTGTTACATGAATTCGATCTAGAGATCCGGGACAGAAAAGGTACAGAAAACCAAGTGGCGGATCATTTGTCTCGGTTAGAAAATAAAGAAGGTCAGAAAGAAGACAACTTAGTGATTAATGAAAAATTTCCAGATGAACAACTGTTCCGGGTAACTACCATATTGCCTTGGTATGCTGACTATGTAAACTATGTGGTTGCCAAAGTGTTACCGCCGGATTTGACTTCACAACAACGAAAGAAGTTTCTCCACGATGTGAAGCAATACTATTGGGATGAACCGTTTCTGTTTAAAGCATGTGTAGACCAAATGATAAGACGTTGTGTACCTCATGAAGAAATGGATAGTATATTAGGCCACTGTCACTCCTCAGATTACGGAGGTCATTATTCAGGTGATAGAACAGCAGCGAAAGTACTACAATCGGGATTTTTCTGGCCTTCTCTATTCAAAGATGCTCATCTCTTTGTGCTAAAATGCGATCGATGCCAACGCGTAGGTAATATCTCCAAGCGCAATGAAATGCCACTCAACACAATTTTAGAGGTGGAACTATTCGACGTGTGGGAAATCGATTTTATGGGACCATTTCCATCTTCTTTTAATAATCAGTACATCTTGTTAGCGGTCGATTATGTCTCCAAATGGGTAGAGGCCACAGCGTTACCAACGAATGATGCCAACGTTGTTATCCGATTTTTAAAGAAGAACATCTTTACGCGATTCGGTACACCGCGAGCTATAATAAGTGATGAGGGAACTCACTTCTGTAACAAACAGTTTACCAAATTGCTTGTCAAGTATGGGGTTCGGCACAAAATTGAAGCTGCACATCACCCACAAACCAATGGCCAAGCGGAGGTATCGAATAGGGAAGTTAAGAGGATCCTGGAAAAGGTAGTCAATCCTTCACAAAAAGATTGGGCATTGCGTCTTGACGATGCTCTATGGGCCTATCGAACAGCGTACAAAAATTCGATCGGCATGTCACCGTACCGAATGGTATTTGGCAAGGCGTGTCACCTACCGGTCGAGCTCGAACACAGTGCACATTGGGCCATTCGAAAACTAAACTTTGATCTGGAAGCAGCGGGTAAGAAACGGTTACTGCAGTTGAACAAGATGGCTGAATTCCGGTTCAATGCTTACGAAAATGCTAAGCTCTACAAGGAGAAAGTCAAAGCTTGACACGATAAAAAAATTCTTGATAGAACATTTGAACCCGGCCAACAAGTACTATTGTTCAACTCACGCCTGCGTCTATTTCCGGGAAAATTGAAATCCAGGTGGTCCGGGCCATTTGTAGTTATATCTGTCACTCCACACGGAAACATTGAGGTCGAGGAACCGAACTCAAGGCGTACATTCAAGGTCAATGGTCAACGTCTGAAACATTATTGGAGTGGACCAATCGAACGTCAAGCTACGGTCCAGTACCTCTCCGAACCAGTGCATAACTGAACAACACCGAAAAGTCGGGCTGACGACTGTAAACCAAGCGCTTCTTGGGAGGCAACCCATTAAGTTCTATAATTTTAACATTATTTCATTTTATTCTAATTGATTTTACTTTTATTTTTATTTTATTTTATTTTGTTTCTATTTTTATTTTTATTTTTTTAGTATTGAAGAAGACAATTTTGATAGACTAATTCTTAATGATTTTCCATGAAGGGACGGTACAAAGAAAAACAAAAACAAAAACCAGCGCCCCGGTGCTGGCCTCCAAGGCATTTCCAGCGCCCCGGCGCTACACCATCCCAACAGCCTCTGCCATTCAGCGCCCCGGCACTCTACATAAGGTGAAACCCAGCGCCCCGGCGCTGGGATCAGGTTAGGCTTTAATATGTTAAAATTCGACCGCTTTCTTCTCACCCACTCCATTCACATGCCGGCAGATCAGGTTGGTTACGCCTCCATCCTCTCCCATTCTCCTAAACTCCCCTCTCCCGCTCCAAATCACAAGGTACTTGCACCTTGGATAAGAGTTCTCCCACACATCTACCGCACCTCAATCACTGTGTCTGCTTCTTGTGTGTCGAGTTATACTCCTCCATATTCTTTAACGATAGCAACGGTATGATTTGCTGTGTATTCATATTATTACAGATCAAGATTTTTTTTTCTTATTCTGTGCATCTGGGTAATCCAATAGAATTCATAGATAATTCAATACTGTTTGGTATACTTTTCCACACAAGGTTAGTGAATGCTACAGGAATGGCATGCATAGATATGGAATTAGCTCAAGTTATCAGTTGATGCCTAGGTGTTTGACAAATTGTATAAGTCAATCATCATGTGTAGTATAACATACTTGCCAGTTTCATGCCTCTTCCCCGCCTGTGTACTCATAACGCCAATATTTTATACAGTTTCGGGGTAATGCTATGCACACATGTATCCAACCGTGAATTCTTTTTAAAGCTAAACTATGAATATGTTTTCAGTTGCAGGACTCTCTACATGGCATCCAAACGTCACCGTGGCGAAGGGTCCGGGGCCGCTTCAATTTCACCTCAAAAATTTGACAGCCGGCGTTTTGTTAGTGTCGCGGCTCAAGAACGCTACAGCCGCATGGCCACCCGCTCACTAGTCCCCGAACGTGGTCTGCGTCCCAATCAAACCAAGGATGGAGAAATTGCAGTGATGATTGCTGAACAAAACTGGTTCTCCCTCACCGAACAGCCTGACCCGGCAGTGATTGCAGTTGTCAAAGAATTCTACGCCAACTTGCCCGAGCATGACCATTATGGGATATTTGTCAGAGGTAAATCCGTGGAAATCGGCGAGGAGGATATAAATGGATGCTATCAACTACCATTAGAGGGGTTTCATGATGAATATGCTAGACTAGTGAGTGATGGGCCGGACAATGAAAAAATTATTCGGGAGCTGTGTCAGCCGGGCACTACATGGACCCTGCATAAGTGTGGCAGCATGACTTTCCCATTATCTCACCTCAATCTATATGGAAAAGGCATGGTATGCCTTCATATGTGCTAAATTGATGCCCTGCACACATGTGAGTCACGTAACCAAAGAAAGGGCTGTGCTATTATACTCCATCGTACAAGGCCTCCGAATTGATGTCGGCCATCTTATTCAGCAATCTATGCTCCGCGCATCTCGCGGAGGGACCACAGGAGAGCTACCACATCCGTCACTGATCTGCGTTTTATGTGCTAAGTTTGGGGTCAAATGGAAATCAGACGAGATGATTCAAACTCCTATGCCTGTGTTGGACCACAACTTGATCCGGCGTTATAAAGTGTGGTCAAGTGGAGCTAATCACCCTAGGGGACTGGGTTTCATTATTCCCCAAGTTACATCTCCACAAGCCCCACCACCTCAGGCTCCACCTTCTTACGGCCCATCGACAGCAGCTCATCGAGGTGTGGTCCCTGAAGCTGTCCAGCGGGAAATAGACAGCTGATTTTACAACATTGAGTCCCAGAATGTGCGACTATCGGAGCGCCAAGATGTGATTTTCAAGTATTTAGTTGACCAATTCGCTGCACAGAATGCACTAACCGTCCAAACCCATCCGGGCATTCCGCTTAGCCATTTCCCACCGGCTCCCGTCCTGCCAGTATTTCCCCCTTCCGATCAAGAGATGAGCGAGGACGATGATGCTCCACCAGAGGACTAAGCTCGTCAGGGAAGTCCTCTGTTTATTTTGCATTATTTTTCGCATGAGGACATTGCTCTAGATTATTTTGCCTTTGTTACTTGAGCAAGTACGCCCGAAGGGGTATCTTAAAACCTAGCGCCCTAAGGTCTTATATGGTTTGGGAGTCGTTGGTCAAAAGCTCGCTAATGGGTAACACTGTTAGCCTAATGAGATGAGACATTGCACAGCCATTTATATATATATAAAAAAAAAAAGCAAAGCATAAGTATTCCATGTTGACTTTTGAATTCGGGTAAGTGTTTGAATTCAGTTGAAACAAGTATATTTGATGAGTTCTCCAGTTTACACTGGATGATGCCTACTAAGAAATTTATTATCTTTCATATTTTTGTATTTCATGGGTTAGCATGGTTGTTGGACACACACGCACAATATCAGTAATAACAGATTTAGATCCGTAGATTGTTGGGATATTGTCGATCTGCTTTTGCATTATGAATTAGCATGTTTACGTGATTTTTCTGAGGCATATGGATATACGCGAGCTCTTGAATTGCTGGAATTACGAACATATAAATATAAATAGTTGCGTTTGCATGATGTTTAGTTTTGTTATGAGTTTATGTTTTGTCGCATGAGGACACGCAACGATTTAAGTTTGGGGGTATTTGATGAATGGGTATTATACCCATGAATTGGATATATTTGGACCTAAATTATTGCATTCTTAAGTTATTTAGTAGCATTTTTATTGTGTTTATATCTTGTTTTGCAGATTTGGAAGCTGGAGGGGGCAATTATGGGAAATTCAAGCAAATAATGGCACTTTGGTAATTATGGAGAAGTCCACCGCTGAAAACTATACTATCTACAGCGCCGGGGCGCTGAGCCTCGGCTGGCGTTGACTGGATTAGCGCGTTTGACTTCTGGTTGGACTTAATTTGGTTATTGGGAGCAAAAATAAAACCTAATTGGAGAAGGATTGTGGGGGGATATAAAAAGAAACTAAGTGATGAAATAAGGGGATCTTTTTTTTGGACTATTATTCTTGGGAGGATTCAGCAAGTTCTCCATTGAGGGCTACACAAGATTGCTTGGAGATTAAGGATTGGCTACAGAGTTTATTCTTTTTCTCTTTATTTTTAATTTGTAATTCTTTGAGGATGATTTGTCAACAATTAATGGTTTTTATTTCCGTGATGAACTAATTCTTTCATTAAGATTTCAATTGAACCGTTTATGACTATAAATTAGTTATTCATTCATTCTAATTATTTATGTTGAAGTGAATTGTTTATCATGTTTTGACTTTATTGCTTAATTATTTGGCCAATAATTACCTTGTTATTCTAGAAGGAGTTGGAAAAGGAATTCTAGAATTAGAACTTGACATGATAACATGTGACTTAGTTATTTGCACGGTAAATAATTAGGTTTGTGAATTGAATGGAAATATCTGTTCACCGCATGTAACACATAGGGAATTGGAATTGGAAAGAGTTTAAATCAATTGTTTTGCATAGGAATATAGCAAGATTAATCTGGATTAAATAGAAGTCAATTGATCACTTGGAAAAGGGCGTTTGGCATTTGAGAATTCTTGTTAACAATTCAGTAGACATAGTAATTGGGATGAGTAGGTAACTGATTTATGGTTCATAATTGGGGATATTGAAGTCTTAATCTTTATCTATCGGAAATTATTCATTCAAGTATTAGTTTATTTATTCGTTTATTTTAGGTTAATATCTTTTCGTGTTTAATTTTGTGTTAATAATTCCGAAATTCATAATTTATTCTTGTTCGAATAAAATTGAGTTGATATAGTATTAGTAGTTGGGATTTATTAATTAGAATTCTCTGAGGGAACGATACTCTACTTTCACTTTATTACTTATTGGCCGTGTATACTTGCACGTATTCATTGATTTCTAGATTTTACTCAACAACAACCAACAAGCAAGTTCCCGTCTCATCTACACTACCCATACAGTGAGTTAGATCGGTTGCCAGTTTTGTATATACCTTCGCTCTCTAAAGGAATTGTTTAGCCCAGCTCCCATATGTCAACTATCAAAGTTACGATTGTACCACAACCTAGCTTATCCGAACCATTGGACTATAATGTTCGTTAAGTCAACTTCTTATTCCTTACGGATTTCTGGTAACTAAATGCATACCTCAGGATTCATTTCTTATCATCTAAGTCATACA
The DNA here is from genome assembly GCA_020205505.1 of Panax japonicus. Taxonomy (NCBI): domain Eukaryota; kingdom Viridiplantae; phylum Streptophyta; class Magnoliopsida; order Apiales; family Araliaceae; genus Panax; species Panax japonicus. Next base: position 33,746,708 of record CM035107.1, read on the forward strand.
GTCTTTTGTATACTCGAAACGATCATTCAATGTCAATAATATAAGGTTATAGCGTTAAACTTTTCATATGAACTTATTCATACCTTACAACGTCCAGTTCCTTCAACTCGGAACATTTATCCAAGTTATACTTATTAACTCGGCTTCTTAATGTTATACGTTATTCAATTCAGCTTCTTCACCGTTCATGATTAAACAACATTCTTCATTACCTTACGGTCAAACCATACACGGAGTGTAGGTTCTGCACATTTAATAATTGCGTACACTCAACCCTTACGTTGGCTTAAGTGTCTAACGCTTACATTCATTCTAACATTCTCTATCCGACTCACCCTCGGACTTTCATTAATCTCATTACCGTTCTCTACGGCTTTCCTTGATACCATTCATATCTTACTTACTACTTTCATCAACATCCAAGTCATACTACCATTGTACACTTAGAATGTTCATCCGACGCAACTACGATCCACGAGGATCGTTTACGTATTCGACGTTCACGTTGCTCGTCTCTTAATCTCTCATTAAACCTTTACTCAAAGTTTCAATTGCATTCATCGTTATCCATCCCATGAACCCCATGTTCATTATTCTTTCTTAATGTCAAAGCCATACGGTCCGTTGTAAGCTAAGACCGATCGTTCATCGCAACAACATTGCGTTCATAACGTCTATACGCTTTACACTTATCTCTCATTACCATGACATGACATCGGAATGTTATTCATTACATTCGTCGCTCAAAGTCTAAGGAATCATAATCACGGTAATCCCTCATGTTCATTTATCACGACTACGGTCCCCGACTATCGGTTACGTAATCTAGCGTTTACATTCTCTATCTTTTAATCTCGTTAAATCTTTCCGTTCAACTTTCACTAAAGGTTTAACACACTTACTTAAGTGTTACATGATGTGAACCACGTGTTCATACTTCTTTCTTGCACATCCCCCAGTACTTGAGAAATAAAAATCTCATTTCTGGCCATTGCCCTGCACCGGCGATGCGGCGCCGTGCTCCTTCCTCTCTCTCGCGCTGCTGCGCGCCCTACTTCACCTTCTTCCTTGGTCTGGCGCTGCGGTGCCAAACCCTTTGTTATCTTTGGCACTGCGATACCACTCTCCAAAAGTTTATGGCCGAGTTCGCGCTGCGGCGCCACTTATCAAAGCTCAGCTGGCGCTGCGGCGCCGAGCTTAAACCCTAGAAAAATTTCTGAATCTTGCATTAAGTTTGAGACGCGTACTTTACGATCTCATAACTTCTTCATTACAACTCGGAACGAGGTCATTCCAAAGCCATTCTCTTCCTTATCTTACGTACTTAAATACCCCTCAGACAGAACTTCGTTCTGAATTCGTTAATGTTCCATTCGATTGGCTTGATCTTAACCCTTCGTTCATTTTATGTTTTTAACGCTCTTCGTTCGTTCGTCCGTAATTCGGTCATCTGAACTTGGAACTCGTTCGTTCTTGAGTCTACGACTAACGTTTTCTACATTCTCTTACTTTCTTATGAAAACCTACATTTCGAGTTCATTTAGTAACTTTCTAATTCTCGTTGTCTTTGACGAAAATTTCGCCATAACTTCATTACAGCTAAGTTTTAATTCGTTCTTCATGAATGTTTCTACCGTTCCTAACCAAGCAATATGCAACTAACTTATACATGATGATTTTAAACTTGTCCATCAACAACAATTATCCTACGATGGTTTTAAATTTGTCCATCATAACATTCTTCGTGTTCTTCGCGTGTTCTTCGGGTCCTTCGTTCGTTCTTCATTTTAATTGATATTTTGGATTACGATTCTACTTTTTCTTATAATTTGATGTTATAGATCATCATTCCTTACTTATTTCACCTACTCGTCCATAAGATTCATTCGGATCGCTCAAAATCCTTACGAATCTTATACTTCCTTAAGAAATTTATAAACTAAATTTATAATTCTTATTTCTTTATTTTCTCATAATTTCAACCATATGAAATCATTTCTAACATCATCTTCTCCCTATTCTCATTAAGCTATGTTTTTGACATAGAAAACTTAAAGAAAATTTAGAAGAAACTAGGGTTCGGATTACCATTCTTCTTTAATCTTCTTCCGTTATACAAAGCCGGCGATTTGCAAGATTTTCTATTTCACGATCACTTTTGATCCGAGCATTCATGTTCATGCTCTTCCTTCTCCCTCTTCATCCGAGCTCTCTCTCTCTCTCTCTCAAGTGTAGGATTTTTAAAATCTCAAAAAAATGAAATCTAGCTTCCTATTTATAGAAAACCAAGGCTTAGGGCAAATTGGTCATTTTCACCCCCACCTCCTTACTATTCCCACCTCCTCCAACACTTAGACACCAAGTTTACATGGCCACCACCCTTACTTGGTGGCCAAGTGGCCGACCCACTTGCCCATGGGTCACCCCATGGGTTTCCCCATTGGTTCTTACCCATCCGTTTACCCATCGGTTCGATCCACGGTTTCTTTTCTTGGTTTGGGCCTTAACCCTAATTCTTATTGGGCCTAACTTGGGCTTAACTTCACAAATCATTGGGCTTGACATAATCCAAGTCCAATTGGATTCTACAAAGTCCATGAACATAAAGTCCATTAAGACTAATCGTATTCTACGTATTCCATTCTCGTATTCTCGTATTCTCTTCGTATATCGTTCGTACGATATTCATATTTTACGTCGTACTAATATTTGTACTATACTCGTATAATAACTAGTATTATACTCATATTTCTCACGCATAATAACTCTAATTATTATACGTGATCATCGGAACTCACTTTTCCTAACCCTTAGGTTTTGAGTCCGCAAGCGAAAACTTCGTTTTTGCCATAACTGAAATATTATTGAATATTTCATCACGTCTCAACATTTTACGTAATCATTAACTTCTCAGAATTTCAAAATAAATCTCCGAGCAGAAACAGATGAATAATGCCTATTTCGTCTTTTTCCCCAAAAACTATTTTGTTCCCGAAAAACTTTCATTTTTCGTCTTGAAAATTCTTACTCGGTCAATCTAGCTCATAGCCAGAATACTCCCGACTTATAATCATTCTAGGTTATAGAATGATTAATAAACACATAGCACAGAATAGTATTAATAAAAATTAATGTTATTAATAACTAATTTTTTAAATCTAAATTCTTGATAATCTAAAATTCTGGGTTGTCAGAAGATCTTTGTGCTATGTATTTTTATGACTGATTTGATGCTTGATTCATGTAGTATTACATAAATACTACATAATCAATGGTTAAGATTGTCCAGAACTTGTGTAGATTAAAAATTAGATATGGTCAAAGGAGGTACCCTTGAGCAATGACTGTCAGCGTTTTTGAGCCTCGAGAACACATATCGCGACAGAAACTGTCGCTAAAGCCTTTAGCGACGGATTTAATTATTTTTGTTTTATAATTTTCGAATAATATATTAAAAATAGAAATAAATTCCTAAAAATTATAAAATCAGTTTTAAAAATTATTTTAAGTTATAAAAATTAACTTTTGATAAATTGACATATTTTTCATTAATATTACTATTTATTTGAATATTAATGATATTAATTTTATTTAATAAATGTATTAAATAAATGGGTTAAAAATCATTTTTATATTATAAAAATTATTTTAAATGATAATAAGAGGTTTAAAAATATTTTTAAGTTAAAAATCATGATTTTTAATATTTTAAGGTAATTTTCATTAAAAATTTAATATTAATGATAATGAGATTATTTAATATTTATATTAAATAAATAGTTTAAAATGGTTTTAATGATTTAAAAATCATTTAAAAAGGATATAAAGGATTTAAAAATATTTTAAGTTATAATAAATGACTTTTAATATTTTCATGAATAATACATTAATATTTAAATATTAATGGTGACCATTTAAAAATGATTTTTACTGTTTTAAAAATCATTTAAGGGTAAATTAAATGTTTTAAAAATATTTTGAGTTATTGATAATAACTTAGATATTTTGTCAAGTATTTCATTAATATTTTTATATTATTAAATATTACTGATAATGGAATTATTCTGTATTTAAATCATTTAAAAATGATTTCAGTGTTTGAAAAATCATGATAAATTATAATAATTATTTCAAAATTATTATAATACCTTAAAAAATTATATGATTAATATTTAAATTATCTACTATAGTATTGAAGCTACAGAATAAAGTTTAAGTGAATATAAACTCGATTATTATCCGATAAAGCCGTCGGTACACCAAAATGTTACCGAAGTTGACCCAAACTTATATAGATTGACCTAATAAGTACTTATTTATGTTAGAATGACTGTTATAACTATGTGACAATGTGTTTAAGCTATATGATTACTGTAAATAGACGTGTTATGTGTTATGATATATTATTCTGATCAAAAGAATAATCTTATAAATGATAGGTTTTAGTATAAAAGATTTATCTGAGTTGCATTATTGTAAGAAGCAGCTCAGGCAAGTATCTGAACTATTCTTTACATTGTGCAAGTATTCTATCTTTGCATTTACTTTATGCAATGGACATGAGTAAGAATGTGAAACCCCAGATTTTATGAATAAAGAATTAATTTTCTCAAAATAATTTTTTTTATACTATGGTGTGAATTTGAGATAATATTATAGTTGTGGGTAATATTTATAAATTTTGCAAAGTATGCAAGTTGTCATATTATATTCGATTGGTCAGGGATTATTCGTTTTAAATAGGAAATATTCGTACGACGGCACAATCATTGGTGGACCCCACAACGGAATTATTGTCGGATTGAGAAAACGACAAAAATATTTTATTAAAAATAACGGCGAAAGTTTTACCGTTGATACTGTTGAACTACTCGATAGTAAAAGTACAGTAATACTCGTTGTTGCATAGTAGCACACAGTATTGATTATTGATATTTATGTGAGAAGTCACTCAATTTTGTTCAATTATTGCTACAATAGTTGCTGCATAGTATCTCACATTATTTGATTCAATTATTGTTGATTTAGAAGTTTTTTTTATTCATGTAATAAAATAGAAACATCTTTTTATATAAAACAGAATACTTTTATAAAGTTATTCTATAAATAGAATATATTATATTCTATTATGCATAGTATTTTGCATAGTAAAATCTTTTTATATAAAACAGAATACTTTATTAAAGTTATTCTATATATAGAATATATTATATTTTATTATGCATAGTATTTGCATAGTGCCTGCATAGTATTTGCATAGTAAAAATCTTTTTATATAAAATAGAATATATTATAATTTATTTAAAAGATTTTACTTTAAATATGGACCGTTTTATTAAAGTGAATCAATCTGGACCGTTCATGGATTAGTTACTATGCATTCCATTTTTCTATAAATAGAAGCTCATTCTTTCATTATTTTCTTACGAATTCACTGAATTCTTGAGAGAGAAACTATAAGAGAGAGATTATAGAGAGATAGAAGATAAGTTTTTTGCTACTTCACTACTCTTATATCAAGTATTATTTTATAGTAAGGGATATTATTCTTTTGTATTCAAGAAGAGAACTTCTGTTATTCCATTTCTTTATTGTTCTGTTGGAATAACCTGTATACGCGGGCTACCCTATACTTGGTGACATTCTTCTATTATTCTATCTTTATTATTCTGTCGGAATATCCTTTCTGTGCTATACGCCGGACCTGGTTCCATCATTTATTATTCCGCATTTATTATTCTGTTAGAACATCCCGTCGGGGTGAATTTCACCTAACCTGGTTCTGTTATTATTATTCTGTTGGAATAACCGTCTATTCAAAATACCGCATGCATGGTGATATCTTTTGTTTTTCCATTAGGTATTATACTCAGTTGATTAAAATTTTGACTTCTATACTCCATGAAATAAGTGGAATTTCCTTGATATTTGCGCTTCATCAACTATTTTTCATGGAAATATTCTTCTGAGCATTCTTGAATTTTATTCTTCAAAGAAGTATCATGTTGATAATTTGGACATTATTGGTTCCTGGACAAATTAATTCTTGAACTTGTTTAATTGAATTCTTATATCATTGTCATCATCCTCATGTTTATGTTATGTTGAAAGTCATCTGTGGCTTGTAGTGCATAGATGAACTTGGTATGATTATGATCAGGGATTATTCGGTATAATCATGACCTTAATGTTACAAATGATGTGAAAATTAAAAGTCCTCATTGGCTCGTAGTGCATTGATGGACAGTTTTTGGTATAATTATGGCTATAGATTCTCTTCGGCCAAGGGAACAAAGATGAATTGTTTTATGGCATGATCAGGACCGTTGATGAAAACGCGATTATCTTTGGCCTATAGTGCATGGATAATTCGTGGTCGAGATACTAAAGAATATCCTTGGCCTATAGTGCAGGGATGATTTAATGATGTGGATTATTTATTGAGCTGAGTCTCAGCAATAAAAGTGATGAAAAACTTTTTAAATCATAAAAGATAGTAGATTCTATTCTCTACTTGACTCTTTGAATGGATTGCTTGTTCCGCTGTAGTTAAACTTGATGTCTATTGTATTTTATCAGTTTAACATTGTTAGAGGCTAGTGATAATTTATTGTGCATTATCTTAGTCATAATATTTCTTAATGGGCTAGTTGAGCTCACCCTTTCTTCACTGTTCTCTTCAGGAAATGATAATATAGCTGGAACGAGTCGGGGAACGGAGTGATGGTCCAGAGGATATCATTAGTAGTCCTCACTATTCTGTGAAATAGTGTGATAATAATTGTAATGAGGAATCCTTTTGAGTTTGTATATTCTCTAGTAGATAATATTTGTATTCAATTTTATAGTTTATGTTTTATCGTATTGTACACGACAGTGGTATTAGTAAGTTGTATTTGAATTCTGTACCACGTATCTGGCGACCCAAGATTGGTGATGTATACCTATTTTTGGGGGCATCACAGTTGATATTAAAGCTTAAGGATATGATCCCTGGCTGAGATGTGAGACAAGAACTAGGAGGGGAGAGACGGGGAATTCCTTCGCTAGTATGACCTACCTAAGTTTATTTGTTATTTAAATTGGTCGGTCAGAATTTAGGAATAATATGTTAAATGTCAATTAACCCTTATTTTGAAACTATATTCTAGAATGATATTTGAAATACAGGAGATGAGAAATAGAAAATCATGATAGAGAGGAAATTACCGGGAAGGTACAATCAGAAAAGAAAGCAAGGTATTCTCATCTCTTCGAATATCAGGTACGTACGTAAATTTCGAGGGCGAAATTCCATAAGGAGAGGAGATTGTGAAACCACAGATTTTATGAATAAAGAATAAATTTTCTCGAAATAATTTTTTTTATATTATGGTGTGAATTTGAGATAATATTATAGTTGTGGGTAATATTTGTAAATTTTGCAAAGTATGCAAGTTGTCATATTATATTCGATTGGTCGGGAAATATTCGTTTTAAACAGGAAATATTCGTACGACGGCACAATCATTGGTGGACCCCACAACGGAATTATTGTCGGATTGAGAAAACGACAAAAATATTTAATTGAAAATAACGGCGGAAGTTTTACCGTTGATACTGTTGAACTACTCGGTAGTAAAAGTATAGTAATACGCGTTGTTACATAGTAGAACACGGTATTGATTATTGATATTTATGTGAGAAGTCACTCAGTTTTGTTGAATTATTGCTACAATAGTTGCTGCATAGTATCTCACATTATTTGATTCAATTATTGTTGATTTAGAAGTTTTGTTTTATTCAAGTAATAAAATAGAAACATCTTTTTATATAAAACAGAATACTTTTATAAAGTTATTCTATAAATAGAATATATTATATTTTATTATGTATAGTATTTTAAATAGTAAAATCTTTTTATATAAAACAGAATACTTTATTAAAGTTATTCTAGAAATAGAATATATTATATTTTATTATGCATAGTGCCTGCATAGTATTTGCATAGTAAAAATCTTTTTATATAAAATAAAATATATTATATTTTATTTAAAAGATTTTACTTTAAATATGGACCGTCCGATTAAAGTAAATCAATCTAGACCGTTCATAGATTAGTTACTATGCATTCCATTTTCCTATAAATAGAAGTTCATTCCTTCATTATTTTCTTACGAATTCACTGAACTCTAGAGAGAGAAACTATAAGAGAGAGACTATAGAGAGATAGAAGAAAAGTTTTCTGCTACTTCACTACTCTTATATCAAGTATTATTTTACGGTAAGGGATATTATTCTTTTGTATTCAAGAATAGAACTTCTGTTATTCCATTTCTTTATTGTTTTGTTGGAATAACCTATATACGCGGGCTACCCTATACTTGGTGACATTCTTCTATTATTTTGTCTTTATTATTCTGTCAGAATATCCTGTCGGTGCTATACGCCGGACCTGATTCCATTTTTATTATTCCGTCTTTATTATTCTGTCTGAATATCATGTCTGTGCTATACGCCGGACTTAGTTCCATCATTTATTATTCCGCATTTATTATTCTGTTGGAAAATCATGTCGGTGTGAATTTCACCTGACCTAGTTCCGTTATTATTATTCTGTTGGAATAATCGTCTATGCAAAGTACCGCATTCATGGTGATATCTTTTGTTATTCCATTCGGTATTATACTCAATTGATTAAAATTTTGACATTTATACTCCATGAAATTAGTGGAATGTCCTTGATATTTGCGCTTCATCTAGTATTTTTCATAGAAATATTCTTCTGAGCATTCTTAAATTTTATTCTAGAAATAAGTATCATGTTGACAATTTGGACATTATTGGTTCCGGGACAAATTAATTCTTGAACTTGTTTAATTGAATTCTTATATTATTGTCATCATCCTCATGTTTATGTTATGTTAAAAGCCATCTGTGGCCTGTAGTGCATAGATGGACTTGGTATGATTATGATCAGGGATTATTCGGTATAATCATGACCTTAATGTTACAAATGATGTGAAAATTAAAAGTCCTCATTGGCCCGTAGTGCATTGATGGACAATTTTTGGTATGATTATGGCTATGGATTCTCTTCGGTCAAGGGAGCAAAGATGAATTGTTTTATGGCATGATTAGGATCGTTGATGAAAACACAATTATCTTTAGCCTGTAGTGCACGGATAATTTGTGGTCGTGATACTAAAGAATATCATTGGCCTGTAGTGCAGGGATGATTTAATGATGTGGATTATTTATTGAGCTGAGTCTCAGCAATAAAAGTGATGAAAAACCTTTTAAATCATAAAAGATAGTAGATTCTATTCTCTACTTGACTCTTTTAATGGAATGCTTGTTCCGCTGCAGTTAAACTTGATGTCTATTATATTTTATCAGTTTAACATTGTTGGAGGCTAATGTTAATTTATTCTACATTATCTTAGTCATAAAATTTCTTACTGGGCTAGTTGAGCTCACCTTTTCTTCACTGTTCTCTTCAGGAAATGAGAATATAGCTGGGACGAGTCAGGGAATAGAGTGATGGTCCAGAGGATAGCATTAGTTGTCCTCACTATTCTGTGAAATAGTGTGATAATCATTGTAATGAGGACTCCTTTTGAGTTTGTATAATCTCTAGTAGATAATATTTGTATTCAAACTCACAGTTTATGTTTTGTCATATTGTACACGACAGTGGTATTAGTAAGTTGTATTTGAATTCTATACCATGTATCTGGCGACCCAAGATGGGTGATGTATACCTAATTTTGGGGGTATCACAGTTGGTATCAAAGCTTAGGGATATGATCCCTGGCTGAGATGTGAGACAAGAACTAGGAGGGAAGAGACGTGGAATTCCTTCGCTAGTATGACCTACCTAAGTGTATTTGTTATTTAAATTGGTCGGTCAGAATATAGGGATAATGTGTTACATGTCAATTAACCCTTTTTTGAAACTATATTCTATAATGATATTTGAAATACAAGAGATGAGAAATAGAAAAGCATGATAGAGAGGAAATTACCGGGAAGGTACAATCCGAAAAGAAACCAAGGTATTCTCATTTCTTAGAATATCAGGTACGTACGTAAATTTCGAGGGCGAAATTCCATAAGGAGGGGAGAATGTGAAACCCCAAATTTTATGAATAAAGAATTAATTTTCTCGAAATAATTTTTTTTATATTATGGTGTGAATTTGAGATAATATTATAGTTGTGGGTAATATTTATAAATTTTGCAAAATATTCAAGTTGTCATATTATATTCGATTGGTCGGGGAATATTCGTTTCAAACAGGAAATATTAATACGACGGCACAATCATTAGTGGACCCCAAAATGGAATTATTGTCGGATTGAAAAAATGACAAAAATATTTTATTAAAAATATCGGCGGAAGTTTTACCGTTGATACTGTTGAACTACTCGGTAGTAAAAGTACAGTAATACGCGTTGTTGCATAGTAGCACACGATATTAATTATTGATATTTATGTGAGAAGTCACTCACTTTTGTTCAATTATTGCTACAATAATTGCTGCATAGTATCTCACATTCTTTGATTCAATTATTGTTGATTTAGAAGTTTTGTTTTATTCATGTAATAAAATAGAAACATCTTTTTATATAAAACAGAATACTTTTATAAAGTTATTCTATAAATAAATATATTATATTCTATTATGCATAGTGTTTTAAATAGTAAAATCTTTTTATATAAAACAAAATACTTTATTAAAGTTATTCTATAAATAGAATATATTATATTTTATTATGCATAGTGTCTGCATAGTGTATGCATAGTAAAAATCTTTTTATATAAAATAGAATATATTATATTTTATTTAAAAGATTTTACTTTAAATATGGACCGTCTGATTAAAGTAAATCAATCTAGACCGTTCATGGATTAGTTACTATGTATTCCATTTTCCTATAAATAGAAGCTCATTCCTTCATTATTTTCTTACGAATTCACAGAACTCTAGAGAGAGAAACTATAAGAGAGAGACTATAGAGAGATATAAGAAAAGTTTTCTGCTACTTCACTACTCTTATATCAAGTATTATTTTACGGTAAGGGATATTATTCTTTTGTATTCAAGAAGAGAACTGTTATTCCATTTCTTTATTGTTCTGTTGGAATAACCTATGTACGCGGGCTACCCTATACTTGGTGACATTCTTTTATTATTCTGTCTTTATTATTCTGTCCGAATATCTTGTCTGTGTTATACGCCGGACCTGGTTCCATCATTTATTATTCCGCATTTATTATTCTGTTGGAACATCCTGTCGGTGTGAATTTCACCTGACCTGGTTCCGTTATTATTATTCTGTTGGAATAACCGTTTATGTGAAGTACCGCATGCATGGTGATATCTTGTGTTATTCCATTCGGTATTATACTCAGTTAATTAAAATTTTAACTTCTATACTCCATGAAATTTGTGGAATATCCTTGATATTTGCGCTTCATCCAGTATTTTTCATGGAAATATTCTTCTTAGTATTCTTGAATTTTATTCTACAAAGAAGTATCATGTTGACAATTTGGACGTTATTGGTTCCTGGACAAATTAATTCTTGAACTTGTTTAATTGAATTCTTATATTTTTGTCATCATCCTCATGTTTATGTTATGTTGAAAGTCATCTGTGGCATGTAGTGCATAGATGGACTTGGTATGATTATGACCAGGGATTATTCGGTATAATCATAACCGTAATGTTACAAATGATGTGAAAATTAAAAGTCCTCATTGGCCCGTAGTGCATTGATGGACAATTTTTGGTATGATTATGGCTATGGATTCTCTTCGGCCAAGGGAGCAAAGATGAATTATTTTATGGCATGATCAGGACCGTTAATGAAAACACGATTATCTTTAGCCTGTAGTGCATGGATAATTCGTGGTCGTGATACTAAAGAATATCCTTGACCTGTAGTGCAGGGATTATTTAATGATGTGGATTATTTATTGAGCTGAGTCTCAGCAATAAAAGTGATGAAAAACCTTTTAAATCATAAAAGATAGTAGATTCTTTTCTCTACTTGACTCTTTTAATGGATTGCTTGTTCCGCTACAGTTAAACTTGATGTCTATTGTTTTTTATCAGTTTAACATTGTTGGAGGCTAATGATAATTTATTTTGCATTATCTTAGTCATAATATTTCTTACTGGGCAAGTTGAGCTCACCCTTTCTTCACTGTTCTCTTCAGGAAATGATAATATAGTTGGAACGAGTCGGGGAACGGAGTGATGGTCCAGAGGATATCATTAGTAGTCCTCACTATTCTGCGAAATAGTGTGATAATAATTGTAATGAGGACTCTTTTTGAGTTTGTATAATCTCTTGTAGATAATATTTGTATTCAAACTCACAGTTTATGTTTTGTCGTATTGTACACGACAGTGGTATTAGTAAGTTGTATTTGAATTCTGTACCATGTATCTGGCGACCCATGATTGGTGATGTATACCTAATTTTGGGGGCGTCACAAAGAAAGTTTCAGAATCATATTATTGTGCCAGATTATTAACTCTATTATTATTGATTATGTATCAAATCTTTGTATTCATACAAGTTCTTATATTATCCGATCATTGTATTATTGTATAATTCATATATTTATTCTGTTCGTTAATTCCTATATAGGGTTAGACAAGTGTCCCCATTTGGATAACCATTTAATTTAATCACATGTTGATACATACTTATTGATTTCAAGTATGTATACGTTGACTTAAAAGCCGTCTAAGCTATTTGATTTGGCTAGACATAAACTTAAAAATATTGTTGAGCAAGATAGAACTTTATTGTATCCAACCAGATTGTTTTGGTTTGGATTCCCGACTAAGTATGAACATCCCGAACATGGGAAAACTTTTGTGCACCTAAGGTGGATAGAGTGAACGATAATATAGTTCTTGCATGTAGTATTGATCAATACAGGTCATAATAGGCTGATCACCCCCCGTGCCCATAAGTTATGACGGTTTACAGATGAAGTTCTGTTTAACCTTTTCGAAAATAGAAAAAAATGTTCATAGTCTGTTGACTGATCTGCAGTTATAGTCAGTGCGTAGTTTCAAAATTTTCATATAGAAGTGATATGTTGTTATTATTGGTTCAACTTACTTCACAACTGTTGATTCGTTGTAGAAGTGTCATTCAAAGAAAACATTTAATTCTTTCAGCTAATATATATTGTTGTTATTACTTGCTGGGCAATCAAATGCTCATTCTTTCATTAAATTTAAATGTTTTCAGCAAAGTATGATCAACCAAAAGGTTCAGTGTGACAACCCGAGAAATTAGACAAATTATTAAAATCTTAAATGCTTGATTTAAGGTCAAATAATAGACCTAGACAGAAAATAAATGTATGCGTTTGATGTTATTGGGATTGAATTTTGAGGATTTCAAAATTCGGTAAAGGAAATAGGTGAATTATTCAGGATTAAGGATTTATGTGACTATGTGTTGTGAATATGGTTATGTTTGTGTACTAAATGTGGTTAAGGGTCAAGGGTTGACCAAATTAATTATATATGTGTCAAACCCTAATCGTATATTAAGAACGACAAAGTTCAGTAAGAAAACATTAGCGTCTAATAAGAAACCCTAGAAATCGGTTCTGGAAACCCTAGTTTCAGTTTCGGGAGTACGAAATCTTAAATCGGATATTGAAAACCCTAGATTGGGAATGCAATGTATGTACAAGGTTAAACGCGAATAATTTTAATTAATTAGGGAAAACCCTAATGAATTAGTAGAAATTCTAGTTGATTATTAGAAAACTCTAATACCATATCTGAAAATCCTAGTTTCAGATTCTGATAAAGTGAAACCCTAATCTGGGAATATAACGGAGAATTTTAATGCTTTAGTGCTAATAATTAAGTATTAATTAGGATAAAGGTTAATTAATTAACAAACCCTAATTTCTAATTTTTGGAACCCTAATTGTTCCGTCAGAAACCCTAATGCTCAGTTGTGGATTTAATTGCTATATAACAATGTTAATTAGGAAATATATATCCTAATTGTCAAGTTATTAGAAACCCTAATCTAATTAGGAAATCTAATTTTTAAAATTGAAATATTATTTTCCTATTTAAAACCTTAAAATGTTGTTTTGAAACCTAATGTACAATTTTGACCCTAAGTGCTTAATTAACAATTTTAATTAGGATAAATTAGTTCTAATTAGCAAGATTGATTATGATTAAGAAATCATGATATAATTAGGAAGCCCTAATTATAATTTAGAAATCAAAATTTTCTATTTTAAATTTAATTAGAGAATTTTTGGAAATCCAAGTTGCTAAATATTTAAGGGTTAAAATCTAAACCCTAAAGGGTTAAACCCTAAACCCTAAAATTTTCAAACCCTAAAGCCTAAGGGTTTCATCAAATACAATTTCTAGAAATAAAAAGAAAAGACAAAAATGCCCTTTTGAGCATTATTTGAGGTAACTTGCAAATCTTGGCAAGATATTGGTTGGTGACCAACCCTAACCCTAACCTAGCTCTAGCCCTAGATATGTGTCCAAAATAAACCAAATTGCTAGCAAATTCAATGAATCTATTTGATTAAAAAGGAGAAATTAAAGTGAAGTCATTTACTTTACTTTTCATACCAACCAAGCCCCTTCACTATCCTCATTTTCGAAATTTAGAGTGAGAAAGGGTGAGGAATAAAGCTAATATCAAGACTCTGCAAGTCAAGATCAGGATCAGAAGTCAGATTCAAGAAATTAAAGCATAAAAGGTATAAAAATCCTAATTCTAGAAATCCTTCGATTTGTTGTTAATTGTTGGAATTGATTGTTGAAAGTTGTGTAATAGGGTGACAATTGATGATCTGGGTTAATAAATCATGAACCCATAACATCAAAGTGCACGATTTTGAATTTTTAGCAAATCTGGAAAATGGGAAAATTTTTGTCTGACAGCCATATGTCAGAGGCTCTAAATCCGTGTGTGTTATGTGTTTTTGATGTTTAAAGCTTGTAACATATAGTCTGTTATGTGGTCTTTAAGATGCAAAAAGAATCAAGTCTATATCTAGTGTAGATTAAAAGTTATAGATGGTCAAACATGGTTGACCGTTCACGTTTTCTGGATTTCTGGGCAAACCCAGAATTTCCAGATTCTGACAATGACTTTTGAGGTCTTTAATCTTGCTTATGTTATGATGTTTGGTCATGTTGTTGCTTTAAAGTTGTATTCTGACATGAGATCTACAGTATAAAAGCTTTAGATCACCCAGATCTGTAACAGGATCGTAGTAATTATCGGTCAAACATGCGTTGACCAACACGCTGATGAATGTTTTTGGGAAAACCCAGATTTTCAAGAACACGTTATGACCCCTAGTTTGACCGAGTTAGATCTTTTGTTTGTGGTGTTAATTTGATGATCTGATGATATATAATTATAGCCTGACATCGCTTCTACAATAGTAAACCCCTAGATCACATAAATCGGACTTAGAATGAAAGTTATAAGGACCCAAAGTGGGTACCTTCGATTCTGTTAAACCCAGAAAAATGAAGAACACGTCTGACAGAATGTTTGGAAGCCTTGATCTCTCGGTTATGGTGTTGTTTGGCCATAAACTTGGTTTCTTGTTGTAGTATTACATGAGTACTATAACTTTAGTATGAATTCCGGCTCAGAAATGATTTAGAACATTGAATTAAATCCGGTCAAACCTCATACCTTGCCCACTGACAGATTTTCTGGGTTGGGCTCAAGAACACCTATAGCGACGGTTCTGTCGCTATAGGGCCATTTAGTGACAGTTTTATTTTCTAATTTCCGAAAATTATTAAATAAATTAAAATAAATGGTTTTTAATTATTAAAAATACATTTTAAATTCTGAAAAATTATTTTAAATGTTGAAAAATAGTTTTAAATTATTTTAAGTATATTTCGAAAATATTTAATATTTTGGAATATAAATGGTATTTATTTATTTAATTATTATATTAAATAAATAATTTAAAAATAGTTTTAATTCATGAAAAAATATGAAAAAAAATATTATGGTGTTAGAAAATATTTTAAGTTATTTTTAATGACTTTTGATATTTTGCGATGAAATTCATTAATATATTAATATTAATGGTAATTAGTTTATTTAATAATTATATTAAATAAATTATGAAAAAATAGAATTAATGTTTTAAAAATCATATAAAAAAGATTTAAGTGTTATAAAAATATTTTAAGTTATAAAATGTAACTTTTGATATTTTGGTATGAAAATATTAATATTTTAATATTAATAGTAATTATCGGATAATGGATTAAAGTGTTGGAAAATTATATAAAATGATTTTAAGGTATTAAAAATACTTTGATATATTATAATATTATGTAATAATTTTTATTAATATTTTATATTAAATAAATATTAATGATTAAGGAATTATGTGGTATTTAATTCATTTAAATACGGTTTTAATGATTGAAAAATGGTGATAAATGGTAATAATTATCTGAAAATTATTATAAGTCTTTAAAAATTATTGTGACTGCTTAGAAAATTATCTGGGATAATTGTTAAGTGTTTAGGCAGAGTTTAATTGAACTTAAACTCGATAAAAGTCCGACTAGATCGTCAGAATGCTAGAATTGTGTCGGGTTCAACTCAGACTGCAATAGTTTGACTTAATGCTATGTCTTATGTGCTGTATGCACTGATAGGCTTATGAGGTAATGTGTTTAGGTTATTCTGTGGATATAAATATAACAGTATTATACTGTGATGATATTATTCTAATATTGGAGATCTATATTACTAATATTAGGTCTTCGGGTAAAGCGTTATAAATTGTGTTGCGGTAATCAACGGTTCAGGCAAGTTTTTTTGTACTTAACTCTAATAAGAGTGTTTTATTCAAGCTGATGGTTAATCATTGCTGATTGCCACGAAAATTATATTCTGTACATCTTGCATGTATAAGTCAGGTATGAAAAGCTGATCACCTTCATTACCAGTTGGTTCAGAAATATTTGTTCATGTTTAAAACTTGTTCAGTCAAAAAAATTTGTTTGTGCTAGTTCTCAATTATATTGATGAATTATAGCAAGCTCATTATTCATACTCTTCAATCATGATATATCGTTATATTGTTGTATACAAACTTGTTGGGCAACTTTCATGCTCACCCTTGCTATATCATGATAAAATATTGCAGATAAAGTGAATGTGTTCGGACACAGGAAAAAGATAATGCCAAGTTCAGCTTGGGATATAAAGTGCGGCTAGTTTGTAATAGCGTATTTTGATAAATGTGTTAGAAAATTTATGAATTATGTTTAAGTTAAGATTACTCTACCTTCGGGTAATGTGTAAAGTATAATGTATAAACAATTTATGTTTATATCTTCCGCAAATAGTAATAGAAATAGCGTAACAAGTTCGCGGCGATTTGGGGCCCGGATTAGGGGCTACCACATTCAGGAAAGAACAAGGGGAAAGGAAAGTTGTTTGAATGAGTTTTATAATATTCTATGTAATAGTTAAAGTTTATTAAGACAATGATATTTATTATCTACGATGTAATGAATGTTTAAAGGTCGCGTACCTGGGATTTAGACTTTGATATATGTAAATTAAGTTTGATATTTATATTATTGTTATTAGTAGTAGTATTATTATGCTCATAGAAATAGTATCGTGAAGCACTGAGTTCGGGTTTCAAGTACCTGAATTTGGGGGCATCACAGGTCCATTTAAGGCTACAGCATGTGTACCTGTGGCACCCATATGTGGGTCCCACCCCTCTGGGTCGGTCCAGTTCAAGTTGCGAAGGAGTTTTCACAGACTGAGAAGGTCGAATCAGGAATAAAAATGTTACGCGATTGAGCGGAATAGCTTACAAATCCTAGTCTTATCAAATTGAACCTCGGACCTACACATCACTCATTGGTATTCGCCCAAGAATTGGTTAAACTATGCCGATGATCTCGAATGTTACAAGTCACGCTCGGGAATACCTTGCGCAGGTCCAATGCCACCAAATTAGGGTCGTTGGCCTAATTTGCAACACATTCCCTGGCGGGGGAATCATGCATTCTCAAGAAGTTCCTCGGTGGGGGTCACCACGCATTGTCATCCATTAGTGTACGTATCAATGAAGGTCAAACAACCTTGACGTTATTTCAGCCGATGGCAAGTAAACCCATCCAGGCATCGAAAGCTATTCGATGATTTCGTACTTTGTTATTCATATTCCCCAGTAGATCCCCGACGGGTGTTACAATGCATATTAGCCGTTGATTCACACATCAGCGAAGTTCGAACAGCCTTGACAGTCTACCCTACAGGGTTTTCGTCCGTTGATTCACATATCGGTGAAGTAAACATCAACGAAGGTCCGGCAACCCGAAAAGCATATGTTGTTGGCATTAAATCCAACAGAATCTTGATATATCCTGACGATACAAACCAGGAAAGTTCAGCATCATCGAGGAGAATCGATGATGGAATATGTTATACACATCCTCAAACAGACAAAGTTGTATCCCCATAGATCTCTTACACATAAGAGGCATCTCTTCGGAATCAAGTCTGTATCAAGGATTAAGGACTTTGGTGATAGCCCTAACGTCAACATCCTTCAAGATTTGGATCACACATCCAATCCGGTCATCATTGCCAATCCTCGGTAAAAGAATTATGGAGCCGGCAATCATCCCCAGCATGTTGGGCAACAACCCCACACACATGCATCATACATTTGCATCATGTTGCATTTTAAGTGTCTAGGATTCTTTATCCTACCCATGCATTGCACAACATGAATATGATAAAGAGGGGAAACCGTAGACACTCGAAATTTTTTGCACGCCTATCACTGACATTACAGGAGGGCATATTTGTCTTTCAGAGATAACCATGGAAGATAGCTCACATCCAGTCCGGATACTAGCAGAAGTTCAGTCTCAACCCCGGAGCACACATCGGGAGTAACATTTCCAACCTCGGAGATAACCCCGGAACACACATCTAGCTCACACTTTAAAGTATTTCTCTTCATCTTTGCACACACCCTTCTTCACGTTGAGAGTCGTGTTGCGTGTGATTTCCCGAACTTTGGTCCGTGATTTTATTTTAGTTTAAATATATATATATATATATATATATATATATATATATATATATATATATATATATATATATGGACTAACATTATCGCGTTATGCCTCTATTGAGCCTAGACTTCAGTCTAGAGGATTTATTTGCATTTATATATACATACTTATATATATATATATATATATAAACTGTTTGTCGGACTTTGTTTGATGAGCCTAGACTTATGTCTGGAGCGTTTATTGCTTTAATATATATATACTTATATATATGAACTGTGTGTCTGTAATACCCGGATATTTTTAATAAATAAATAACATTGTAAAGTTTTTGTTTAAATATTTTAATTGGGCTTTTCTAATGTTCGGGTCAAACATTGTATTTAATTTATGTGGACTTCAACAATTAAAGAATTTCATTAATTTGTGTTTTAAAATTTATTTGGGCCTAATTTGTATTAGGGTAATTTTAAATCCTATTAAAATTAAAAGAGTTAATAAAATATATAAATAACTAAACCTACCCATACCCTCATTATACAATCCAGAAAAGAAGAAGAGAGGCAGCGACGGTAATAAGAATAGAAAGTAAAAAGGTATTGTAATATTGCTAGGAATAATGAATTTCTTGTAATTTTCAATTTGTCAATATGTTTGTGTAATTATGTGTGTGCAGAGTCTAGTATGATTGCATAGGGTTGCGGGTGATTGTGAAGCTTTCATATATTGCAAAGTCAAGTAAATGGTGTATTTTGAAGTATGCTTCTAATGTTAATATAATAATATTGAGTGAACTTTTCAAAGTTACTTTTCCACCAAATTTGACAATACTTGCCCTCTTTACATGTATACATATACGATTTACAAAATTTCAGTACCTTGATTTATATTATATAAAATGGTTGGTCATGGATTATTCATTTATTGATAATGAATGCATCACGTGGGCATTACATGTATGAAGTTAATTATTTTTATTGTATAACATTTTGGTTAACAGGTTTTGTAGAATGATTTTAAAAATTTAAAACATAAAACATACATGATCGATTAATAATAACGAGTCTATAAAAAATGATAATTAACAGTTTAACTTACAATTCATTTAATTATTAATTGATTTTTATTAATTTGCCTAATTAGTTTGAACGGAGAGGATTTAAGGAGTTACAATTGGAATATAATTTCGGGTATTACATTGCTTAATCTAGGTACAGATTTCGTACTCTTTCAGCGAGACTCTTTTATTTTTGATTTGTTCTTTTCGTTATTCGTTTTGAAATTTAGTATTGCCTCTCATAATCATTCCTTGTCAATTCATTGTCATAGTTTCCTTTGGCGTTCATAGTTGGAACTCATATTTGTACTCTTTAGACTAGTACAACATGTCTAAATTATTTTGATATTTGTAGTAATGTGCATGTTTGTATTTTTGGGGACTTTGAGTTGACGATTCATTTCAGTTTAGCATGTACATATTAGAACCCCTTTGTGTTGATATTGTGTCGCATGTGTTGTGACATGGTATCCTTGTTAGAATATATCGTAGGGTATACCTGAGCTATAACCACCTGTGGGGATACCACAGGCGTGTCCTTTTGGCACCGAGACATGACACCTTCCGTGGCTGTGTGATCAGTCAACGGCGTCTCCGTTTTGTGCTCCGGTGGGAGTGGGTCATTTGGGGTATTGTTGTCCGAGGTGTATGGGTCGACCCTAGTTTTATGTTCTGTTCTGTTCTACGGAGTGTTGGTGTTTGTGCCAAACACGCCTTTCGATTTTAATGCATTGGATTCGCGGTACAATGTGTGTAACTTGCCTGTGTGGCATTATTTAACTTGCCTATGTGGCATTATTTGACTTGCCTGTGTGGTAAGGTATATTTTTGTTTTATTCTGAGCTCGGTATGAAATAACACCCAGCCATTTGATTTAGCCTAATATTTCGTTGTGTTAGATTTGTTCGTTTCGTTTCAGTTTGTTTCGTCTCTTTTCATTTAATTGAGTTAGTTATTTTGGTTTATTATTTGTATTCTATATCCGTACTGGGCATTTGGCTCATGCTGTGTTTTCTTCTGGCAGGTAATCATTGAAATCAAGGGCTAGTGTGATGAGAGCTCCATTCATTCCAATGATTTAGAAATATTCTGTTTAGACTTGATGTGTCAGTTTAATTGGAATTGTAATAATTATTTCAGATTGTGGTTTGAGACAGTTGGAGATTTATTATGGTTGACTTGTGGTATTTATAAGTTATTAAGACTATTCTTTTATGGCTTTGAGCCTTGTTATTAAATTCATCAGATTTGTTATGTTTTGAGTAACCTCTCCTTCTATTTTAGAAAGGGGGTGTTACAGAGTTGGTATCAGAGCCTAGGCTCTTTCTTGTAGAAAACCTATTTAGGTTTGACCTGTGAGTTATGGGTAGACTTCTGGGTTAGGTTTTGTTCTGTTTGATTTTCTGTTCAGCTATCATATCAGCTATATTCAAATCTGTCTCTAATCTACTTTGTTATCTATTCGTTGATCTCTTTGTTAGATGGCTCGTAGATCCGTCAGAGTTGCTGGGAGGTGAGGCAACAATACGGGAAGAGGTGAAAGTCAGCCTAATGAGCAACATAATAATCAGATAAATGCTCAGTTGGCTACCTTGGTGAATCAGGCAGTGAATCAGTCTTTACCTCAGTTGGTGGCACAGGTTGTACAGGCAATGAAGCAGCCGCCACCAGAAATTCCTGAACCAGAGAATTCGGGAAATAATGGTCAGCATGCAAATATGGAGGAAGGGAATACAGATGGTCTTGATCAGTAGGTGGTTCCAATGTATGTGTGATTGAAAAGGTTTCAAAAGCAGAAACCACAGGAATTCAGTTCAGCTCCAACTCCAATTGATGCAGAAAAGTGGATTGCCCACTTAGAGAAGATTTTCGATGTGTTGGGGTGCTCGGATATTCAGAAAGTGTTATTAGCTACTTACAAGCTGGAAGGGGATGCGCAGAGGTGGTGGAAAGCGTTGAAAACAACAAAGGGTAATGGTTATGTTGAAGCACTTAGCTGGGCAGAGTTTTGTGAGGTCTTTTATCAGTAGCATTTCCCAGCTGCTGATAAAAAGGCCTATGCCAGAGAGTATCTGTCTATTCGGCAGAAAAATGATGAGTCCATCACGGATTTCATGATGAGATTTACTAGGTTGGCAGGCTTTGCGGGAATTTCTGCAGGGACTGCAATGGAACAGGCGGAGAAGTTCAAGTGGCAGATTCATTATAGATATCGTCAGCATCTTATTAACAATAAGTTTATAGACGTGTCAGCAGTGGCCACTGCAGCAAAGAATATTGAGATGGAGAGACAGGACTTTCGATCTTCTAAACTGGAAGGGAGTCGAAAGAGGGACAGAGATGACCAGCAGGTTCAAACTTCGGGTCAGCATGGGAAGAATCATGGTGGTTAGTGGAACAGGAATTTTGGTGGCCAAAAGGGGCAGTGGCATGGCCAAGATCAGAATATGGGTTATCAGCAGATGCCTCAGCAAGGGCAGAATCATCAGCAGGGACAGAATCATCCGCAGGGGCAAAATTAGGGTCGTTACCCAGGACCAGCTGGTGGGGGTAACCTGAATCTTATTCTGATAGCTCCTTGTGCTACTTGTGGGGCTAATCATCCTGGGAGGCAATGCCATAGACTCATCGGTGCATGCTTCTTGTGTGGACAGATGGGTCATATTGCTAGGGATTGTACTGGTCCACGTGGTAGTGGTGGAGGGGGTGATAACGGTGGCAATGGAGGTCAGCGTCAGGGTGGTCGAGTGTTTGCATTAACGTATAACCAGGCAGCAAGTGCATCAGGTACTGTTTCTGGCACTCTTTTATTTGGAAATCGTGAGGCGTCTATTTTATTTGATACGGGTTCTACTCATTCTGTTGTTGCTCAGTCTTTTGTTCGGCACCTAGATGTGCCATCTCAGTCTCTAGATTGTGTTATGTCTATTGCTACCCCGATGGGGACTTCTATTGTAATTTCTGATTAGTATCGAGGGTGTCCGATCAGTTTTGGGGATAAGATTCGTAGCGTTAATCTTCTTCCAGTGTGTATGCACGATTTTGATGTCATTCTTGGGATGGACTGGTTGGATAAACACCAAGCCACTATTGATTGTCAGGCGAAGAAGGTTATATTTGGAGATGTGAAGTCTCCGGAGTTCATGTTTCAGGGTTCCCAGCCGAGTAGGGTTTTGAAGTTGATTTCAGCTTTGAAGGCTGGGAAGTTGGTAGCAAAGGGTTGTGAGGGGTATTTAGAATTTATGAAAGATACCTCTAAGTGTGAGTCTCGTATTGAGGATGCTCCAATTGTTCGTGATTTTTCTGATGTGTTTCCTGAGGAGTTGTCAGGGTTGCCACCACAGCGGGAAGTAGAATTTGCTATTGAACTTATTCCTGGTGCGGAGCCTATCTCAAAGGTGTCGTATCGGATGGCACCGTTGGAGTTGCAGGAGTTGAAGGAGTTGAAGGAACAGTTGTAGGAATTGTTAGATCGTGGCTTGATTCGGCCGAGTGTTTCGCTGTGGGGTGCTCTGGTCTTGTTTGTAAAGAAGAAGGATGGGTCTATAAGGCTATGTATAGACTACAGAGAGTTAAACAAGATCACCATCAGGAATCGGTATCCATTGCCGAGGATTGATGACTTGTTTGACCAACTTCAGGGGGGCAAAGTATTTTTCAAAGATAAACTTGAGGTCGGGCTATCATCAGTTGAGGGTGAGGGATGAGGATATCCCTAAGACAGCTTTTCGCACTCGATATAGGCATTACAAGTTTCTGGTGATGCCATTCGGGTTGACTAACGCTACGGCGGTATTCATGGATTTAATGAATCGTGTGTTCAGGGAGTACTTAGACCAATTTGTTATTGTTTTTATTGATGACATTTTGGTTTACTCCAAGTCTAAGGAAGAGCATGAGGAGCATCTTCGCACAGTGTTTGGGATTTTGTAGAAAGAGAAGTTTTATCCTAAATTCTCTAAATGCGAATTCTGGTTGGAGCAGGTTACATTTTTGGGCCACATTGTTTCTGCTGAGGGCATTAAGGTTGATCCTGCGAAGGTTGAGGCTATCACTAAATGGCCGAGACCTACTACAGTGACAGAGATTAGAAGTTTCTTGGGTTTGGCAGGGTATTATAGGCGGTTTGTGGAAGGGTTTTCCTTGATTGCCTTACCATTGACCCAGTTGATGAGAAAGGGCACGAAGTTTGTGCGGAATGAGGAGCGTGAGAAGAGTTTCGAGGAGTTGAAGAAACGACTTGTGACAGCTCCTATACTTGCATTGCCGTCGGGGACAGGAGGCTACCAGATTTATAGTGATGCTTCTAAGAAGGGCTTGGGGTGTGCTTTGATGCAACACGGTAAGGTGATTGTTTATGCTTCCAGGCAGCTTAAACCTTATGAGGTGAACTACCTCACACATGATTTGGAGTTGGCAGCGGTGATCTTTACCTTAAAGATTTGGAGGCATTATTTGTATGGAGAGACTTGTGATATCTTCATCGATCACAAAAGTCTTAAATACATCTTCACTCAAAAAGAGCTCAACATGAGGCAAAGGCGTTAGTTGGAGCTTCTAAAAGATTATGATGCTAGAATTTAGTATCACCCGGGAAAGGCAAATGTGGTTGCAGATGCTCTTAGCAGAAAGAGTTTTGGGAGTGTAGCAGCCTTTATTACACAACCTTAGCTTATTTCGGATATGGAGAGGCTCGAGTTGGAGTTGTATGTTTGAGGTTCAGATGGGCATTTGGCGGGTGTGAGAATGGAGCCCTCTCTTATCTCGCGGGCCAAAGAAGCTCAAAAAGAAGATGGGGAGTTGTGGGGTCTGACGCATAATCTAGAGGAGGGCAACCATCCTGAGTTTCATATTGATGACCATGGTGTGATTTGGTTGGGTGAACAGTTGTGTGTACCGTCGGATCCAATCATTAAAGAGGCTATGTTGGCTAAGGCTCATAGTTCACCATTTTCTATTCATCCTATTTCTACAAAGATGTATAGGGATTTGAAAAAGAATTTTTGGTGGAATGGGATGAAACGAGACGTGGCTGAATATGTTGGGAAGTGCCTCACTTGTCAACAAGTGAAGATAGAACATCAACGAGCTAGTGGGTTGCTGCAACAGTTAGACATTCCAGTGTGGAAGTGGGAGGATATCATGATGGATTTTGTGACTGGTTTGCCGAAGACTTTCAGGAAGAATGATGCCATATGGGTAGTGGTGGACCGGTTGACCAAGTCGGCACACCTTTTGGCTATCCGTGAGGGTTACTCAGTGGATAGGTTGGCACATATCTTTCAACAGGAGATTATTAGACTTCATGGTACTCCAGTATCTATTGTTTCAAATCGGGACCCACGGTTTACTTCACGATTTTGGAAAAGGTTTTAATGAGCCTGGGGCACTCGGCTTAACTTTAGTACTTCTTTCCATTCGTAGACTGATGGGCAATCCGAACAGACTATTCAAACGCTAGAGGACATGTTGAGGTCTTGTGCTCTTGAGCGGTCGGGTAATTAGGATGATTACTTGAGCCTAGTTGAGTTTGCTTATAACAACAGCTGGCATGCCAGTATTGGAATGGCTCCTTTTGAGGCACTGTATGGTAGAAAGTGTCGGGCACCAACTTGCTGGGATGAGGTTGGTGAAAGGGCCATAGAAGGGCCTGAGTTAGTTCAAATCACTACGGAGAAGGTAGCGGTGGCTAAGGAGAAATTGAAGTCGGCTCGATCACGGCAGAAGTGTTATGCTGATAAACATAGGAGAACTTTAGAGTTTGAACCTGGTGAGCATGTGTTTCTAAAAATTTCTCCTTGGAAGGGCATCCGGCGATTTAGGTTAAAAGGGAAGATTAGTCCGCGTTATATCGGTCCATTTGAGATTTTGGAGAGGGTTGATGAAGTTGCATATCGGTTAGCTTTACCTCCGCAACTAGCTCACGTGCACAATGTATTCCATGTGTCGGCGTTGAGGAGTTATCATTATCATCCGTTGCACGTGGTGCAATATTCGTTTGATAAGATTCAGAAGGATCTTACTTGTGAGGTGCAAGCTGAGGCGATTTTGGATCGTCAAGAGCGAATTATGAGGAGGAAGACGATTCCGTTTGTTAAGGTTCTGTGGAGGAACCATTCGGAGCGAGAAGCCACTTGGGAGCTGGAGGAGTCTATTCGAGCGAAATATCCGCATCTTTTTAATAATTAAGTTGTTCTGTTCTTTTGATTCCGAGGACGGAATCCTTTTTAAGGGGTAGGTGATGTAATACCCGGATATTTTTAATAAATAAATAACATTGTAAAGTTTTTATTTAAATATTTTAATTGGGTTTTTCTTATGTCCGGGTCAAACATTGTATTTAATTTATGTGGACTACAACAATTAAAAAATTTCATTAATTTGGGTTTTAAAATTTATTTGGGCCTAATTTGTATTTGGGTAATTTTAAATCCTATTAAAATTAAAAGAGTTAATAAAATATATAAATAACTAAACCTACCCTTACCCTCATTATATAATCTAGAAAAGAAGAAGAGAGGCAGCGGCGGCAGTAAGAATAGAAAGTAAAAAGGTATTGTAATATTGCTATGAATAATGAATTTCTTGGAATTTTCAATTTGTCAAGATGTTTGTGTAATTATGTGTGTGCAGAGCCTAGTATGATTACATAGGGTTGCGGTTGATTGTGAAGCTTTCATATATTGTAAAGTCAAGTAAATGTTGTATTTTGAAGTATGCTTCTAATGTTAATATAATAATATTGAGTGAACTTTTCAAAGTTACTTTTCCACCAAATTTGACAATACTAGCTCTCTTTATATGTATACATATATGATTTACAGAATTTCAGTACCATGATTAATATTATATAAAATTGTTGGTCATGGATTATTCATTTATTGATAATGAATGCATCACGTGGACATTATATGTATGCAGTTAATTATTTTTATTGTATAACATTTTGGTTAACAGGTTATGCAGAATGATTTTAAAAATTTAAAACATAAAACATACATTATCGATTAATAATAACGAGTCTTTAAAAAATGATAATTAACAGTTTAACTTATAATTCATTTAATTATTAATCGATTTTTATTAATTTACCTAATTAGTTTGAACGGATAGGATTTAAGGAGTTACAATTGGAATATAATTTTGGGTATTATATTGCTTAATCCAGGTACGGATTCCGTACTCTTTCAGCGAGACTCTTTTATTTTTGATTTGTTCGTTTCGTTATTCATTTTGAAATTTAGTATTGCCTCTCATAATCATTCCTTGTCACTTCATTGTGATAGTTTCATTTGGCGTTCATAGTTGGAACTCATATTTGTACTCTTGAGACTAGTACAACATGTCTAAATTATTTTGATATTTGTAGTAATGTGCATGTTAGTATTTTTGGGGACTTTGAGTTGACGATTCATTTCAGTTTAGCATGTACATATTAGAACCCCTTTGTGTTGATATTGTGTCGCATGTGTTGTGACATGGTATCCTTGTTAGAATATACCGTAGGGTATACCTGAGCTATAATCACCTGTGGGAATACCACAGGCATGTCCTTTTGGCACCGAGGCATGAAACCTTCCGTGGCTGTGTGATCAGTCCACGGCGTCTCCGTTTTGTGCTCCGGTGGGAGTGGGTCATTTGGTGTATTGTTGTGCGAGGCGTATGGGTTGATCCTAGTTTTCTATTCTGTTCTGTTCTGCGGAGTGGTGATGTTTGTGCAAAACACGCCTTCTGATTTTACATGCATTGGATTCGAGGTCCAATTTGTGTAACTTGCCTGTGTGGCATTATTTGACTTGCCTATGTGGCATTATTTGACTTGCCTATGTGGCAGGGTATATTTCTATTTTATTCTGAGCTCGGTATGAAATAACACCCAGCTATTTGATTCAGCCTATTATTTCGTTGTGTTAGATTTGTTCGTTTCGTTTCAGTTCGTTTCGTCTCTTTTCATTTAATTGAGTTAATTATTTTGGTTCATTATTTGTATTCTATATCCATACTGGGCGTTTGGCTCATGCTGTGTTTTCTTCCAGTAGGTAATCAGGGGAATCAAGGCAAGTGTGATGAGAGCTCTATTCATTCCAATGATTTAGAAATATTCTGTTTAGATTTGATGTGTCAGTTTACTTGGAATTGTAATAATTATTTTAGATTGTGGTTTGCGACAGTTGGAGATTTTTTATGGTTGACTTGTGGTATTTATCAGTTATTAAGACTATGCTTTTGTGGCTTTGAGCCTTGCTATTAAATTCATCAGTTTTGTTATGTTTTGAGTAACCTCTCCTTCTATTTTAGAAAGAGGGTGTTATAGTGTCGGACTTTGTTCGATGAGCCTAGATTTTATATCCGGAGCGTTTACTTGTTTATATATATATATATGAACTGTTGTCGAACTCTGTTTGATGAGCCTAGATTTTACATCCGATGCGTTTATTGCTTATATATATATATATATATATATATATATATATATATATATTGTCCCACCTGGAATTTACTTTGTGGTGGTTAATCGTTTTTACAGTTTTCTTTACGTTTCGTCCCACCTGGAGTTTTCTCCGTGGTGGTTGATCGCTTTTACAGCTTTCTTTACGTTTCGTCCTGCCTGAAGTTTCCTCCATGGCGGTTGATGGCTTTTACAGCTTTATTTACATTTTCTGATCCCTCATAAAGGTGCTTCGTGGTGGCTGATCATGTCTGTACATATACATATATATATATATATATATATATATATATATATATATATATATATATATACCTGCTTACTACTTTCATACAAATTGCGACATCATGTGAGCCTAGGAATCATGTGATCACAGATTCAGTCAATTGGATCTAAATTCGGTTCCCGTGATGGACATTTTCAGCTATAAGTAGATTATAAATTTATCTACGGTGTCTGAATTTCCTCAGATGGTTTTCATACCCACAAGGAAATCGGCATTACTTTGTATATTATTTTCTTATAGATGTTTCGCATCTCGAAAATAAAAGCAATCAAGCCGAACACTTAATAAAATGAGAGTGTAAAAGGTCTCAATTACTATTGAGCATAAGGGTTTGAAAAACCTCTTTTATAAAACATCACTACTATATCTTGCTAAAAATTGAATTTTTAAATAAATTCAAACCATGTGTATATAGGTGCGAACGAGGCCTCGCACTACTTCCAAATAAACAGCACATTGACCCACATACACACACATTTAGATAACAGTTTCTTGAAAAGTGGCGGTCACCGTGGTAACACGGTTGTCGGGGGGTGCCTAACACCTTCCCTCCGCATAATCAAGTCCCCGAACCCTAATGAATCTCGATTTCACCGACCCATTTAGTAGTGTCACATCACTGGGTTAATGTGCAAACCTTTTTTCGATTGTGTTGGTACAACCATTTAAAAAACCAACTGGCGACTCTTAACAGTCCATCGTCGACATTATACATGTCAGACCTTTTTCACTTATTTTTTTAAACAAATCTCACCTAACATGAGAACACCAAAGAACAAGTAAACGGAAAGGAAAAATAAAAATCCCGACGTCAAAAATAATCTTATCCGTCTATAACACACATACGTCCTATCCTCAAGTCAATTTTTTACAGTCTGAGTCGAGTTCGGTACAATTCTGACATCCCGGCGGTCTACTAGGATAATATTTTGAGTTTAAGTTCAATTAAACTCTGTCTAAACACTTAACCATTATCTAAGATAATTTATTAACAGTCAAAATATTGTACACTTAAATTATTTTTATATGATTTATAAAAC
Source organism: Panax japonicus (assembly GCA_020205505.1). Classification (NCBI taxonomy): domain Eukaryota; kingdom Viridiplantae; phylum Streptophyta; class Magnoliopsida; order Apiales; family Araliaceae; genus Panax; species Panax japonicus. Next base: position 33,776,642 of record CM035107.1, read on the forward strand.
ATTAATTCTTTTTTCCCATAATTTATTTAATATAATTATTAAATAAAATAATTACCATTAGTATTATTTAATTAACAAAATTCATTACAAAATATTAAAAGTCATTTACAATAACTTAAAATATTTTCTTATACCATAATATAATTTTTCATGTATTAAAATCATTTTTAAATAATTTATTTAATATTATAATTAAATAAATTAAATACTATTTATATTCAAAAAATATTAAATAGTTATGAAATATACTCAAAATAATTAAAAACTTATTTTCAGACTTTAAAATAATTTTTAGGAATTTTTTTTGTATTTTTAATAATTAAAAACCATTTAATTCAATTTATTCAATTAAAATATTAATTTTTAGAAATTAATTATTAATAAAGGGGTCCTATAGCGACAGAACCGTCATTATAAGTGTTCTTGGTGTTCTTGAGCAAGAACCCAGAAACTCAAGTCAGTTAAAGAGGTCCCTAGTTTGACCAATGATAGATCCTTGTTCATTACGTTTTCTGGGCTAGATAAAGTGTTAGGAGTGTAGTACTTAGGTAATACTACAACCACAAACAATTGTCATGGTCAGAACATATCAGATCAGTGAGATCGAAGCTTCTAAAAAATCTGACAACGCTGTTCTTCATTTCTGGGTTTTTCCTAAAATGAAGAACAGTCGAAGGTGCTATATTCAACTCCTTGTATTTTGCATTCTGGGCTGGCTAATCATGTTTTAATGGTTCCTACTTGTAGTAAACATGACAAAGAACAATTTTATATCATCAGATCATCATAACATCAACACAATAAAAAGATCAAGGTCGGTCAAAGTAATGGTCAGGAAACGGTTTTTAAAGATTCTGGGTTACCGAGAATCTCATTCTAGCGAGTTGGTCAATGCAGGTTTGACCTTGCATAACTTTAATCCAGTACATGATTTGGTGGGTCTAATGGATTTGATGTGTAGTTCTCATGCCAGACAAAAACATAACAATAACAACTTGGCCAAACTAACAAACCACATCAAGATTCATGGCCTAAAAAAACTTGTCAGACATAATCTGGAAATTCCGGGCTGCCCAGATTTCAGTTTGAACCCTTAGGGTTAATACCTAAGGTTCCAAAAATCAATTTCTAATATTTTTAATTTAGGTTTTTAAAAAAATAAATATTAATATTTCTAAATTATAATTAGGATTCGATAATTATATTAAAATTTTCTAATCATAATCCAAGCTTGCTAATTAGGATTATTATTTCTTAATTAAAATTGCTAATTTAGCGATTAGGGTCAAAATTAGTCATTAGGGCTTATAACCTACGAATTAGGGTTTTAAATAGAAAAATAATCTTTCTAATTTAGAAATTAGGTTTCCTAATTAGATTAGGGTTTCCTAATTACTTATAACTTGAAAATTAGGATTAATGTTTTCTAATTAACATTAAAATTATTAAGTTAACAATTATGTTTTCCCTAATTATAAATTATGGTTTCTAATCCAGAAATTAGGGTTTTCTAAATCAATTAGGGTTATCCATAATTAGGTTATTATTAATAACATTTAAACCTTATACTATCATATGCATTCCCAAATTAGAGTTTCATATTTCGAATTAGGGTTTTGAATTTTCGAAACTGAAATTAGGGTTTCTAGAACCAGTTTTAGCTTATCTGGTCAACCCTTGACCCTTTACCACATATTGTACACATATAATACCATATACACAGAACATACACTTATTCCCTTAATCCTGAATAATTCACCACAGAAATTTTAAATTCACAAAATTCCTTATCGGAAATCTCAAATCCATTCAATTATTTTTTCTATATAGGTTTATTATTTAACCTTAATTAAATATTTTAAGATTTTACAAATATTCAAAGTCTCGGGTTGTCACATTCACCCCTTCTTCTAAAAATTTTATCCCTGAAATTTACCTTAAACCTTACATCATACACCGTTCATTCTCATCATCACATGCTACCCAATACACCTCTCACAAGAGTAAAAATTTTAAAATTGTTCTGAGGGGTTATACAGACTATTTTAAAATTTTTTATGGAAGTTCATTCGTAAACCGTCATAACTTACGGACATAGTGGGTAATTTGCCCGGTATGCCCTATACTTATTAAGTACTGTTGGTCGAATATGTTTCTCGTCTCTGCCATAGGCACACAAATTTTACCTCAGTCTTATCGGATTCTGCACCAAAATATTTTGGTTCGGGAAAATTTTCAAAGAATGCTTAGAATTTTCATAAACGTTGGTCTAGCCGAATCAAATAGCTTAGACTCATATCAATAATCAACTTCAATCGAATTACGAATGTGTGTAGCCAAACGTCGTTGGCAAATTAAAATTTTAAAATAGTTTAAAAATAACGCCATGATGTCGTACTGTATTAACAGTCCGTTTGAGGATGTCGTCATTGTATGACTTTGTCATAACACATCATACAATAGTGGAACAATGATTTTTAGATCGAATTCACACTAAGTATTCTTGAATTTACAACTTCATCAACTTTTTATCATCTTTGCACCGGGTTACATGGTACATATGTGATAAATAAAAATATATTCTGATATTTCAAATCATTATCGTCTAGCTGAAATAATTAGCATAGACTATTTTTTAATTTTTTTTTAAATCGTTCAAAAATTCATTTCAAATCTATTTTATCATCTCAACATGTAACAATTGTATCGGTGGCCCGAAGTCCGTGCATACACAATGGTCACCAAGAGCTGATATATATAAAAAAATAAAAAAAATCATTTTTTAAAAGGCACATAATGCGTATTTAGCTTGATGTCAAAAAATTTAAAATCTAACACTGCTAAGAGATTTAGAAAACCTAATGTCTCCACTAATGATCAATTGCTTAATCAATCTATTCGTTCCTATTATCCTCAATATTCCATTCACACTTAATTCTACCCAGTTCTTCAAACCATACTCATAAGTTCAAGAAGTTTCCACAATCATATGAGTTTAAGAACTTGTCCTAGTCAGACCTTTGGCATCCATTCGCTGAGGGGTTCATAAACATTTCATATAATCATGAGTCACGAATGTACCATAAGTATGAGTTTTAAGAACTCGTACTTAACCTGATATTCTCTACCTATAACCTATATATCTGTTATACACCTGAGAAAAGAATCACATTCTCAACAGGTATATAGTAAATAGCGCGACATAGACATTTTAATGATTACCAGTGCCAGAAACTAAGTGGTTGTTACATCAAATACAATTCAGCTCACATACGAAGAATCATACAACTTAGCTGCTGACAAGAGTCCTCAATTGAAATCCCCACTTAATTCTAACTCCCTTCTCAATACGAATTTCATTCAACTATCGTATTTATAATTCTTTCCTGAATTCGTACTCATTCACAGACACACATCAATCTTGCTGTAAACTTTTAAATCATTCACTTCACCCTTCTTCATACCATAACCTTATCAGATCACGGGGTGATCTCATCGTATACATTACGATTCATTTCTATGTCTTGATCGTTTTGTTTTACAATCTCCTATCTTTGAACTTTTAGTCTTTTAGACTCTATCTATTCACCACTACTGTTCAACTTTATTATCAGAGTTAGGGAACTCTGTATCTTATAACTCACCGAGATTCATCTTTGAATCTTACCGACACACTAACTCTATTTGAGTTAGTACTTATCCTAATCACTACGGTTATTAGTCTTAGGTATTCATACCTAATGTTCATAACCTACAGCTTTGATACCAACTGTGAGAGCCCCAAAATCCATGTCCCAAATCACCGTGGATCTAGTACAATCATTCTATCACTATTGCGGAAGATATAAACATAAATTGTTTATACAATAAACTTTACACACTTTTTTCCAAGGTCGAGTAACCTTAACTTATACACAATTCATAACTTATTTAACTTACAATAACGTTAAGATATAATACTGTTACAAATCTAATCACACATATATACTAAAGTTGGAACTGTCTTTGGCCTTTCTTTGTTTCCGACGTATTCGCCTCAATCTGCAATGCTTATCATGATATTGCAAGGGTGAGCATAAGTTTGCCCAGCAAGAATAAGTTTATTTAAGGATATATCATGATTGAAAGAGTTTGAATAATAAGTTGGCTATAATTCAACAATATAAATGTGAATTAGCCTGAACAAATTTTCTGACTGAACAAGCATTTAACATGAACAAATATATCTTGACCGAATGGTAATGAAGGTGATCAGCCATTCATACCTGATAAATACATGTCATAATCACAAGGTGCAATTTAATAATTCTTAGACGTGGCAATCAGAAATAATTAACCATAAATATAATTGAATAATACAACTTGAGGTCGAGTTAAAGAAAGACTTGCCTGAACCGTTGATTACCACTATGTAATTTAATAAGCTTTGTCTGAACCTAATATATAAATAATATAGATATACCAATTAGAATAATATCATCATAGTAGTTGTGATGGCCCTGAATCCGAGGTCCCGAATCACCCCGAATCCAGTTCGATCATTCTAACACTATTACTATATTTGCGGAAGATATAAACATAAATTGTTTATACATTAAACTTACATACTTTTCTCCAAGGTCGAGTAACCTTAACTTAATACACAATTCATAACTATCTAACATATAACATTATTATCAAACTACATTATTACAAAATTAATCGCGCACATTGACTTTAAGCTGGAACTGTCTTTAACCTTTCCTTGTATCCGACGCATTCGCCTTAATCTGCAATGTTTTATCATGATATAGCAATGGTGAGCATAAAAGTTGCCCAGCAAGTTGAAGTTCAATAATATAACGATATATCATGATTGAAAGAGTCTGAATAATAAGTTGGCTATAATTCAACAATATAATTGTGAACTAGCAGGAATAAACTTTTGACTGAACAAGTATTGAATATGAACGAAACTATATCTGAACCAACTTGTAATAAAGGTGACCAGCCTTTTATACCTGACTTATACATGCAATATGTATATAGTATAAATCTACATGGCAATCAGCAATGATTAACCATAAGCATATCTGAATGAAACACACTTAGTAGAGTTAAGTAAAAACAAACTTGCCTGAACCGTTGATTATCGCTACACAATTTATATCGCTTTATCTGAAGACCTAATATTAGTAATATAGATCTCTAATATTAGAATAATATCATCACAATATAATACTATAATATATATACATAGAATAACCTAAACACATAACCATATCAGTCTATAACACATATAAGACTCGGTATCAAGTCAAACTATTACAGTTTGAGTTGAACCTGGCACAAATCTAACATCCTGACGGTCTAGTCGGACAAAATTTCGAGTTTAAGTTCAATTAAACTCTGTCTAAATGCTTAACCATTATCTAAGATAATTTATTAATAGTCGAAATATTTTTTGTAAGTTCGTAATAATTTTCACATAATTATTACTATTTATCGTGAATTTTCCATTATTAATATTATTTTTAAATGAATTAAATACCACATAATTCTTTTATCATTAATATTTATTTATTATCAAATATTAATAAAATACATGCCATAATATTATAATATATTTATAATATCACAAAGTATTTTTAATACTTTAAAATCACCTTTATATGATTTTTAAACAATTAAATCCTTTATCTGATAATTGCTATTAATATTAAAATATTAATATTTTAATGACAAAATATCAAAAAGTATATTTTATAACTTAAAATATTTTTATACCACTTAAATCATTTTTATACGATTTTTAAACCATTAAATCTTTTTTTCCATAATTTATTTAATATATTTATTAAATAAAATAATTATCATTAATATTGATTAATTAATGAATTTCATTATAAAATATTAAAATTCACTGAAAATATCTTGAAATATTTTCTTATATCATAATATTATTTTTCATGTATTAAAATCATTTTTAAATAATTTATTTAATATTATAATTAAATAAATTAAATACCATTTATATTCCAAAAATATTAAATATTTATGAAATATACTCAAAATAATTAAAAACTATTTTTCAGACTTTAAAATTATTTTTCTGAATTTAGTTAGTATTTTTAATAAATAAAAACCATTTATTTCGATTTATTAATTAAAATAATTAATTTTTAGTAATTAAATGTCGCTAAAGGGGTCTTAGGCAACAAATATGTCACTGATAGTGTTCTTGGAATGTTCTTCATCAAACCCAGAATTCTTGTCAATTTGCAGGGTACCATGTTTGACCAGTTCTAGATTCATGTTCTTGTTATTTCTAGGCTGGTAATCGTTTTAATATTGTAGTATGTATGTAATAGTACAACTGAAAAATCGTTTTCATGCACAAACTACATCATCACAGCTAGATCTAATGTACAGAAAAACTTGTCAAACGAGTTCTTGAGTTTCTGGGCAGCCCAGAAACTCAAGCAGTAGTAAAGGTCCTACTTTGCAGTCTTATATCTTTAATCCAATGATTTATTTATGTGATCTATGAATTCAAAATTGTAACATAGGTGTTAGGGTACAACAACATGCTATCAATTAAGTCTAACATCATAACACATGCAAGATCCATGCTAGTCAAACTATGTCAGAAATTTCGGTTGATGAAGATCTGGGTTTTCCAGAAAACATGCATGAGCCAGTTTGGTACTCGACCTACTTTGACCTGGTCTAACTTTAATTCTATACATGTTCTGGGTGATATAATAGCATGTTTGTGAAGACCTTATGTCAGTTTATAACATCAAAACAAAAACATGACCTGTTTATCTAAACACAGCAATATCTGAGCCCTCGAAAATCGTTGTCAGGCGTTCTGGGTTTCTAGGTTTGCCCAGATTCCCATAATTCATGCTCGGTCAACGTAATTTGACCGATCATATCATGTAACCTATACATGATCTAAGCTTGATTCAAGTCTCAGATCAAAGAACTAGCAACAAAGAACAGATCTATAACATCAAACAACACAAAACATTAAAACAGATCGATCTAGAGGGCCTGACATTCGACTGTTAGGTCACTTTTTGAACTATTTCCATATTTGAAAAAGCATCAAATTTGAGCATTTTGATGTTATGGATTTGGGATTCAACAACCCAGATCACTAAAAGACACCTTATTACACATCTTTAACCAATCAATTACAACTTTTAACATCAAATCAAAAGATTTCAAGATTTAGGGTTTTTATACCTTTGAGCTATGATTCATGAATTTGATCCTTTGCTGCTGATCATGGAGAGTTAGGGTTTGATATTGTTTCATCACCTTACTCCATATCACACTAAATCCTGAATTTTTAGAGAGAGAAAGGTTAGAAGAAAAATGAAATTTAAAGTGAGCATGTCTCTCTCTAATCTATTTATTTGATATACATGCAATGCACATGGCTGATAAATTGGCTGAGATAGCTGGTATTGGTCACATGTTATGCTTAGGGTTGGTCACCAACTCACACTAGGGCAAGACTTGTAAGCAATCTACTAAACAATGCAATAAGGGTAGAATGGTCATTTTTCACCCAATTTTAATGGCATTCTAGTAAATAGCCAAACCCTTAGGGTTTAGGGTTTGAACCCTCAAGTTTAGCAATTTGATTTTCTAAAATTTCCAATTTAGGTTTCCAAAAATAAAAAATTAATATTTATAAATTATAATTAGGATTTTCTAATTATATTAAAATTTATTAATCATAATTTAAATATTGCTAATTAGGATTAGTATTTCCTAATTAAAATTACTAATTTAGCAATTAGGGTTAAAATTGATCATTAGGGTTTACAACCCACGAATTAGGATTTTTAATAGAAAAAATAATTTCCTAAATTAGAAATTAGATTTCGTAATTAGATTAGGGTTTTCTAATTACTTAACTTGAAAATTAGAATTAATATATCCTAATTAACATTAAAAGTATTAAATTAACACTTAAGTTTTCCCTAATTATAAATTAGTGTTTCAAATCCAGAAATTAGGATTTTCTAAATTTAAAATTAGGGTTTTCTAATTAATTAAGCTTTACCCTAATTAATATAATAATTAATAGCATTTAAGCAAAATAATAATCCTTTAAGTTCCCAGATTAGGGTTCCATACATCGAATTAGGGTTTCGAATTCTCGGAACTGAAATTAGGGTTTCCAGAACCGATTTCTAGGGTTTCATATAATTCTCTAGTGTTTTCTAACCGAACATTGACGTTCTTAATATATACTCAGGGTTTGTTACAAATATCATTTATCTGGTCATCCCTTGACCATTAACCATATATTGTACACATATACAATTATATACACAGAACACATTCACTTATTCCTTAATCCTGAAAAATTCACTTAAATCTTTCACAGAATTTTGAAATCCTCAAAATTTCTTCTTAAAAATATCAAACGCATACACTAATTTTCTGTCAGGCTTCTAATTTTTAACCTTAAATCAATTAATAAAAATTTAAAAAAAATTCAAAAATTCTCGGGTTGTCATATTAGTTAAAATAACCTAAACACATTATCACATAATCCTATCCGTCTATAACACACATACGTCCTATCTTCAAGTCAAACTTTTACAGTATGAGTCGAGTTCGGTACTATTCTGACATCCCGATGGTCTAGTCGGATAAAATTTCTAGTGTAAGTTCAATTAAATTTTGTCTAAACACTTAACCATTATCTAAGATAATTTATTAAGAGTCAAAATGTAAGACCCCAACTTTATGAATAAAAATTAAATTTTTTCGAAATATATTTTTGAATATTATGTGTGGATTTGATATAATGTTATAGTTGTGGGTAATATTTACAAATTTTGCAAAGTACACAAGTTGTTATATAATATTCGATTGGTCGGGGAATATTCATTTTAACAGGGAATATTCGTACAACGGCACAATCATTGGTGGACCCCCACAACAGAATTATTGTCGGATTGAGAAAACGACAAAAAATACTTTATGAAAATAACGGCGGAAGTTATACCGTTAACTATTGAACTACCCGATAGTAAAAGTACAGTAATACGCGTGGTTGCATAGTAGTACACGGTGTTGATTATTGATGCTTACGTGAGAAGTCACTCAATTATACTCAATTATTGCTACAGTAATTGCTGCATCATATCTCTCATATTATTGATTCGATTATTGACATAGTATCATCTGCATAATATGTTATTTTATTAAATCAATAATTGAGACGATAAAGTTATTCATATTATTAAATTGCAATATTTACAATGTCTAGAAGTTCTGTCAATAAGAGGTTTGGTCACCTAATTGCGCGCTAATAGGGAGAAATCCTTATTGGAAAGCCCCCTCTTTCTTGAAAACGACCTGGTTGATAAATATTGTGAGTTATAATATTAATGATGAATGTTATTAAAATTGAAGTTGTGTTTGGAGTTGAATTTGGAGATGCATACGTGATATTTGAGTCTGGAACGATGAAATTAGTAAAAATAGTCTATAAACACAAAATTTTCCGGAATTCACTATTTGGTCAAAAAGCCAACAGTTGACTTTTTTGGGAAAAGTCAAACTTTGAAATTTCAAAATTTATATTTTTGATAAAAATGGTTTCATTGTGTTGAAATTATTTATGTTAGTGAAAATCGACAATTATTTCGATAATATTTGATGTCTGAACGTTATATTGACCAATCGGGTATTTAACCGGATAAATGGGCAATTGATTGCTATTATTTCACATGATTATAACTATTTGTTCACATGTGTATACTATTGTTTCATATTCTTGTTACTATTAGGGGAGTTGGTGCAAGATTGATAATACTTGCATGACTAAGTTATAGATTGAGGTATTATACTGTAATTTATATTTTCACATGACTAGAACTATTGATTCACATAATTTACTATTGAATCACATTATTTACTATTAGGGGAGGTGGTGCAACTTTACTCCGGATATCTACACAAAACAATTAAGTTGATTAGTACATGTCAGTAGAATAATAAAAATACATAACATAATCATAATGCATTTTTTTAAGGTTATTTTCGTCTTGTACTTCTTTGACTTCTCTTAAGGTTATGACTTAAGGTTTTTAATTTTCCCCCTTAAGTTTTATAACCTAATGCTTTGATACCAACCTATGATGCCTTCAAATCCGGCTCTCTTGCAACCCGACAGATGGTGTTACACGGTGCTACTATTCATTCATACATTCCATTGAATAGTCTCAAAAGGACTAATATAGCTTATATATATATTCAAAATAATTTTACATTCCCCAGGTTCTTTGTAACACTTTCAGTTGTTCTTGTCATAATATCAATATATTACAAACAGTCTTCCCATACTATTACATAAGTATGCTACGGGTTCGTCTTCGCCTTGCCTTTATCCTTGCCTGAGATTTCTGTACGCTCGATCTTAGTTGTGTTCATATGGTTCAAGCAAGAGTGAGCATGATTAGCTCAGCAAGTACTACAATTCTAATAAACAACATGCTTGAAACATAGAACTCATATATCTTCAATAACTAAACAATAGTTACGAAGTACTATCGATAAATCAAAATAGCACTTCTTTTTCTTCAAAATGTTTTACACAACCATAGTTAATGGAATAATAATTATGGCTCAAGTATATGAGCATTCATAAGTTCTTTTGAAAAGGACAACCCAGTACTAAGTCCGTAAGTCCGACATAGCTTACGAGCACTTCAGAGTGATCAGCTCATAGTACTCTATGTTGATCAACTCTACATTCATTAAACGTGTATACGTTTAAGTTGTGGCAACCTCACGTGCCTGTCGTTAAACGACAAAAACATTTTAGTAGACTTAGTCTTCGATTGAAAATCATACCAATATAACTCGATAAACATTAATCATGCTTGATAGATTCATAATACAAGTCTAAATGAAAGAATTGGCTTAAGACTTCACCATTCAAGACTTCATGTGAATGAATACATGAATTACAAAGCTTGTTCAGACTGAACTGGATCAAGGGTTAGAATACTTGCCTTTGACGTCTGATTACTGGTTAATACTCGTACAGTACTTTAAGTCTTTATGATTCTACAATTCATAATCACGTACCACATTAAGTCATACACAATCAAGTATGATTACTATTATATTTTACCCTTCATCTCAATGTAATTCCTAATTTAGATTCGTTATTTAGGGTTTCCGGCTTTCGTTACGTCATTCTCATTCTGCTAATCTTCGATTGATTATTAACTCTTAATCAACATGCATTAGTGTCTTACAAGTACCTTACAATGTCTTAATCATGTTATGATTACATCTTAATACATTATTATTAAGTTCCCTTTCCTTCAATACCTGAAATTTTTCTTCACTATCAACTTCCTTGGACTGGCATCGCGGCGCCAAGGATTGCCTTGTAACTCACGCTGCAGCGTGAGTTAGCAGTGCCCAATGGTTCGACCTCGCGTTGCAGTGCGGGCAATTAGGCTTAGAGTCTCGCCGCGGCGCGGAATCTGTGCCTTAGAAAATTTTGCAGTTTAGAAAATTTTTACGAACTTCCCGGACACATAACTTCTTCATTTTAAGTCTGAATTGGTCTGTTCAAAAGCCTACGGTTCAAAAATTTCATAATCTATGTGTTCATTCAAGAATTTAATCTATTTGACTTCGTTTGCTCAAAATTCACCTATGAGTTCATTTTTAACGAAAACGATAAACGTTCGTGAACGTTCAACGCTCGTTTCTTCGTTTTAAGTCGGAATCTGGTCATTTTTGAGTCCGCAACTCTATAATGACTAAAATGACTTGTGTCCGTCGAAAACCAACATTTTCGACTTCGAACACAAAATACGACTTCCATTCTGAGAATTTCACGAATTCGACGGTAATCGTCCAATCGTGCGAATTCTGGCAAATCTTCATTACTAAGCGTTCTTAATGGATTTTAATCAACATAAGATCATTACAAGTTATTTACTAATCCAACTTATAATCAAAGTAGGTTTTGACTTATTCTCATAAGTTATTAACTTATTTAACTTAAGAGTTAGAAATCTTCATGCTCATGACTTATTATTAACTTAAGTCCTTCAATCAAAGTTCTCATGCTATATTCAACATACTAAACATCATATGATAGGTTCTTCATGGTTCTAGCAACTTATTAATGTTCAAGTTTCTTTTTTAACTTATTCGGCTTAAGTTCATTCTTTAGTAACTTATTACATGCTATCATCCAACCCTCCCCCTTCTCTATCAATCCTATTATAGAAGAGATGAAGATATAAGAGAGGAGTCTTACCCTTGAAGACTTCTATTTTCTTTGGAAAACTATCAATGGTTGAAGTGGCTTATAAGTGCTTAAGTGACTTATTCTCCCTAACCAATAAGTAGCTTTATGTTTGAGAGAAAAGTTGGATGAAAATGATCAACCAACAAAAGAAATGAGCTTGGTATTTATAGGCTTGGCAAAGTGAGGGCATTTTAGATATTAAACCTCCCACCTCCTCATTTCCACCTCCTTACTATTCCTTACTTAATCTTCAAGTCTTCTTGCTAGCTACATAAAGTTCTTGGGCATCACACAAAATCCTTGCCCATAACACTTACCCATTTCACACTTGGTTTGACCCATGAGTCAAGGCTTTACTTTGGGCTTGATAATTAATCTAGCTTTCTCTCTTAATAGGCTTATGCTATAAATAGTTTAGGCTTATGATCAATCAAACACTTGGGCTTGATTAATACTTACATTGGACTTCTACCAATAACTAACAATCCTACAAGTCCATGAACTTATTCTTAACAACTTAACCATTATACCCCACGTATAATCTTCGTATACTAACTCGTATATTAGTTCATAATATACGTTATTTCATTCTTCATACATAATAGTACAATACGTAGTATTATTCTTTCATTCTTTACTTCATATAATGTATACACAATATACGATCACAACTTTCTTCCTTTAACGCTTAATAACATAACGTTCCCAATTTAAGTCTGCATGCGAAATATTACGTTTCCCATACTTAGATTATTATTACATAATCGATATCACCTCGATATTATAATATTACATATTTCTCAGAAATTCAAAAATAATTTCCGAGTGAAAATCGATGAATAGTGTTTTTCGAAAAATTTCTCGAAAAACTTTTATTTTAATTTTATAAATTCAAACACTTTAATTCTTCCACGAAGTTAAAATACTACGACATTCCGACGTTTCTAGGTTATAGAACAACATTCATCTTCTCAATACACAATAATAATAAATAATATTATTTTATTCATTATTAAAAGTAAATACAAAATGTTCGATTTTCCGGGGCGTTACACTCTCTCCCCCTTATAAGGATTCTGTCCCCAGAATCTTGCTATATATAAAAATTACACAAATAAATGCGGGTAATTCTTTTTCATCATTTCTTCTAACTCCCACGTTGCTTCTTCTGCATCGTGGTTCTTCCATATAACCTTCACCGAAGGTATGACTTTATTCCGCATAACTTGTTCTTTTCTATCGACAATTTGAATTAGCGTTTCCTCATACGTTAAGTCCTTTTCGACATGAATTGGCTCATATTCTATCACGTGCTTATAATCCGGCTTATAAGGACGTAACACGGATACGTGAAATACATTATATATTCGTTCTAGGTCTGGAGGTAATGCTAACGTGTAAGCTACCTCACCTACCCGTTTCAATACCTCGAAAGGTCCTATACACCTCGAACTTAACATTCCCTTCTTTCCAAAATGTATCTTTCCTTTCCAGGGAGATACTTTCAGAAATACATACGAACCTACTTCAAACTCTCGATTCTCTCTATGCGGATCCGTAAACTTCTTCTGTCTGTCTTGAGCTGCTAGAAGACGCATCTGAATCTTCTTAACAATATCAGCTGTCTGTTGTACCAATTCTGGTCCCAACATTCGGCGTTCTCCTACCTCATCCCAATAAAGTGGCGTTTTGCATTTCCTCCCATACAAAGCTTCATATGGCGGCATGCCTATGCTTGCATGATAATTATTGTTATACGCAAACTCCACTAATGGTAGATGATCATCCCAACTACCCTTGAAATCCATGACGTAAGATCTTAGCATATCTTCTAACGTCTGAATTCTCCTCTCGCTCTGTCCATCCGTCTGTGGATGATACGTTGTACTAAGCTTCAACTACGTTCGCAACTGCTCTTTTAGACTTCTCCAAAAGTTTGACTTGAATCATGGATCACGATCTGACACAATCGATATTGGCACTCCATGTCTAGAGATTATCTCCTTAATATAAAGTTTAGTTAATTGGTCTAAGTTATACTTAACCCTAATTGGCAAAAAGTGAGCTGACTTCGTCAATCGCTTCACTATTACCCAAATCGCATCATACCCCATCTATGTAGTCGGAAGTCCAACCACAAAATCCATCGTGATATTCTCCCACTTCCACTCCAGAATTTCTAATGACTGTAACAAGCCACTTGGTCGTTGATGTTCGGCCTTAACTCTCTGACAAGTCAAGCACCTACTAACGTACTCGGCAATCTCTCTCTTCATGTTCGGCCACCAGAAACTCTATCGAAGATCTTGATACATCTTAGTACTACCAAGATGAATCGAAAACCTTGAACTATGAGCCTCTTGTAGAACATGCTCCTTTAATTCCGTCTCATTCGGAACCCAAATTCTTCCTTCAAATCTTAATAACCCCTCGTTATCAAGACTGTACTTAATATCTTTTTCATTGATCAGCCGTTCTCTCATCCGATTACACTCATCAGTTTTGAGTTACACCTCCTTAACTCTCTCTACGATGGTAGATTGCATCTCCGCCGCAAATAACATTTGTCCCGCTTCACTTGACAGCTTCACTTCCAACTCCATTCTAGTTATCTCTGTTATTAACTCAGTTTGAGTCATTAACAAAGACAACTTTTCCCGACCCTTCTTCTTAACAAACAATACTGGTACTCCCCGCGACGACACACTTGACTGAATGTACTTTCGATCCAACAATTCTTGCAACTGTACCATCAACTCCTTCATCTCCACTGGCGCCATACGACACGGTGCCCTGGAAACTGGTTCTGCTCCTGGCACAATATCTATCACGAACTATGTCTCCCTATTCGTCGGAAGACCAGGTAATTCACTCGGAAATACATTGGCGAATTCTCTCACTATAGGTATTTGTTCCATGGTTGCTACCACTCTCTGAGTATCAACAACATGGGACAGGTAACCTACGCATCCCTTCCTTAATAATTTCCTAGTTTGTGTCATGGTTAGACAACACGAACGTCCCGACGATCTATTCCCATAAAATACTACCCAAGGCTGTTCTAACGTCTTAATGTTCACACATTTCTTTTAACAATCTATAATTGCCCCCATGGTTTACCAACTAATCCATTCCGAGAATTACATCGAATTCTCCTAACTTTATTGGTAATAAATCTACAGATAATTTACAACCCCGAATATCTACACAACAACTCTTGTGAACATTTTCAATAGGAATAATCTCTTCGTTTGCTACCTTAATATTTAAAGGTATAGGCAACTTTTCAGGAAGTAATCCTAATCGTCTAGCAAAATCGCACGCTATAAACGAACAAGTAGCACCCGAATCAAACAGCACGTACGAATTGATATCGTTGATCAGAATAATACCTGCGACGACATCCCCTGATGTAAACGAATCTTGGACTGTCATGTTAAAGGTACGACCCATCGGCCTACCTTGCTGTACTGGACCACCAATAGCTAACTTACCGCTATCAGTGCCCCGGTTCCCGTCTGTCCCCTTCTTCGGGCAGTTCTTTGCCATGTGGTCAGTTGATCCACACACAAAGCATCCATGGTTCTTCTTCGGACTTGGACAATTAGGTGCAATATTCCCCTCTTGTCCACAGTTGTAGCAGACGGCCTTCCCCTTAAGACAGACTCCTAAATGAGTCTTCCCACAGGTCTTGCAGGCCTCCATTCTTCTCTTCGGGTCTCCTTGCTTCACTCCAGTATTCCCAAAGCTAAATACCTTTTTCTTCTGACCCTCACCACTTCCACTGGCTCCCTCAATCTTGACTCTCCCATCAACAATTCCCTTATTCTTCTTTTCTTTGTGGTATTGGCTCAACGCCTCACTACCACCTTCGGCAATTATTGCCTTTTCTAAAATGATTCCAAAAGAAGTACTTTGGAATACCGATATACAGTTATAGAGACAGGGTTTCAAGCCCTACTCGAACCGTCGCGCCTTCCTCACCTCAGTATCCACTTGGTGTGGAGTAAACCTCGCCAGTTCATTGAACTTGGCAGCATATTGGGGCACTGTCATGTCCCCTTGTTTCAACGCCAGAAACCGCATCTCCATCCTTCCCTACATGCTCGTTCGAAATTAGTTCTCAAAGAATATCTCCTTGAACCTATCCCATGTTAAATTCGATATCCCAACCCTAGCCTGATTAGCTTGCCACCAGAAGTTGGCCTCTCCCTTCATCTTATAGGTCGCAAAGGCAACCTTTTGGGCCTCATCGACATTTGCACTTACAAATGCCTTTTCTATCTCCTTAACCCACGTTTGGGCTTCGATAGGGTCCGTAGTTCCTTTGAACTCCGGCGGACCCACACTCTTAAAATCCTTAAAGGTAGTAACTCATGCTACTCTTTAATTTACGGGGATATTAGCCCCTGTTCTATTGAAGGCAGCTGTAAATAAATTTACAAACTCCTGCATTGGGTTAACCAGACCTCCCTCCGGTTGATTTACATTCGCATCTTGATTACGTTGCACTCTTCTCGGTGGCATTTTGCTGATACAATAAACACATTACGTTATTATTTCTTTCTTCATTGGTTATCATTAATATTAAACAATAACGTCAATATCCATAACACAATGCTTTTCATAGAAAGATCTTTATATACATTCTCGTAGTATAATACTACATCGGTTACATACTCAGCCTAAGCTGATTGCATTACTTTCCCGCTATCACTTTCCAAAAATTAGGATTTACAAAAGACTACCCTTTTCTATACAAAAAGGCTTTACGTCACTACTACTTTCAAAAATATTTTCATACCACCTTAAATACCACTAATCTACATCTGCCTCAAGGCATTTTTGAAATCTGCCTTGGCAAGACCGGCAATGATATCACGGCTAATAGTATGTCGTGTTTTCCCCACCTCCACCAGATATCCAGCTACCTGCTGCTGGAAATCCGTATGAGAACTCCTATGAATATAGGACATCCTCCCTATCTTCTGCACCTTAGTCTTTAGCTCCTCCTTGAGCTCAAAGACCTCGTGCTTCAAATCATGGACTTTGTCCTTAGCCAAGATCCTCTCGTCATTTTCTTGCTCCCACATGGACTCGACATCAGTCTTGTCCTCTTTAAGCATTTGGAGCACTGCTTTCAGCTTCTTGACCTCCTGACAGTAATGGATATTTCTATCCAATACTGGCATGAACAGAGACATCATCGACCCCCCCAGGAGCTATCTTAGCTGCTATAGCCACTGGGTTAAAGGAGACTGTCTTTACCTCCTCCTCTATCATCCCGTCAAATACTGATAGGAAGTCAGCTTCCTCTGAGTCTCCTGACTCAATGATCACTACGTCTGGCTCTGCTACTATAGGGTTCGGTATAACCTCTACTTGGTTCACCGACTCTTCACTAATGGCCTGGCCATCTACGAATATCTCATTTACTCCTAACATCTACACAAAACAATTAAGTTGATTAGTATATGTCAGTAGAATAATAAAAACACATAACATAATCATAATGCATTTTTTTTAAAGTTATTTTCTTCTTGTACTTCTTTGACTTCTCTTAAGGTTATGACTTAAGGTTTTTAATTTCCCCCCTTAAGTTTTATAACCTAATGCTTTGATACCAACCTGTGACGCCCCCAAATCTGGCTCTCTTCCAACCCGACAGATGGTGCTACACGGTACTACTATTCATTCATACATTCCATTGAATAGTCTCAAAAGGACTAATATAGCTTATATATATTCAAAATAATATTACATTCCCCAGGTTCTTTGTAGCCCTTTCAGTTGTTCTTGTCATAATATCAATATAATACAAACAGTCTTCCCATACTATTACATAAGTATGCTACGGGTTCGTCTTTGCCTTGCCTTTATCCTTGCCTGAGACTTCTATATGCTCGATCTTAGCTATGTTCATATGGTTCAAGCAAGAGTGAGCATGACTAGCTCAGCAAGTACTACAATTCTAATAAACAACATGCTTGAAACATAGAACTCATATATCTTCAATAACTGAACAATAGTTACGAAGTACTATCGATAAATCAAAATAGAACTTATTTTTCTTCAAAACGTTTTACACAACCATACTTAATGGAATAATAATTATGGCTCAAGTATATGAGCATTCATAAGTTCTTTTGAAAAGGACAACCCGACACTAAGTCCGTAAGTCTGACATAACTTACGAGCACTTCTGAGTGATCAGCTCATAGTACTCTATGTTGATCAACACTACATTCATTAAACGTGTAAACATTTAAGTTCTGGCAACCTCACGTGCCTCTCGTTAAATGACAAAAACATTTTAGTACACTTGGTCTTCGATTGAGAACCATACCAATATAACTCGGTAAACATTAATCATGCTTGACAGATTCATAATACAAGTCTAGTCGAAAGAATTGGCTTAAGACTTCATCATTCAAGACTTCATATGAATGAATACATGAATTACAAAGCTAGTCCAGACTGAATTGGAACAAGGGTTAGAATACTTGCCTTTGACGTCTGATTACTGGTTAATACTCGTACGGTACTTTAAGTCTTTATGATTCTATAATTCATAATCACGTACCACATTAAGTCATACACAATCAAGTGTGATTACTACTATATCTTACCCTTCATCTCAATGTAATTCCTAATTTAGATTCGTTATTTAGGGTTTCCGGCTTTCGTTACGTCATTCTCATTCTGCTAATCTTTGATTGATTATTAAATCTTAATCAACATACATTAGTGTCTTACAAGTACATTACAATGTCTTAATCATTTTATGATTACATCTTAATACATTACTATTAAGTTCCCTTTCCTTCCATAATTGAAACCTTTTTTCGCTATCAACTTCCTTGGACTGGCGCCGCGACGCCAAGGATTGCCTTGTGACTCGCACTGCGACGCGAGTTAGCAGTGCCCAATGGTTCGGTCTCGCGCTGCGGTGTGGGCAATTAGGCTTAGAGTCGCGCCATGGCGCGGACTCTGTGCCTTAGAAAATTTTGCAGTTTTGAAACTTTTTACGAACTTCCCGAATGCATAAATTCTTCGTTTTAAGTCCGAATTGGTCCGTTCAAAAGCCTACGGTTCATAAATTTCATAATCTCAGCATTCATGCAAGAATTGTATCTATTTGACTTCGTTTTCTCAAAATTCACCTATGAGTTCATTTTTAACGAAAACGATAAACATTAGCGAACATTCAACGCTCGTTTCTTCGTTTTAAGTTAGAATCCGGTCATTTTTGAGTCCACGACTCTATAATGGCTAAAATGACTTGTCTCCATCGAAAACCAATGTTTGTGACTTCGAACACAAAATACGACTTTCATTCTGAGAATTTCACGAATTCGACAGTAATCGTCCAATCGTTCGAATTCCGGCAAATCTTCATTACTAAGCGTTCTTAATGGATTTTAATCAACATAAGATCATTACAAGTTATTTACTACTCCAACTTATAATCAAAGTAGGTTTTGACTTATTCTCATAAGTTATTAACTTATTTAACTTAAGAGTTAGAAATCTTCATGCTCATGACTTATTATTAACTTAAGTCCTTCAATCAAAGTTTTCATGCTATATTCAACATACTAAACATCATATGATAGGTTCTTTATGGTTCTAGCAACTTATTAATGTTCAAGTTTCTTTTTCAACTTATTCGGCTTAAGTTCATTCTTTAGTAACTTATTACATTCTATCATCCAACCCTCCCCCTTCTCTATCAATCCTATTATAAAAGAGATGAAGATATAAGAGAGGAGTCTTACCCTTGAAGACTTCTATTTTCTTTGGAAAACTATCAATGGTTAAAGTGTCTTATAAGTGCTTAAGTGACTTATTCTCCCTAACCAATAAGTATCTTTATGTTTGAGAGAAAAGTTGGATGAAAATGATCAACCAACACAAGAAATGAGCTTGGTATTTATAGGCTTGGCAAAGTGAGGGCATTTTAGACATTAAACCTCCCACCTCCTCATTTCTACCTCCTTACTATTCCTTACTTAACCTTCAAGTCTTCTTGCTAGCTACATAAAGTTCTTGGGCATCACACAAAATCCTTGCCCATCACACTTACCCATTTCACACTTGGTTTGACCCATGGGTCAAGGCTTTACTTTGGGCTTGATAATTAATCTAGCTTTCTCTCTTAATAGGCTTATGCTACAAATAGTTTAGGCTTATGATCAATCAAACACTTGGGCTTGATTAATACTTACATTGGACTTCTACCAATAACTAACAATCCTATAAGTCCATTAACTTATTCTTAAAAACTTAACCATTATACCCCATGTATAATCTTCGTATACTAACTCGTATATTAGTTCATAATATACGTTATTTCATTCTTCATACATAATAGTACAATACGTAGTATTATTCTTTCATTCTTTACTTCATATAATGTATACACAATATACGATCACAACTTTCTTCCTTTAACGCTTAAAAAACTAACGTTCCCAATTTAAGTCCAAATGCAAAGTATTACGTTTCCCATACTTAGATTATTATTACATAATCGATATCACCTCTATATTATAACATTACATATTTCTCAGAAATTCAAAAATAATTTCCGAGCGGAAATCGATGAATAGTGTTTTTTGGAAAATTTCTCGAAAAACTATTATTTTCGTTTTAGAAATTCAAACACTTTAATTCTTCCACGTATTTAAAATTCTACGACATTCCGACGTTTCTAGATTATAGAACAACATTCATCTTCTTAAAACACAATAATAATAAATAATATTATTTTATTCATTATTAAAAGTAATTACAAAATATTCGATTTTCCGGGGCGTTATAATACACGGGCTACCCTATACTTGGTGAAATTCTTCTGTTATTTCATTCTTTATTATTTTGTTGGAACATCCTGTCTGTGCGTTTACGCCGGACCTAGTTCCATTATTTATTATTCTGTTGGAACATCCTGTCTGTGAGTTTTACGCCGGACCTGGTTCCGTCTTTATTATTCTGTTAGAATATCATGTCTGTGCGTTCTACGCCGGACTTTATTCCGTCTTTATTATTCTGTTGGAATATCCTGTCTGTGCATTTTACGCCAGACCTGATTCCATTATTTATTATTTTGTTGGAATAACCTGCCTATGCGGTCTATCGCATGCCTGGTGATTTCTTTTGTTATTCCATTCCTTATTATACTCAGTTGGTTAAATTTTTGACTTCTATACTCCATGAAATTAGTGGAATATCCTTGATATTTGCGCTTTATCCAGTATCTTTTCATGGAAATATTCTTCTGAGCATTCTTGAATTTTACTCTACAAAGAAGTATCATGTTGACAATTTGGATGTTATTAGTTCCTGGATAAAATAATTCTTGAACTTGTTTTATTGAATTCTTATAACATTGTCATCATCCTCATGTTTATATTTTGTTGAAAGTCATCTGTGGACTATAGTGCATAGATGGACTTGGTATGATTATGACCAGGGATTATTCGGTGTAATCATGATCGTAATGTTATAAATGATGTAGTAAAAGTCCTCATTGGCCCGTAATGCATTGATGGACAGTTGTTGGCATGATCATGACCATTATTGAATACACAAATATTCTTGGCCCGTAGTGCATGAATAATTGTGGTCGTGATACTGAAGAATACCCTTGGCTGTAGTGCAGGCGTGATTCGATGATGAGGATTATTTATTAAGCTGAGTCCCAGCGATAAAAATGATGAAAAACATTCTAAATCATAAAAGATAGTAGATTTTATTCTCTACTTGACTCTTTTAATGGATTGCTTGTTCCGCTGCAGTTAAACTTGATGGTTGTTATATTGTATCAGTTTAACACAGTTGAAGGCTAACGATAATATATTCTGCATTATCTTAGTCATAATATTTCCTACTGGGCTAGTTGAGCTCACCCTTTTACTTTTATTGTTTTCTTCAGGAAATGAGAACGTAGCAGGGACTATTCGAGGAACGTAGTGACGGACCAGGTGATAGCATTAGTAGTCCCCACTATTCAGTGAAATAGTGGAAAATAAATGTAATAATATTGAATTTGAGTTTGTATATTGTCTAGACGACAATATTTATATTAAAACTCACAGCTTATGTTTTGTCGTACTTTACACGATATTGTATAATTAAGTTGTATTTGTATTCTGTACCATGTATTTGACGACTCAGAATAGGTGATGTATACCTATTTTGGGGGCGTCACAGTTGGTATCAAAGCTTATGGATATGATCCCTAGCTAAGATGTGAGATTAGAACTAGGAGGGGGAGATGGGGAATTCCTTCGTTAGTATGACCTACCTAAGTTTAATTGGTATTTATTTAGTTGGTCAGAGTATATGGATAATGTATATAATGTCAATTAACCCTTGTTTTGTGGCAGTATTTAAAAATGGCATCCAAAAATATTGAGAATAGCAATGGAGCACAAGAGACCGTTGAGTCTCCACAGATCAACAATCAGAATAATGTGCATCAGGAAGGTGACAATCCTCATGCAAACAACAACACTGACCAAATGATGAATGATGGAATGTTCAGAGGCTTTATGCAATTCATGCAACATCAGGCGAGAGCGGCTCCTGTCCAAAATGTAGGTGGAAACACTGGAAATTTTCAGATAATTACCGCTAAACAATTCAAGGAGCTGGGACCACCGGAGTTTATTGGAGAGCCAAAACCACTTAAGGCTGAAGCATGGATAAAACAGATCACCAAGATATTTGATGTCTTGGGATGCTCCGGGGAGAAAAAGGTTTTCTTCGCCACCTTCATGTTGCGTGAAGAGGCAGATTACTGGTGGAAATCTGTAAAACGTACCCAGCCTGACGAACTCAAGATGTCTTCGGAAAAGTTCCAAGAGCTATTCAACGACAAGTACTTTCCCGAAAGTATTCGTCACATGAAGGAGGTGGAGTTTATCAAGTTGGAACAAAACAATATGATCGTGTCGCAATACGAGGCTAAATTTGCAGAGTTATCCCAGTTTCCATCCCATTTGGTCGATAATGGGGAGCGAATGACGCGAATGTTTTTAAGAGGTTTGAAACTGGAGATACGTCATTATCTTATTTCTCATAAACTGTGTTTTTACTCAGATGTTGTAAATAGGGCTCAGTTATTGGAGCGTGGTAACGAGTCAATGCAACCAAGGGAATGCAGCCAGCAGCATGAAAAAACCAGTGGTAACAGTCATCGAAACGGTGACAACAAGCGTGGAGGGAATCAACATGCCAGAAATGGTAACCACTTTGGTGGTAATCATAGCCAAGCCAATAAGAATGGACATTTCAAGAAGAGGAGATTCAACAATGATGGAAAGACGTCAGCACCAACACCCGTTGTCAAAGAAGGAGAACGACCACCTATCATATGCTTCAAATGCGGAGGGGAGGGACACATCAGTCCAAACTGCACGATGTCGTCCAAAGCATGTTATAACTGTGGAAGGGAAGGTCACTTAGCTCAATTTTGTCGTTCATTGAAGACAAGTTCAGCTAGGATGGAGGCACCAAAGGCCGTCCCAGAAAAGCCAAAGTCGGTAGTTCAAGGGAGAGCGTTTGTTGTGACCTCCGAGAAAGCAAGGAAACCGAACGAGGTTATCACGGGTAAGCTTATCATAAACACTAGTGAAGTCTATACCTTATTTGATACCGGTTCTGCCCATTCTTTTATTTCCCCTACTTGCGCTCAACGTTTAAATTTAACTCCGGAGAAATTAGACTTTGACTTATCTGTTGAAACTCCATCAGGAGAAACCTTCACTACATCCACTGTTTATAAGTCTTGTTTGATGCAAATCAGTAACCGCGCGTTACCTGTCGATCTTATCTCCTTAAAAATACTTGCATTTGACGTGATTCTAGGGATTGATTGGTTAACTACTCATCATGATAAAATTGATTATTTTCATAAGGTTGTTAGCTTTAATATTCCTAATAAACCTATTATGTGAATTCAAGCGACCAAACCATTAAAATCAATCATGGTCATCTCAAGCCATAAAGCTATTCGTTTTTTGGAAAATGGATGTCAAGCTTTCTTAGCTCATGTCACGAATTTAAACAAAAATACGTCAATTTTGAATGATATTTCTGTTGTTAATAAATTTCCTGACGTATTCCCTGAAGAACTTCCTGGCCTACCCCCAGAGCGTGAAATTGAATTTTGTATCGACCTTGAACCCGATACAAACACCATTTCCAAAGCCCCATATCGAATGGCTCCTATTGAACTTCAGGAGTTAAAGACCCAAATGCAGGAATTGTTAGACATCGATTTCATTCGTCCTAGTATGTCTCCTTGGGGTTCTCCTGTTCTATTTGTGAAGAAGAAAGATAGGAGTATGCAAATTTGTATTGATTATCGGGAGTTGAATCATGTCACCATCAAAAATAGGTACCCATTCCCACGTATTGATGACCTGTTTGACCAGTTGCAAGGCGCCAAATTCTTTTAAAAGATTGATCTTCGTTCAGGATATCATCAATTGAAGATTAGAACCGATGACATTCCAAAGACGGCTTTCAGAACTCGGTACAAGCATTATGAATTCCTATTCATATTCTTTGGATTGACTAATGCTCTTGCTGCCTTCATGGATATGATGAACCAAGTATTCAAGGAATATTTGGATCATTTTGTGGTCATCTTTATTGACGACATCCTCATATATTCCAAAAGTCATGAAGATCGTGAGCAACACTTGAGGCTGATACTCCAAAAGCTTCGTGAAAACAAGCTATATGCCAAGTTGAAGAAATGCGAGTTCTGGCTTGAGGAAGTTGTATTCCTTGGGCACGTGATATCAAATCATGGAATATCTGTTGACCCGACAAAGATTGAAGCAATTCAAAGCTGGGAGCAACCTAAATTAGTAACTGAAGTACGTAGCTTTCTCGGCTTAGCTGGTTATTATCGGAGATTCATAGAAGGGTTTTCTCGAATTGCTACTCCACTAACTCAGCTAACTCAGAAAGATACAAAGTTTAGTTGGAGCGAAGAATGTGAGAAGAGTTTTCAAGAACTCAAGAGGAGACTCATTTCAGCACCTGTTCTAACAATACCATCTGGCTCGGAGGGATTTGTCATCTATAGTGATGCTTCGAGCAAAGGGTTAGGATGTGTTCTCATGCAACATGGGAAAGTCATAGCCTATGCCTCAAGACAACTCAAAGAATATGAGAGGAATTATCCTACTCATGATCTAGAGTTGGCAGCTGTTGCCTTTGCACTTAAAATTTGGAGGCATTACTTATATGGTGAGAAGGTGGAAATCTTTACGGATCATAAAAGCCTCAAATATTTTTTCACTCAAAAGAAACTCAACATGCGAAAACGATGTTGGCTTTAATTGTTGAAAGATTATGATCATACCATCCAATACCATCCTGGAAAAGCGAACGTGGTAGCTGACGCATTGAGTAGAAGATCATATGCAAGTACGAGTGTGATATTGTCAACGCAAAGGCCCATTTTGTATGACTTGAAAAGGATGGAGATAGAGTTAAAGACTCCAGGGAGCCGCATAAAGATGGAAAACATACGAGTAGAACCGACTTTAATCGATAAAGTTAAAGTTGCTCAAGCTATAGACTTGGAGCTAATGCGTATGAAGAAGAAAGTGCAAGAAGGTGCTATGCCGGAAGCAAGAATCCATGAGGAAGGAATACTTCGAGTCAAATCCAGACTTTGTGTTCCTAACGACCCTGATTTAAAGTATAAAATCATGATGGAGGCGCACAACACACGGTTTGCAATCCATTCTGGGAGTACCAAAATGTATCGTGATCTTCGACATACATTTTGGTGGAGCAATATGAAGAGAGAGATAGAAGAGTTTATCTCATGGTGTTTAACTTGTCAACAAGTCAAGGCGGAGCATCAAGTACCTAAAGGTCCATTGCAACCACTTGAAATTCTAGAATGGAAGTGGGAGCACATTACCATGGATTTTGTTACTGGTCTTCCCAAGGTTTCTCAAGGCATATATGCAATTTGGGTCATTGTTGATAGATTGACCAAGTCTGCTCATTTCGTACCTATACGAGAAACTTATACACTTGAACATCTTGCTCGAATGTACATAAACGAGATTGTAAGACTGCATGGTATGCCAGTATCCATAGTTTCTGAGCGAGACCCAAGATTCACTTCATGATTTTGGGTTAGTTTGCAAAAAGTTATGGGCACAGATTTACGATTTAGCTCGCCATATCATTCTCAGACGGACGGGCAGTCGGAGAGGACTATTTAAACTCTTGAAGATCTATTAAGATTTTGTGTCCTTGACTTCAAAGGAAGTTGGGACAAGTTCTTACCATTGGTGGAGTTTTCCTACAATAACAGTTATCAAACAAGTATCGACATGGCTCCATTTGAGGCGTTGTATGGAAGAAAGTGTCGTTCTCCAGTATGCTGGGATGAGGTGTGTGAAGCAACGTTGTTGGGACCAGAGTTGTTATGTATGAATACAGAAAAGATTCAAACGATCCGACAACGTATAAAAACCTCACAAGATCGACAAAAGAGTTATGTTGATCTTCATCGAAAGGACATAGAATTCGATATTGGAGATCATGTGTTGTTACGTGTTGCTCCATGTAAAGGAGTTACAAGATTTGGAAAGAGAGGAAAGCTCAACCCTCGATTCATTGGCCCATTTTTAATCCTCGATCGAGTAGGAACTGTGGCGTATAGACTCGCTTTACCGCCAAGTATGTTTCGTGTTCATAACGTTTTTCACATATCTATGTTAGGTAAATATGTGAAATACCCAAACCAAATTATTGAATTAGAACCAGACGAGATAGACGAAGATTTAACATATGAAGAGTTACCTGTTAAAATCTTGGATAAAAAGGAACATATTCTACGATCCAAGGTTATACCTCAAGTCAAAGTTTTGTGGAGAAACCACGATGTGGAAGAAATGATCTGGGAGTTAGAATCTGAGATGAAATCAAGATATCCTTACCTCTTCGACATACCATGTATGTACCCTAATTTCGAGGACGAAATTTCATAAGAAGAGAAGGTTATAGGACCCCAACTTTTTGAATAGAGATTAAATTTTCTCAAAATATATTTTTTAATTTTATGGTGTGGATTTGATATAATATTATAGTTGTGAGTAATATTTACAAATTTTGCAAAGTACGCAAGTTGTTATATAATATTCGATTGGTCAGGGAATATTCATTTTAATAGGGAATATTCGTACAACGGCACAATCATTGGTGGTCCCCCACAACAGAATTATTGTCGGATTGAGAAAACGACAAAAAATACTTTATGAAAATAACGGCGGAAGTTATACCGTTAACTATTGAACTACCCGATAGTAAAAGTACAGTAATACGCGTGGTTGCATAGTAGTACACGGTATTGATTATTGATGCTTACGTGAGAAGTCACTTAATTATACTCAATTATTGCTAAAGTAATTGCTGCATCATATCTCTCATATTATTGATTCGATTATTGACATAGTATCATCTGCATAATATTGTATTTTATTAAATCAATAATTGAGACGACAAAGTTATTCATATTATTAAATTGCAATATTTACAATGTCTAGAAGTTCTGTCAATAAGAGGTTTGGTCACCTAATTGCGCGCCAATAGGGAGAAATCCTTATTGGAAAGCCCCCTCTTTCTTGAAAACGACCTGGTTGATAAATATTGTGAGTTATAATATTAATGATGAATGTTATTAAAATTGAAGTTGTGTTTGGAGTTGAATTTGGAGACGCAGACGTGATATTTGAGTCCGGAACGATGAAATTAGTAAAAATAGTCTATAAACACAAAATTTTTCGGAATTCACTATTTGGTCAAAAAGTCAACAGTTGACTTTTTCGGAAAAAGTCAAACTTCAAAATTACAAAATTTATATTTTTGATATAAATGGTTTCATTGTGTTGAAATTATTTGTGTTAGTGAAAATTGACAATTATTTCGATAATAATTGATGTCTGGAGATTATATTGACCAATCGGGTATTTAACCGAATAAATAAGCAATTGATTGCTTTTATTTCACTTGATTATAACTATTTGTTCACATGTGTATACTATTGTTTTACATTCTTGTTACTATTAGGGGAGTTGGTGCAAGATTGATAATACTTGCATGACTAAGTTAAAAATAGAGGTATAGATGGAGGTACTATACTGTAATTCATATTTTCACATGTCTAGAATTATTGATTCACATAATTTACTATTGAATAACATTATTTACTATTAGGGGAGGTGGTGCAAATTTGATAATACTTCCATGACTAAATTAAAAATAAAGAAAAAGTTGGAGGTATTGTACTGTAATTTTTTGAGCCCCAAAATGTGCAATTATCGAAACTATATTTTTCTATAAATAGAAGCTCGTTCTTCCTTCATTTCTCACCAATTCACAAAAGCTTTAGACCGATTATTATAGAGAGAAATTATAGAAAGAAGAAGAGAAGTCTCCTACCTCACTATTCCAGTATCCAGTTTTTCTAAGGTAGAGAGTATTATTTCTTTCTTATCCATGAAGAGAACTTCTGTTATTCCATTCTTTATTATTCTGTTGGAATAACCGGTATACGCGGGCTACCCTATACTTGGTGAAATTTTTCTGTTATTCATTCTTTACTATTTTGCTGGAACATCATGTCTGTGCCTTTACGCCAGACCTGGTTCCATTATTTATCATTCTGTTGGAACATCATATATGTGTGTTTTACGCCGGACCTGGTTCTGTCTTTATTATTCTGTTGGAATATCATGTCGGTGCGTTATACGCCGGACCTGATTCCGTCTTTATTATTCTGTTGGAATATCCTGTCTGTGCGTTTTATGCCAGACTTGATTCCGTCTTTATTATTCTGTTGGAATATCTTGTCTATGCATTTTACGCCAGACCTGATTTCGTTATTTATTATTCTATTGGAATAACCTGCCTGTTCGGTCTATCGCATGTCTGGTGATTTCTTTTGTTATTCCATTACTTATTATACTCAGTTGGTTAAAGTTTTGACTTCTATACTCCATGAAATTAGTGGAATATCTTTGATATTTGCGCTTCATCCAGTATCTTTTCATGGAAATATTCTTCTGAGCATTCTTGAATTTTACTCTACAAAGAAGTATCATGTTAACAATTTGGACGTTATTAGTTCCTGGATAAAATAATTCTTGAACTTATTTTATTGAATTCTTATATCATTTTCATCATCCTCATGATTATATTTTGTTGAAAGTCATCTGTGGGCTATAGTGCATAGATGGACTTGGTATGATTATGATCAGGGATTATTCGATGTAATCATGACCGTAATATTACAAATGATGTGGTAAAAGTCCTCATTGGCCCGTAGTGCATTGATGGACAGTTGTTGGCATGATCATGACCATTATTGAATACACAAATATTCTTGGCCCGTAGTGAATGGATAATTGTGGTCATGATACTAAAGAATATCATTGGCCGTAGTGCAGGGGTGATTCAATGATGTGGATTATTTATTAAGCTGAATTCCAGCGATAAAAGTGATGAAAAACCTTTTAAATCATAAAAGATAGTAGATTTTATTCTCTACTTGACTCTTTTAATGGATTACTTGCTCCGCTGTAGTTAAACTTGATGGTTGTTATATTGGTTCAGTTTAACACTGTTGAAGGCTAACGATAATATATTTTGCATTATCTTAGTCATAATATTTCCTACTAGGCTAGTTGAACTCACCCTTTTACTTTTATTGTTCTCTTCAGGAAATGAGAACGTAGCAGGGACTAGTCGGGGAACGGAGTGACGGACTAGATGATAGCATTAGTAGTCCTCACTATTCAGTGAAATAGTGGAAAATAAATATAATAATATTGAATTTGAATTTGTATATTGTCTAGACGATAATATTTGTATTAAAACTCACAGCTTATGTTTTATCGTGCTTTACACGATAGTTGTATAATTAAGTTGTATTTGTATTCTGTACCATGTATTTGACGACTCAGAATAGTTGATGTATACCTATTTTGGGGGCGTCACACAAAATATTTTTCGTAAGCTCGTAATAATTTTAAATAATTATTACTATTTATCATAATTTTTCAATCATTAAAATCGTATTTATAATAATTAAATTCCACATAATTCCTTTATCATTAATATTTATTTATTATCAAATATTAATGAAATACATGTCATAATATTATAATATATTTATAATATATCAAAGTATTTTTAATACCTTAAAATCATATTTATATAATTTTTAAACAATTAAATTTTTTATCCCATAATTACTATTAATATTAAAATCTTAATATTTTCATAACAAAATATCAAAAGTTATATATTGTAACTTAAAATATTTCTATAACACTTAAATCATTTTTATATGATTTATAAAACATTAATTCTATTTTTCCATAATTTATTTAATATAATTATTAAATAAACTAATTACCATTAATATTAATTAATTAACCAAATTCATCACAAAATATTAAAAGTCGTTTAAAATAACTTCAAATATTTTCTTATACCATAATATAATTTTTCATAATTTTTTTATATACTCAAAATAATTAAAAACTAATTTTCAGAATTTAAAATAATTTTAAGGAATTTATTTTGTATTTTAAATAATTAAAAACCATTTAATTTGATTTATTCAATTAAAATATTAATTTTTGGAAATTAATTGTTAATAAAGGGGCCCTATAGCGACAGAATCGTCGATATAGGTGTTCTTGGTGTTCTTGAGCAAGAACCAAGAACCAAGAAACTCAAGTAAGTTAACAAGGTCCCTAGTTTGACCAATGATAGATCCTTGTTCATTACGTTTCTGGGCTGGATAAAGTGTTAGGAGTGTAGTACTTAGGTAATACTACAACCACAAATAATTGTCATGGTCAGAACATATCAGATCAGTGAGATCGAAACTTCCAAAAAATCTGACAATGACGTTCTTCATTTCTGGTTTTTTCAGAAAATGAAGAACAGTCGAAGGTGCTATATTCAACTCCTTATATTTTTTATTCTGGGATGGCTAATCATGTTTTAAAGGTTACTGCTTGTAGTAAACATGACAAAGAACAATTCTATATCATCAGATCATCATAACATCAACACAATTAAAAGATCAAGGCCGGTCAAAGTAATGATCAGGAAACGGTTTTTGAAGATTCTGGGTACCCAGAATCTCCTTCCGGTGAGTTGGTCAATGTGACGCCCCCAAATCCGGGTTACCTGACCCCCAAGTTTGGTGCTCACGATCCACAATATAATAACATCTAATTACCAATTCATTGATTATAATAAACTTACATATCATAAGTTATTAAGTTAACAACATCATCCAAGGTCAACTAACCTTAACATTACAAACTTTACCCTTTCGATAAATAAAAAGGGTTTACAAAGTAACATATTAAATATAATTAATATAAAACTACTCCAGTACTATGCCTTTGCCTTTATTCCTCTTAGCCCCGCTGGCCTCATCGTTCCTAGCTGAAATATTTTATTTAGCAAGGGTGAGCAACAACTTTGCCCCGCAAGTTAAAATATACAATAAATGATATATGAATCAGAAATAGAAGAGTCTATATTGAATAGAACTTCAACAATTATCAAACGATTTCGTGATAACGAATAATACTTCAATCTGAATAATAACTTTCTACTATTCCATACTAAATAACTTATTCGATATGAAAGAGTACAATTCTTTCAAAGATTCAATAATATTCATTTGAATAAACAATACTGCAATAATACTCAATAATGTGGGATATACCCAGATTTCATGCTGAGTGATCACAGAGGATCATGAACTACTAGAGGATTTATTTAGTTATTAAAACTAAATTACCACAAGAATATAAATTAGTTATAAAAACTAAACTATACTCTTCTGCAAGTACCTGGAGTGGCCAACTCCTTTGTACCCTATATTATGCATAATACTCAATAATAGTGCACATGTCGATTTACGACAATAAAATTTGTTCATCTCAGTTTTATTTCACGAGTCCGTACCACAACAATATGGCTTGGATTACTTTCAAAGAAATACTAGGATTTCAATAATTAATAACAATACTAATCTAGCCGAAATCAATGGCATAGATCTTTCAATAACATTTTAGTTCATAATGAATAGAACCTTTCATGTTTTACCAAATACTAGTCTCGCCTAAACAATTAGCTGAGACATAATTTATAATTAGTTCAAATAATAGAACATGATTCGATTGCACTACGTGCGAATTACAATAATCATTATAGATGTGAATAACTATCAATAATTATTCACTACCATGCTTGAAAAACAATAACTCAAGTTGAGTTAGGAAACTTGCCTTTCACGTTGATTACAGCTACACAATATAATTAACTGCGCTCGTAAGACCTATAATCAATAATGTCGGTCTCACAATTAGTACAATAATTCACATCACACATTACTGTAATTTACAATTAAACCTTCTCCTACACACATTAGCACATAGCCACATTAGTGTTTATAACGTATATAAACACTTATCACGTCTAACTATTTTGTTCTGGTTGGACTTCGGTCCGTCCTCGGTGTTCTGGTCACCCTATCCGACAATTAACACATTGATTGTCAATAAAACTCGGTCTCTAAGCTTCAATATTATTTTAGATAAGTTAAATATCGTTTATAATATTTTCCGGAAGCTTTTAATAATTTTTAAACACTTATTATAATTTATAATAATTTTTCAAACTCTTAAATCATTTTTAAATGATCTAATTATCAAATAATCTTATCATTATTAATATTTAATAATATAAAAATATTAATAACATTCATTCCAAAATATTAAAGTTATTATTAATAACTTAAAATATTTTTAAATCATCAATATTCTACTTAAATGATTTTTAAAATATTTAAAATTATTTTTAAATCATCACCATTAATATATAAATATTAATGAAATTATTATCTAAATATTAAAAGTCATAATTTATAACTTAAAAATATTTTTAAATCACTTTTCTCATTTTTAAATGAATTTTAAATCAATAAAATTATTTTTAATTCATTTATTTAATATAATAATTAAATAAATCAAATATCATTAATATTAATTTATTAATGAAAATTCTCCAAAAATATTGAAAATTATATTTTATAATTTAAAATATTTTCTAACACTTTATTCTTAATTAGAATGATTTTTAAATCATTAAAATAATTTTTATCTTATTTATTTAATTTAATAATCAAATAAATCTAATATCATTAATATTAAATTATTAATGAAAATTCTCCAAAAATATTAAAAGTTACATTTTATAACTCAAAATATTTTTAAATACATTATTCTCATTTAAAATGATTTTTCATAATATTAAATCATTTTTCTCTAATTTATTTAATAAACTAATTAAATAAATTAAATACCTTTAATATTATAAATAATTATAAATATTAAAGAAAAATATTCCAATTGGTCAAAAATTATTTTTCATAATTAAAAATAATTTTTAAAACTATTTTTGGTAATTTTTATAATTTATTTCTATTTTTTTATTAATTTCCGAAATTCTGAAAATAAAATTAATTAAAACCGTCGTTATAGGCCTTTAGCGACACAAAGCGTCGCTGGTGGTGTTCTTGAGCTCAAGAACACTGATAGCCGGCAGATTAAGGGTCCATGTTTGACCGCTTGCCATTTTTTGATCTAAATAGTTTCTGGGCTATCTAAAAATTTGGGCGTGTAGACTATGTCACACTACAACATCCAACCAACACGTTGGTTAAACAACATCACAACAAGAAGATCAAAGCCTCCAAAGTTGCTGCCAAACATTTTCTGGGCAAAAACAGACTCGAGTGGTCACTTTCAATCTTGATTTAAGCTATGTTCTGGCCATGATTTATGTAATCTATAAACTCCAGATTGTAGACAAAATGTAGTAACACAACTAGAAAGCATAATAACACTAAAACATCAAAACATTAACTAGATATAATCCGTCAAACTTGAACACGAACGTTGGGCTCAAATTTTCTGGGTTCGTGTTCTTGACAGATTCGGTCAACGGGTTTTGACCGTGAATATCTTGTGATCTATAATAGATCTAAGTCTGATTCTTTTTGCAACTTAAAGCACACATATCAGGCTACATGTTACAAGTTTTAAACATCAAAAACACGTAACAAACTAGGAGTTATAAAATCGGACATTTGACTGAAAATCACCGATTTCCAGATTTCCAGATTTTGAAAAACACTAAATTCGTGCACTTTGATGTTATGGGTTCATGATTTATAAACCCAGATATTCAATTGACACCTTATTACACATATTTAAACAATCAAATGCAACAAATAACAAGGAATTGAAGGATTTCAAAATTAGGGTTTATACCTCTTTTTGATTCCGATTTTTGATTTTGGCTCTCCAATCTGTTATTGATTTATCTTTGATTGTTTATAGGACTGGTCCACTTGTATAATTCGAGGCTTTTGGTGAGAGAGAGATTTGGTGAGATCAAAATGCAAAATGGCTAAGTTTTATGAACTTTCTCTCTCTAAATCTTATATATATGACTTTGATTCATGCATGATGCTTCAATTTCGGCTGAGTGGTTGGATTTGCTGAGATTTGAAGTCTTAAAGTCAAGAGAGTTGGTGACCAACTAAAGGCAATGGCCAATTTTGCAAGTTAACACTAAAATATCCAAAAAGGGCATTATGGTCATTTCTAATTTTTTTCTAGAATTTGGATTTGATGAAACCCTTAGGGTTTAGGGTTTGGACAATCTAGGGTTTAGGTTTTAAACCTTTAAGATATCAAAAATTTCTAGTTACCACAATTTTCAAATTTAGGGTTTAATTAGAAAAAAAAATTCTAAAATAAAATTAGGGTTTCAAAAATAGAAATTTATCATACAAAAATATAATTAAAGATTTCTAACCATATTTAAGTTTATTGAATACTTTAGGCATGTTAATAAAAATTAGGGTTGCCTAATTAGGGTTAACAATTCCCGATTTTGAAATTAGGGTTTCTCGGCGTACAATTAGGGTTTTTAATTGTACAATTTATTTCTAAATTTAGGGTTAGGGTTTTCTAAAGTTGTTAAGCACAACTATACTCTATTTTCTTAGTCAAAACACATATTTAATGATTCTCGAGACTTGTCTCACTAATTCCCAGTACAATATTAACAGTCAATGTCAATATTAAATAAAAAAAAATTATTCGTAAAATTTTAATTATTCGAAATCCCGGGTTATCACATTCACCCCTCCTTAAAAGGATTCCGTCCTCGGAATCACCGCTTTCTTATTCTCTACAATCTTTTAAAGTTGTATCATCAATTCATTTTATCAACATAATATTAATTTATGCCTTATATTCTCACCCGTGAGTTGAGTCTATATAAGAAAATAATTCACTGCAATACCTAACTAATATTATTCGCATAATTTAAATTTTTGAACGAAATTCTTACCTATGGCCACTTCCTGAACAGCTACTGCATCTTGAGCCGTCATATTGAATGTACGAGTTGTCGGCCTTCCTGGCTGAGCTGGTCCTTTGATCGCTAGTGTTCCACTGCTGTTTCCTTTATTGTTGCTTCCTCTTTCTATAATCTTCTTTGGACAGTTACGAATTTGATGTTCTAACGATCCGCATAGAAAACAACCTGATATCCTTTTTGGACTTGGACAATTTGGAGAAATATGTCCCTCTTGTCCACAGTTAAAACACACTCCTTTTCCCTTCAAGCATTCTCCTGGATGCTTTCTACCGCACTTGGCACATGGTTCACCTTTCTTTCTATTATCTCCTAACTTGTCTCCAGATTCATTATTGTTCTTCCGCTTACGCTTATTAGAATTACTTCATCCACTGCTACCTCCTTCATTCATTTTCTTCTTCTTTTCTTGATGATACTTTAACACAACTTCACTTCCTCCTTCGGCGATGATTGCTTTTTCCAATAGAAACGCAAATGTCTTAATCTGCAACACAGCTACCTTGCTATATATTGTGGGCTTCAGTCCATTTTCGAATCTTCGCGCCTTTCGCACCTCCGTGTCCACCTGATGTGGAGCAAAACTCGCGAGTTCGTTAAATTTGGCGGCGTATTCTGCAACCGACATATTCTCCTGCTTTAACTCCAAAAAATTTACTTCCATTCTTGCTTGCATACTTTCTGAGAAATAATTTTCGAAAAATAATTCCTTAAACCTTGTCCAGGTTACTACTGCTGTACCCGCTCTCGCCTGATTTGTCTCCCACCAATAATTTGCTTCTCCCTTCATCAAATATGTTGCAAACGCAGTCTTTTGTTCTTCCGCCACTCGCGCAATCACAAACGCTTTCTCCATTTTCTTTACCCAAGTTTGAGCTTTAATCGGATCTGTGGTCCCTTTGAATTCAGGCGGTCCTACCGCTTTAAAATCTTTAAAGTTTGCCAATCTTTCATTTGGTTGATTTCTCACTCTTCCTCTTGCAGCTGGAGCTCTATTCTCCATAGCTTCGGCTATCATATTTGCAAAATTTTGCATTGGGTCAGCTTGACCCCTTTCATTATTTACCGACTGCTCTTCCCTTTAATTTCGATTCTGTCGTCTAGGCGGCATGATCTGATTTAAAATTAAAAAAAATCTTATATTAATTCTCTTTCTTTACAAATTCTGAATACAATAAGCATTCAACACTTATCCCTCATATAACCGCATATTTATTCAAATAGCACATAGTACATGTAGTACTTAACACCTATTACTATCCCATTTTAAATACTATTAGGATTAACAACACAACTTTAAACAAAAGTTGTAATTCTCCATTCACACATAACTATTCCCCAGTTCATCAAACTTACCACACCTAGGGGTTCAGGAACTTGCCACAATTATATGAGTGTATGAACTTATCCTAGTCAGACTTTTGGTGTCCATTCGCTGAGGGATTCAAAACAGTTCACATAATTATGAGTCATGAACTTACCATAAGTATGAGTTTTAAGAACTTACAAAATAATCTTCATCTTATTTTCATATAGAAAAGAAAAATTTCATTAATACAAACATATTATTGCATTTATATTCATGCAAATATTACATAGTACTTTTCAGTGCACTGCACATACAACTACAAACGGGTACTATCCCTTTGTGACCAAAAGTCGGGATTCATTACTACAACTTTACACAAAAGTTAAAACATACAAAAGTTATATCCTATTCTTACCAAAACGACTATTATACTCCAAAAGATTATACCCCTCACACTTAATCCTTCTTCTTTTTAGGACAATTCTTAACCCTATGATTCGTTCCACCACATGCAAAACATCCTCCTTTCTTTGGTTTAGGACAGTTTGGTGACAGATGTCCTTTCTGGCCGCAATTGTAAAACACCTTCTTACCCCACATACACTCCCCCAAATGGCTCTTTCCACACTTGCCACATGCTTGCTTCTTCTTCGAGCTTGACTTTTCTGAATGTGAATTCTCCGTGTTGTTGTCACTGTCGTAGTTCTTTTTCCTTTTATTAGCCTTCTTTTTCTCGTTTATATTCTTAGATGATACATTATACTTAACCATCATTCTATTGACTTGTGCATTCAGATTATTTCGTTCTTCTGTCATTTCGCGTAATGCTCTTTCTGTCATCCATAATTCCTCCAGAAGAAATACTTTAGTTCTTGAGTCTTGAACTTCTGCAGATACTTGACCTTCCTCGATTGCTACTTTGTATTCTTCCCCATCGTTGATCTTTATTTCTGGTTCCACCTTGGTTTCTTTGGAATATACTTCTTCCTCTTCATCCAGCTCCATCTCGGGGTACTCGTCATGATCACTTGCTAGATTTACCGCAGGTTCGTCTCTTAAAACTTCCTCAACTGAATCACTCTGAGTTGACACCTCAGCTAATAGCATTGGTGCAATAGCCACTGGCATCTCCATACTCATCTTATCTTCTCCCGACATCCTACAATCAGTTTAAATATCTTGATTAGTACTTTACCAGTACAAACTTCTCTCACTATGTATCTACATTTATCACTATCATTGCACTTCAGCAATCTCTGACTTACTACTCTAAATGAGTATTCTCTATCACGCTCATGGTTATAATCCTAGGGTTTTTTCCCCACCCCACTTAAGGTTTATAACCTACAGCACTGATACCAACCTATGACGCCCCCAAATCCGGGTTACCTGACCCCCGAGTTTGGTGCTCACGATCCACAATATAATAACATCTAATTACCCATTCATTGATTATAATAAACTTACATATCATAAGTTATTAAGTTAACAACATCATCCCAGGTCAACTAACCTTAACATTACAAACTTTACCCTTTCGATAAACAAAAAGGGTTTACAAAGCAACATATTAAATATAATTAATATAAAACTACTCCAGCACTATGCCTTTGCCTTTATTCCTCTTAGCCCCGCTGGCCTCATCGTTCCTAGCTGAAATATTTTATTTAGCAAGGGTGAGCAACAAGTTTGCCCCGCAAGTTAAAATATACAATAAATGATATATGAATCAGAAATAGAAGAGTCTATATTGAATAGAACTTCAACAATTATCAAACGATTTCGTGATAACGAATAATACTTCAATCTGAATAATAACTTTCTACTATTCCATACTAAATAACTTATTCGATATGAAAGAGTACAATTCTTTCAAAGATTCAATAATATTCAATTGAATTAACAATACTGCAATAATACTCAATAATGTGGGATATACCCAGATTTCATGCTGAGTGATCACAGAGGATCATGAACTATTAGAGGATTTATTTAGTTATTAAAACTAAATTACCACAAGAATATAAATTAGTTATCAAAACTAAACTATACTCTTCTGCAAGTACCTGGAGTGGCCAACTCCTTTGTACCCTATATTATGCATAATACTCAATAATAGTGCACATGTCGATTTACGACAATAAAATTTGTTCATCTCAGTTTTATTTCACGAGTCCGTACCACAACAATATGGCTTGGATTACTTTCAAAGAAATACTAGGATTTCAATAATTAATAACAATGCTAATCTAGCCGAAATCAATGGCATAGATCTTTCAATAACATTTTAGTTCATAATGAATAGAACCTTTCATGCTTTACCAAATACTAGTCTCTCCTAAACAATTAGCTGAGACATAATTTATAATTAGTTCAAATAATAGAACATGATTCGATTGCACTACGTGCGAATTACAATAATCATTATAGATGTGAATAACTATCAATAATTATTCACTACCATGCTTGAAAAACAATAACTCAAGTTGAGTTAGGAAACTTGCCTTCCACGTTGATTACAGCTACACAATATAATTAACTGCGCTCGTAAGACCTATAATCAATAATGTCGGTCTCACAATTAGTACAATAATTCACATCACACATTACTGTAATTTACAATTAAACCTTCTCCTACACACATTAGCACATAGCCACATTAGTGTTTATAACCTATATAAACACTTATCACGTCTAACTATTTTGATCTGGTTGGACTTCGGTCCGTCATCGGTGTTCTGGTCACCCTATCTGACAATTAACACATTGATTGTCAATTAAACTCGGTCTCTAAGCTTCAATGTTATTTTAGATAAGTTAAATATCGTTTATAATATTTTCCGGAAGCTTTTAATAATTTATAAACACTTATTATAATTTATAATAATTTTTCAAACTCTTAAATCATTTTTAAATGATCTAATTATCAAATAATCTTATCATTATTAATATTTAATAATATAAAAATATTAATAACATACATTCCAAAATATTAAAGTTATTATTAATAACTTAAAATATTTTTAAATCATCAATATTCTACTTAAATGATTTTTAAAATATTTAAAATCATTTTTAAATCATCACCATTAATATATAAATATGAATGAAATTATTATCTAAATATTATAAGTCATAATTTATAACTTAAAAATATTTTTAAATCATTTTTCACATTTTTAAATGATTTTTAAATCAATAAAATCATTTTTAATTCATTTATTTAATATAATAATTAAATAAATCAAATATCATTAATATTAATTTATTAATGAAAATTCTCCAAAAATATTGAAAATTATATTTTATAATTTAAAATATTTTCTAACACTTTATTCTTAATTAGAATGATTTTTAAATCATTAAAATAATTTTTATCTTATTTATTTAATTTAATAATCAAATAAATATAATATCATTATTATTAAATTATTAATGAAAATTCTCCAAAAATATTAAAAGTTACATTTTATAACTCAAAATATTTTTAAATACATTATTCTCATTTAAAATGATTTTTCATAATATTAAATCATTTTTCTCTAATTTATTTAATAAAATAATTAAATAAATTAAATACCTTTAATATTATAAATAATTATAAATATTAAAGAAAAATATTCCAATTGGTCAAAAATTATTTTTCATAATTAAAAATAATTTTTAAAACTATTTTTGGTAATTTTTATAATTTATTTCTATTTTTTTATTAATTTCTGAAATTCTGAAAATAAAATTAATTAAAACCGTCGCTATAGGCCTTTAGCGACACAAAGCGTCGCTGTTGGTGTTCTTGAGCTCAAGAACACTGACAGCCGGCAGATTAAGGGTCCATGTTTGACTGCTTGCCATTTTTGATCTAAATAGTTTCTGGGCTATCTAAAAATTTGGGCGTGTAGACAATATGTCACACTACAACATCCAACCAACACTTTGGTTAAATAACATCACAACAAGGAGATCAAAGCCTCCAAAGTTGCTGCCAAACATTTTATGGGCAAAAACATACTCGAGTGGTCACTTTCAATCTTGATTTAAGCTATGTTCTGGCCATGATTTATGTAATCTATAAACTCCAGATTGTAGACAAAATGTAGTACTACAACTAGAAAGCATAATAACACTAAAACATCAAAATATTAACTAGATATAATCGGTCAAACTTGAACACGGACGTTGGGCTCAAATTTTCTGGGTTCGTGTTCTTGACAGATTCGGTCAACGGGTTTTGACCGTGAATATCTTGTGATCTATAATAGATCTAAGTCTGATTCTTTTTGCAACTTAAAGCACACATATCAGGCTACATGTTACAAATTTTAAAAATCAAAAACACGTAACAAACTAGGAGTTATAAAATCGGACATTTGACTGAAAATCACCGATTTCCAGATTTCCAGATTTTGAAAAACACTAAATTCGTGCACTTTGATGTTATGGGTTCATGATTTATCAACCCAGATATTCAATTGACACCTTATTACACATATTTGAATAATCAATTGCAACAAATAACAAGGAATTGAAGGATTTCAAAATTAGGGTTTATACCTCTTTTTGATTCCAATTTTTGATTTTGGTTCTCCAATCTGTTATTGATTGATCTTTGGCTGTTTATAGGACTGGTCCACTTGTATAATTCGAAGTTTTTGGTGAGAGAGAGATTTGGTGAGAGCAAAATACAAAATGGCTAAGTTTTATGAACTTTCTCTCTCTAAATCTTATATATATGACTTTGATTCATGCATGATGCTTCAATTTCGGCTGAGTGGTTGGATTTGCTGAGATTTGAAGTCTTAAAGTCAAGAGAGTTGGTGACCAACTAAAGGCAATGGCCAATTTTGCAAGTTAACACTAAAATATCCAAAAAGGACATTATGGTCATTTCCAATTTTTTTTCTAGAATTTGGATTTGATGAAACCCTTAGGGTTTAGGGTTTGGACAATCTAGGGTTTAGGTTTTGAACCTTTAAGATATCAAAAATTTCTAGTTACCACATTTTTCAAATTTAGGGTTTAAGTAGAAAAAAAAATAAATTTTCTAAAATAAAATTAGGGTTTCAAAAATAGAAATTTATCATACAAAAATATAATTAAAGATTTCTAACCATATTTAAGTTTAATGAATACTTTAGGCATGTTAATAAAAATTAGGGTTGCCTAATTAGGGTTTATAATTCCCGATTTTGAAATTAGGGTTTCTCGGCGTACAATTAGGGTTTTTAATTGTACAATTTATTTCTAAATTTAGGGTTAGGGTTTTCTAAAGTTGTTAAGCACAACTCTACTCTATTTTCTTAGTCAAAACACATATTGACTTATTCTCGAGACTTGTCTCACTAATTCCCAGTACAATATTAACAGTCAATGTCAATATTAAATAAAAAAAAATTATTCGTAAAATTTTAATTATTCGAAATCCCGGGTTATCACAGTCAATGCAGGTTTGACCTTGCATAACTTTGATCAAGTGTAACAACCCGGAATTTTGGATTATCCAGAATTAGGTTTAAAGAATTAGTAATTAATAAAATAAATTTTTATTAATACTATTCTGTGCTATGTGGTTATTAATCATTTTATAACCTAGAATGATTATTAATCGGGAGGATTCTGGCTACGAGCTAGATTGAACGAGTAAGAATTTTCAAGAGGAAAATAAAATTTTCCCGGGAACAAAAATATTTTCTGGGAAAAAGACGAAATAGGCATTATTCACCCGACGAAACCTAAGGGTTAGGGTTTGAATAACCTAAGCCTTTCTGAGAGTTCGGTATGTCGAAATGACATTCCGTCGAAAGATTTGATGATAATATATAGTGAAAAGTTAAGTAAACCGATAAAAGTTTTTCTCGAAAAACGTGTAGAAATCAGACAAAATCAAAACGCGAAAAGTACTGTTATATACTTTTCACTCGTTTAGCTACGTTAGGGGAAAACGTGAAGGAAAACGCTTGACGCCAAAAAGTGTTTTTTAGTTTTTCGGAAATCCGAAGAATACGTAAAAGTTAATCGGTAAAGGAAAGACGAAATATCCAAAAATATTTGGATTCCGAGAATCGCAGTTTTTAAAACTGTCGGACGAATCCCGAAAGACGGAACTACGAAACTTAATGGCTAAGTTAACTTAGTCCTTAAGTCTTGAATAGTAAGGAGGTGTGAATAGTGATTTTAGGGGCGAAATAACTATTTTTCCCTAACCTTGAAAATCTATAAATAGGAAGCTTAATCTGATTTGAATGGGATTTTGAAAATCCTACACTTTGAGAGAGAAAGAGAGAGAGTTCGGATGAGAAAGGAAGAGAAAGAGAATGAGGAAAAGCTAGCTTGAATGCACGCTTCGTCCGACGGAAGACGATTAAAGAAGAACGGTAATCTGAACCCTAGTTCTAATATTTTTCTTTAATTTTTCTATATTTAAAACATAGCTTAAGGAGAATAAGAAGTAAAAGATGTTAGGAATGATTTCATATGGTTGAAATCATGAGAAAATGAAGAAATAAAAAAATATAAGAAATTTAGTTTATAAATTTCTTAAGCAAGATTAAGATTCGTGAGGATTTTGAGCGATCCGAATGAATATTATGAACGAGTAGGTGAATTCAGTAAGGAATGGTGTTCTATAACATCAAATTCCAAGAAAAAGTGAAATCGTAATCCAAAATATCGATTAAAAATGAAGAACGAACGAAGAACACGAAAAACACACGAAGAACATGAAAAACACGAAGAACGTTGTTGATGGAAAAATTTAAAACCATCGTAGTATAATTGTTGTTGATGGACAAGTTTAAAACCATCGCGTATAAGTTAGTTGCTTATTGCTTGGTTAGGAACGATAGAAACGTTCATGAAGAACGGATTAAAACTAAGCTATAACGAAGTTATGACGAAAATTTTATAAAAGAAGAACGAAAATTTGAAAGTTAGTAAATGAACCCGAACGTGTAGGGTTTCATAATAATGTAAGAGAACGTATAAAACGTGAGTCGTGGACTCACGAACGAATGAATTTCGAGTTTCGATGACCGAATTACGGACAAACGAACAAAGAACGTAAAAAATGTTAAAATGAATGAAAAATGAAGATTAAGGCAATTGAATGGCATGTTAATGGATTCAGAACAAAGTTCTATCTGGGGGTAATCGAAGTACATAAGATAAGGAAGAAAATGGCTTTGGAACAACCTCGTTCCGAGTTATAACGAATAAGTTATGAGATTTCGAAATCGGCGTCTCAAGCTTGTAAAAGACTTAGAAAAATTTTCTAGGTTTCAAACTCAGCGCCGCAGCGCGAGTTGTGCCTTGGAGGCCGATGCCGCAGCGTGTAACAGTGTCCGAGTACACTGCAAGAGTTCGCCGTAGTGTGAATCGTAGTACAATTTGTGGCGCCGCTGCTCTATGTATAGTACGAAAATCTTCTCGAGTGTGGCGCCGCAGCGCGGCCCACTAAGTAAGGACTCGCACCGCAGCGCCAGTCCGGGAAGAGAGGAGAGAGAAGTCGGTCGTGTCACAGCACGAGAGGAAAGGAAGGGCACGGCGCCGTAACGCCGGTGCAGAGTAATGCCCAAAAATGAGATTTTAGTTCTCAGTTACTGGAGGATGTGCAAGAAAGAAAAATGAACATAATGTTCAACTAATGTA
This sequence comes from Panax japonicus, assembly GCA_020205505.1. Classification (NCBI taxonomy): domain Eukaryota; kingdom Viridiplantae; phylum Streptophyta; class Magnoliopsida; order Apiales; family Araliaceae; genus Panax; species Panax japonicus. The sequence continues at coordinate 33,821,413 of CM035107.1, forward strand.
ATGCTTAATCATGTGTTTTAAACCTTTAATAAAGGTTGAACAAAAAGATTAAACGAGAATAAAAGACAAAGAATATAGATTCGGATTACGGAACCGATGTCCAAGGACCGTAGTCGCGATAAACTAATGTGAGGGATTGCTATGGTTGTGATTCCTTAGACGTTGATTGACAATGTTAATGTATAACATTTTGAGTTTATGACATGGCATTGAGAGATGAATGTAAAGCGTTTAGACGCTGTGAACGCAACGTTGTTGTGATGAACGATCGGTCTTATCATACAACGAACCGTATGGCTTTGACATTAAGAAAGAATAATGAACATGGGGTTCATGGGATGGATAATGATCGAAAGCAATTAAAACCTTGAGTAAAGGTTGAATGAGAGATTAAGAGACGAGCAACGTGAACGTTGAATACGTAAACGGCCCTCGTGAATCATATTCGCGTTTGACGAATGTGCTAAGTATACCATAGTTGTTTGACTTAGACGTTGATGAATGTAGTAAGTAAGATACGAATGTTATTAAGAAAGTCGTATTGAACGGTAAAGAGATTAATGAAAGCCGAATGTGAATCGGATAAGAATGAATCCTGAGGTATGACAATTATTTGCCAGAAAGCCAAAGGGAATAAGAAATTAACTTAACGAACATTATAATTTAATAATTCGTATAAGTTAAGAGAAAGTTATGTTGTGGTACAATCGTAACCTTTGATGGTTGACATATGGGAGCTGGGCTAAACAATTCCTTCAGAGAGCAAAGGTATATACGAAACTGGCAACTGATCTAACTCACTGTGATGGCAGTGTAGATGAGACGAGAACTTATTTGTTGGTTATTTGTGGGAAACCACTCAGAGTACCATATGGACTACTAGCAGAGAAGTGATGTGTACTGAGTCCTAGAGAAGTATACGAAGAAGATAAGAATGTAAATCATCAAAGATGATGAACGTTTTGAGTAAGACATCTCCGTATGTCATAAAGCCGTAAAGCGGTAATGAAAGTTAGTCACGTAAAATTATATTGTAAGAACGCGAACCTTAAGAAGTAAAGTTAAGTAAACCAATGCGTAAGTCAAGTATATGACTAATTGGTGTATGTGTTGTTTCCTTATGTGTTATAGAGATTGGAATGAGCAGTTCAGCGTAAGCTGTAGCTGTGCGTAAGGCAAGTTTCCTAACTTCATTCATATTTTCAAATGAATGCCAGTTTCTAAAACTTCTCAGATGTTGAACTTGAGAATTTCTGTCTATGTGCGAATGTGTGATATTTGTACAAGGTGGTAGAACGTATGAGGCCTTGTGCCACAATGTGAACACTTCGGTGTTTCTGTGAGATGAATTGTTCTATGTTTGAACTGTTCAATAAAAGAATGTTCTGTTTATACATGAACCGTTATTGTTAAGTCTGTGCTATTGATTCTAGCCAGACAGAATGTGCATGAAAGAGAGTAGAGAATGAAAGTATTTCAAAGTGCATGTAACTAATATTTTAAGATGATAAGAATCAAGATTATTCCTATTATTCAAGCTGCTTCGTAACCTTTGTTCGGTTATTGAAGTCTGAAAAGAATGTTTAATTTTTGAAGTTGGTTGTTCAACTGTTATGACTTGCTGGGCAATTGAATGCTCACACTTGCTTTAAATGAAAAACATTTTCAGCGAACGTGGTTAGAAAGAACTTAAGGATCCCGTAAAGATCAAGCTGAACGATATCCAGATGAAGTGTCATTCAGTATATGAATGTGCGTGAAGAGCAAGTGAAGACTTGTAATATGGAATGATAGAATTAAACTATAGATTAGTTTAATGAACTGTATGTATCCTTGGTGGCGGATAAAAGTAACTCTTGTAAGATTAAAGGAATAATGTAATTATCATTATTTGTAATGAGAAAGGTTATAAGGTTTTTCGAACCTAGGATTTGAGAGTGTATGTTGTTATATTTCAATATATAATGATGTATGCAGAATGAATGATGTACTCGTGACGTACGGAATTCAGGTGTGAAGATAGACCGAATTTCGGGGCGTTACATCAAGTACATGATCTGGTGGGTCTAAGGGCTTTGGTGTGTAGTTCTCATGCCAAACAACAACATAACAACAAAAACTTGGCCAAACTAACAAACCACGGCAAGATTCATGGCCTAAAAAAACTTGTCAGACATAATCTGGGAATTCTGGGTTGCCCAGATTTCAGCACTCATAATTTCTAATCTACACATGATCTGGACTTGATTCAAGTTCTAGATCAAAGTACTCATGGTATATAACAGATCAAAAACATAAAACACACATAACATCTAATACACACGGATCTATGATCCCTGACATAAGGATGTCAGAAAATATTTTAGGGTTCAAAGTCAGTTTATAAAAACTTGATTTTCGTACCTCTAGATGTTATAGATCCATGATCTATCAACCCAGATCACTAAAAGACACCCTAATACACAACTTTAACCAACAACTAACATCAGATCACTTAATTTCAAAATTTTAGGGTTTATATATTTTTCTAACTTTAATCTTGAATCTGACTTTGATGATCTGATCTTGTCAAGTTAAGGACTGATATTGGCTTATCTTATCTCACTCTCTCACTCTAAATTTCGAAGATTGTGGAGAAAGAATGACTTGGAGGAAATGAGAAGTAAAGTGGCTTTTTCTCTCTCTTTAATCTATATGTATTATTGATTCAATGAATGAGCTCATCTAGATGGCTGATATAATTGATATAAGTCACATGCTAGAACTAGGCTTGGTGAACAACTCACCTTAGGTTTAGATCTACAAGTAACATAATAAATAATGCACAAAAGGGCATTTTGGTCATTTTGATTTCTAATTTAATGGCAAATTGGACAATAGCTACAACCTTTATGGTTTAACCCTTAGGGTTAAAACCTAAGGTTCCAAAAATCAATTTCTAATATTTTTAATTTAGGTTTTTAAAAAGTTAAAAATTAATATTTCTAAATTATAATTAGGATTCGATAATTATATTAAAATTTCTTAATCATAATCCAAGCTTGCTAATTAGGATTATTATTTCCTAATTAAAATTGCTAATTTAGCAATTAGGGTCAAAATAAAAAAATCTTTCTAATTTAGAAATTAGGTTTCCTAATTAGATTAGGGTTTCCTAATTACTTATAACTTAAAATTTAGGATTAATGTTTCCTAATTAACATTAAAATTATTAAGTTAACAATTAGGTTTTCCCTAATTATAAATTAGTGTTTCTAATCCAAAAATTAGGGTTTTCTAAATCAATTAGGGTTATCCCTAATTAGGTTATTATTAATAACGTTTAAACCTTATACTATCATTTGCATTCCCAAATTAGGGTTTCATATTCTGAATTAGGGTTTTGAATTCCTAGAACTGAAATTAGGGTTCCAGAACTGAAATTAGGGTTTCTTATAATTCGTAAGAATTTTTTAACTGAACGTTGACATTCTTAATATAATATTAGGGTTGGCCACTGATATAGCTTATATGGTCAACCATTGACCCTTAACCACATACTGTACACATATAATACCATATACACAAAACATAAACACTTATTCCCTTAATCCTGAATAATTTACCACAGAAATTGTAAATTCACAAAATTCCTTCTCGGAAATCTCAAATCCATTCACTTATTTTATGTCTACGTTTATTATTTAACCTTAATTCAATATTTTAAGATTTTATAAATATTAAAAGTCTCGGGTTGTCACAGATCTTGGTGCCTAAGTATTGGATAAATGTTGTGGTGACCAAGATATTGTTGTGATGGCCAAGTAAAGTAAGTGGTTATCAAGTAAACTTGGGGATTAAGTAATGAATAGTAAGGAGGTTTGTTAAGGAGGTGGGATGACCTAATGACCTTTATGCCCTAACTTAGGAAATCTTATAAATAGAGGACTTGTTAGCTCATTTGTTGTTTATTAATTTCACCAACAAGATAAGTGCTTAAGTGGTAGAGAGAATAAAAAAGTTTAAGTTGGACTTTCAAGAAGGAGAAAATCTAGTTCATCAAGGGTAAGCCTCCTATGTCATAATCTTTCATCTCTAACATACTAGCTTGATAGAGAAGGGTTGAATGATAGTGCATGTATATTAAGAAGTAAAGAAATTGATTAATCAATGGACTTAAGCCGTATAAAGTCAAGAATAAGTAATTCAAACATAAATAAGTTATGAACTTATAAAGAAATTATATGAACTTGTCATATGTTTACATGAATGAAGTTAGTATGTTAATAAGATGTAAGAATGTTGCTTAAAGGACTTAAACTATCATAAGTCATGAGAATTAAAATTATAAGTGGTTTATACTTTGAAAAGTTATAAACTAATAAAGAATAAGCCATAACTTAACATGAAAATAAGTTATTGTAATATGAAGGTTTAGTTGTCTATTTGATGGATTAAATCCATTTAGAACGATGAACAAATCATAGTAACGAGGTTGTGTTGGAATTCTCACGATTGGACGATAATCGTTGAATTCGTGAAATTCTCGGAATGAAAGTCGAATTTTTGATATTGAGCTCGGAAATGTAGGTTTTCGATGGGAACAAGTCTTATTTGGTATTATAGAGTTGCAGACTAAAAAATGACCGAATTCCAATTTAGAACGAAGAAACGAGCGTTGAACGTTCACGAACATTTATCGTTTTCGTTAAAAATAGATTAATAGGTGAATTTTGAGTTAACGAAGTCAAAATTATAAATATCTTGCATGAACATGTAGAGTATGTGATTTGTGAACTATCGGCTTTTGAACGAGACAATTCGAACTTATAACGAAGAAGTTATGAGCCTGGAAATCTCACAAAGTAAAAAATCTGTGAAAATTGTCTGGTGCACAGAGCTGGCACCGCGGCACCAGTCCAAGGCCAAATGGGTGGCGCTGCAGCGTCGAGCATGGCCGAGAGAAGTTGTGACTTAATGTAGTTTCGCGCTGCAACGTGGAATATAACATTGGGACTCGCGCTGCAGCGCCGAGTCCGGTCCTCAGCCCCTGGAGTTTGGTGCTTCCACGCACCTTAAGTAAGGGAAGATGGCGCCGCAGAGCCAGCCTTAGGGTTTGTATTGCAATGAATGTTTATGAAGATAGAAAGAAGGAAATGTAGTTAGAATGATAACTAAAGGTTGAAGATAATCAATCAAACATGAACGTAATGATAACCTAATGTGTTACGTTATGTGGTAAATATTGTAGAGACCTTAAAGACTTAAAGTGCACGTGTTATAACAGTAGCAGACGCTAAAGGCAAGTGTTCTAACTCTTGTTTTAGTTCAATCTGGAAAATCTTTGTGATTCATGTATTCTTACGCATGAACTGATGTATGATGAAGTCAAAGCCAATTCTTTCGGCTAGACTTAAGATATGTTGGATTTCCTATAATCTATCAAAGTATAGTCATTATTTTACCAAACTATGTTGGTGTGGTTTTCAAACGAAGACTAAGTATGTTAAAATGTTTTGTCGTCAAACGACAAGCACGTGAGGTTGCCACAACTTAAACGTACATACGTTTAAAGAATGTAGTGTTGATCAACATAGAGTACTATAGGATGATCACCTAGACGTGCTAGTAAGCTATGTCAGAGATCTCCTTTTTCAAAGAAATATGAAATGCTCATAGTCCTGTTTCAGAATTGATTTTTTATTGAATATTGTCATTGTGAAATATTTTAAAGAAAAAGTGAAGTGCTATTTTGAATTACTTATAGTACTTCATAACTATTGTTCAGTTAGTGAAGATATATGATTCCTATGTTTCAAGCATGCTATTGAATTGTAATTGTTGTACTTGTTGAGCTCGTTATGCTCACTCTTGCTTGAACCATATGAATGCAGCTAAGACCGAACGGACCGGAGGATCCGGTAAAGATAAGGGAAAGGCTAAGGCAGACCGTTGATCTGTCTATGTAATAGTATAGGTTAATTTTGTAATGTATTTGATATTATGCAAAGAACTTATGTATTGATTATAAAGAAATTGGGTAGGGAATATTATTTTGGAATATATATAAGACATATTCGTTCTTTTGAGGCATTTCAATTAAACGTATATTTGAACTGTAGCACCGTGTAGCACCATATGTCAGGTTGGAAGATACCCGAATTTGGGGGCGTCATAGGTTGGTATCAAAGCCTTAGGTTATAAAACTTAAGGGGGGATTTGAACCCTAAAGTCATAACCTTAAGAAAAGTCAAAGAAATAAAAGATGGAAATTAACCCTATAAAAATGGATTATATATGTTATGTGTTTTTATTATTCTACTAACGTGTACTAATGAAACTTATTAGTGTTGTTGTAGATGCCCGGAGAAAATGGAATGTTTATAGACGTACAGGTAGTCAGTGAAGGATCGATTAATCAGATAGAGATTATACCGAACCCCATAGCAGCAGAGCCTGAAGTTTTAGTTGTTGAGTCTGGAGACTCAAAGAGCCTAGACCTTATGTCTGTATTCAACGGCATGTTGGAAGAAGAGGTGGAGGCAGTGTCCTTTAACCTAGTAGAAATAGCAGCAGAGATGGCTCCGGGGGAGTCAATGATGTCATTGTTTATGACAGTGTCAAAACAGGTATACAACACCCATTCTGAGTCGCCAAATACATGGTACATAAAGCAAACTACAACTTCAATAATACAAATGTCGTGTGAAATACGACCATACATACTGTGAGTTTAAATACAAATATTTTCTTCTAGACAATATCCACACGCAAATAAGTCCTTATTATAATTATTCAAACACTATTTTACGGAAATAGTGAGGACTGCTAAAACATCTTTCTAGAAACCTCACTCCATACCCCGACTCGATCCTGCTATGTTCTCACCTCCTGAGAAGAAAAATGGAACAAAAAGGAAAATGGTGAGCTCAACTAGCCCAGTAAAGAATATTATGACTAAGATAATATACAACAAATTATCGTTAGTCTTCAACAGGGAAAAATCTGATAGAATACAATAGACAACAAGTTTTAGATCAACAAATACAGCGAAAAAAGCAATCCATTTTAGAAGAGTCACGTAGAGGATGAATTCTACTATCTTCTAATATTTAAGAGTCCATCATCAATATTTTATCCCTGTAACAACAATCAATATACATCTTTAATCATCTTTGCACTACAGGCCAAAGATATTCAATTATATCACCGGTTGGTAATGTTCATCTCAACACCTATTCATCTTTGCACAACAGGCCAAAGATATTCATCAGTAATCATTTATCTTTGCACTACAGGCCAAAGATATTCAATAATATCATCATTAAGGACTGAGGATGATGAAAAATATTTTTAAGAACAAATCCAGTGAGATAGAAGGACAAATATTAGGGATTCGTATAACAGTTTTATCCAAGATCAATAATACTTCATAATAACCAATTGTGAAGTAGAATTCAAAAATAATGATCAAAACATGGATACAATCAAAGATAGTAGCCAAAATAGACATCTTGAACAAAAAGGAAAATTTTTATTTTTCGATGAATAGTGTCGTATTCGTGAATAGTGCCGTAAACGTGAATAGTGTCGTATACGTGAATAGTAACCCCGACACAACAAGTTCCAAATTTGATTAAAAAGTTCACCAATATTTCAGCATAATGATATTGAAGAAAATAATATCATTTAAGAAGAAAATAACATCCTTTACCTCAAAATAACCGTATTTCTGACTAAATTTCGGGTATAGTGCTGACAGAAACTCGCACCGTATAGCAACACTCAAAGTATACTCAAAAGAATACGCTCGATAATATAGGGAGAGAAAGAGAGAAAACTTGTTTCTGGTGTGATTTTCAATTCTAACTTAGCCCTCAATTTATAGGAAAATGCTAGAACGCCAAAGGAGACTAAATAATAAAATATTAATAATTCTTTTCAAACTTCCTACGCATGCTTGTTGAATATACTCACCCACCAGCCAACTTTGAATCAATTTTCAGCAGCCCAAATGTTTAAACAAGAGTGGGTCCCACCCATAAATTATTAAAAATTATTTTATTTTCCAAAACTTCAACAATTCATAGAAAATACACTGTTTATCAGAAAAATACGAATTTTATATCCATTCTGCCTGAAATCGAATTCTCTACAACTTTGCAACAGGAAGTTTTTCCAAATTCCTAACAGAAAATATCCGAAATCCACAAACGGATGATTTTTAATTCTTCCATTCTGACAAAATACTGATAAAACACCTCAGCATTAATTCCTTCAATTATATCCACATAAAATAATATATTCATCAATTATATTCACATCAAATAAATATTTCCTTATCATATGGATCAATAATTAATTATTCTTAAATAATATTACAGAATCACAATTATGACAACTAGGCCGTTCCCAGAAAAGAGGGGGCTTTCCAATAAGGATTTCTCCTTACTGGCACGTAATTAGATGACCAAACCTCTCCTTGACATAACTTTCTAGACATTGCCAATAATGCTATCTAATAATATTATTCAAGTAATATGAATTATTGATCTGATAATGAGAAATACTATGCAGTGACCATTATTGAAACAATAATAATATAAACTAACAATACAGCAATTATTGAATCAATATAATAAAATAATGAACAGTAACTACTGTAACAATTATTGAGTATTGCCTTCTTACGTACGAATAAATAATTCAACCATACTGTGCAATATCGTGTGCTACTGTACAACCACGCGTATTACTGTATTTTAACCACCAATTATCCAACAGTGTTAACGGTAAAAATTATGCTATTATTTATAAAACTCAATCTTTGTCGTTTTGTTTCATCCAACCATTTTTTGTTATGGGGCCCATAAATGACTGCGCCGTCGTACGGAGATTCCCGACAAAAAGAATATTCCATAACCACTTGCTTATTTTGTAAACTTTGCACATTTCACCCATAACCAGAGCATTATATTAACCCTTATTAATTTAGAATAATGAATAGAGGAAAATTTAATTTATTTATAATAAGTTGGGGTCTTACAATAGAAATCTCCATTACTGTCAAGAGGTGAAGGAGCTAAAAGCCGAGCTTCAGGCTGTCTTGGAGGATAAGACGGATGTGAAGTCAATGTGTAAAAAGGAACATGACGAGAGAGTTTTAGCCAAAGACAAGGTCCACGAGCTAAAACAGGAGGTCTTTGAGCTCAGGGGGAGCTAAAGTGTAACACCCCTATACCTATACTCCTGTGGTATTCGGTATGGTGTTTACAGAGAATTAACATAATGCATTTAAATCTATACACCCATGGTATCTGATTAAAATATTTTATTAGATAGCGGGACTATCAGATATAGTTCCCATATATTCAAGATTCACAGTATCCCATAACAGATGGTAATTCCCAAGAGAAATATTACTGTGTTTGGATACCCTCACTTTAATATATAAAATGTATATGTGACTAGAGTCTATCTATCCAAAATTTAGAGTATCAGTAATAACATGAACACTCCATATTACTATTACCCTCGCCCAGATGTATAGTTTATGTCATGCGAATATATACTGTCGTATCGATAGTAACCATCTATCTGAAATTCAGAGTATTAATAACAACATGAACAGTCCATGTTATTAACACCCTCACTCAGATAAATAGTTCCCAAGGATCTCAACTAGAATAGAAGACATCTTACTTTACATCTATATATGTAAGAAAACACGGTTGCGAAAATAAAAGATGTTATATATATCATAATATTATGATTCGATTACAAAATTCTCATAACGAGTTCTTATTACAAGGTATTCATACAGACAAAAATATAATCTAATATATGTATGAACGCTTCCCTTTATTTACTCCAAATGTTCCAGGATTACCATCTAAAACTGCAAAGGGAATAATTTGCAAGGGTGAGCTATGACATGCTCAGCAAGTTGTATATTTATAACAATTTAGGATTTGAAGAATTATAACAATTCAAATTTCGACTGATAGTTGTTACCATTTCTGGATTTCTAATTCCAACTAGTTCTGGAATTTTTATCATTTTTTCCAGTCACAAAGACTTAGAAATTTTATTCAGATGTGAGATAGGGGATCAGCCTATTCAACATCCTAGCAGTAGGCATATCACCTACCGTGCTCAAAATACACTAACAATTTACTGTCAATATATTTTTTGACTAAACTTCGCTCCCTTACGGGATACTCAACTTCAGTATAAGATTGTCTTACCAAAACAATTTCGTTTGACACAACAATTTATGCTCAATAAACAATATCATATGAATAAACAATTCATTTCTTAGTCATGATGGAACTATAGTAATAACTTTTCAATAATAGGTAATTCAATGTAGGTGTATTATATCAACAGTATATCAAGATAGAATCTTGTTCAGCGAATAAACAGGGTTGATAAATTTTGCATAAGTAATAAATTGGGTATAAGAGACTTGCCTGAGCGTAGATCAGTCAAGCTATGCTATTCGAATGCTAATAAGTACCTATGACGTTTATAAATATAAATCTAACACGTTAGTATTGATAACAATACTCAAATAAAAAATCTATTTAATATCGGGATAGATTTGACTTTTAATACCTTTGATAAATGAACTAAATTTTATTTATAAAATTTGGTTATATTTTTAAACAATTTAATTATCCTTATAATATATTTTAGAAGGTTTAAAGTATTTTTAAAATATTTATTTATCCTTTAAATGATTTTTAAATCATTTATCTCTATTTATAAGTAATTTATATTTACTAAAATTTTATAAAAACATTATTTAATATTATTAAATAATTTATAATCATTTATTATGATTTTTATTTCAATAATAATATTTTTACATAATTATTTAGTATTTAAAAGTAATTATTCTAATTACTTTATTAATAAGTTAATTATAAATAATATCTAAATAAAATAAAATAATTATTACATTTTTGTAGAAATATCATAAATAATTAATAATAATTTTTAAAACTGTTTTTATATGTATTTATTAATTATTTTTAATTTTTTATAATTTATTTTTAAAGAAAATAATTTTTGTCCGTCGCTAATGCTCTACAGTGACAGAAAGTGTCGATGTAGGTGTTCTTGAGTTTCCAGGCAGCCGTTGGTCATGGTCGAGTGACCAGTTTGACCATCAAATAACTCGTTACTGGTAATGATTTCTGGTTAGATCAAGTATTGGTGTTGTAGTACTCATACAATAGTACAAACTCAAGCAATAATCAGGCTTTAATCTACATCTAACAAGAAATTATAAAGGTTCAAAGTTACTGTCAGAGCTGTTCTTGGGTTTCTGGGTAACCCAGAACAGTGGTCATGGCCGGTCAACGGTTTTGTGGCTTGAATAACTTTGATTCTGTGTATTAGATGTATGTTGTGTTTGTTGTAACATGTAATCTATATGTCAGGGTACATGTATATAACATTAACATGAACAAAACTTAAATCTAAGGTCTCTATTTATGCTGGTCAAAGTACAGCTACCAACTGTTCTTCGTGTTCTTCAGTTTCTGGAAAAAACCCAGAAACTTGGTCATGCTCGGTCAACTACTTTTGACCAATAATTTCGGTAATCCTATGAGTTATTTGTTCGATTGAAGATTATAGATATATAGTATATATAACAGGGTACTAGTATATAACAAAAACTTAAACAATTAACAATCAAAAGACGATTAAAAAGGTCGGTCAAACTAGCTGGTTTAACTGTTCTTGAGCTTTCTGGGCAACCCAGAAAACCAACTTCCGTGAACGGTCAACCCACTTTGACTGCTTATATCCTGGAATCTATGGTTCATATGAACTTGCTTTCTTTTCTAGATTAAAGACCTACTTACAGGCTACAAATACCAATTAATTAACTGACCAAATCATAAACACATATGAATCGAAAAGCCCTAACATTCAGCCATCAGACCATTTTTTTCAAAATTTCCAGATTTTATAAAACGCTTAATTAAGGCATCTAGATGTTATGAAAACGTGTTCTACCACTCTAGCATACTTTCTAACATCCTAATACAATATTCTAAACATCTAAACAACAAATCTAACATAAGATCAAAGAGAAATTTATGAACTAGGGTTTGTACCTTAACTTGAGCAATTCTTGATTCTATCTTCTAATCTTGTTGATGTTAACACCCACGCTTGATATGGTAGGTTTATAAGTGTATCTAGGCTTTGAGAATTCATGAGTTTGCTCAGCTCTAAGGTTCCTATTTATAGAATTCTTTAACTTGGCTTTTTGGTCATTTTTTCACCTACTTGCCTCTATAAAGATCTGATTTGTGACTCTTCTGCTGCTTGGGAGTTTGGATGCATGTCATGTGATGTTTTGGAACTTGAAATGGTGACTCTCAACCTACTTGTGAGTTAGTTGATCAAATTAGTAGCTTAATTAGGTTTAAATCTTCATTAATCTTGATTAGGGTTTTGTTTCTAATGATTAGGAATGTTAAGTAATGTTAATTAGTACCTAATAGAAGTTTACTAACTATGATTAGGTGTTAACATAAGCTAGTTAGGTTTAGATTAGCTAATTAGGGTTTAATTTATAAACTAGGTTTAGGGCTTTGCTAATTAAGGTTAGGGTTTGTTAACCTAGGTTTACTAACCTAAATTTCTCACTAATCCTAACAAGCACGACAAAGCATTTTGTCAGTGTAAGCAAGACAAAGCACCTTGTCAAAATAATTTTACCGAAAAGTCCGATTATGGAAAAAAAAATTAAGCACGAGGTGTCAAGCACGACGTTTTTTGGATAAAAACTTATTTGGTCAATTTTGTCAAACCAAGTATATAATAACACGTAACACATTCAGAACAGAGAAATTTTATTTATATAACGAGATTTATACATACGAGTCTTATTAGGATTTTGGGTTTTTACATTCACCTCCACTAATAAGAATTTCGTCCTCGAAATTACAGTACATGTTAAGTAAAAAGTTGAGGATAATTCTCTCGCATTTTATCTTCAAGCTCCCATGTAGCTTCTTCAACGTTCTGATTTCTCCATATTACTTTAATCGATGCTATCACTTTATTACGGAGGACTTGCTCTTTACGGTCGACGATTTGCACAGGTTCTTCTACATAAGAAAGATCTTCTTCGATTTGGATAGGTTCATAATTTATAACGTGTTTATAATCATGTTTATATGGTCATAAAGCGGACACATGAAACACATTATGAATATGGTTTAACTCAGGTGGTAGTGCTATTTCATAAGCAACTTCACCAATTCTTCTCAAAATTTCAAAAGGTCCAATGAACCTCAGACTTAGTTTTCCTTTCTTGCCAAAATGTATCTTGCCCTTCCAAGGAGATACTTTCAAGAATACATGGCTTCCTACGCTAAAATTTCATTGTTGACAATGTGGATCAGCGTATTTTCTTTGTCGATCTTGAGATGCTTGCAATCGTTGACGTATGATTCTGATAGTTTCAGTGGTTTGTTAAATTATTTCAGGTCCCAACATTTGTCTTTCCCCGACTTAATACCAACACATAGGCGTTCTACATTTTCTTCCATATAAGGCTTCATAGGGTGGCATACCTATGCTAGCATGATAACTATTGTTGTAGGGGAATTCGACTAAAGGTAACTGATCTTCCCAACTTCCTTTGAAGTTTATGACACATGTTCTCAACATATCCTCTAATGTTTGTATGGTTCTCTCACTCTGTCCATCAGTTTGAGGATGATAGGCTGTACTTAGTCTTAACTGTGTCCCTAAATTTTTCTGAAGACTCTTCCAAAAATTTGAAGTAAAACGTGGATCTCGGTCTGATACTATGGAAACAGGTACTCCATGCCTAGAGATAATTTCATGAATATATAATTTGGCAAGGTGATCCAGGTTATGTGTAATTTTAATAGGTAAAAAGTAAGCGGATTTAGTTAAACGGTCAACTATTACCCAAATGGCATTATGGCCTTTTTGTGTAGTTGGAAGGCCCACTACAAAGTCCATGGTTATATGTTCCCACTTCCACTCAGGAATTGGTAAGGGTTGAAGTAAACCACTTGGCTTCTGACGTTCTGCCTTAACCCTTTGACACGTGAGACATTTACTTACCCATTCAGCTATTTCCCTTTTCATATTCGACCACCAAAAGTGTCGACATAAATCTTTGAACATTTTAGTACTGCCAGGATGTATGGCAAATTTAGAATTATGTGCTTCGTTCAAAATTTCATCTTTTAAAGCTTGATCTAATGGAATCCAGATTCTATTTTCATATCTTATTATTCCATCCGTATCTATTCGAAATTTATTATACTTATCATGTGTGGAATTAGATTTAAACTTCTGACACTCTTCATCCTTCTCCTGTATCTCTTTAATTTTATCGAGCAGAGATGAAACTCCTTCTAAAATATATAATTTTTTGGTAGAGGTAGTTGGACATTCCACCTCAATTTTTAAATGTTCAAAATATTTTATTAACCTATCATTGGTGGTTAACACATTTAATTTTTCCTGATTCTTTCTACTTAATGCATCAGCTACAACATTAGCTTTACCGGGATGATATAAGATTTCACAGTCAAAATCCTTTATCAGTTCTAACCATCCTCTCTGTCTTAAATTTAATTCCCGTTGTGTAAAAATATATTTCAAACTTTTATGATCTGTATATATTTCACACTTTTCCCCGTATAAGTAATGTCTCCAAATTTTTAGAACAAAAACCACAGCGGCTAACTTTAAATCTTGAGTAGGATATCTCTTCTCATAATCTTTGAGTTGTCGTGATGCATAAGCTATCACTTTCCCATGTTACATCAACACACACCCTAATCCTCTGTTTGATGCGTCACTATATACTACAAGGCCTCCTGTATCATCTGGTAAGGATAACACTGGAGCCATGCTCAGTCGCTTCTTTAACTCTTGGAAGCTTTCCTCACATTTATCTGTCCAGACGTATTTCACCGTCTTTCGAGTTAAATTGGTTAATGGGGTTGCAATTTTTGAAAAATCTTTTATAACCCGTCGGTAATAACCCGCTAAACCGTTAAAACTTCGTACTTCTGTTGGAGTTGTTGGTTGTTCCTAGTTCACAACCGTTTCGATCTTAGTTGGATCTACAGATATTCCATCTTTGTCAATTACATGACCTAAAAATTGAACTCTCTTTAACCAGAATTCACACTTGGAAAACTTTGCATAAAGTTGTTCCTTTCGTAATATCTCCAATACGACTCTAAAGTGTTCAGCATGCTCTTCCCGTGTTTTCGAGTATACCAGAATATCGTCGATAAACACTACAACAAATTTGTCCAAGCATGGTTTAAACACTCGATTCATTAAATCCATAAATGCTGTCGGTGCATTTGTTAATCCAAAAGACATTACAAGAAATTCATAATGTCCATAGCGTGTCCTAAACGCTGTTTTCGGCACATCCTCTTTTCTTACCTTTAATTGATGATAACCTGTTCTAAGGTCAATATTTAAAAAATGTTCGGCCCCTTTTAATTGGTCAAACAAATCATCAATCCTTGGCAAAGGATATTTATTCTTAATAGTTAGCTTATTTAACTCCCTATAGTCTATACATAGTATCAAAGTTCCATCATTCTTCTTTACAAACAACATGTGATAGCCCCGAATCCGGGCCCCAAATCGTCGCGGATTCGGTACACTAATCAATAACTATTTGCGGAAGATATAAACATAAATTGTTTATACATTACATTACACACTATTCTCCAAAATCGAGTAACCTTAACTGATTACACAATTTCATAAGTTATCTAACACATAACATTATTTTCAAACTATTCTATTACAAGATAGCCGCATATATTACCCCAAGTTGAACTTGGCATTATCATTTTCCTGTATCCGAACGCATTCGCTTTATATGCAATGTTTTATCATGATATAGAAAGGGTGAGCATGAAAGTTGCCCAGCAAGTTTATATACAACAATATAACGATATATCATGATTGAAGAGTATGAATAATGAGCTTGCTATAATTCATCAATATAATTGAGAACTAGCACGAACAAATTTTTGACTGAACAAGTTTTAAACATGAACAAACATTTCTGAACCAACTGGTAATGAAGGTGATCAGCCTTTCATACCTGACTTATACATGCAAGATGTACAGAGTACAAATTTTCATGGCAATCAGCAATGATTAACCATAAGCTTGAAGAAACTACTCTTATTAGAGTTTAGTAAATAGAAAACTTGCCTGATTCGTTGACTACTGCTTACGCAATTTATATTAACTTCTTTTGTAAGACCTATCATTAATAAGATCGATCCTCCAATCAGCATATCATACATTGTATCATAATACAATTACTTAATCCATAAATTATCTAAAACTTAAACAAATATTAGATAACATCTTAACGCATCAGTATTATTATCATCATTTGATAATTATTCAATTACTATATCATATCCCTTATGATTTAACACTCGCTTTTCATTTCATAAACTATTCATTAACATGTAATAAGGCAAACACTAATCCAGCACCCTGGATTCTATATCTAACAACCAAATTTATAATTCAGCAACTTGAATTCCAAATCCATCAATTTAAACCTCAATCCAGCAAACCGGATTCAACACATTTTCAATTCAGCAAACTGTATTCTATATCCGTATCACGAAAATACCAAATCAGTGAATTATTCTCCTATCCTTTGGTCAAACATATATATACATATTTCATGCATAAAAAGTATTTTTCCATAATTTTCTAACTTCCTTTAGTATTTTTCAAAAATCATTTCTAGTGCGTAGCTTAAGAAAATAGCTACCTCGTGCTTAACTCCAATAATTCCCATCTTTTGGCATAACCTTATATATGTTAACGTGATACTCCATTTTAAATTTTGAGTCAATCGGAGTTGTAGAACTCCGTTTATAGCGATTTCCGTCAGAAAATCACAAAAATTGCAATGGTCATAACTTGGTCGTTTTAACTCAGAATTAGTTCATTTTTGGACACGAGCTACATAATACCATATATTTTTATTTTCCAAAAGCCTGGAATTTTTCTCATTAAATAAATGTCCGAAACAGCCCCCGGAAAATTTTGGGTAGAAACTTTTTGCACTTTGGCAGTTTTGGAGTCCTTTACCAAAACTTAAATAGAATGAAATCTATAACTCCGATTAATGATCCGTCAATTTTGTTGGATTTCTATCTTTACGAACAACAGTTTTCATATATCACAATCCATATTTGGACATGTTAAGCTCCCGGAATTTAGCCCGGAAGTGACTGTTACAAAACTGTCCTTTTAACAGTTTTTATTACCTTTGTGTAGTTTGGGAGAAATCTCATAACTTGTTCAATATTCAACCTATTTGAGTAATTCCAAAGGGATTTTACCCTTAACACATATATCTATCATCCCAAGAATATAAATCACAAATATCCATCATAGATTTCAAGAACAATCAAAACCTAGCTCACACTTTAAAAAGTTTAACTTTTCCAGAAAAATTCCATTTTTCTCTTCCTTTGATTCCAACCAAAATCAACACCCATTATGGGTAATACCAAACACAAAACACTCATTAACATGTATATACATGGCTTTTTAGTTTATAAACAAAGTTTTTTATTTCCTCAAACAAGCATCAAACAAAATCAAAGCTAAGAGAAAAAAAACATGTTTTCTATCTTTTGAAAAACCTAGCTTCCATTCCACACTTTAGATCTAACTTTTGATCTACAAAAGAGTTGGTTCTACATATGAAACACTTATATACACATAGATCCAAGGTTTTAAGCCTCAAGATCACAACTTCAAGTTGTCAAAACTCAAATCAAACCACAAAAGAAATAGACTACATAAGTAGACATTTTTTCTATACCTTAGCTTTTCTTCTTCTCCTTCTTCTTAGTTTAATCATGGAGCTTGGATGGAATGAAAAATCAAAATCTTCTCTCCTTCTCCTCCTCTACCAAACCATACGACTCCCTCTTTCTCTCTCCCATTCCTCTCTTTCTCCTCATCTATCTTTCTTGTTTTCTTAGCTAACTTGGAAAAGATGAAAGAGAAACCAAAGATATATTAGATATAGGTATATATAATTACCCCACACCTCCTCCTTTTTCTCTCATGCTCAACCGGTCATGTGGCCTTCATTCTTCCACTAATTCTCTCTTTCCTTCTCTCATACAATAGCCAAGGATTGTCTTGAAATCTTTGCCAAATGTGTTGGCTTAATCAAAATTGAACACATGGGGCAGTTGGTGAAGAGTTGTTCAACTACTAAAGGGAGCATTTAATACACATTCATTCCCCCTCTTTTCTCTCTTATCATGACCGGCCATGTGGCCTATTTCTCACCAAGTTTGGCTTTTTGATTTCATGCTTATTTGATTTAACAAATGTCCAAAAAATCCTCTCCCACTTGGGCTAAAAATTGAGCCATTCCTTTAATGTATTGCTTAGTCTCTAACTAACTTCTTTGGCCACTCCTGAGCTATACATAGTCCAATACCTATAATTCTTATCCAACCCAATTCATTTACTTAGGGTTTTTACTTCATCAATTATAACATCAATCCTTGCTCATGCACACTTATTTTCTTAACCCAATTAGACTTGTTATAATTAGGTTATAAAATTAATCATTTGAGATATATAAAATAAATCTCCTAGAATTAATAAGTATTCTAAATACCACAATTCTCTTTTTCCATAACCCTTAAGTTATTAAATCCTTCATTCCTAATATATAATTAGTGTTACACTAGTTTCTTTTGTTTGTTTATATAATAAACAAATATAAACCATCATAGAATGTTCATATTCCTTACACACAACTTTTTAACCCTCAGGGTTTAATACTTTGCATTTAGGATTCCCAGATTAGGGTTTTAAATATCCGAATTAGGGTTTCGGATTTTCCGGAACAGAAACTAGGGTTTCAGAACCGATTTCTATGATTTCTTATCAGACGTTAGGGTTTTCTAACAGAACGTTAGATTTTTCTAACTTAATAAACATATGATTAACATAACTTTAGGGTTTTCTAAAGTTATAACTTATCTGATCAATCCTTGATCTTAAATCATTACAGTTCACATATGTAATCAAATATACCGACTAGTATTCACTTCGATACTTATCCTTGATAATTCTTCAAAAGAATTTTAAATCTACCATAATCTTATACCTCATTACTAGACTATCACTTACAGTCTATCACATAATTCAAGTTTTGTTCAAAACTTTTGAAATTCTTAAAATTTCATTACATAACTGTCAATTCCATACACTTATTTCCTGTCTAGGTCCTAATATTGAACCTTAAATCAATCAATTATGATTTTCATAAATTGTCTAATTTCTCGGGTTGTCACATTCACCCCTCCTTGTAAGAATTTCGTCCCCGAAATTCACCTTACACCGTGCACCTTACACCATTCACACATATTTCACATGCTACCCAATACACCACTCACAAGAATAAAAGGTTTAAAATTTCACATAGTTTTAACGGTATTTATACCGCAAAACAAAACATTACTTGGTCTGTTTACAATCACAAAGAAGGTAAACTACCATTACTAGTATTTTAGGTGATTAGCCCATCGTACAGTTACGTCATGCATAACGTAATAATTATTTTTAGCGAATATTTACGCTACTAGATTGGATTTATTTATCCAAACAACATAGTTCACCTCAGTCTTATCATAGGATTCAGAACCAAAATAATTTGGTTCAGGAAATTTCTTTCAATAAACACTTGGAGTTTTTGAAAACATTTTTGAGAATGACGTCATGATGCAATACTGTATTTACAGTCCGTTGAGGATTCTGTCATTTAGTGATTTTATTATGCTACATCATACCATAGTGGAATAGTGACTTAAAGTCAAATTCACACTAAGTAATACTGCATTGATGACTCCATCATTTTTATCATCTCTGCACCAGGTTACATGGTACATAAGTGATAAATAAAAAAAAATTAAAAGGCACATAGTGCGTATTTAGCTTGATGTCAAAAATTTGAGGTTTAGCAAAGCTAGGAGTTTAGGAAAACCTAAGTCTCCACTAATGATCATTTACTTAAACATTTTATCTGTTCCTATTATCCTCAATACTCCATTCACACATAACTATACCCAGTTCATAAAACCACACTTATGAGTCCATAAATTGCCACAATCATATAAGTTCACGAAATTTCCTAGACAGACCTTTGGCGTCCATTCGCTGAGGGGTTCATAAACATTTCATATAACTATGCGTCAAGAATGTCATATAAGTATGAGTTTTAAGAACTCGTACTTAAACCTATATTCTCTGCCTATGACCTATCTATCTGTTATACACATGAGAAAGGAATCACCCTCTTAACACGCATATATCAAATAGCGCGACACAAACATTTCAATGATTATCAATGCCAGAAACTAAGTGGTTGTCAAACCAAACTCGGCCACTAATCAATATAGAAAGCTAAGCGCACAATTCTCCGCCCATACAAAGAATTGGTCAACCTAACCACTACATCGACCAGGAAGCTAAGTGATTCTAAAACCAAGTACAAATTCCCCGCCCATACAAGGAATCATACAACTTAGCTGCCGACAAGAGTCCTCAATTGAAATCCCATATAATTCTAGCTCCACACTTACTCCATACGAATTTTATTTAATCCGTATTTAAAATTCATAACTCCTTCATGAGTTTTCATAGTACAAATGCATAGTACAACTGATACACAGCATCTTGCTGTAAATTTTTTTAATACGAATTTCATTTAATCCATATTCATAAACCTTTTCTGGATCTATACCAATTTATGGTACAACTTGCACACAACATCTTGCAGTAAACTTTTAAATTATCAGATTGATTCTTTTCCCACATCATAACCTTATCAGATCACGGGGTGATCTTATCGTATATATTACGATTCAATTCTATGACTTGATCATTTTGTTTTACGATCTTCTATCCCTGCACTTTCAGTCTTTTAGACTCAATCTATTCACCATTACTGTTCAACTTTATTATCAGAGTTAGGGAACTCTGTACTTTACACTCGCCGAGATTCGTCTTTGAATCTTACCAACCAACTAACTCTATTTGAGTTAGTCTTATACTAATCACTGCGGTTATTGGTCTCAGGTATTCCTACCTAAGCTTCATAACCAACAGCTCTGATACCAACTGTAGTATCCCCGAACCCGGGTCACAAATCACCGCAGATTTGGTTCAATCATTCTACAACTATTTTGCGGAAGATATAAACATAAATTGTTTATATATTACATTACACACTATTCTCCAAAATCGAGTAACCTTAACTGATTACACAATTTCATAAGTTATCTAACACATAACATTATTTTCAAACTATTCTATTACAAGATAGCCGCATATATTACCCCAAGTTGAACTTGGCATTATCATTTTCCTGTATCCGAACGCATTCGCTTTATCTGCAATGTTTTATCATGATATAGCAAGGGTGAGCATGAAAGTTGCCCAGTAAGTTTATATACAACAATATAACGATATATCATGATTGAAGAGTATGAATAATGAGCTTGCTATAATTCATCAGTATAATGAGAACTAGCACGAATAAATTTTTGACTGAACAAGTTTTAAACATGAACAAACATTTCTGAACCAACTGGTAATGAAGGTGATCAGTCTTTCATACCTGACTTATACATGCAAGATGTACAGAGTACAAATTTTCATGGCAATCAGCAATGATTAACCATAAGCTTGAAGAAACTACTCTTATTAGAGTTTAGTAAATAGAAAACTTGCCTGATTCGTTGACTACTGCTTACGCAATTTATATTAACTTCTTTTGTAAGACCTATCATTAATAAGATCGATCCTCCAATCAGCATATCATACATTGTATCATAATACAATTACTTAATCCATAAATTATCTAAAACTTAAACAAATATTAGATAACATCTTAACGCATCAGTATTATTATCATCATTTGATAATTATTCAATTACTATATCATATCCCTTATGATTTAACATTTGCTTTTCATTTCATAAACTATTCATTAACATGTAATAAGGCAAACACTAATCCAGCACCCTGGATTCTATATCTAACAACCAAATTTATAATTCAGCAACTTGAATTCCAAATCCATCAATTTAAACCTCAATCCAGCAAACCGGATTCAACACATTTTCAATTCAGCAAACTGTATTCTATATCCGTATCACGAAAATACCAAATCAGTGAATTATTCTCCTATCCTTTAGTCAAACATATATATACATATTTCATGCATAAAAAGCATTTTTACATAATTTTCTAACTTCCTTTAGTATTTTTCAAAAATCATTTCTAGTGTGTAGCTTAAGAAAATAGCTACCTCGTGCTTAACTCCAATAATGCCCATCTTTTGGCATAACCTTATATATGTTAACGTGATACTCCATTTTAAATTTCGAGGCAATCGGAGTTGTAGAACTCCGTTTATAGCGATTTCCGTCGGAAAATCACAAAAATTGCAATGGTCATAACTTGGTCGTTTTAACTCGGAATTAGCTCATTTTAGGACACGAGCTACATAATACCATATATTTTCATTTTCCAAAAGCCTGGAATTTTTCTCATTAAATAAATGTCCAAAACAGCCCCCGGAAAAGTTTGGGCAGAAACTTTTAGCACTTTAGCAGTTTTGGAGTCCTTTACCAAAACTTAAATAGAATGAAATCTATAACTCTGATTAATGATCCGTCAATTTTTTTGGATTGCTATCTTTCCGAACTACAGTTTTCATATATCACAATCCATATTTGGACATGTTAAGCTCCCGGAATTTAGCCCGGAAATGACAGTTACAAAACTGTCCTTTTAACAGTTTTTATTACCTTTGTGTAGTTTGGGAGAAATCCCATAACTTGTTCAATATTCAACCTATTTGAGTAATTCCAAAGGAATTTTACCCTTAACACATATATCTAGCATCTCAAGAACATAAATCACAAATATCCATCATAGATTTCAAGAACAATCAAAACCTAGCTCACACTTTAAAAAGTTTAACTTTTCCAGAAAAATTCCATTTTTCTCTTCCTTTGATTCCAACCAAAATCAACACCCATTATGGGTAATACCAAACACAAAACACTCATTAATATTTATATACATGGCTTTTGAGTTTATAAACAAAGTTTTTTATTTCCTCAAACAAGCATCAAACAAAATCAAAGCTAAGAGAAAAAAATCATGTTTTCTATCTTTTAAAAAACCTAGCTTCCATTCCACACTTTAGATCTAACTTTTGATCTACAAAAGAGTTGGATCTACATATTAAACACTTATATATACATAGATCTAAGGTTTTAATCACAACTTCAAGTTGTCAAAACTCAAATCAAAACACAAAAGAAATAGACTACATAAGTAGACATTTTTTCTATACCTTAGCTTTTCTTCTTCTCCTTCTTCTTAGTTTAATCATGGAGCTTGGATGGAATGAAAAATCAAAATCTTCTCTCCTTTTCCTCCTCTACTAAACCATACGGCTCCCTCTTTCTCTCTCCCATTCCTCTCTTTCTCCTCTTCTCTCTTTCTTGTTTTCTTAGCTAACTTGGAAAAGATGAAAGAGAAACCAAAGATATATTAGATATAGGTATATATAATTACCCCACACCTCCCCCTTTTTCTCTCATGCTCAACCGGCCATGTGCCCTTCATTCTTCCACTAATTCTCTCTTTCCTTCTCTCATACAATAGCCAAGGATTGTCTTGAAATCTTTGCCAAATGTGTTGGCTTAATCAAAATTGAACACATGGGGGAGTTGGTGAAGAGTTGTTCAACTACTAAAGGGAGCATTTAATACACATTCATTCCCCCTCTTTTCTCTCTTATCATGGCCGGCCATGTGGCCTATTTCTCACCAAGTTTGGCTTTTTGATTTCATGCTTATTTGATTTAACAAATGTCCAAAAATTCCTCTCCCACTTGGGCTAAAAATTGAGTCATTCCTTTAATGTATTGCTTAGTCTCTAACTAACTTATTTGGCCACTCCTGAGCTATACATAGTCCAACACCTATAATTCTTATCCAACCCAATTCATTTACTTAGGATTTTTACTTCATCAATTATAACACCAATCCTTGCTCATGCACACTTATTTTCTTAACCCAATTAGACTTGCTATAGTTAGGTTATAAAATTAATCATTTGAGATATATAAAATAAATCTCCTAGAATTAATAAGTATTCTAAATACCACAATTCTCTTTTTCCATAACCCTTAAGTTATTAAATCCTTCATTCCTAATATATAATTAGTGTTACACTAGTTTCTTTTGTTTGTTTATATAATAAACAAATATAAACCATCATAGAATGTTCATATTCCTTACACACAACTTTTTAACCCTCAGAGTTTAATACTTTGCATTTAGGATTCCCAGATTAGGGTTTTAAATATCCGAATTAGGGTTTCGGATTTTCCAGAACAGAAACTAGGGTTTCAGAACCGATTTCTATGATTTCTTATCAGACGTTAGGATTTTCTAACAGAACGTTAAAGATTTTTCTAACTTAATAAACATATGATTAACATAACTTTAGGGTTTTCTAAAGTTATAACTTATCTGATCAATCCTTGAACTTAAATCATTACGGTTCACATATGTAATCAAATATACCGACTAGTATTCACTTCGTTACTTATCCTTGATAATTCTTCAAAAGAATTTTAAATATACCATAATCTTATAACTCATTACTAGACTATCACTTACAGTCTATCACATAATTCAAGTTTTGTTCAAAACTTTTGAAATTCTTAAAATTTCATTACATAACTGCCAATTCCATACACTTATTTCTTGTCTAGGTCCTAATATTGAACCTTAAATCAATCAATTATGATTTTCATAAATTGTCTAATTTCTTGGGTTGTCACACAACACTGGTGCGCCCCAAGGTGAAACACTAGGTTGTATATACTTTTTATCTAAGAGTTCCTGTAATTGAATAAGTAACTCTTTCATTTATATAGGTGTCATTCTGTACGGTGCCTTAGAAACTGGTGTCGTTCCTGGTGCAAGATCAATGATAAACTCAATCTCCCTATCTGGAGGCAAACCGGGTAAATCATCTGGAAATACATCAGAAAATTCCTTAACTATAGGTATTTGATCTAGTTTTACTCCTTCCTAACGAGTATCAACTATATAGGCTAAATATCCTAAACAACCTTTTTTAAGTAATCTTTCTGCCTGAACTATAGTCAAACATCGAGATTGCTTAGGTGAACAACTACCGTTGAACACTACCTTTGACTTCGAAGCAGACAAAAGGTTAATACGTTTTTGATGACAATCAATCATCGCATTATGATTAACTAACCAATCCATTCCTAGAATTACATCAAATTCTCCCAACTGAATTGGTATCAAATCTACCTTAAAATTATGTCCTTTTATTACCACACTACAGTTTCTGTATATGGTCTTAACCGCAATTCTTTCATTATTAGCAATTTCTACACAAAATGGTTTGTCTAAATTTTCACAAGGCATATTCAAGTTTGTAGAGAAATTTCTAGACACAAATGAACAAGTAGCACAAAAATCGAATAACACATATGCATTTAAAGTGTTGATAGGGATGATACCCGTCACCACATCCTGTGAAGCAACAGCATCCCTCACCGACATATTAAATGTTCTCGCGGTAGGTTGATTCTGAACTCCAACTGCAGCTACTGTCGATTGATTATTCTCTGGTATTCTAACCCCTTTTCCTCCTTGGTTTATGGGACAGTTCTTAGAAAAATGGTCCATTGAACCATAATTAAAACATTTATTTTTTCTTTGGAAGAGGACACTATGAAAGATAATGTCCTGACTGTCCACAATTAAAGCATTTGTTAAGAAGATACTCTCCTCTATATTTCTTATTACACTTAGGACAAGGCTTAATATTATTATTACTAAAAGTGTTATTAGTATTTCCTATCTTTTTCCCTGAGTTGTTAGAAAAAGAATTATTCCATTTACGCTTGTTATTAAACCCACCTGAACTGGGTTCTGTCTTACTTTTCCCTTTCTCACTCTGAGTCTTTTTGTCCTAATGAAACTTAGCGAGATTTTCAATCTCACTTTCAGTTATAGTGGCCTTCTCTAGTATTTCAGAGAAAGTTTTGATTTGAAGCACTGATAATTTACTCCGAATCTGAGGTTTTAAACCTTCTTGGTACCTACGAGTCTTTCTAAGTTCAGTGGTTACTTAATAAAGAGCAAACCTGGATAGTTCATTAAACTTAGCTGTATACTGGGTTATAGTAAGATCTCTTTATTTTAAGTCCAGAAATTTTATTTCCATCCGGTCTTTTCAGGGATTGGGAAAATAATTTTCAAAGAACAACTCTTTAAATCTATCCCAAGGAACAATTTCAGTTTCTACTCGACCTTTGGTTGATTCCCACCAATAATTAGCTTCACCTTTCAAGAAGAAAGTTACAAAAGTTGTCTTCTGGTTATTACTAACATTGGTTACTAGGAAGAATTTTTCTATCTCAGAAATCCAAATCTGTGAATCTACAGGTTCTAATGTACCTTTAAATTCAGGTGGTCCAACTAATTTAAAGTCTTTAAAGGATGTATTTTGGTTTACAGGTCTGTTTATTACTCCTAACATCATATCTACTAACTGTTGAGTAGGATTATCCTCATTATTCATTTCTCTTTGGGGTCTTCTGGTTGGTGGCATGATTCTATAAAACAACAACAAAGATTCACATAAGATTCTTAGATAACCAAAACATATTGTTTATTTATAATTCACAGTATTACAACAACTTTAAACATACTAGTATCTTACAGGGTACAACTTTCATTACAAACTTTGAATGCTTCTTTATTATACTAATATAAAGCATCCAACCACCTATATTACTCTCTAGAATTCATTGATATCATCAAAGGAATACTGGATCATGTGACAAACCACAGATCGATCGATGAGATAAGCAGTTTTCTTCTCCTCTACTGGATATCGAGTTACACGACGCTGAAAATCATTAAAAGTATCTCGAACTCCCAGAGATGTTTTAAGAAACCTTGACTGAATTTCCCTCCTGCTCCTATGTGCATGGTGCAGTTGTACTTTCAATCGATGACTATGACTCCTTTCATCCATTAGCATACACTCAGCTAAATCTGCCCTAAACTTCATCTTATTGTTCTCACATTCTGTTGTCTGCAGTAGTGATGCCATTGCCTCATCATGCTCATCTATTCTCATTAATTGTTTAGCCACTGGATCTTCTTCTTCTTAAGCATCAAGCAGTTGTTGAGCATGAAGCAATTCTTCTTCTTCTACATCACTAGCTATAAAAGACTCTATTTACGGTGGATTGATTACTCTTTCTTCAGCATTGGAGTTGGCCATCTATAAAAGAAAACTCCATAAATACTGGTATAAAGGTTTACACCACATAATAATTTTAATGTTATATTTTATATGTCTTTTTTTTAAATTTTTATGGACTCGAAGACTATATACTAAGAAAACTCTTCCTTATATCTATAGCCTTAACAACTTTGATACCAAAATTGTAACACCCCCATACCTATACTCCCATGGTACCCGGTATTGTGTTTATAGAGAATTAACGTAATGCATTTAAATCTATACACCCATAGTATCTGATTAAAATATTACATTAGATAGAGGGACTATCAGATATAATTCCCATATATTCAAGATTCACAGTATCCCATAACTGATGGTAATTCCCAAGAGAAATATTACTGTGTTTGGATACCCTCACTTTAATATATAAACTGTATCTGTGACTAGAGTCTATCTATCCAAAATTCAGAGTATCAGTAATAACATGAAAAGTCCATATTACTATTACTCTCACCCAGATGTATAGTTTATGTCATGCGAATATATACTGTCGTATCGATAGTAACCATCTATCTGAAATTCAGAGTATTAATAACAACATGAACAGTCCATGCTATTAACACCCTCACTCAGATAAATAGTTCCCAAAGATCTCAACTAGAATAGAAGACATCTTATTTTACATCTATATATGTAAGAAAACACGGTTGCGAAAATAAAAGATGTTATATATATCATAATATTATTATTCGATTACAAAATTCTCATAACGAGTTCTTATTACAAGGTATTCATACAGACAAAAATATAATCTAATATATGTAGGGACGCTTCCCTTTATCTACTCCAGATGTTCCAGGATTACCATCTAAAACTGCAAAGGGAATAATTTGCAAGGGTGAGCTATGACATGCTCAGCAAGTTGTATATTTATAACAATTTAGGATTTGAAGAATTATAACGATTCAAATTTCGACTGATAGTTGTTACCATTTATGGATTTCTAATTCCAACTAGTTCTGGAATTTTTATCATTTCTGTCAGTCACAAAGACTTACAAATTTTATTCAGATGTGAGATAGGGGATCAGCCTATTCAACATCCTAGGAGTATGCATATCACTTACAGTGCTCAA
This sequence comes from Panax japonicus, assembly GCA_020205505.1. NCBI lineage: Eukaryota > Viridiplantae > Streptophyta > Magnoliopsida > Apiales > Araliaceae > Panax > Panax japonicus. The sequence goes on from CM035107.1 coordinate 33,849,959, forward strand.
AATACACTTACAATTTACTGTCAATATATTCATTGACTACACTTCGCTCCCTTACGGGATACTCAACTTCGATATAAGATTGTCTTACCAAAACAATTTGGTTTGACACAACAGTTTATGCTCAATAAACAATATCATATAAATAAACAATTCATTTCTTAGTCATACTGGAACTATAGCAATAACTTTTCAGTAATAGGTAATTCAATGTAGGTGTATTATATCAACAGTATATCAAGATAGAATCTTGTTCAGTGAATAAATAGGGTTGATAAATTTTGCATAAGTAATAAATTGGGTATAGGAGACTTGTCTGAGCGTAGATCAGTCAAGCTATGCTATTCGAAAGCTAATAAGTACCTATGACATTTATAAATATAAATCTAACACGTTAGTATTGATAACAATACTCAAATAAAACATCTATTTAATATCGGGTTAAATTTGACTTTTAATACCTTTGATAAATGAACTAAATTTTATTTATAAATTTTGGTTATATTTTTAAATAATTTAATTATCCTTATAATATATTTTAGAAGGTTTAAAGTATTTTTAAAATATTTATTTATCCTTTAAATGATTTTTAAATCATTTATCTCTATTTAAAAGTAATTTATATTTACTAAAATTTTATAAAAACATTATTTAATATTATTAAATAATTTATAATCATTTATTATGATTTTTATTTCAATAATAATATTTTTACACAATTATTTAGTATTTAAAAGTAATTATTCTAATTACTTTATTAATAAGTTAATTATAAATAATATCTAAATAAAATAAAATAATTATTACATTTTTGTAGAAATGTCAGAAATAATTTATAATAATTTTTAAAACTTTTTATTTATATGTATTTATTAATTATTTCTAATTTTTTATAATATATTTTTAAAGAAAATAATTTTTGTCCATCGCTAAAGCTCTATAGTAACAGAAAGTGTCGCTGTAGATGTTCTTGAGTTTCTGGGTAGCCGTTGGTCATGGTAGAGTGACCAGTTTAACCATCAAATAACTCGTTACTGGTAATGATTATTGGTTAGATCAAGTATTGGTGTTGTAGTACTCATATAATAGTACAAGCTCAAACAATAATCAGGCTTTAATCTACATCTAACGAGAAATTATTAAGGTTCAAAGTTACTATCAGAGAGCTGTTCTTGGGTTTCTGGGTAACCCGGAACAGTGGTCATGGCCGGTCAACGGTTTTGTGGCTTGAATAACTTTGATTCTGTGTATTAGATGTATTTTGTGTTTGTTGTAACATGTAATCTATATGTCAGGGTACATAAATATAACATTAACATGACCAAAACTTAAATCTAAGTTCTCTATTTATCCTGGTCAAAGTACAGCTACCAACTGTTCTTCGTGTTCTTCAGTTTCTGGAAAAAACCCAGAAACTTGGTCAAGCTCGGTCAACTACTTTTGACCAATAATTCCGGTAATCCTATGAGTTATTTGTTCGATTGAAGATTATAGATATGTAGTATGTATAACAGGGTACTAGTATATAACAAAAACTTAAACATTTAACAATCAGAAGACGATTAAAAAGTTCGGTCAAACTAGCTGGCTTAACTGTTCTTGAGCTTTCTGGGCAACCCCAGAAAACCAACTTTCGTGAACGGTCAACCCACTTTGACTGCTTATATACTGGAATCTATGGTTCATACGAACCTGTTTTCTTTTCTAGATTAAAGACCTACTTACAGGCTACAAATACCAATTAATTAACTGACAAAATCATAAACACACATGAATCAAAAAGCCCTGACATTCGGCCGTCAGACCATTTTTTTCAAAATTTCTAGATTTCGTAAAACGCTTAATTAAGGCATCTAGATGTTTTGAAAATGTGTTCTACCACTCTATCATACTTTCTAACATCCTAATACAATATTCTAAACATCTAAACAACAAATCTAACATAAGATCAAAGAGAAATTTATTAACTAGGGTTTGCACCTTAACTTGAGCAATTTTTGATTCTATCTTCTGATCTTGTTGATGTTAACACCCAGGCTTGATATGGTAGGTTTATAAGTGTATCTAGGCTTTGAGAATTCGTGAGTTTGCTCAGCCCTAAGGTTCCTATTTATAGAATTCTTCAACTTGGCTTTTTGGTCATTTTTCCACCTACTTGCCTCTATAAAGATCTGATTTGTGACTCTTCTGCTGCTTGGGAGTTTGGATGCATGTCATGTGATGTTTTGGAACTTGAAACGGTGACTCTCAACCTACTTGTGAGCTAGTTGATCAAATTAGTAGCTTAATTAGGTTTAAATCTTCACTAATCTTGATTAGGGTTTTGTTTCTAATGATTAGGAATGTTAAGTAATGTTAATTAGTACCTAATAGAAGTTTACTAACCATGATTAGGTGTTAACATAAACTAGTTAGGTTTAGATTAACTAATTAGGGTTAAATTTATAAACTAGGTTTAGGGTTTTTCTAATTAGGTTTAGAGTTTTGCTAATTAGGGTTAGGGTTTGTTAACCTAAGTTTACTAACCTAAATTTCTCACTAATCCTAACAAGCACAACAAAGCGTTTTGTCAGTGTAAGCATGACAAAGCAACTTGTCAAAATAATTTTACCGAAAAGTTCGATTATGGAAAAAAAAAATTAAGCACGAGGTGTCAAGCACGACGTTTTTCGGATAAAAATTTATTTGGTCAATTTTGTCAAACCAAATATATAATAACACGTAACACATTCAGAACAGAGAAATTTTATTTATATACCGGGATTTATACATACGAGTCTTATTAGGGTTTTGGGTTTTTACATAAAGATCAAGAAGTAGAAGATAGGGAGAATGTCCTATGTTCATAGGGGTTCTCATAAGGATTTCAAGCAGCAGGTAGTTGGGTATCCTGTAGAGGTTGGGCAGACTCGGCATACTATCAGCCGTGATGTTATCGCCGATCTTGCCACTGTAGATTATAATAATGCCTTGAGGCAGATTTAATCTATTATTAGATAGAGTAGTTTAGATATGTAAATATTGTGTATCTAGTAGTGACGTAAAACCCTCTTTTGTATATCAAAGGATAGTCTTTTGTAAATTCTAATTTTTGGAAAGCAATTACGGGATAGTAATGTAATCAGCTTAGGCTGTATAATGTAATCGATGTAGTATTATACTACGATGAATGAATCAATATAAGCCTTTTTCAGAACATATTGAGTAACGAATGTTGAAGTTATTGTTTAATCTCGAATAATAACTAACTAACAGGAATTGAATAATAACGAGTTGTGTTGTTTATTTGTAACAGCAAAATGCCGCCAAGAAGAGGATCACGAAACCAAGGCGCTAATGTAAATCAACCAGAGGGAGGTCCGGTTAACCCAATGCAGGAATTTGTTAATTTATTAACAGCAACGTTCAATAGAAATGGGGCTAATATCCCCATAAATCCTGGAGTAGTACGAGCTACTACGTTTAAGGATTTCAAGAGTGTGGGTCCGTCGGAATTCAAAGGAACTACAGACCCTATCGAAGCCCAAATGTGGGTAAAAGAACTCAAGAAGGCATTTCTCATACCAACTGTGATGCCCCCAAAATTAGGTATACGTCACCCATCTTGGGTTGCCACTTACATGGTACATAAATTCAAATACAACTTAATAATACAACTGTCGTGTACAATACGACAAAACATAAGCTGTGAGTTTGAATACAAATATTGTCTACTAGAGATTATACAAACTCAAAAGGAGTCCTTATTACAATTATTATTACACTATTTCACAGAATAGTGAGGACTACTAATGCTATCATCTGGTCCGTCACTCCGTTCCACGACTAGTTCCTACTACGTTCTCATTTCTTGAAGAGAACAATGAAAGTAAAAGGGTGAGCTCAACTAGCCCAGTAAGAAATATTATTACTAGGATAATGCAGAATATATTATCGTTAGCCTTCAACAGTGTTAAACTGATACAATATAACAACCATCAAGTTTAACTACAGCGAAACAAGCAATCCATTAAAAGAGTCAAGTAGAGAATAAAATATACTATCTTTTATGATTTAAAAGGTTTTTCATCACTTTTATCACTAAGACTCAGCTTAATAAATAATCCACATCATCGAATCACCCCTGCACTACGGCCAAGGATATTCTTTAGTATCACGACCACAATTATCCATGCACTACGGGCCAAGAATATTTGTGTAATCAATAATGGTTATGATCATGCCAACAACTATCCATCAATGCACTACGGGCCAATGAGGACTTTTATCACATCATTTGTAACATTACGGTCATGATTACACCGAATAATCCCTGGTCATAATCATACCAAGTCCATCTATGCACTATATGCCACATATGACTTTTAACAAAATATAAACATGAGGATGATGACAATAATATAAGAATTCAATAAAACAAGTTCAAGAATTATTTTATCCAGGAACTAAAAACGTCCAAGTTGTCAACATGATACTGCTTTGTAGAGTAAAATTCAAGAATACGCAAAAGAATATTTCCATGAAAAGATACTGGATGAAGCGCAAATATCAAGGATATTCCACTAATTTCATGGAGTATAGAAGTCAAAACTTTAACTAACTGAGTATAATAAGGAATGGAATAATAAAAGAAATCACCAGGCTTGCGATAGACCACACAGGCAGGTTATTCCAATAGAATAATAAATAACGGAATCAGGTCCGACGTAAAACGCACAGACAGGATATTCCAACAGAATAATAAAGACGGAATCAGGTCCGGCGTAAAACGCACAGACAGGATATTCCAACAGAATAATAAGGACAGAATCAGGTCCGGCGTAGAACGCACAGACATGATATTCCAACAGAATAATAAAGACGGAATCAGGTCCGGCGTAAAACGCACAGACAGGATATTTCAACAGAATAATAAAGACGGAACCAGGTCCGGCGTAGAACGCACAGACAGGATGTTCCAACAGAATGATAAAGAATGGAACAACAGAAGAATTTCACCAAGTATACAGGTTATTCTAACAGAATAATAAATGATAGAATAACAGAAGTTCTCTTCATAGATAAGAAAGAAATAATACTCCCTACAAGTACAAAAAACAATATTCCCCACCTTGGAAAAACTGGATACTGGAATAGTGAGTAGTAGATTTCTCTTCTTCTTTCTCTCTATAATTTCTATCTATAATAATCGTTCTAAAGATTTTGTGAATTGGTGAGATATAAAGGAAGAATGAGCTTCTATTTATAGGAAAATATAGTTTCGATAATTGCACGTTTTGGGACTCAAAAATTACAGTATAATACCTCCAACTTTTCTTTCATTTATAATTTAGTCCTGCAAGTATTATAAATCTTGCACCAACTCCCCTAATAGTAAATAATGTGAATTAATAGTTCAATCATGTGAATCAATAGTATAATCATGTGAAAAATATGAATTTCAGTATAGTACCTCCATCTATACCTCCATTTTTAATTTAGTCATGCAAGTATTATCAATCTTGCTCCAACTCCCCTAATAGTAAATAATGTGATTTAATAGTACATATATGTGAACAAATAGTTATATAAGCATGTGAATTGGTAGCATTTAATTGCTCATTTATCCGATAAATTACTCGATTTATCAATATAAACCCTAGACATCAATTATCATCGGAATAAATGTCGATTTTCACTAACACAAATAATTCCAACATAATGAAACTATTTTTATCAAAAATATAAATTTTGAAATTTCAAAGTTTGACTTTTACCGAAAAAGTCAACTGTTGACTTTTTGACCAAATAGTGAATCCCGGAAAATTTTGTGTTTATAGACTATTTTTACTAATTTCGTCGTTCTGGACTCAAATATCACGTCCGCGTCTCCAAATTCAACTCCGAAAAACATTCATTATTAATATTATAACTCACAATATTTATCAACCAGGTCATTCCCAGGAAAGAGTTGGCTTTCCAATAAGGATTTCTCCTTATTGGCGCGCAATTAGGTGACCAAAACTCTCCTTGACAGAACTTCCAGACATTGTAAATATTGCAATTTATAATATGAAAAACTTTGTCGTCTCAAGTATTGATTTAATAAAAAACATTTTATGCAGATGATACTTTGACAATAATTGAATCAATAATATGATAGATATGATGCAGCAATTACTGTAGCAATAATTGAGTATAACTGAGTGACTTCTCACGTAAGCATCAATAATCAATACCGTGTGCTACTATGCAACCACGTGTATCAATGTATTTTTAACACCAGGTGTTTCAACAGTTAACGGTAAAACTTCTGTCGTTATTTTCATAAAGTATTTTTGTCGTTTTCTCAATCCGACAATAATTCTGTTGTGGGGGTCCACCAATGATTGTGTCGTTGTACGAATATTCCCTGTTAAAACGAATATTCCCCGACCAATCGAATATTATATAACAACTTGCGTACTTTGCAAAATTTGTAAATATTACCCACAACTATAACATTATATCAAATCCACACCATAATATTCAAAAATATATTTCGAGAAAATTTAATATTTATTCAAAAAAAATCTGGGGTCTCACAGTAAATGTCGAAAAAGATCAGAAGGTTACCTTTGTAACCTACATGATGAAGGGAGAGGCCAACTTTTGGTGGGAGTCCAACCAGGCTAGGGCCGGGATTGATAATCTCACGTGGGTAAGGTTCAAGGAGATATTCTTCGAGAATTATTTTTCCACGAGTATGCAGGGGAGAATGGAGATGAGGTTTCTTGATTTAAAACAAGGGAATATGACAGTTCCCTAATACGCTGCCAAGTTTAATAAATTGGCAAGGTTTGCTCCACACCAAGTGGACACCGAGGTTAGGAAAGCTCGACGGTTTGAGCAGGGCTGTAATAACCCGATATTTTCTATATAAATAAATCAAAAAAATTTGCGTATAATTTTTTTTTATTTTATTTATTAAAAATAAATATGAATGATATGTGCCAAGGTAATGTGTAATTATAATTATATGTGTGATAAATAAAATTTATGTATTGCATTAATAATTATAAATAAATTTATTTTAGAAATATTGGTTATTATAAATGATATTCTTATAGTAATTATTTCTATATTAGAAATGTTTTATTAATTATTTTTCCATGAAATTGTATATTTATATTATTCAAATAATACATGAAATGATTTGTGAATAATTATAATAATTATTTTATTATATGAATTTTGTTCAAATTATTAAGAAAATTATTTTTACTTAATTATAAGGTTAATTATGGCAGATAAAATCAGATATGGAATCCAAACCCTAATTTTGGGTTTTGATCAAGGAATGATAAAAATATTATAATATTTTGATTTTTCAGTGCTATAAATATTTACTGTAAAAATTGTACTGTTGATGGTTGGTCAATTATATTAACCAAACCCTAGCATTAATTGATTTAATCATATTTATCAATTTAAATGGGAAATTTAAGATTATTAAATATCTGTATTATATGATATATGTTGTGTGTTATTTCATGGTATGCTAATTAGGAAACCCTAATTATTAAATTAAAACCCTAATTTGAAATTAAAACTCTAATTGTGAAATTAAAACCCTAACTGATATTTGGGAACCCTAATTGATAATTGTAAACCTTAATTACTTAGGTGGCAAGGTTAATTATGTTATTTAAACTCTAATGATCATGATTAATGTAATTAGAAACCCTAATTACAAGTTGTTAACCCTAATTATTAAATTGTTAATTCTAATTAGTAAATTGTTAACCCTAATTACCAAATTAGTGCCTTAATTGTTAATTAGTGATCTTAATTATAATTGGTAAATCCTTAAACCTAATTTTTAAGTATATGTGATTAAGAAATCTAAACTAATTTAGAAATCCTAAATTGTGAATTTTTAGAAACTAAAATTTTAGTTTATAATTTTATTTTTTATACAAACCCTAGTTGCTAAATTTTATTTTGCTATATGTTAAACCTTAGGGTTAAACCCTAAGGGTTAAACCCTAAGGGTCAAACCCTAAGGGTTTGACAAGTTACAAAAATGCCATTAAAATGATTTATCAAAAGACCATTTTGCCCCTAGTGCATTATTTTGGCTAATATGTAGTTTTTGACATTTAGGGTGAGTTGGTTGCCAACCCTAACAACTCTACCTGCCCAAAATTGACAGCAACAAGCTCTAGATCAGCCAAATTCATTGTAACTTCAAGCTATAAATTGATAGAGAGAGAAAAAAAAATGTACTTTATTGCTCATTTTTTTTCTTTATACTCAACCAATCCTCTCTCTCTCTCTCTAAACCAACGAAAATCTCAAGCATTTCAGTCCCCAATCCAAGCCCCACCATTACACATAACAAAACAGCAACACAAAATCAGAATTTGGACATCAAAGGTATAAACCCTAGCCTTAAAATTTTTCTAATGATCTGTTGTTAGATCTTGTAATTTTTTGTTAAAACATGTTGTTTATAAGTTATTATGACGATCTGGGTTGGTTTTAGATAAATCCATAACATCAAAATCTTCGGATTTGAGTTTTACAAAAATCTGAAAAAAAAATTCTTGTTGACTGACAAGCAAATGTCAGGCTTCTTTAATCTTTGTATGTTAGTTGTTTTTGTTTTTTTAAAGCTTTTATCTTGTAGCCTGTTATTTTCTCTGTGATCTGTAACTTTCGTCTAGCTCAGATCGTGCTCAGAATGAAAGTTATGGGCGGTCAAACCTCATTGACCGACCATGACTTTCAAATTCTGGAAAAACCCAGAACGTGCCCAGAAGCCTCTGACAGGATTTTTATGGGCTTAAATCTAGCTGTGTTATGATGTTATGTAATGAACTTTGTATCTAGGTTGTAGCTTATTGTTTGGACTACAATCGTATAGCACTACATCACTAAAATATGGATCAGGTAGATCTCAGTGGGTGGTCAAACTAGGCCGGACGTTCATGAAGTGTATTTTCTGGGTAACCCAAAAAACACACGCTCATGACGTCTGACAAGGTTTGACCGGTCCAGACCTGTTTCTTATGTTGTAATTTTGTTGATGTTTTGGGATAGAAATACTCTCTTACATGCTTGCTACAAACTGCATCAATTACATCAAAAAAATAGTGCACGGATTGCAAGTTGTAGAAGCCCAAAAGTGGATGGACGAACTGTTCTTCATTTCTGGGTAACCCAGAAAATGAAGAACAGCTCTGACAGTCACTTTGAAGGCTTATATCTTGTTGTGTTTTTGCTATTGGATCATGATGGTTGTTGAAGATTGTATTATTGCACTATTTCTACAAGATCTGACCATTATCTTTCCAAGAAACATAATACACAGTTCACGATTGCCGGTCAAAGTAGCCCCCTCGAATCTGTGTATAAAGATCTGAGTTTGCTTCAAGAACATGAAGAACACCTATAGCAACGGTTCTGTCGCTATAGGTGGTCTTTAGCGACAGATAATATATTATTTTCTAAAAATTAATTAATAAATAGAAAAAAATAGTTTTTAATTATTAAAAATACAAAATAAATTATTAAAAATTATATAAAATTCCAAAAATTAGTTTTTAATTATTTTAAATATATTTCATAAATATTTAATATTTTTGGAATATTAAAAGTATTTAATTTATTTAATTAGAATATTAAATAAATTATTTAAAAATGATTTTAATACTTGAAAAATCATTTAAAATTATATTATGATATAATAAAAAATATTTAAGTTATTTTTAATGACTTTTAGTATTTTATGATAAATTTCATTAATAAATTAATATTAATGATAATTAAATTATGTACTAAATGAATTAAATTAATTAATTAAAAATCATTTTATTATATTAAAAATCATTTTAAATAATAATAAAGTATTTAAAAATATTTTAAGTTATAAAATATAACTTTTAATATTTAAAGGTAAATTTCATTAATTAATTATTATTAATGATATTAAAGTTATTTAATAATTATATTAAATAATTTAGTTTAAAAATGATTTTAATATTATAATAATCATTTTAAATGAAAATAAAGTGTTTAAAGATATTTTAAGTTATAAAACATAACTTTTAATATTTAAAGGATAATTTCATTAATAATTTAATATTAATAATTATTAATTTATTATTAATGATATTAAATTTATTTAATAATTATATTAAATAAATAGTTTTAAAATAGTTTTATTAATTTAAAAATCATTTAAAAGGGATATAAATGAATTAAAAATATTTTAAGTTATAATTAATAACCTTTAATATTTAGATAAATAGTACATTAATATTTTGATATTAATGGTAATTATTTAATAATATTTTTAAATGTTTTAAAAATCATTTAAGGGTAATATAAATGTTTTAAAAATATTTTGAGTTATTATATATAACTTTAATATTTTGGCAATGGTTTTATTAATAGTTTAATATTGATTAAATGTTAATGATAATAGAATTGTTTGCTATTTAAATCATTTAATAATGATTCTGATATTTCAAAAAATTTTGTAAATGGTAATAATTATTTTATAATTATTATAAGGTCAAAAAAATAGTGTGACGGCTGTTTAAGATATCCAAATGGATATTGATCAACTGAATAGAGTTTTAGACTCGATAATTACCCGATAAATAGACTGGACTTAGATAGATTGACTGGATAACTGTTTATTTATGATTCAATGGTGTTAAAGTTATGTGACAATGTGATTAGGAATGTGCTGACTGCAATAAGCAGTATTATATGATATAATATATTATTATAATCAAACAATGTTCTATTTAATGATATGACTTGATAGAAAAGATATATCTAAGTTGTGTAAGCAACAGACAAGGCAAGTATCTAACCCTTTGCATTTACTTTATGCAACGGACATGCGTAAGATAATATCTGAAATGTTCATTTCAATTGTTCAAATATTTCAACCTTTGTATATTCTTATGCAATGAATCTGTATAAGTAAGCTATTAAACAATAATTGTGGTTCAAGTTACTTTATTATGTTATTATTGATCAAGTTATTTATTCTGTTCGTTAATTTCTATAACATGATTATACAAGTGTCCCCACTTGGATAATCATTATATTTTATCACATGTTGATACATACTTATCGGTGTCTAGTATGTATATGTTGAATTAAAAGTTGTCTAAGCTATTTGATCTGGCTAGACATAAATTTAAAGTTGTTGTTGAACAAGATAAACTCTACTGTTATCCAATCGAATTGTTTTGGTTTGGATTCAAGACTGTTATGAACATCCCAAATATGGGAAATTTTTATACGCTAAGGCAGACAAATGATGAACGACAATATCGTTCTAGCAATGTAGTATTGATCAATACAGGGTACAACGGGGCTGATCACCCTCCGTGCCCGTAAGCAATGCCGGTATACAGATGAATTTCTGTTTAACCTTTTCAAAAATAGAAAACAATGTTCATAGTCTGTCAATTGATTCTTATTTATAGACAATATGTAGTTTCAAAAATTTGAAATCGAAATGACATGTTGTTGATTATTGGTTCAGCTTACTTCATAACTGTTGATCCGTTGTAGAAGTATTTTTCAAAGAAAACATTTAATCCTTTCAGTTTATTATTATTGTTGCTATTACTTGCTGAGCACTCGAATGCTCATTCTTGCTTAATTTTAAATGTTTTCAGCTAAGTGTGAATAATCCGAAGGATCTTCCATGGACAAGGGGAAAGGGAAAGTTGCTGACTAAATGTTTAAGCTATTCTATGTAATAATTTGACTTTATGATAAGGATAATAAATATTATTATTATTATCATGTAACGAATGTTTAAAGGTTTCGTACTAGGGAACTAAACTCTGATAATATGTAAATTAAGTTTGAAAATCTATATTATTGTTATTATTATTAGTATTATTTCGTTCATAGAAATGGTATCGTGAAGCACCGAGTTCGGGTTTCAAGTACCTGGATTCGGGGGCGTTACAAGGGCTTGAAAACCTGGCTCTATAACCATATTTCTGTGTTCCAAAGTACTTCTTTTGGGACAATTTTAGAGAAGGCGATAATCGCCGAAGGTGGTAGCGAGGCGTTGAGCCAGTACCACAGAGACAAGAAGGATAAGGAGAAGGTTGATGGGGTTGTAAAGATTGAAGGAGCCCGCGGGAGTGGCGAGGGACAGAAGCAGAAAGTGTTTAACTCTGGGAATACCGAAGTGAAGCAAGGAGATCCGAAGAGGAGAATGGAGACCTGCTAAACTTGTGGGAAGACTCATTTGGGAGTCTGTCTCAAGGGGAAGGTTGTATGCTATAATTGTGGACAGGAGGGGCACATTTCGCCTAACTGTCCAAGTCCGAAGAAGAACCACGAATGCTTTGTGTGTGGATCAACTGACCACATGGCAAAGAACTGCCCAAGAAGGGGACGGAAGGGAATAGGGGCACTAATAGCGATAAGTTAGCTGTTGGTGGTCCAGCGCAGCCGGGTAGGCCGATGGCCCGCACCTTTAATATGACGGTCCAAGATGCAGTTTCATCAGGGGACGTAGTTGTAGGTATTCTTTTAATCAACGACCTAAATCCTTACGTGATGTTTGATTCAGGTGCTACTTATTCATTTATAGCATGTGATTTTGCTAGACGATTAGGATTACTTCCCGAGAAGTTGCCAATACCTTTAAATATTAAGGTAGCGAACGAAGAGATAATTCATGTTGAAGATATTCATAGGAGTTGTTGTGTAGACATAAGGGGTTGTAAATTATTGGTAGATTTGATACCGATAAAGTTAGGAGAATTCGATATAATTCTCGGAATGGATTGGTTGGTTAACCATGCAGAAATTATAGTTTGTCAGAAGAAATGTGTGAATATTAGAACGTTAAAACAACCTCATGTAATATTTTACGGTAATAACTCACCGGGGCGTTCGTGTTGTCTTACGATGACACAAACTAGGAAACTATTGAGGAAGGGGTGTGTAGGTTAACTGTGCCATGTTGTTGATACCCAGAGAGTGGGAGCGACCATGAAATAAATACCTATAGTGAGAGAATTCATGAATGTATTTCCAGGTGAATTGTCGGGTCTTCCACCGGATAGGGAGACCGAGTTCGTAATAGACATTGTGCCAGAAGCGACACCGATTTTCAGGGCACCGTATCGTATGACGCCTGTGGAGATGAAGGAATTAATGGTTCAATTACAAGAACTGTTAGACAGAAAGTACATACAACCGAGTGTTTCATCGTGGGGAGCACCGGTATTGTTTGTAAGGAAGAAGGACGGATCGTTACGACTTTGTATCGACTACCGAGAGTTAAACAAGTTAACAATAAAGAACAAATACCCATTGCCCAAGATCGATGATCTTTTTGATTAATTGAAAGGGGCAAAGTATTTTTCTAAAATAGATTTACGGACGGGGTATCACCAGTTGAAGGTTAGGAAGGAGGATGTACCAAAGACAACATTCAAAACTCGTTACGGTAATTACGAGTTTCTGGTGATGTCATTTGGGTTAACTAATGCACCATATGCATTTATGGATATGATGAACATAGTGTTCAAACAATATTTTGACAAGTTCATCGTAGTGTTTATCGATGATATTCTAGTCTATTCTAAGACACCAGAAGATCATGTTGAACACCTTAGAATAGTGTTAGAGACACCGAGAAAGGAGAAATTATATGTGAAGTTCACTAAGTGTGAATTTTGGCTTAAAAGGGTACAGTTTTTAGGTTATGTCATTGACCATTAAGGGATTTTAGTAGATCCAACGAAGGTGGAAGCCGTGATGAATTGGGAATAACTGAAAATGCCGACTGAGGTGCGAAGTTTCCTAGGGTTAATGGGATACTATCAGAGATTCATCCAGGATTTTTCAAAGATATCTACTCCATTGACTAACTTGACAAGGAAGACGGTGAAATACGCGTGGAATGAGAAATGCGAAGACAGTTTTCAAGAACTGAAGAAGAGGTTAAGTGAAGTGCATGTTTTGTCATTACTTGATGACACAGGAAATTTTGTAGTATATAGCGATGCTTCGCATAGAGGACTTAGTTGTGTGCTCATACAGCATGGTAAAGTCATTGTGTATGCATCAAGGCAGTTAAAGGATTATGAGAAAGTTTACCATACTCATGATCTGGAACTGGCCGCGGTAGTGTTTACCTTAAAGATATGGAGACATTATCTTTACGGAGAGAGATGTGAGATATATATGGGCCATAAGAGTCTAAAACATATCTTCACACAGAAGGAGTTGAATATGAGGCATGGGAGATGGTTGGAGTTGATAAAGGATTACGATTGTGAAATCCTGTATCACCCTGGAAAGGCCAATGTAGTTGCCGATGCCTTAAGTAGGAAGGGTCGGGAGAAGTTATCTATGTTAATGGCTCAAACTGAGTTAATAACAGAGATGGCTAGGATGGAGATATATGTGAAATTGCCAAGTGAATCGGGAAAGAGACTATTTGCGACGAAGATCCAATCTACCATCGTAGAGAGAATTAAGGAGGTGCAGCTCAAAACTGATGCGTGACCAAATAAAGAATCGGTTAACCAATGAAAAAGATATAAAATATAGTCTTGATAATGAGGGGTTATTAACATTTGAAGGAAGAATTTGGGTTCCGAATGAGACAGAATTAAAGGAGCAAGTTTTACAAGAAGCTCATAGTTCAAGGTACTCGATTCATCCTGGTAGCACTAAGATGTATCAAGACCTTCGACTGAGTTTTTGGTGGCAGAACATGAAGAGAGAAATAGTCGAGTATGTGAGTAGGTGCTTGACTTGTCAGAAATTTAAGGCCGAACATCAACGACTAAGTGGCTTGTTACAGTCATTGGAGATTCCAGAGTGGAAGTGGGAACATATCACGATGGACTTTGTGGTGAGACTTCCAACTACTCAGAAGGTGTATGATGCGATTTGGGTAATAGTGGACCGGTTGACAAAGTCGGCTCACTTCTTGTTAATTAGGGTCAAGTATAACTTAGACTAGTTAGCTAAACTTTATGTTAAGGAAGTTATTTCCAGACATGGAGTACCAGTTTCGATTGTGTTAGATCGTGACGCACGATTCACGTAGAACTTTTTGGAAGAGTCTGCAAGAACAGTTGGGGACGCAGCTAAAGTTGAGTACGACATATCATCCACAAACCGATGGACAGAGCGAGAGGACAATTCAAACGTTAGAAGATATGTTGAGATCTTGCGTCATGGATTTCAAGGGTAGTTGGGATGATCATCTACCATTAGTAGATTTTATATATAACAATAGTTATCATGCAAGCATAGGCATGTCGCCTTACAAAGCCTTATACGGCAAGAAATGCAGAACACAGTTGTGTTGGGATGAAGTGGGAGAATGTCGAATGCTTGGAACAGAATTGGAGCAGCAAACAGCGGATGTAGTGAAGTTGATACGGATGCGTCTTGTAGCAACACAAGATAGGCATAAGAAGTATGCAGATTTGCATCGAAAAAATAGGGAGTTTGAGGTAGGCTCGTACGTATTTCGAAAGGTATCTCCCTGGAAAGGAAAGATACGCTTTAGAAAGAAGGGGAAGTTAAGTCCTAGGTTTATAGGACCTTTGAAGTGTTAAAACGGGTAGGCGAGGTAGCTTATATGGTAGCGTTACCTCCAGACTTAGAACGAATACATAATGTGTTTCACGTATCGGTGTTACGTCCTTATAAGCCAGATTATAAGCACGTAATAGAGTATGAGCCTATTCATATTGAGAAGGACTAAACGTACGAAGAGATGCCAATTCAAATCCTCAATAGAAAAAAACAAGTTCTGCAGAACAAAGTTATACCCTCCGTGAAGGTGTTATTGAAGAACCACGATGTCGAAGAAGCAACATGGGAATTGAAAGAAAAGATAAGGAATGATTACCCTCAGTTGTTTATATAATGTGAGACGAGATTCTGGGGACAGAATCTTTATAAGGGGGGAAGAATGTAACGACCGAGAAATTCGGATCCATTGCAAAATAATTTTATTTAATTAAATAATAAATAAAATTATATTATTTGTTTTATTATATGTTAGTAAGATGAATGTCATTTTATAACCTAGAAACGTCGAAAAGTCGTAGTATTTTAACTACGTGAAGGAATTAAAGTGTTTGAATTTCCAAGACAAAAATAAAAGCTTTCTGAATTTTTTTCCGAAAAATACTATTCATTGATTTTTGCTCGAAAAATATGTAACGATAGAATATCGAGGTGAGATGGATTATGTAATAATAATTCAAGTATGAAAAATGTAATTTTTCGCATACGGACTTATTTTGAGAATGTTAAGGAAAATCAAGCGTTAAGAAGCTAATGTAATGATCGTATGATACAGATGTATTATGCGAGTAAATGAATACGAGTATGATACGAAGTATTATACGAGGAAGTATGAATGATGGAATATCGTATATTAGGAATTAGTATACGAGTTAGAATACGAGAATAATACGTAAATAATACGTTATAAGGCTTTTAGTCAAATGAAATGGTCATTTGAATTGTGCAGTAATTGGTAAAGTTCAATTGAGGTTAATGTGCAAGCCCATGTGTGAGTAATGTTAGAGCCCAAGTGGTTATTAATGTAAAGCCCAAAGTAATTTAATGCAAGCCCAAAGCTTAAGTTAAGTAATTAAACCTAAGTCCAAGCTAGAATCCAATGGGTAAGCATGATCCATGGGGCAACCCATGGGTGATCTTGGTGCCCAAGTATTGGATAAATGTTGTGGTGACCAAGATATTGTTGTGATGGCCAAGTAAATTAAGTAGTTAGCAAGTAAACTTAGGGATTAAGTAATGAATAGTAAGGAGGTTTTTTAAGGAGGTGGGATGACATAATGACCTTTATACCCTAACTTAGGAAATCCTATAAATAGAGGACTTGTTAGCTCATTTGTTGTTTGTTAATTTCACCAATAAGATAAGTGCTTAAGTGGTAGAGAGAATAAGCAAGTTTAAGTTATACTTTCAAGAAGGAGAAAAGCTAGTTCATCAAGGGTAAGCCTCCTATGTCATAATCTTTCATCTCTACCACAGTAGCTTGATAGAGAAGGGTTGAATGATAGTGCACGTATATTAAGAAGTTAAAAATTGATTAATCAATGGACTTAAGCCGCATAAAGTCAAGAGTAAGTAATTCAAACATAAATAAGTTATGAGCTTATGAAGAACTTATATGAACTTGTCATATGTTTACGTGAATGAAGTTAGTATATTAATAACATGTAAGAATGTTGGCTAAAAGACTTAAACTATCATAAGTCATGAGAATTGAAATTATTAGTAGTTTATACTTTGATAAGTTATAAACTAATGAAGAATAAGCCATAACTTAACATGAAAATAAGTTGTTGTAATATGAAGGTTGAGATGTCTATTTGATGGATTAAATCCATTTGGAACGATGACCAAATCATAGTAATGAGGTTATGCCGGAATTCTCACGATTGGACGATAATCGTCGAATTCGTGAAATTCTAGGAATGAAAGTCGAATTTTTGATATTGAGCTCGAAAACGTTGGTTTTTGATGGGAACAAGTCTTATTTGGCATTATAGAGTTGCGAACTAAAAAATGACCAAATTCCAACTTAAAAAGAAGAAACGAGCATTGAACGTTCACGAACGTTTATCGTTTTCGTTAAAAATGGACTAATATATGAATTTTGAGTTAACGAAGTCAAAATTGTAAAATTCTTGCATGAACATGTAGAGTATGTGATTTGTAAACTATCGGATTTTGAACGAGCCAATTCGGACTTATAACAAAGAAGTTATGAGCCCGGGAATCTCACAAAATTAAAAATTTGTGAAAATTGTCTGGTGCACAGAGCTGGCACCGCGGCGCCAACCCAAGGCCAAATGGGTGGCGCTGCAGCGCCGAGAGAAGTTGTGGCCTACTGGAGTTTCGTGCCGCAACGAGGCCTGTAACGTTGGGACTCTCGCCGCAACGCCGAGTCCGGTCCTCAGCCCTTGGAGTTTAGCGTCGCCGCACGGCTTAAGTAAGGGAAGCTGGAGCCGTAGCGCCAGCCTTAGGGTTTGTATAGCAATGAATGTTTATGAAGATAGAAAGAAGGAAAAGTAATTAGTATGATAACTAAAGGTTGAAGATTATCAATCGAACATGAACGTAATGATAATGTAAACTATAACGGAAATCCGAGACCAATAGTAACAAATCTAAGTCATGATTAGATTGAGAAGAAGGGTAAAATTCATTAGTAACCATGCATGTTTATTCATGACCTAATGTGTTACGTTATGTGGTACATATTGTTGAGACCTTAAATACTTAAAGTTACATATTATAACAGTAGCAGACGCTAAAGGCAAGTGTTTTAACTCTTATTTCAGTTCAATCTGGACAAGATTTGTGATTCATGTATTCTTACGCATGAACTGATGTATGATGAAGTCAAAGCCAATTCTTTTTGCTAGACTTAAGATATGTTGGATTTCCTATAATTTATCAAAGTATAGTCAATGTTTCACCAAATTAACTATGTTGGTGTGGTTTTCAAATGAAGACTGAGTATGCTAAAATGTTTTGTCGTCAAATGACAGACACATGAGGTTGCCTCAACTTAAACGTACATACGTTTAAAGAATGTAGTGTTGATCAACATAGAGTACTATAGGCTGATCACCTAGACGTGCTCGTAAGCTCTGTCAGACTTATGGACTTAGTATCGGGATGTCCTTTTTCAAAGAAAGTATGAAATGCTCATGGTTTTGGACCGAAATTGATGTTTTACTGAATATTGTCATTGTAAAACGTTTTGAAGAAAAGTGAAGTGTTGTTTTGAATTACTAATAGTACTTCATAACTATTGTTCAGTTATTGAAGATATACGATTCCTATATTTCAAGCATGATATTGAATTGTAATTGTTGTACTTGCTGAGCTTGTTATGCTCACTCTTGTTTTAACCATATGGATGCAGCTAAGACCGAACGGACTGAAGGATCTGGTAAAGATAAGGGAAAGGCTAAGGCAGACCGTTGATCTATCTATGTAATAGTATAGGTTAATGTAGTAATATATTTGATATTATGACAAATAACTTATGTATTGGTTATAAAGAACATGGGAAAAGAATATTGTTTTGGAATATATATAAGACATTTTCATTCTTTTGAGGCATTTCAATTGAATGTATGTGTGAACTGTAGCACCGTGTAGCACCATATGCCGGGTTGGAAGATACCCGAATTTGGGGGCGTCATAACAATATTTAAATTTTTAAACAAAACTTACATGTTTGGTAGACGATACAAATCCTAACTTTCTTGGAATGATCCCCCACCTTCTTCGTTGCTTTGTGTCGCCTGAGACCCACCCCTTCTTCCTCGATTTCTTCTCAGATAAAAGTTAACTTTTGAGCCCTAGATGAATTGTTTCTGTCGTTTCTGTCGTTTCATTTGTTTGATGTTGTTTCCTCCCGCCCATTCCACGAATGATAAACTGATTAGTCTTTAGGTTGTGTTTGATTTGGACTAAATAGGACTGAATGAACCAAGAACTGAGCGAATCAGCCATTAAGACTGTTTGTTTACCAGTTTTGAAATCTGAATAGAGCTTAATGGATTTGAGCGATTCTTTGGAAAAAAGTTGACTGAATCGGCTGAACATATCTGAATAATTTTTTTTTTACCAAATAGCCATGACTTCTCTTCTCTCCACTGCCCCTCTCTCTTCTACGTTTACTAGCAGCAAATGTTGAATCTGAGGAAACTGAAGCTATCAAAATAGTTTTAATTGACGCAAATTCCAAACAGATAAGAACATCTGGACTTAACCCTTAGGTGATTTTATTGGTGGCGTAAAGGATTTAACCCTTTGGCATGTCTAATTCTTTTTCTGGTGCTTCTAGTGCTGCTGCTAATATGTTGATATATGAAAGGCTATGATGATAAATGTTTGCAGGAATTTCTTGAGTAAATCAGGGAATTGTGGATCTGGCCCGTTGTTGTTGCAGCCAGCCAGCCATGGCGGTGCTGCCCTCTGCCCTCTGTCCGATGTCAACTTTTGCTTTTGCTTTAACTTTTTTTTATGAGTCAAATGATGATCAATTTTAAAGAGATAAGTATTAAAAAAAAACTTATAAATCCATATGAATTTAATGAGATAAGTATTGTGTCTTTTAATAGATTTAGCAAAGATTTTTTCTTTTCATTCTTTGTATTTATTTTTTCATCAATAAATATTGTATTTAATTTTTTTAATATGTTCAGATAAAATTTTATACTTGTTTAAGGGGTAAAATAGTAAAAAACTATTATTCAGATGTTTCAGACATATCAATTATTATTTTTTTATTCAGATTCAGATTCAACTCATTTATATTCAGATTCAAATTCAAATTCTTTCAATTTTTATCAAATAATTCCTTACTAATTACATCAATAATTACACGTGTTTTATTTTATTTTTTATAGTCACGCAGGAAAAAGTGAGTGATTTTTAATGGACCTAATTGCTTAAGACACCACACTGGCGTAAACGTGCTTTTTCCCGATATAAAAACAAACGTACAACTGCTGAACTCTTCAAAGTGGGTCGGAATTCCTGCTTTCCATTTTGTTCTCATGAAATCGGCAAAAACTTCAAACCTAGGGATTCTAAAATCGCGAAAATAGGGTTTGATGATTTGTTCCGTACAGAAACCCTAGAGAAAAATTCACTTCTTCGCTCATCAAATCATGGTGGGCCCTGTGGAGGATATCGGAGCCCCACCGGAATCATGGGAGTTGGCCGACTTGGACGCCAGCATGACCCGGTTGATGCTGTCCAATCGAGATTCTACCGCCTCATCGGATTCTCCTGAGGTTGTCGAAGCTGCTGTTTCGGGATTGGGTTCTTCGGCCAGATCAACAATTTCTGAAGATTTAATTAATTCGGTTGATCAGTTTCTTCGTGAAGCTCTGCGAAACCCTCGAGAAAGGGTTTCAGGTGACTATTTATTTACTACTCTTTAGTGTATTAAAATTTCCCCCCGGTTAGGCACTAGGCGGTCCTCTACCGGAGGATCTGACTGAACGGGCCTACGTCCCAACTGGGCGGAATCGAATCAGACCTCTACCTTTGAAACTTTTTTTAAAGTAAATTTTTTAGAAAAATTACATTCTTTGGTTTTTTATAGTAAAACAAGAATATACAATAGAAAAATGAACAAATTTAACCTTCTAAAAAATTGGTTAGGCCCTAAGGCGTATATGTCCGTCTAAGGATTTTTAGAACACTACTCTACAATAACATTTTTTCCATTTTGTATGTAATAGTAGTTTTTCCCCCAATTCTACTAGTAGTATTATGTCTCTGGGAATCTAGGACAGAAAAAGTTTCAGATTTTAGTCTATGTTGGTTGGCATTTGGTTGATTTATTGCTAATTGAGTGGATAGCTTTTATTAGTAAAATAAAAGTGTATATGTTTTTCATTTATTAATGTATAATGCCAATTAATTTTAATCATTTTGGGACACTACTATAGTACTATTGAAGGCAAAGAAACAAAACATTATCTCTTGACATTAACATAATCCTTTATATGAGAAGAATTTCAAATTATATAAGAAAAAATTCCTTAAACCAACTAAAATACTAAAAAAATTAGAAAACATGAAGAGCATTCACGACTATAATTTGACTAGTTATATCCTAGAAATAAAAAAAAAGTAGTCGGTCAAAAGTAAACATAATAAAATCATGTGCCACATCCCTTGGTGGTGGGGTAGACATTGAAGAAATTGTTGGGTGAACGTTAAAAATTTTCAACGAATAGATTGTAGGTGAATAAAAAAAATTGTCATTACTAAATAAACACATCTTTTCCATATCGGTTGCAACTAGAAAAATTGAAACACCTTGGCCACAAACGAAAATGATGCTCAAACGGAGGAGGTATGTAGCAATGGACATGCCTTTAGACCACATTGTTTGGTGTTGGACAACCTTCAGATGTAAATGCTCGTTTGATGTATAATCAAATATTGCGAAGCAGCCAGCCCGAGTTGGAGTTAAGATATAATATGCATATTGTAACTAAATCTTTCTCTTATGGCGGACGAATTGGGAATTCCTTTTTTGTGTTGGTCCTTCGCATGGTGGCAATGTAACATAAATCTATTTTCCTTATGAGATTTGGTGTGTACTTGTAACGGAAGTTATACTAATTATTCTTAGAGAAGTATAATTCAATATTGTTATGTTTATCATAGAGAGGACTAAAGCCTTATATAGGCTACTAGTTAAGTGGTGATCAAGTATGTGTGAGCATCAAGTATGTGTGGGCTCTTAGGCTTGGTGACCATTTTCCAATCCTACTAACATAATAATACTCTAATACTCCCCCTCAAGCTTAAAGTCTTGTAATAATAACTTTCAGGTGGTTACAAAAAAATTAATCAAGGTACCTAAATAGTAATATTTGTGCAAAAATAGTCAAAACTATAATTAATGAAAGACATGTCAGATGTCACAAATTAAACATTTTCACAAACTAAAAAACAAGGTGTGGACTATGGTCTGTCCCAAGACGCAGTTTTATGTAAAGGTATTGAAGATCAATAGAAATTTGACTGCAGTGAAGCAGTACACATAGGCACGCTAAATGCTCATGGCATGCGAAGTGTTGACAACACGGACAGCACACGAAGAATTGATGGCACAGAGGCGGCACAAGAAGTGCTGACTGCACAGGATCAAAAGTATATTACAGCCTTGTTCGATCTTGGTCTAATTTTCTTCGGCTAGCCGCTGACGGTTAATATGTAGCCGTCGACAGAATCACTCTTTGTTTTTTCGTTCTTTGATATATATACATTATATAGGTATATTTTCATTGTCATCATTATTAATGTATTCCGCCATCATTCTCCTTGCAGATTTGTTACCAACTCGCATCCTCGAAATCAAATCCATATCACTCCATCATATCTTCACCTTCAAACCATGTCGCCACCATCTGGAGCACATCCTCATGAATCACCATCTCTAACTAACTTGTTTCTCTTTATTGAAAATATAGCTGATTTGAATTCATTGTAGTCTACCAGTTGTCACAATTTTCATATATGATTTGTCTGTTTTTCTAGTACTTTTTGATGAAATTGCGTCTTTGGACAGACCATAGTCCGCACCTTGTTTTCAACACAGTACAAATGACACAAATGTTACTATTTTGTGAAAATGCTTGATTTGTGACTTGCCTTTAATTAATTACCGTTTTGACTATATTAGCACAAATATTACCATTTAGGTACATTTTCTTTTCTTATGTAACAAGCTGAAAGTTGTCATTATAAGACTTTTAGACTTTTAGCTTGAGGGAGGAGTATTAGAGTAGATTACTATGTTACTAGGATTAGAACGTGGTCACCAAGTATGCTAGGAGCCTACACATATTTGGTGCTCATAAATACCTGGCCACCGCTCAATTAGTAGGCTCAATAAACACAACAATACTCGATACATCTATTTATAACGAAAATTGTACTTGGTTTTAGCATGCTTAAAATGAGCTGGAATAATATTGTTGTGGGTGTGTTCTCAGTGGATAAAGAAACTTTGGTCAGTTGTAGTGTTTTTGTAGGAGCGAACTAGGTGCATTAAGTTTTTGCTAAATTTTAAAGGCTTTCGAAAGGGAGATAATTAGGGACTCGGTATTATGGTTTAAGGAAGTGCAACATTTTTTTTGGGTATTTCTTATGCAGTTTCCATGGTAGGATAAAGCAGCGGGTAACATATAAGGAAAAAGTGGCCAAGGAGGTGGTGATATTCAGAAGCGATTTCAATATTAATTCAATATGTTGTGTAGTAAACTACTAGCTCTTTTGTGTTTGTGGAATGACTGAACCATCATTTCTTCATAGCTTATGGTGTCATTATCTGACCATTATTCTCGTGATCATAGGTCTTCGTAATAATTATACTAACTTTGGGATATCTTATACAGTTAGACGATTACATATGCTTTATTCTGTTGCAGCCTGTGTGGCTGTGCTTAGAAAGATAGTAGAGGAGTATAATAATTATAATTTTTTATTGCCAACGTAAAATTTATACTGCTTATGGAACTTACAAGGAAGGTTTTTACGGATCTTAAAACCATGCTGGTTTTCTGTGACTACAAATCCCTTGTTTGGAATGTGATATTCTAGTCAGCTGTTGATATCAACCTGGTTTAATATGCATTTAAAAGATTTGGAGATATCTAGACTTTTATTACGATTGTACTTTCTTTTCCATGATTGTTAGTGTTGTAAGCTACTTTGGTTAATTTAAATTAATATTTTCAATGTGTTCAGTACTACGGATGGAGCAAGATGTGGAGAAGTTCATTCGTGATCCTACTCAACAACAAATGGAGTTCGATCAGCTGCCAACTTCCTATTTGCGGTTGGCTGCTCATCGTGTAGCCCAGCACTACTCGCTGCAGTCTATGGTTTTATTGGACGATAGTCTTCCTGATGTTTCTGCTTCAAGAATTATTGTTCGTAAGACTTCCGAGTGTCAGCTGCCTATGATTCGTCTTGCAGACATCCCTGTAATTTTACCAACAGAAAACACTGGTGTTGTTAAAGTTGCAATTAAACAGAGGCCACAGAATTGGTCTCAACTCATCAATAGTCCAAATTCAAATACCACTAACACCAATAGTTCAAAAAGTATGGAGGAGAGAAAAGAGGAATACAATAGGGCTCGTACACGGATATTTAACTCAACTACTTCTAGTGGGAATTCTGCTGGGAAACGAGAAAGAGAACCCAGGGACCAGGATCGTTTCCATAATGGTTCGCTTGGGATGTTAAAGATGGAAGAGATGCCCATTCCAGTAGGAATTGATGTGAATATTGTCAGGAGTATGACGAATTCAGACGGTAGCAGTAGATCAGCTAGCAAAAGGACAGATAAGGAGCCAGTTGGGAGATATAAAACTAACAATAGGGTGGCTATCTTTAAGGACCGTGAAGTAGAGCGCAAGGATCCTGATTTTGATAGGAGTTACGACAGGTATGCATTTGTTAACTTTTCTTTCATTCACACTCCAGTCTGATGCCATAAATGTTTTGCATTTCGGGGAGGAGTTCCTATCCATGATTGTTTGACATCCTTATGTGGCATAAGATTCTTCTTTATGGAATGAATTCGGATTATTTTAACTAGGAGCTTTCATGCAATGTGGAATGTTATTTTTCATTATATTATCTTTTAGTCTTACTTTTGGTTTACTTGTGGCGACCTTTACTTGTCACTTAAAAATGAATTTGAGCTGGTAAATTTACTGGTTTTAAAAATTAAGCAATAAATTGAGTTTGACTATAGATTGCTGCAAATGAAATGAAAGGACTAAATTTGCAGCAGTTGTTAAGTTCATGGGCCAATTCTGCATTTAAAGCTTAGTTTCAACACACAAATTTTAGCAGTTAAATTTTTGCAAATGTATCATACTTATCCTTTATTATCCTGTCTGAATTGAAATTCTATATTATTTTGATTGAAATACTGAAACTAGCTCAATAAATGGTGAGCAGCGCTATATTTACGATGAGTAGAGCCTGATAATGTATTGTTCTCCCCAGATATGCACAGAGATTTGATCCTGGCTTTGGGTTCAATGGAGGACTGTATACCATACAGCCTTTATACTCTCCTGTGTTGAACTACATCACTGAATTCCCACAACTTGGATCTCCCCATCAGCCTTCAATTTCTGCTGAACATCAATCTCGACCGTTCCCCAACCATCTACTTGGGACATGGGCTTCACAATCGACTGCGACAAGAATTGGGTATGTTCCTCTAGAGACCATGATGACTCCATTTAGTCCCAATCATGTCTGTGCACACTCTGCTTCCGCTTTATACTTGCATTCCACTCAGTATCCTTGTCAGCGACCTGGAATGCAGTTTATCCATCCTCATGAACAGGTTCACCAACCCTTTCCACAGGTATGGAAATTTCACTGGCGTTCTCTTTACTTTCCTTGTATAAGGGGAAATATGAACACATGTTCGATCCCATAGTCATATTATCGCATTTCCTCTTTCAATGCACTAATAGTCTAATTGTGTATGAACCTTTCTCTTTTTACTATGTTACATATGTTTGGCATTTGAAAGTTATACAAGTTTCCTGACCACATTGATAAAATATTAATATAGATATATTAATATAGCTGTTAATTGTTACCCTTCTTAAAAAAATGTTGCTACTAATGGGAAAAGAAATGAAAAAACAAAAATAGTCTGTTCTAGCGTATAAAGCCAAAACTATAATGAGCTAAAATGTGGGCCTGACTGCTTCTCCCATGTTATTCCTTTACTTATATATTACTACTCGCTCAAAAATTGTTCCACATAGTTTATAGATTATCATTATTTTAGATCCTTCTCCAAAGGTATGTTACCAAGAAATCTCACGATTTTCTACATGAGTAGTGAATAGAATATCCAACCCAACTTTGGTTAGAAGGATGCATATGTAACTTAATATGTAAAGCAAGGATCATAAATTTTTAACTTTTGTGGGATTCCTTCATTTGTGTGTATTGCGTTAATTATTATTTTCCGTTTTTTGTTGTTCCTTTTGAATTTTGATCACTGTTTCATATTTGTTTTTGTTCTTAAACCATGTGTCCTTTTGCAGTCTCTTCAGCAGCAACCTGATGCAAGGTTTGGATTAGCCCGGCCCCAGTAAGGGCTTGGGCCATGCCTGCACCCACCCTGCCAAGCTTGAAACTGGGGAGAATGTTATAGCATCACATCTTTATATGGCATGGGTGCAGGCATATTGTGCCGAGTTGGACTGGAATGTACTGATCACTCATGCAATCAACCTATTGGAGCTGTTCCATATATCTCGGTTTTTGAACAGAGCTTCTTGCATATATTTTGGAGCTCGGTTATGGCAAACTATGTTGTTTGAATTGAGCTCCCTGAGAGCCTCTGCTTTGCCACAGATGATGAAAATGAATATATAGGAAAAGATATGTACCAAAGCTGGGAATGCACACTTTCTTTGGGTGAAGGTATTCCCTTATTTTTTTATAATTTTAAATTGTAAGAGTTTGTTTATCTGTTAAACAAACAAAATTTGAGGGCATTCTCTTGTTGCATGTGATTTCCAGATTTTTTTTTATGCTTTACTGGTCTTCTTACAGCAGTAAAGAACCTGAGGAGCCATGGATTGAAGGATACCTTTGAATTGCAGAAACAACCTTCTGAGCTGTGGGTGCTTCTTTAAAAGGATGAATTGTCTTCTTTCAACGAAGATTTCGATCGGAACTCATTTCTTTGGTCCGAAATGTCTAAAGAAATTAGATAGTGAAGTACATGATGTATATGGATTTTTTTGTAGCTTTGAACTTGGATATACTTGTTACTATCTAGTTTTTGCATCTCTTTTGTAGTTCAGCTATGAATACGAATTTGGTGAAAACAGTTTAGTTCTATTTCAATGTCCTGCGTCTGTTTTTCTTTATGTTCTGTTCTATTATGATCTGTTTTTTTTCTTTTTGTAAATTAGGTCTATTTTTTTTGTTTAGAAAAATCCCACTCCTACTTACAAAGTATGTTGAGGATTAGGGTTGTAAACGGATTTTATGGATGCATGTATTCGAAAATAAATTTTAATATTCGGATTTGTATCAATATTCGACGGATATGAACAATATGAAATATTCGTATTTGTATTCGACGGATAATTTTTGAATATGAATATTTTATTTATTTTCAGTTTGTACAATATAATATGATTAAATATATTAAATATCAACATATTCGTTTTCATATCTACAGTTCAAAATAAAATTTTAATTCTTGCATAACGTTATATTAATAACAAAAAAAATATGCACTTAATCAAATAATGTTTTATATCACATATTATAAAATAGTCAAAAAATGATGTATAACTAATCAATTGATTTAATACCATCTATTGTATGTCAATATTAAATAAGAGATTTATATATACATATGTATGTATAGAGGTATATAGCATATAGGGGACTGATTTATAGCTAATGTTGTAAGAAAAAAAGTTATTTTTACAACAAATTTCAGTCGTCTATGCGCGGATCGAACGGTAAGGATAAATAAGGAGGATCTAAGCTCCACAGTTTAATATTGAGGATTCCACAGTATTAAACTGCGAATTGGATGACATCCAAAATATCTCTCGTCAATCCGCAGTTTAATACTTTTAGATCTCATCTTATTTCCCTTCCGCTTCTCTCCCTCCAAACGCTTCTCCAACATCGACGTCGAAGTTTTTCCTGATGGAGCTTGAGTCTCATCTTCCACATCTATGTGGGAATGTTATATTCTTTTCAAAATATTTCAAGGTGTCATTCTGTGACTTGAGGCTTTAACCCCTTTTAATTCATTGAATCTGCATTCAGTAGGAATTTTCATGGTCACTGCGGTTGCCAAATTCAAATCTCACAATTCCACATTCCCCTCGTCATGCAAAGTCACAGACTTGATCCCAGTAAGAACAATGTTTTTCGCTGTAAAGTGTAAACACAAATATATCATTTTAGTAGGCGAGTTTATTCAAATAAAAAAAAAAAAATTAGCATTCCAAATTATGCTAGGCGTGTTCTGGGAGGAAAAAGAATAACAATATTAAGTAATTACACAAAATAGAACATGTTAACCATCAATTGCCATTTTCATGATAAAAACCTCAAATTCTCACATATATCAAAACCATTAATTGTTTTTTGAAAATAAAATACTGCAGTATACAAATTTACAATAAAAAAACAAAAAATAAATAAATACTGCAATAGTAGAGTAGTTCTACGATAAAAGAGTATAGCGTAGAGTAGTTCTACGATAATAGAGTATAGTTGAGCTACTCTACTATTATAGAGTTACTACTATTGCAACACTTTTTCTTTTCTTTTTTTATAAATTCGTATACTCTAATATTTTATTTTCAAATAACAATTAATGGTTTTGATATACGTGAGAATATGATATTTTTGTCATGAAAATGGCAATAGATGGTTAACATGTTTTGTTTTGTGTAATTATTTAATAGTAGTTGGTAGCTCGTGCGTTGCATGGGCTAGATGATGGTCCTCAAAATTTATTACAAATGCCACATAAAAATACAAAAGATAGGAGTCAAATATATCAGAAGATATGAGACTACCAAATATAAATAGCAAGACCCTTAATCAATTTAAGCCAATTTTGTTCAATTTCAATGAGTTATTTATCGAGTTGGTCTAATCTCATGTATTTAGCACAATAAATATATATATTACAAACACCTACTCAAGATGTTGCAAAATCTAGTCTCAAGCACTACTCGAGTTGTTAGGCACAATTGTATGAAAGGCTTCAGGTAGGACAAGGAAATACATATGCTCTATATGCTTTCAGAAGCCTCAAAGTGCCATGCCAAACCTTCTTCCTTTCCGGCACAGCTAAAAACTAGCAAAAAATACAAACACCCTTCTTTCCCTGCAAAAAAAACACTACTGGTAAAATAAATGAATATGGAGTGAGAAAGGACCTTGTAAATTAATTCGTCCTACTTTCATTTATAAAATTAGCATTTCCCTAATACAGGGACTCTCAACTTCCACTCAAAATTAAACTTATCCACTCCCGTCTTGTTAATAATTCACACGTTTTGACAAATTTACCCTCGTAGTCAACGAAGAGATTCAAATAAGCAACATCCCTTTCTTAAAACAAACTGTAATAGAGAAAACAATAGTGCTCTTTTTGTTTTTCTCATGAGGGTGGACAACTTGCATCAAAATTAAAGTACTAAAGCTAGTCTTTTTTTTCCTTGGGTTGTCTGTAATTATATATATAGCCTTTTTAGTGTCTCTTTCCTTTTTCTATCTTTTCTTTTTTTATTTCCTTTACTTCTTACTATTATGTTGTTATTCCTCGTTGTATTGGGATTCATGTGAAGGATATCACTTTTCCCTTTCATCTTTTCTATCCTCTTAACAAATCAGTGAACCAAAAGGAATGAAAACTTCCTAAGCAAATAGATACAATTTCTACGTGGTAAAATGGAGCACTATAAGATCATAAAATTGATGATTCAAATGACTAAGGAACATATATACCTCCCAAACAATGCAACGATCTTAGTTTACTCCTTTTGTGCCTCTTTTAGAGTAAATTGCAGCAAAATTGTTTGATTCATAGACATTAACTATGCCTGAAGACCTCAATAAGAGATCATTTTTCTTTGCTTCCTTTGCCATAGCTTCTGCAGCCTCTCTATCATTTTAATTCTCAGAATTTCTCCCTTTCTTAGTCAAGAACAACTTTGCCAATCCATTACACATGGACGAAAATTTCAACAAATTAAAGCAAACCCACATGGTAGACACATTTAAAGATCCCACATCAATAAACCATTTAATAGACACATTTAAGCTAAATTTCAACAAATTAAAGCAAACCCAGATGACAAAATAAAGTAAATTAGCAACAGTACCTCCCTCTAGATCAACCAACTGATTCATTACTGATTAAGAGACGATCCTGCATACATTAAACAAAAAAATTTAACCAAATATACCAGCTGCTAATAGACCCACCAAAGACCACAACAGGGGATGCCTCAGAGGAAAGATTTTGTTTCAAACTCTTTATTAGAACAGCAAAACCAGCCAATGCTTGCTGCAAAGTCAAATACCTCAAGGTTTTAGATGATTTGTAGGAGTCTTTACTGAATGACATTGATTTCTCATAAAACCTGTGCTGCAAATTCATATACAAACAGAACCCATATGATTAAGTAAAACAGGATTGCTACCTCAATCAAGTAAAACTTTGAGATTCTGTTTTCTAGAAAATTAAAAAACAAATGTAAAGTTTTAGTTAGTTTTCCTGTCATCCTTCTGAGCTTTAGCAACTTTTCTCAATTACTTAAAAAAAATCAAATCTATCTACTTCACTATTCAAAATTCAATTGCACTTCAGATCTTAGAATCCAAAAACGACATCGAGCATGCATACAATACACATCTATAAATATAAAACCAAAAAATCAACATAACAGTAATAAGCATAAAATAAAATGAATAATTCAACGAAATTCCAGAAAATTGTAGCTCATATTACCTTAATAATGAGTTATATCATTCAACAATCGAAGATCAATACCTCATAAAAAGAAAATAACTCGATCAGAAACACAGACTCCAAATACATAAATTTGCAAGTTATACTACTTACGGAAGGGTCGGTGGGCAGCCGCCAAAATGCGCCGGGTGTTAGGGACTTCACTTTTGGCGTAGGAAGGAGCCAGATGTGTCTTTCTTTCTGTACGTAGAAAGAAACAGAACAACCAAATTATTGAATTTCTATATGGAAAAAGGGAAAAAAAGTGTTCAGAAAATTAAATAATTAAATGTAACTGATTATTTTACTGGTTCTGTTAAATTAATTAATCATTTTAATATTCTGCAAAATCTTTTTGTAGGTTCAGATGATTTTAATATTGTGCCAAGTGTGGTGCTAATTGTCTGACATACTTAAATTGCAAGAACTAAATCTCGTTATCAATAATCTAACATAAAAATCTAATAATTTGCGGGATAGACTACACAATTTAGAAACACTATAGCAGTAAAAATTTGATAAATTATCTAAATAATGAATAAAGAGTTTGTATATATATGAGATGAGTGAGATTTGGGTGAATGACATTCGATTTACATATTCTTTTACAGCCGATAGCAGCACCAATTTTCTTTTCTTCGATCAACACCTTCGGAAATGGAAATGAAAATGGAGTAAAAGACTCAAAATTATGCAGCTAGCCCCAAATTCACGGGTTTTCAATCTCTTCCTCAATCGCCCATCAACTCTCAACGCTCTATCCCCCGAATTTTTTCATAGATTTCCCTCAAGCCCTATCCTCCCTTGACCAAAACCCTAATGTCGCCCTCATACCGGCGACCATTTCTGCGCGGGCATCGACTCAAATCCCCTAGCCTCCATTTTAGGTCAATTCTAGTCAGCAGATCGCGGACACACAGGCTAACGCCTCTGCCGAGACATCCTGTTCATGCAACAAACGATCATGGCTATCGAGAAATGCAGGAAACCGATTATTGCCACTATCCACGGGGCTTGTGTTGGCGGTGGAATTGGTATTATTACGGCATGTGTAATCCGCAGTGGTAAGTAACCCAAATCTGTTATGGAGGGAAAGAGAGGAACAAAGTGGAAGAGGAGGTGAATCATGGAACGGATCTTGGGTTTGTATACGGCTAAGAAGATAAAGCGATGAAGAGACTGAATTTAATCGAGAAGGGGAGCGGAAGAGATCAGACGATAACCGGTTTATCGTGAAGATAAAGCGATGAAGGGGACCAAATTCAGACCAAATTCAATTTAATTAATGGATGAGAAATCATTTGAGTCAATTTTTAATTAAGGGTCGACTAAGTGAGTTGAATCCTTCGCGGCGACCGGTTTTGGCGACAGTGGGTAGTGATCCAGAATTTTTTTATTTTTTATGACTCCCTAAAAATTTATAAGATTTATATTCTAGTTCCAATAAATCTTATAAATTATTTAAAAATAATAAAATAAAATAAAATAAAATTAAGGTCGCTATCCACTGTCCCCAAAACCCTGTCCCCCTAGCATTTCTAAAGCGAGTTTGCCAATTTATAGGATCACCCTTATGCCCTTTGCCAATTTATAGGATCACCCTTATGCCCTTTATATATAAGTAATAACTGTTACTATTCTTTTTCCTCGCAGAACACGCCTAGCATAATTTGTAATGTTAATTTGTTTTATTATTTGAATAAACTTGCATACTAAAATGATATATTTGTGTTTTCAGCGAAAAACCTTGTTTTTGCTAGGGTCAAGTCTACGACTTTGCATGATGAGGGGAATTTGGAATTGTGAGATTTAAATTTGGCATCCACAATTTAATACTACAGAATTCAAAAAACTTAAAACAAAAAAATTTGACATTCAACAAATTATAATCTAGCTCCAGTGGCCATGAAAATTCTTGCAGAATGTAGATTCAATGAATTAAAGGGGGTTAAAGCACCAAGTCACATAATGACGCCTTGAAATCAAGTCTAAAACATATGAATTATCCTAGTTTGAAAAGAATATAACATTACCAAAAAATTTAGCTCATATCTATTTTATCATGAGATGTGGAAGATGAGACTCAAGCTCCATCTAGGGAAAATTTCAACGTCGATGATGGAAGAACGTTTGGAGGTTGAGAAGCGGGAGGAAAATATGATGAGATCTTGATCGCTACTGCCACAAAATGAGATAAGATCCAAAAATATTAAACTGCAGATTGACGAGCGATATTTTGGATGCCATCCAATCCGCATTTTAATACTGTAGATGTGACAACCCGAGAATTTGGGTAATTTAGTAAAATCTTTAATGATTGATTTAAGGTCAAATATTAGACCTAGACAGAAAATAAGTGTATGCGTTTAAGGATATTGAGATTGAATTTTGAGGATTTCAAAATTCGGTAAAGGATATAGGTGAATTATTCAGGATTAAGGATTTATGTTATTATGTGCTGTGAATATGGTTATGTTCTGTGTTCAGAATGTGGTTAAGGGTCAAGGGTTGACTAGATAAATTATATCTGTAACAAACCCTAAGAATATATTAAAGAACGACAGCGTTCGGTTAGAAAACCCTAGAAATCGGTTCTGGAAACCCTAGTTTCAGTTCCGGGAATCCGAAACCCTAATTCGGTGCATGAAACCCTAAATTGGGAACTTAATGGCATAAGTGTAAATAATTAAAAGATTAATTAGGGTTAATCTTAACAATTGATTACAAAACCCTAATTTTGAATTTGAAACCCGATTGATTATTGAAAACCCTAGATTGGGAGAGCAATGTTATGTACAAGGTTAAACGTCATTAATTAGGAAAAACCCTAATTAATTACTGGAAATTCTAATTGATTATTAGAAAACCCTAATACCAGATCTGAAAACCTAATTTCAGATTCTGATAAAATGAAGCCCTAATCTAGGAATATAACAGAGAATTTTAATGCTTTAGTGTTATTAGTTAAGTACTAATTAGGGTAAAGGTTAATTAATTAACAAACCCTAATTTACAATTTTTGGAACCCTAATTGTTCCGTCAGACACCCTAATGCTCAATTGTGGATTTAATTGCTAAAATTAGCAAAGTTAATTAAGAAACCCTAATCCTAAAATTTTTAGTTTATGAGTAATTAGAAAGCCCTAATCTAATTACGAATAGTTAATTTCTATTTTAGAAAATTAATTTTCTATTAGAAACCCTAATTTGTGGATTAAAAACCCTAATGACCATTTTGAACCCTAATTGTTCAGTGGTGGATTTAATTGCTATATTGGCAATGTTAATTAGGAAATATAATCCTAATTGTCAAGTTATTAGAAACCCTAATCTAATTGGGAAATTTAATTTCAAAAATTGAAATATTATATTATTTAAAACCTGAAATGTGGTTTTGAAACCTAATGTGCAATTGTGGGCCTAAGTGCTAAATTAGCGATTTTAATTAGGATAAATTAGTCCTAATTAACAAGATTGTTGTGTGACTAGGAAATTATGATATAATTAGGAAGCCCTAATTATAATTAGAAATCAAAATTTTCTATTTTTATAATTAATTAGAAAATTTTGAAAATCTAAGTTGCTAAAAATTTGGGGATTAAAACCTAAACCCTAAATTTGTCCAAACCCAAAATCTAAGTATGCTCAAACCCTAAACCCTAAGGGTTTCATGAATTGGAAAATCTAGAGAAAAATGGAAATGACATAAATGCCCTTTTAGTGTGATATTTTAGTTAGCTTGCAAATCTTGCAAAATCCATGGTTGTTCAACAACCCTAAACCTAACTAGCCTAGCATGTGCCTAAAATTAAATGTAATCTCAGCAACTCAGCCCCCAAGCAATCCAAATACAATGAATCAAGTTTTGTATAAAAGGTTTTGGAGAGAGAAATGTCACAAAACTTAGCCAAAATCAATTTTGCTCTCACCAACTTCTACTCTCTCTCAAACCCACGAAAATCTAAGCTAGATCAGTTCTAAAATCAAGCCCCATGTTGATCATAACAGAATCAATGGTCATAAATGAAAATCAAAGCTCAAAAGGTCTTCGAGTATTGAGTTATTAATTGCGTTGCGGTAATCAACGGTTCATGCAAGTTTTCTTTTACTTAACTCTAATAAGAGTAGTTTATTCAAGCTTATGGTTAATCATTGCTGATTGCCACGAAATTTGTATTCTGTACATCTTGCATGTATAAGTCAGGTATGAAAGGCTGATCACCTTCATTACCAGTTGTTTCAGAAATGTTTGTTCATGTATAATACTTGTTCAGTCAAAAATTTGTTCGTGCTAGTTCTCAATTATATTGATGAATTATAACAAGCCAATTATTCATACTCTTCAATCATGATATATTGATATATTGTTGTATTTAAACTTGCTGGGCAACTTTTATGCTCACCCTTGCTATATCATGATAAAACATTGCAGATAAAGGCGAATGCATCGGAAACAAGGAAATGTCCAAGACAGTTCCAGCTTTAGTAGACGTGTGCAGTTAAACTTGTATTGTATGATGTTAATAATGTTCTGTGTTAGATAACTTATGAATTGTGTAATCAGTTAAGGTTACTCGATTTTGGGTAATAGTGTGTAATGTATTGTATAAACAACTTATGTTTATATCTTTCGCAAATAGTGAAAGAATTAGTGTACCGAGTCCGAGGCGATTCGGGGCCCGGATTCGGGGTTGCTACAGTTGGTATCAGAGCTGTTGGTTATGAAGCTTAGGTAGGAATACCTGAGACCAATAACCGCAGTGATTAGGATAAGACTAACTCAAATAGAGTTAGTGGGTCGGTAAGATTCACAGAAGAATCTCGGCAAGTGTAAAGACACAGAGTTCCCTAACTCTGATAATAAAGTTAAATGGTAATAGTGAATAGATCGAGTCTAAAAGACTGAAAGTGCAGGGATAGGAGATCTTAAAATAAAACGATCATAGTGAATGGAATTGAATCGTAATATATACGATAAGATCACCCCGTGATCTGATAAATGTTATGATATGGGAAATGAAT
This sequence comes from Panax japonicus, assembly GCA_020205505.1. Taxonomy (NCBI): domain Eukaryota; kingdom Viridiplantae; phylum Streptophyta; class Magnoliopsida; order Apiales; family Araliaceae; genus Panax; species Panax japonicus. Next base: position 33,886,098 of record CM035107.1, read on the forward strand.
CAATCTAATGATTGAAAAGTTTACAGCAAGATGCTGTGTATCAGTTGTACAATGAAATTGTACTATGAAAACTCATGAAAGAGTTATGAATTGTAAATACGGATTAAATAAAATTCGTATGGAGTAAGTGTAGAGTTAGTATTAGGTGGGGATTCAATGAGGACTCGTGCCAGCAACAGAGTTGTATGATTCCTTGTATGGGAGGGGAATTGTACTTGGTGTAAAAACTACTTAGTTGGTGGCATTGGTAATAGTTGAAATGTTGTGTCATGCTAGTTATTATATATAGATAACAGGTCATAGGTAGAGAATATATGATTAAGTACGAGTTCTTAGAACTCATACTTATGTGACATTCTTGACGCATAGTTATATGAAATGTTTATGAGCCCCTCAGCGAACGGACGCCAAAGGTCAGACTAGGGTAAGTTTGTAAACTCATATAATTGTGGTCAGGTTATGAACTCATAAGTGTGGTTTTAGGAACTGGGTATAGTTGTGTGTGAATGGAGTATTGAGGATAATAGGAACAGATAGAATGTTTAAGCAAATGATCATTAGTGGAGATTTAGGTTTTCCTAAACCCCTATCTATGCCAGATTTCAAAATTTTTGATTTCAAGCTAAATACGCACTATGTGCCTTTTAAAAAAAAATAAAAAAATTTGTTTTTATTTATCACTTATGTACCATGTAACCTGGTGTAGAGATGATAAAAATGATGGAGTCATCAATGCAGTATTACTTCGTGTGAATTTGACTTAAAGTCACTATTCCACTATGGTATGATGTAGCATGATAAAATCATCAAATGACGGAATCCTCAACGGACTGTAAATACAGTACGGCATCACGACGTCATTCTCGAAAATGTTTTCAAAAACCCCAAGTGTTTATTGAAAGAAATTTCCTGAACCAAATTATTTTGGTGCTGAATCCTACGATAAGACTGAGGTGAACTATGTTGTTTGGATAAATAAATCCAATCTAATAGCGTAAATATTTGCTAAAAATAAATACGTTATTCATAACGTAATCGTATGATAGGTTGATCATCTAAAGTTCTAGTAATGGTAGTTTACCTTCTTTGTGATTGTAAACAGACCAAGTAATGTTTTGTTTTGCGGTATAAATACCGTCAAATCTATGTGTTCATGGTCTATATGACCCCTCAGCAAAATTTTAAACCTTTTACCCTTGTGAGTGGTATATTGGGTAGCATGTGAATAGTATATGTGTGAATGGTATAAGGTGCACGGTGTAAGGTGTAAGGTGAATTTCGGGGACGAAATTCTTATAAGGAGGGGTGAATGTGACAACCCGAGAATTTGGGTAATTTAGTAAAATCTTTAATGATTGATTTAAGGTCAAATATTAGACCTAGACAGAAAATAAGTGTATGCGTTTAAGGATATTGGGATTAAATTTTGAGGATTTCAAAATTCGGTAAAGGATATAGGTGAATTATTCAGGATTAAGGATTTATGTGATTATGTGCTGTTAATATGGTTATGTTCTGTGTTCAGAATGTGGTTAAGGGTCAAGGGTTGACCAGATAAATTATATCTGTAACAAACCCTAAGAATATATTAAAGAACGACAGCGTTCGGTTAGAAAATCCTAGAAATCGGTTCTGGAAACCCTAGTTTCAGTTCCGGGAATCCAAAACCCTAATTCGGTGCATTAAACCCTAAATTGGGAACTTAATGACATAAGTGTAAATAATTAAAAGATTAATTAGGGTTAATTTTAACAATTGATTACAAAACCCTAATTTTGAATTTGAAACCCGATTGATTATTGAAAACCCTAGATTGGGAAAGCAATGTTATGTACAAGGTTAAACGTCATTAATTAGGAAAAACCCTAATTAATTACTGGAAATTCTAATTGATTATTAGAAAACCCTAATACCAGATCTGAAAACCCTAATTTCAGATTCTGATAAAATGAAGCCCTAATCTGGGAATATAACAGAGAATTTTAATGCTTTAGTGTTATTAGTTAAGTACTAATTAGGGTAAAGGTTAATTAATTAACAAACCCTAATTTACAATTTTTGGAACCCTAATTGTTCCGTCAGAAACCCTAATGCTCAATTGTGGATTTAATTGCTAAAATTAGCAAAGTTAATTAGGAAACCCTAATCCTAAAATTTTTAGTTTATGAGTAATTAGAAAGCCCTAATCTAATTACGAATAGTTAATTTCTATTTTAGAAAATTAATTTTCTATTAGAAACCCTAATTTGTGGATTGAAAACCCTAATGACCATTTTGAACCCTAATTGTTCAGTGGTGGATTTAATTGCTATGTTGGCAATGTTAATTAAGAAATATAATCCTGATTGTCAAGTTATTAGAAACCCTAATATAATTGGGAAATTTAATTTCAAAAATTGAAATATTATATTATTTAAAACCTAAAATGTGGTTTTGAAACCTAATGTGCAATTGTGGGCCTAAGTGCTAAATTAGCGATTTTAATTAGGATAAATTAGTCCTAATTAACAAGATTGTTGTGTGACTAGGAAATTATGATATAATTAGGAAGCCCTAATTATAATTAGAAATCAAAATTTTCTATTTTTATATTTAATTAGAAAATTTTGGAAATCTAAGTTGCTAAAAATTTGGGGATTAAAACCTAAACCCTAAATTTGTCCAAACCCAAAATCTAAGTATGCTCAAACCCTAAACCCTAAGGGTTTCATGAATTGGAAAATCTAGAGAAAAATGGAAATGACATAAATGCCCTTTTAGTGTGATATTTTAGTTAGCTTGTAAATCTTGCAAAATCCATGGTTGTTCAACAACCCTAAACCTAACTAGCCAAGCATGTGCCTAAAATTAAATGTAATCTCAGCAACTCAGCCCCCAAGCAATCCAAATACAATGAATCAAGTTTTGTATAAAAGGTTTTGGAGAGAGAAATGTCACAAAAACTTAGCCAAAATCAATTTTGCTCTCACCAACTTCTACTCCCTCTCAAACCCACGAAAATCTAAGCTAGATCAGTTCTAAAATCAAGCCCCACGTTGATCATAACAGAATCAATGGTCAGAAATGAAAATCAAAGCTCAAAAGGTCTTCGAGTATTGCGTTATTAATTGCGTTGCGGTAATCAACGGTTCAGGCAAGTTTTCTTTTACTTAACTCTAATAAGAGTAGTTTATTCAAGCTTATGGTTAATCATTACTGATTGCCACGAAATTTGTATTCTGTACATCTTGCATGTATAAGTCAGGTATGAAAGGCTGATCACCTTCATTACCAGTTGTTTCAGAAATGTTTGTTCATGTATAATACTTGTTCAGTCAAAAATTTGTTCGTGCTAGTTCTCAATTATATTGATGAATTATAGCAAGCCAATTATTCATACTCTTCAATCATGATATATTGATATATTGTTGTATTTAAACTTGCTGGGCAACTTTTATGCTCACCCTTGCTATATCATGATAAAATATTGCAGATTAAGGCGAATGCATCGGAAACAAGGAAATGTCCAAGACAGTTCCAGCTTTAGTAGACGTGTGCAGTTAAACTTGTATTGTATGATGTTAATAATGTTCTGTGTTAGATAACTTATGAATTGTGTAATCAGTTAAGGTTACTCGATTTTGGGTAATAGTGTGTAATGTATTATATAAACAACTTATGTTTATATCTTCCGCAAATAGTGAAAGAATTAGTGTACCGAGTCCGAGGCGATTCGGGGCCCGGATTCGAGGTTGCTACAGTAGAATCCCAATATTAAATTGTGGAGCCCAGATCTTCCTTATTTATTCCTACCATTCGATCTATGGATCGACGATTGAGATTTGTTGTAAAGATAACCTTATCCTTACAATGTTGACAATAGATCAGTCCCCTAAGTATAAATACACATATATTGATACTACGTATTAACGGATACAAATATGCATATATTCGTATTCATATTTGCTTTGGACAAATAATATTCTCTTTGACATGGATGCGGATAATATCCGCTTTAATATGAATACATATACAAATTTTTCAAAGTGAATATCAGATAGTTTGAACTCCATTTACAAAAGGACCTTTAAGGAGTTGAAGTCTTTTAGAGGCAACAACACAATTCGATGTTCATTATCATCCTTATTTTTCAATCCTCAAAACTCATTATCATCTTAATTATTCAAACTTTATTGACATTTAAGGTTTTTAAAGAAATCTTATGTGATGCAAAGTATATTTGAGAATGTTTAAGTAATGTGATTGTTGGTTTTGATTAGTGTTTTTGTTTGTAAGTAATTTTAAAAAGGAGTTTGTGTTTGATAATGAAAAACACTTATAAATAGTAAAACAAAAAAAAGAAGAAAAAAATGATATTAAAGAAATTGCTTATTAGTTATCACTTATTTTAAAGTGTAAATTATTGATAAGGAAGGTGTTAAGAAGTTAAAGAGGTGTCATTTGTGACGCCCCCAAAATAGGTATACATCACTCATTCTGAGTCGCCAAATACATGATATAAAATATAAATACAAACTTCATTTATACAATACGACAAAACGTAGCTGAGAGTTTTTACACGGATATTGTCTCATAGACAATATCCAAACTCAAATAAATTCCTCATTGCAATTATTATCACACTATTTCACATAATAGTGAGGACTATTATAGCCACCTATCTAGATCGTCAATCCATTTCCCGACTCGTCCCAGCTATATTCTCATTTCTTGAAGAGAACAATGAAAGAAAAATGGTGAGCTCAACTAGCCCAGTAAAAAATATTATGACTAAGATAATGCAGAATAAATTATCGTTATCCTTCAATAGTGTTAAACTGATAATAAACAAGTTTAACTGCAGCGGAACAAGCAATCCATTAGAAGAGTCAAGTAGAGCATGATATCTACTATTTTCTATGATTTAAAAAATTTATCATCAACTTTATCGCTGAGACTCAGCTCAATAAATAATCCACATCACTGAATTATCCATGCACGGGCCAAGGATATTCGTGTAATCACCAATGGTCATGATCATACCAGTAACAATCCATCAATGCACTACGTTCAAAGATGACTTTCATCACAATATAAGCATGAGGATGATGACAATGATATAAGAATTCAATTGAAAGAAAGCAAATGATAAATTTTTAAAGATTTATTATTTAATTTATTCAGAACTCAATAATGTCCAAATTGTCAACATGATACTACTTTGTGGAGTAAAATTCAAGAATAATATTGTATCAAAAATAATTTGGACGAAAAAAAAATCAATTTTTGTTATGAATAGTACCCCGGGTGAATAGTACCCGAGTGAATAGTACTTTGGGAATAGTACCCCATGAATAGTACTTTATGAATAATACCCGTAAATAGTACTTCGTGAATTGTACTTTATGAATAGTACCGTGAATAGTACTTCGTGAATAGTATCTCGTGAATAGGACTGTATAAATGAATAGTATCCATAAATAGTACTACGACATGAAAAGCTTAAAATTTAACAAGAATGTTCAGAAAAATATCCTTGTGAAACGATAATAGATGAAGCACAAATTTCAAGGATATTCTACTAATTTCACAGAGTATAGAAGCAATACTTTAACAAATTGAGTGTAGAATTAGGAATACAAAACGAAATAATATTACTTACATACTACAGAGTATGGAAGAAAATATTATTTCATACGAATACTGAAAATAATAATATCTCTTACCTTAGTAGAAGGCTGGATACTGCAATAGTGAAGTAGCAGAATACTCTTCTTCTTTCTCTCTATAACTTCTCTCTCTATAATTGCTCTTGTGAGTCTTAGTAAATTGGTGAGAATAAAAGAAGAATGAGCTTCTATTTATAGGAAAATATAGTTTTAACAATTGCACGTTTAGGTGCTCAAATTATTATAGTATAGTACATTCATCTATACCTCTTTTTCTAATTTAGTCTTGCAAGTATTATCAATCTTGCACCACCTCCCCTAATAGTACATGTAACGCCCGAGAAAATCGGATTTTTGAGAATTAAATTTTTATTTTTATTAAATGAATTTAATTGATTATTTATGGAGCAAGCTAATCGAAGGTCGTTCTATGACCTAGAAATGTCAGAACATCGTAGGATTTTGGCTACGTGGTAGAATTAAAGTGTTTGAATTTCCAAGACGAAAATAAAAGTTTTCCGAGAAAGTTTCCGAAAAATACTATTCACGCAGTTCTGCTTGGGAATTATTTTTGAACTTCCGAGAAATACGTAACGATAGAATATTGAGGTGAGATGGAATATCTAATAATATTTCAGTTATGAAAAACGTAATATTTCACCTGTGGACTTAAAACCTAAAGTTTAGGAAATGTGACTTTCGAGAAGGAATTTAAATGTATGTAATGAATTAAGCGATGATCGTATTATACGTAGGTATTGTACGGGTATACGAATACTATATGAGTTATTATACGAGTACTTATGAATAATGGCATGTTGGATATGTTGACTAGTATACGAATTAGAGTACGCGAATTATACGTATAGTATATGTTATAAGGCTTTAAGCCAAAAGAAAGGAATTGGTAGGATTTGTTAAGTATTATGTGAGCCCAAGTATTGGATGGTTAAGTCCAATGTGATTTTATTAATGCAAGCCCAATGTTTGTTTAATTACAAGCCCAGAGTAAAATTATGCTAGAAGCCCAAATGATTAAGTAAGTTAATTAAGCTATGGCCCAAAGTAATTATCCAATGGGTACGAACCATGGAGCAAACCATGGATAATCCAAAGTGGTGGACAAGAAATTGATGTGATGAACAAAAAAACTTAGAGGCTAAGTTAGTGTGGTGATCACACAAAGTGCATTAATGTGATAAACAAGTATACTTAATGATTAAGTAAGTGTGATGACCAAGTGTTGTGGTGAGCAAGTAATGTGACTTAAAGGCTAAGTTATGTGCTTAACAAGAATACTTAAGGGCTAAGCAATGGATAACTTAAGTGGTGAGCAAGCAAAAAGGGTGGTGGCCAAGTTAACTTAATGTCTAGGTAATGAATAGTAAGGAGGTGGATGGATTAAAGACTAAACTACCCTCACTTAGGATTTCCTATAACTATCAAGCTTTGTAATTTAATTGTTGGTTGTTATATTTTCATCCAACTTAAGGTTGAGAGCTTATTTGGTTGAGAGAATAAGCACTTATAAAATTAGACTTTTCTTTTTAAGCTTTTCCACCAATAACTTATAGCTTATTGGTTAGAGAGAGTAAGTGAGAATAAGCTAGCAAGTTAACCTTTGAAGTTCAAGAATCAAGAAGGAGATTAAAGATTTACCAAGTGTTATTCAAAAGTAAGTGATCTTAAACCATGTTTCTTTCTCTCTTCCATTGATAGAGAAGGGGGTATTGGTAGAACAAGCATGCTAAGAAGAGGTTGGAATAATGAATTAAAGGGCTTAAGTCTTAATAAGCCGGATAAGTCATGAATAAGAAATTCATTCGTAAATAAGTTATGAACTTATAATGAAAGTGTAAGAGCTTGTTAGAATTTGTAACATGTTTACCTTAATAAAATTAGTATAATTAATAAGATGTAAGAATAATGATCAAAGGACTTAACTCATTAATAAGTCATATGAAAATAAGACATAAGTCATGAAATGGAAAAATAAGTATTTTATACTTTAATAAGTTGCAAAATCATCAAGAATAGGTAATAACTTATCATGAATATAAGTTAATGAAGTATGTGTGTCAAGAGGTTAGTATGTCGGATTGAATCCTTTTGAAACGGCTTAAAAATCTTAAGTAACGAAGTTTCACCGGAATTTACACGATTAGACGATAATCGTCGAATTCGTGAAATTCTCGGAATGGATGTCGAATTTTGATATTGAGCTTGGAAACATTGGTTTTCAATGGAGACAAGTCGTATTTATCATTACAGAGTTGCGGACTCGAAAATGGCTGAATTCCGACTTAGAACGAAGAAACGAGCGTTGAACATTCACGAACGTTTATCGTTTTCGTTAAAAATGGACTAATAGGTGAAATTTTAGCAAACGAAGTCGAATAAATAAAATTCTTGCATGAACACGTAGAGTACGTGATTTATGAACTGTAGGCTCTTGAACGAGCCAATTCGGACTTATAACGAAGAAGTTACGAAGCCGGGAATCTCACTAAAAGAAAAGTCTATAAAATTTTTTTGGTGCTGAGCACTGGCACCGCGGCGCCAGTCAAGGCAAAATAAGCCACGCCGCAGCGTCGATCCTGACCGAGCAAGGCCATAACCTTTTGGAGACTCACGCCGCAGCGCGATCAATAACACAGGGACTCGCACCGCAGCACCGAGTCCGGTCTCCAATCCCTAATGGGCGACGCCGTAGCGCGGCACAGAGTGTAATAGCCGGCGTCGCAGTGCCAACCCTAAAACTTAGACAGTGAAAAATGTTTACAAGTGGAACATGAAAGGGAATTGTTAACAATGAGTTAAGGAACTTAATCAAACATTATTAAGTTATAATTAAACTCCAAGTATGATCACTTAGGGTTAAAGAAAGTTAATTGAAGATGAACGTGAACTATACGTAATAAGTACACATAACCAATGACGATCGAGTTTTGATTAATAACGTAAGGATGTTAATAAGCCGTAAGGAAAGATGATTAAATCGAACCGAGTTGTATTAATGAAATAATTTCACTTAAGTGTTATAAGAGAACGAAGTTGGTAAGGACGATGTAAAAGAAAGACAGAAAGCCGAAACCAATAAATAACAAATCTAATACGAGATTAGATTGAGAAGAAGGGTAAGATTCTTTAGGAACCAAGTATGTTCATTCATGACCTAATGAGGTATGTTATGTGATTATGTGTTGTAGAGACTGTAAAGACTCAAAGTTAACGTAATTATTCGTTAGCAGACGCTGAAGGCAAGTTTTTCTAAACGGTTGTCCAACCTTCGTGTTAGCCAGGTTTTCAAATGATTCAAGTTATGAGATGCATGTATGGTTTTAAAGAAAGAGCCGATGCCCGTTTTAACTCGGCTAGACTAATCTTGATAAGTTGATTGATTTATTTACAAGTCTTTCAATATAGAATTGCTAACGCTATCCTATGCCAACTCTTTGGTACGGATACAAGGTAAGCTTGAATATGTATAAACACAGATATTTTCATCGATTATTCGATGGGCACGTTAGGTTGCCACAACTTAAACGTATATACGTTTAATGGATGTAGTGTTGATCACATAGAGTACTATAGGCTGATCACCTAGATGTACTCGTAAGCTATGCCAGACTTACGGACTTCGTGTCGGGTTGTCCTTTTTAAAGAAACTATAAGATGTTCATGTCTTGAACTAGAATTGATGATTTATGGAATATTGTTATTGCAAAACATTTTGAAGGAAAAGGAAAGCTATTTTGAATTATTGATAGTACTTCGTAACTATCATCCAGTTATTGAAGATATACGATTCCTATGTTTCAAGCATGCTTTTAAAAATGAAATTGTTGTACTTGCTGAGCTTGTTATGCTCATACTTGCTTGAACCATATGATTGCAGCTTAGACGATATGACCAACTGTGACAACTCGATACTTTCTATATAATTAAATAAGAAATTTTGTGTATAATTTTTTTTAAGGATGAGGATTTGTACAAGATATTGTGTATATGTATTTATGTGGTAAATATAAAATATATTTATTACATCAAAAATTGTAAATGATTTTATTTTTAGAATCATGGTTTATTATCAAATATAATATTATAATAATTAATTCCATATTGGAAAGGTTTTTATCAATTATTTTCTATGAAAATAAAATTAACTATTATTTAAATAATCTATGAAATTATTTTAGAATAATTATAACAATTATTTTATTAAATGAAGTTTGTTCAGATTATTAAGTTATTTATGAAAGGTAAACTAGATATAGAATCCAAACCCTAATTTCGGGTTTTTATCAGGGAATGAGAATAATAATATTATATTATTATTTATTAGTATTATAGATGTGTATGATTATGTGTGGAACAATTTTATTATAGTACGACCAAACCCTAATCATATTTTACCAACCCTAATCTTGGTTTTGGATAAAGAATAATAATAACATTATGATATTTTAATATTCTAAGTGTTATAATATGAACTGCATGTACGAGAGCTGATAATAATTGATCAATTGTGTTATAGTATTCGAAAACCCTAGTTTCGCTGTATAAGATTTAATACTGTATATATCTGTGTTATATGATATAAATTTATGTGTTACTGTAAGGTGTATTAAATTAGAAACCTCAATTATAATTGTATTTTTCTAATTACTAGAAAACCCTAATTGTGTTTTTAGGAATCCTAGTTAATTGAATTGATAAACCCTAAATTGCTTAAATTAGCTTGGTTAAATATACTAGTGTTATTAAACCCTAATTTTTTGTCCAAATTATTTTGTTCCATAAAAATTATTAATAAAATGACTTTTATGCCCTTTTTGCACATGTGCTAGGAGATTGAGTGTGGATCTTGCTATATTTTGGGTTGGTTACCAACTCTAGATATGCTGAAGATTTTAAGCAACATGTGGCAGCAATCAAACTCGTCACATCATTCCTTAGCCATAGTATATAAGATTAAGAAAGAGAAAAATTGCTCATTTGGCTAGTTTATTCACTAACACCCCACTCAGACTTTCTCTCTCTAAAACCAACGAGCTTCAGTGCTAAATTAGTCCCATAAATCAAGCCCCATGAAATTCCATATCAAATCAGTAGCCAAAAATCAAGATCAAACCAAGAAAGGTATAAAACTCAAGCTAGAAAATCTGTCCATAATTTGTGTTTAGATTTTATGTTTAAGTGTTGTATTATGTTGGTTTTAGTATCTAGTGATGATCTGGGTTGCTAGATGTTAGATCCATAACATCTAGACGCTCAGAATTGAAGATCTACAAGATCCGGAAATAGCTTGATTCTGTGGTCTGACAATGAATGTCAGTGGCCACAGATCCTTGCTCGATGATGTTTTGTGTTGTTTTAAGTTGTTAATAGTAGTCCTGCATGTTTTCTTTAATCTGCAAAAAGAATGAATATCAAATCTGTTATAGATCAAAAGTTATTTAAGGTCAAAACACGTTGACCGAACTTGACTGGCTGAGTTCTGGGTAACCCAGAAACGGTTTTCAGTGTCTGACAATATGTTTGTGGCTTCTGATCTTGCTGGTAGTTGTTGTTTTGTTTGATTTGTTGAAGCTAGGTTGTAGTCTAGTATATTGACTATAGAATCATGCTTTTATATTGTTAAAATATTTCCTATACTGAAATTTGTGGCTGGTCAAAGTAGTAGAGAAACCCATATTTACGGTTTTCTGGAAAACCCAGAAACCTTATGAGCACAGATTCTGTCAGTGGTTGACCTGCTTGTATCTAATTGATGTGTTGATGTTTGGTTTATTTTATGTAATGAATAAGTAGTCCTACATGTGGTCTACACATTAAAGCTCTTAGATCTCAAAAACAAATAACATGTAGCAAGTTGCTGGCGATCAAAAGTGGTCAGTCGGTCTGTTCTTCAATTCTGGGAAACCCAGAAATGAAGAACAACTTCTGACAATGAGTTTGGACGATTAGATCTGGCTGGTGTTATGTGATTTGTCCATGTTGATTGTTGTATCTTATAGTCTTGTATTTTTATTACATAATCTGACTAAAATTGAGTCCAGAATCACAACACACACTGATTTATTCACGGTCAAACATAGCCACTCGGTTCTGAGTTTGAAGTTCTGGGTTTGTATGAAGAACATGAAGAACACCTATAGGGACGATTCTGTCGCTATAGATGGTCTTTAGCGACAGAAAATGTTTTATTTTCCAGAAATTAATAAAAAAATAGAAAAAAATAGTTTTTAATTATTTAAAATACAAAATAAATTATTAAAAATTATTTTAAATTCTGAAAATTAGTTTTTAATTATTTTAAATATATTTCATAAATATTTAATATTTTTGGAATATTAAAAGTATTTAATTTATTTAATTATAATATTAAATAAATTATTTAAAAATGATTTTAATATTTGAAAAATCATTTAAAATTATATTATGGTATGAGAAAATAATTTAAGTTATTTTTGATAACTTTTAATAATATTTGATAATTTTTATTAATAAATTAATATTAATGATAATTAAGTTATTTACTAAATGAAGTAAATAAATAAATTAAAAATGCTTTTATTATTTTAAAAATCATTTTAAATAATAATAAGATATTTAAGAATATTTTAAGTTATAAAATATAACTTTTAATATTTAAAGGTTAAATTCATTAATTAATGATTAATAATGAAATTAAAGTTATTTAATAATTATATTAAATAATTTGGTTTAAAAATGATTATAATATTATAAATAATCATTTTAAATGAGAATAAAGTGTTTAAAGATATTTTAAGTTATAAACTATAACTTTTAATATTTAAAGGATAATTTCATTAATAATTTAATATTAATGATATATTAATGATATTAAATTTATTTAATAATTATATTAAATAAATAGTTTAAAAATGGTTTTATTTATTTAAAAATCATTTAAAAAGGATATAAGTGAATTAAAAATATTTTTTAATTCATAACTTTTAATATTTGGATAATGATAAATTAATATTTTAATAGAATTGTTTGATATTTAAATCATTTAATAATGATTCTGATATTTCAAAAATTATGATAAATGGTAAAAATTGTTTTAAAATTATTATGAGGTCATGAAAAGTAGTGTGACTGTTGTTTAAGTTATCTATTTAGATATTTCGATGCAGAATAGAGTCTTAGACTCGATTATTATCTGATAATGCTGTCGATAGCTCGACATGTTTCAGAAATTGATCTGAACTTAGATAGGATTAACTTGTAAATTGTTTAATTGTGATATAATGGTCGTTAAGTTATGTGACAACGTGATTAGGAATGTGCTGACTGCTATATGCAGTATTATGTGTTATGATATAATGTTCTAATCGAATGATTGATTTTCTTAATGATAGGTTGTGATATAAAAAGGGTAGAATTAAGTTAAGAATTTGTAGCAGCGCATCAGGCAAGTACCCTACCTTTGCATTTTCTTTATGCATTGGATAAATATAAGAATGTTTCAAAGTTATATTATTATTGTATAGATTTTTAAAGTCTATATTATATACGCCCATTGATTATCAACATGTTAGTATATGATAATTCAGATATATATTCTGTTCGTTAATTTCTATAAATGATTATACAAGTGTCCCCACTTGGATAATCATAGTATTTAATCGCATGTTGATACACCTTTGTATACATGTATGTTAAATTATAGATTATTGTTGGATAAGATAAAACCTTTGGCTTGGAACCTTGACAAATATGAACATCCCTTATCAGGGAAAACTTTTATGCGCCTAAGGCGGATCAAGTAAATGGTAACACCATTTTTGTAATGTAGTATTGATCAATGCAGGGCACAACGGGCTGATCACCCCCGTGTTCATAAGTTATGACGGTTTACAGATGAATATTCTGTTTAACCTTTTCAAAAATGAAAATAATGTTCATACTATGTCACATAAAATCTTTATATAGTCTGTACGTAGTTTCAAAAATTTGAAATAGTTATGTAGTTATTATTGGTATAGATTACTTCACAACTTTTGCCTTGTTGTAGAAGAATAGTATATAGAAAGCATTGAAATTCCTTCAGTGTATATATATATATATATATATATATATATATTGTTAATACTTGCTGGGCACTCAAATGCTCATCCTTGCTTAATTTAAATGTTTTCAGTTAAGAACGAACAACCTGGAGGTTCTGTCAAAAACAAAGGGAAAGGGAAGATAGCTGGTTGACTGTAGTTATTTTTACTTGTAATAGTTAAGATTATGAAGATTGTGTTTTATTATTATTATGACTGGTAATGTATGTTTAAAGGTTACGTACTTGGGTATTGAACCTTGATGAATAAGTATTGTAAAATGATTGTTTATATATTTTTATTATCATTATTAGTAGAATTCCGCTCATAGAAATGATATCGTGAAGTACCGAGTTCGGGTTTCAAGTATCCGGGTTCGGGGATTTTACAGGATGGTATCAGAGCTGTAGGTTATAAACATTAGGAATGCAAAGCCTAGGATTATCACCTTAGAAGAAAACTTTTATAGAATGTGTTAGTTAGGGGAGGGTTAATGAGATTCAACAAGTATTATAGTACTGAATAAAATATCTTTGCATTTTATCAATGAATATATTTTATTGTGGTACTAATGTTGTTGTTGATTATTTATTGTGATCGTAGGATGGCTGACGAGGGTTCAAATAGTTACTCGGTGAACCAAGAGTCAAGAGACTCTAGTAGGGAGTCCATGGAGCTTGCAATGATAGGGAATTTGTTGGCTAGAAATGTTGAACTAGAAAACAGGGTTGAGCATGTGGAGACAAAAAACTGGACCCTTCAGATTTCAGAGCAACAGTATAGGGACGCCGCTTATCAAGCACATGTAGAGATAGCTGAGTTAAGAAGAAGGTTGAAGCAGAAAGAGCTACAATTAGGACAGATGAAAGTTGAGATGGAGGCGAAAGATGCAAAAATATATACCTTGGAGAAATTTTTAGATAATGCCTTTAGGAAGTTTGACACGGAGTGGATGGAGCTGTCCTCCAATATTGAGAGTAAGCGTTGATTTGTACTCATGTTAGATATAGTCCCACTTTTGTGTTTCTATTAGGGACTGTTTAGTTGTTGTAAATCCTTATGCCTTGTTGAATGCATGGGATGGTAGTAGACCCCAATCTATAGTTTAGTAAAGGGTATGTGGTCGTGAATCCTCACTTTTGTCCATTAGAGGATAGTTGGTGGTAGGCAGTTTATGTCCTAAGCGTTTATAGAAGTATGTAATATGTTTAGTAGGTCTGTATTAAATCGTGGTATATGGATATATAAATGGCTCATATAGAGTTTATAAAGAAATAAATTGACTAAATCCATCGTCAAACGAAATAGAAGATAACATAAATAAAACTAGTACTTGTTGCATGTATATACTAATCAGGATAATTTATGTGTGTAGATGTCTGGAGAAAAAGGTCTGCTGTATGCCTATAACATGAAGAAGGATCAAACCCATATACCAGAGCTAATATCGCAGCCAATAGCTGAAATAGAAGCTCGCAATGAAACCAACTCGGATGAGGTGGTTATCGTGGAAAATGTAGCACCAGATCCGGAAATGGTGGAGCTGACAGATAGTGACTCAGATCCCAAAATTGAAACCGGACAAGCATCAATGGAGGTACAGAATTTGAGGAACCAGATTTCTTCTCTGGAAAAGTTGTGGGAAATAGAGAAGCTGCTGAATAACCAGTTACGTCATGTATTAATAGAAACGATGGAAGGGCAGGATAAACTAAAAATTCAAATTGACCAGATGTGGGCTTCAAGCAACACTTTGTGTGCAACTCCGAGAGATAAGGGAAAAAGAAAAATAGAAGACCATAATGTAGGAAGACCTAGTAAGAAGAAGTGGAAAAGAATATGTTATCTATGCGGCTATGAGGGATATACTACTCAATATTGTCGTGATTATGAACGGGGAGCATGCTTTGTTTGTGGAAGGAAAGATCATCAGGCAAAGAGTTGTCCAAGAAAAAGAGCTTATTAACTAGATATTATAGATTCCGTTGTGAAGGCTTGTTTAGTATAATATGTGTGCTTAATATGTCTGTGTGATATAATATTCTAAAACTTTTGTGTTAGTAAGGTTGTAAATCCCGATTCCTGTAATCACCAAGGGATGAATGATGTTTTAAGCAGTTATGCTATGCTATGTAAATTATCTATTAAAGTAATATGAATCTAAGTTTGAGTTATGTTTAAAAAAAAAGAGTATAAACTCGTATGATAAGATGTAGAATGTAAGTTAATTTATGATTTTTACTTAATCAGAAAATGCCGCCAAGACGTCAAACTCGAAACCAAAGGGCAGAAGGATCTGTCAACAACGTTGAGGGACAGCACCCAGTAGACCCGATACAGCATTTTGCGAATATAATAGCTCAGACCATGCAACAAGGAATACCAGCAGCAGGGAATCAACCGGATAATCACTTAGCAAATTTCAAAGATTTTAAAGCTGTAGGACCACCGGAATTTAAAGGTACAACTGATCCTGTAGAAGCTCAAACCTGGATTAAAGAAATTGAGAAGGCGTTTGTAATAGCTAGAGTAGATGAGGGGCAGAAGACGGCTTTTACCACTTATATGATGAAGGGTGAGGCGAACTTCTGGTGGGAAGCAAATCAGGCGAGAGCGGGAGAGGGTGTAGTGGCTTGGCAAAGGTTTAAAACCTTATTTTTCGAGAATTACTTTTCTTCTAGTATGCAGGCTAGGATGGAGGTAAAATTTTTAGAGTTGAAACAAGGAGATATGTCAGTTGCGGATTACGCCGCTAAATTTAATGAGTTAACTAGATTTGCTCCGCATCAAGTTGATACGGAGGCTAGGAAGGCGAGAAGGTTCGAGTTAGGATTAAAACCCTGGCTCTATAACAAAGTGGCAGTGTTGTAGATTCCAACATTTGCAGTACTTATGGAAAAGGAGATAATTGCTGAGGAAGGGAGTGAGATCATGAGCCTCTATAACAAGGAGAGGAAGAAAAAAGGTAAGGTTGAGGCAGCTGGGAAGGGGAAAATTGATAGTGCAAGTAAGGGAAGAAACGAAAAGAGAAAAGTGAACTATTTTGAAAACGTATAGGTGAAGCAAGAGGGTGTGAAAAAGCAGACAGTTCAATACAAAACTTGTGGGAAGAACCATTCAGGTGTGTGTTTGAAGGGGAAACCTGTGTGTTTCAAATGCGGGCAAGAGGGCCACATCTCTCCCAATTGCCCAAATCCTAGAAAATATAGTGGCTGTTTTGTTTGCGGTTCAATGGAACACAAGGTGAAGGAATGTCCGAAGAAGAGGGAAGAAACTAGTAGTGGGCATACTGGCAGGGGTAGTGGAACGTTAGCAATCACAGGACCAACAACATCCAGCAAGCCAACAAAGTCAACATCAAGAGTCTTCAACATGACGGTTCAAGACACGGTGGCAGCTGGCAATGTAGTTCCAGGTAATATTCAAATAACTTTTATTTGCGTAATTAGAATGTTTATATTTATAGTAAATTGTTTTATAAAGAAATTTTGAGGGAGGAATTTGAGTTCTTTTATGAATCAAATTTCCGTTTAATCAGAAAGACAAGCTTTATGTGATTAGTTAAAGATCAGTTCGATCAAAGTTGATCGAGATCTATTTGCGAAGATTGTATATGCTATGAACCCAGTTATGTATAGGTTTTAAAGCGGTGATTCCGGGGACAGAATCCTTATAAGGGAGGGTGAATGTGACAACCCGATATTTTCTATATAATTAAATAAGAAATTTTGTGTATAATTTTTTTTTAAGGATGAGGATTTGTACAAGATATTGTGTATATGTATTTATGTGGTAAATATAAAATATATTTATTACATCAAAAATTGTAAATGATTTTATTTTTTGAATCATGGTTTATTATCAAATATAATATTATAATAATTAATTCCATATTGGAAAGGTTTTTATCAATTATTTTCTATGAAAATAAAATTAACTATTATTTAAATAATCTATGAAATTATTTTAGAATAATTATAACAATTATTTTATTAAATGAAGTTTGTTCAGATTATTAAGTTATTTATGAAAGGTAAACCAGATATAGAATCCAAACCCTAATTTCGGGTTTTTATCAGGGAATGAGAATAATAATATAATATTATTATTTATTAGTATTATAGATGTGTATGATTATGTGTGGAACAATTTTATTATAGTACGACCAAACCCTAATCATATTTTACCAACCCTAATCTTGGTTTTGGATAAAGAATAATAATAACATTATGATATTTTAATATTCTAAGTGTTATAATATGAACTGCATGTACGAGAGCTGATAATAATTGATCAATTGTGTTATAGTATTCGAAAACCCTAGTTTCGTTGTATAAGATTTAATACTGTATATATATGTGTTATATGATATAAATTTATGTGTTACTGTAAGGTGTATTAAATTAGAAACCTCAATTATAATTGTATTTTTCTAATTACTAGAAAACCCTAATTGTGTTTTTAGGAATCCTAGTTAATTGAATTGATAGACCCTAAATTGCTTAAATTAGCTTGGTTAAATATACTAGTGTTATTAAACCCTAATTTTTTGTCCAAATTATTTTGTTCCATAAAAATTATTAATAAAATGACTTTTATGCCCTTTTTGCACATGTGCTAGGAGATTGAGTGTGGATCTTGCTATATTTTGGGTTGGTTACCAACTCTAGATATGCTGAAAATTTTAAGCAACATGTGGCAGCGATCAAACTCATCACATCATTCCTTAGCCATAGTATATAAGATTAAGAAAGAAAAAAATTGCTCATTTGGCTAGTTTATTCACTAACACCCCACTCAGACTTTCTCTCTCTAAAACCAATGAGCTTCAGTGCTAAATTAGTCCCATAAATCAAGCCCCACGAAATTCCATATCAAATCAGTAGCCAAAAATCAAGATCAAACCAAGAAAGGTATAAAACTCAAGCTAGAAAATCTGTCCATAATTTGTGTTTAGATTTTATGTTTAAGTGTTGTATTATGTTGGTTTTAGTATCTAGTGATGATCTGGGTTGCTAGATGTTAGATCCATAACATCTAGACGCTCAGAATTGAAGATCTACAAGATCCGGAAATAGCTTGATTCTGTGGTCTGACAATGAATGTCAGTGGCCACAGATCCTTGCTCGATGATGTTTTGTGTTGTTTTAAGTTGTTAATAGTAGTCCTGCATGTTTTCTTTAATCTGCAAAAAGAATGAATATCAAATCTGTTATAGATCAAAAGTTATTTAAGGTCAAAACACGTTGACCGAACTTGACTGGCTGAGTTCTGGGTAACCCAGAAACGGTTTTCAGTGTCTGACAATATGTTTGTGGCTTCTGATCTTGCTGGTAGTTGTTGTTTTGTTTGATTTGTTGAAGCTAGGTTGTAGTCTAGTATATTGACTATAGAATCATGCTTTTATATTGTTAAAATATTTCCTATACTGAAATTTGTGGCTGGTCAAAGTAGTAGAGAAACCCATATTTACGGTTTTCTGGAAAACCCAGAAAACTTATGAGCACAGATTCTGTCAGTGGTTGACCTGCTTGTATCTAATTGATGTGTTGATGTTTGGTTTATTTTATGTAATGAATAAGTAGTCCTACATGTGGTCTACACATTAAAGCTCTTAGATGTCAAAAACAAATAACATGTAGTAAGTTGCTGGCGATCAAAAGTGGTCAGTCGGTCTGTTCTTCAATTCTGGGAAACCCAGAAATGAAGAACAGCCTCTGACAGCGAGTTTGGACGATTAGATCTGGCTGGTGTTATGTGATTTGTCCATGTTGATTGTTGTATCTTATAGTCTTGTATTTTTACTACATAATCTGACCAAAATCGAGTCCAGAATCACAACACACACTGATTTATTCACGGTCAAACATAGCCACTCGGTCCTGAGTTTGAAGTTCTGGGTTTGTATGAAGAACATAAAGAACACCTATAGCGACGGTTCTGTCGCTATAGGTGGTCTTTAGCGACAGAAAATGTTTTATTTTCCGGAAATTAATAAAAAAATAGAAAAAAATAGTTTTTAATTATTAAAAATACAAAATAAATTATTAAAAATTATTTTAAATTCTAAAAATTAGTTTT
Source organism: Panax japonicus (assembly GCA_020205505.1). Classification (NCBI taxonomy): domain Eukaryota; kingdom Viridiplantae; phylum Streptophyta; class Magnoliopsida; order Apiales; family Araliaceae; genus Panax; species Panax japonicus. Next base: position 33,905,908 of record CM035107.1, read on the forward strand.
TAATTATTTTAAATATATTTCATAAATATTTAATATTTTTGGAATATTAAAAGTATTTAATTTATTTAATTATAATATTAAATAAATTATTTAAAAATGATTTTAATATTTGAAAAATCATTTAAAATTATATTATGGTATGAGAAAATAATTTAAGTTATTTTTGATAACTTTTAATATTATTTGATAATTTTCATTAATAAATTAATATTAATGATAATTAAGTTATTTACTAAATGAAGTAAATAAATAAATTAAAAATGCTTTTATTATTTTAAAAATCATTTTAAATAATAATAAGATATTTAAGAATATTTTAAGTTATAAAATATAACTTTTAATATTTAAAGGTTAAATTCATTAATTAATGATTAATAATGATATTAAAGTTATTTAATAATTATATTAAATAATTTGGTTTAAAAATGATTTTAATATTATAAATAATCATTTTAAATGAGAATAAAGTGTTTAAAGATATTTTAAGTTATAAAATATAACTTTTAATATTTAAAGGATAATTTCATTAATAATTTAATATTAATGATATATTAATGATATTAAATTTATTTAATAATTATATTACATAAATAGTTTAAAAATGGTTTAATTTATTTAAAAATCATTTAAAAATGATATAAGTGAATTAAAAATATTTTTTAATTCATAACTTTTAATATTTGGATAATGATAAATTAATATTTTAATAGAATTGTTTGATATTTAAATTATTTAATAATGATTCTGATATTTCAAAAATTATGATAAATGGTAAAAATTGTTTTAAAATTATTATGAGGTCATGAAAAGTAGTGTGACTGTTGTTTAAGTTATCTATTTAGATGTTCCGATGCAGAATAGAGTCTTAGACTCGATTATTATCTGATAATGTTGTCGATAGCTCGACATGTTTCAGAAATTGATCTGAACTTAGATAGGATAAACTTGTAAATTGTTTAATTGTGATATAATGGTCGTTAAGTTATGTGACAACGTGATTAGGAATGTGCTGACTGCTATATGCAGTATTATGTGTTATGATATAATGTTCTAATCGAATGATTGATTTGCTTAATGATAGGTTGTGATATAAAAAGGGTAGAATTAAGTTAAGAATTTGTAGCAGCGCATCAAGCAAGTACCCTACCTTTGCATTTTCTTTATGCATTGGATAAATGTAAGAATGTTTCAAAGTTATATTATTATTGTATAGATTTTTAAAGTCTATATTATATACGCCCATTGATTATCAACATGTTAGTATATGATAATTCAGATATATATTCTGTTCGTTAATTTCTATAAATGATTATACAAGTGTCCCCACTTGGATAATCATAGTATTTAATCGCATGTTGATACACCTTTGATATACATGTATGTTAAATTATAGATTATTGTTAGATAAGATAAAACCTTTGGCTTGGAACCCTGACAAATATGAACATCCCTTATCAGGGAAAACTTTTATGCGCCTAAGGCGGATCAAGTAAATGGTAACACCATTTTTGTAATGTAGTATTGATCAATGAAGGGCACAACGGGCTGATCACCCCCGTGTTCATAAGTTATGACGGTTTACAGATGAATATTCTGTTTAACCTTTTCAAAAATGAAAATAATGTTCATACTATGTCACATAAAATCTTTATATAGTCTGTACGTAGTTTCAAAAATTTGAAATAGTTATGTAGTTATTATTGGTATAGATTACTTCACAACTTTTGCCTCGTTGTAGAAGAATAGTATATAGAAAGCATTGAAATTCCTTCAGTATATATATATATATATATTGTTAATACTTGCTGGGCACTCAAATGCTCATCCTTGCTTAATTTAAATGTTTTCAGTTAAGAACGAACAACCTGAAGGTTCTGTCAAAAACAAAGGGAAAGGGAAGATAGCTGGTTGACTGCAGTTATTATTACTTGTAATAGTTAAGATTATGAAGATTGTGTTTTATTATTAATATGATTGGTAATGTATGTTTAAAGGTTACGTACTTGGGTATTGAACTTTGATGAATAAGTATTGTAAAATGATTGTTTATATATTTTTATTATCATTATTAGTAGAATTCCGCTCATAGAAATGATATCGTGATGTACCGAGTTCGGGTTTCAAGTATCCGGGTTCAGGGATTTTACACCAACGGATTCGACAAGGATAAAGTGAAGGCTAAAGCGAACTTGTAGCGTACCTATGTAATAGTATAGGTTTGTAATGATAATATTTGATATTATGACAAGAACAAATGTAACGATTATAAATAAACTGGGGAGTGGTAGTATTGTTTTGGAATATATATAAGACAAATTCGTTCTTTTGAGGCTTTTTCAATTGAATGTTTGTGTGAACTGTAGCACCGTGGAGCACCATCTGTCGGGTTAAAAGAAACCCGGATTTGGGGGTGCCATAGTACATACATATTGTATACACTTGAAATTTTCTGCATACCTGTTACTAACATTGTAGGAGGGCATAATCATCTTTCAAAAATAACCCTGGAAGACAGCTCAGTTCAATCCCAGAGACAGTCCTGGGATATTCAGTTATTACTATCTCAGAGATAACCCCGAGATATCCAGGTCAGTCCCAGAAATACCACCAGAAGTTTCAACCTCAAACCCAGAAACAACACCGGGAGTTTCAGTTTCAACCTCAGAGATAACCCCGAGGAATGCAGTTCAAATACCAAAAATCACACCGAAGAAGACCGTGTCATCTCGGAGATAACCCCGAGATACTCAGTCTCAGCCCCGGAAACAACACTGGGAAAGACAGTGTCAACCTCAGAGATAACCCTGAGGCATACAGTTGTAGTTTCGGAGATAACCCTGGGAAGTAAGGCACACCTAAGAAATAACCCTGAGGACGGTCAACACCCGTAGCAGTCCAATCTCATAGAAAACCCTGAGCAACGACTGCTAAAACAGCTCAAATCGGAGATAACCCCAATGAGGGGCACAATCATCATTTTCCCATCCCAATCCCACATTCTGCCATCTCAACATTCATACATACATTCTACATAACAATGTCCTACAAGAACCCAAGAGCTCCAATCCCGAGTGTCTACTGCACAAGACAGTACACCGGATAGAATTTGAAGCTTGAAGACCAAGGGCATGGTCCCATCTTTCTGACTTCGTACAACCTATAATCCCATGTCATTGAGTAGCTCTTGACAACAGCATGCCGAAAAAGGTCTTATATACCTCGATCAGATGCCCGGATTGAAGTTTTGAAAGTTCGAGCGGATAACACGTTGCATGCATGCACGTACTTTTAGACGACAGGACCCGCGGCACTCGGGGCACCCCTAGCAGGTGCAGATGCATCTGCAGCTACCTTAGGTACACCTGCGGCTCCCCCTTCTATAAATAGAGGGCTTGGGGCAGCCATTTTGTATAGAGAAAAGGCGAGGAAGCCCTGTCAAATTTGCTCTGTACACACCCTAAAGTGAGTGCTTTCTCATTTTAAACACTTGTAAGCTCACATATAGCTACTTTTTTACCGGTGGGAGCCGAGTGTTCATCTACTTAAAGCTATAGAAGTCTTCTTTGGTAGTCCATTGTAAGCCTTCTTACACACTTTAAAGCCTTTCCCTTTATCTTTGCACACACTTTTCTTCACGTTGAGAGTCGTGTTGCGTGTGTAGGCCTGGACTTCGGTTCGTGGTTTTATTTCTATTTGTATATATATACTTATTGTTGGGAGAATTCATATGTTAATTCGATGTTTAAATATAAATGCTCATGATTATTTGTAAAGTCCTTCAAGGAATATATGTTCAAGGACTTAGTGATATATCAAATTTGTTAGTTTGATCTAAGCTCTTAATGTGTATCATTCTGGAAATGAATGTATAGATAGAAAGATCAAAACTGTTAGGTTGATCTTGAGATGTAATAGATAGGCTTCGAAGATCGTAGTGTATCAATCTGATCAACGTTGCAGAAGTCAAGGTAGAAACGTAGAGCTTCAAGGATCGTAGTGTGCCTGCCTTGAAGGGCCTCTTTGGAAATCGTAGAGGGGTCCCAACGTTTGCCGAGCCAACTCAAAGATCGTAGTGTGCTCTCGGAAACGTAGAGTTTACAACTCAAGCAAGCGAAGATCGTAGTGTACAATTATTTAAGAGAAATCGTAGTGCTCTCTGAACGCCCGAGAATTTTGAATTTTCAATGAATTAAATTTTTATTTGATTATGTGGATTAAATGAATTTAATTGAGTAATTATGTGAGTAAGATGTTCGAAGGTCATTTTATGACCTAGAATGTGTGGATGTGGTTAGTATTCTAGCTTTGTGCTAGGATTAATTGTTGTGAATTATCAAGACGAAAACGAAGGTTTTCTGAGAATGTTTGCGTAAAAACACTATTCATCCAATTTCGTTCGGAGCTAGGATTTGAGATTCTGAGAAACGCGTAATGTTAGAATATTACGATAGTATGGAATATCCAATAATAATTCCGTTATGGCAAATGAAGTTTTTGCCTGCGGACTTAAAACCTAAGGGTTGAGTATATTGATTTCCGAGAAGGAAATGAAACCCGTAGAAGGAGTTGCGTTATGGTTAAGGTATGTGTTATACAATTAAGATACTATTTAGTATCTATGTATAATATGATGAGTTAATACGGAGTACAATACGATTATCGTACTAGTATTATACGGAAAGAATATGTGAAGTATACGTAGAGAATAAGAGTTGTATTCTAGAATTAAGTTAAGACTTAATGTTAATTCATTTGGTTAGATTATGTTTAGCCCAATCAATTGAATGAGCAAGGGATTAAGTGGTAAGCCCAACTCAATGCCTAATATTAGATTGGTTAAGCCCAATGCAAGAAAATCGAACCATGGATCGAACTGGTGGGTCACCGAATGGGTAAAACCTATAGGCAAGGTGGGCCGACCACTTGGTGTGCAAGGCAAGCACATCACTTGGTCACCAAGTATTTTACTTGGTGACAAAGTGGTAAATAAGTAAGGAGGTTGAGAATTGGATAATTTTCCCCTCATTTGGTTTTATATAAATAGAAAGCTAGGGTTGGATTTTTTGTTGTTTTACAAAGCTTGTCCAACATATTTGAGAGAGAGAAAAGAGCTATAAATTTATAATCCTTCTACTTCCAAGCAAACCATTAGACGTTTATCAAGAACATTAACTACTTCAAAGGTAAATTCTCATAAATCGTAATCTTCATCTTTTTCGATTTCTTTCTCATAGAAGAATCGTAGATGGGTGGAGCATGTTTATTGAGGAGAAATAAGGATGCCAAGTAATGATCAAATCATTGATAGGTCATGAAAAAATAGAAATTGTAAGTGGTTACGTGAGTTAAAACCATAAAAGAAGTCTTGAACGTGAACTTAGTTTGAATGAACGTTTAAGAATCGATATAGCTAAGGAATGTGCCTATTTCTTGGTTAGGATGTAGATATGAAGTCCATAGAGTATTCCATGTGATTTGACTTAGAGAACATTAGTAACGAAGTTATGGTAGATTTTGCGGAAATAGACGTTAAATGTCAAAAACGTATAAAGTCCGGAATAAAGGTCAAAAGTTGCCGTGTGACTTGAAAACGTTGGTTTTCAATGTCAACACGTGAAAAAGGTAATTAAGAGTCGTTGGCAAAAGAATCATCGCATTCCGTCTTATAACGAAGAAAACGAGTATTGAACGGACGAAAACGTTAAACGAACGCTAAAAAATGAACTTAAAGGTGAATTTCGAGTTAACTGATTCGAAAAGGTAAAATTCTAATACGAACACATAAAGAATGTAATTTGTGACTTGTAGGAATTTGAATGGGTCAATTCGGATGTAAAACGAACAAATTAGGAAGCCGGGAGTTTCGTTAAGAAACCAAACTATTTTGGCCAACTGGTGCACAGGTTCGGCGCCGCAGCGCCAAACCCTATGTTATCTGTCACGCTGCAGCGCCAGTTATGGTCGGGAGAAAATAAAAAGGTCTGGAGACTCGCGCTGCAGCGCGAGAGTTTGTACATGGACTTGCGTCGCAGCGTCAAGTCCAGGAAAAACCTCTAGAGAGTGACGCCGCAGCGCCACTAGAATACATAGGATGCCGCGTCGCAGCGCCGGTAGTAGAAAAATGTTGACCAAGTTAGTTTTTGTTCCATTTTGAATGAAGACTTAAGTAAGACATTGAAGGTACTTAATGTGCATGATAAGACCTACCTTATATCACTTATAAGGTGTTAATGTAAGAAGATCTAGTAAGGTTTAATAGAAATTAAACGAAGAACATAAAGACATAATAAGTGAACCGTGAATGACGTTCAACGTTGTTTGTTAACCAATAATAATCGAATGTCGGTTAAGGACGTAAGAACATTAATGAAATGTAACTAAGTATAGAAAGTTGAATCGACTTTAATAACGAAGTTAATTCAAATAAAACATAGAAGAAAAAGAAGTTGGTTAGAACCGTAAAGTTAGTTTATCTGATAACTAATTACAGTGTGCTATGTGAATGTATCATGTAGATCCTGTAAAGACTGAGAATAGTTGAATTATAAATTCGAAGACGCTTGAAGGCAAGTCTTTTTTAACGCTTGTCTGACCCTCGTGTTAGCCAAGTTTTTACGTGATGCATGTTATAAAATGCATGAATGGTAAATAGGAAAGAGTCGATGCCTGTTTTATTCTGGCTAGACATGTATTGGGGAGTTGATTGATGTGTTTGCAAGTCTATTGATATAGAACTGTTAACGTTATCCTATGCCAAGTATTTGGTACGGATGAGAAGGTAAGTTTGTTTATGTACAAACAAAAGTATTTTCATCGATTATTCGATGGGCACGCGAGGTTGCCAAATGTTGAACGTAAATACGTTTAACGTAAGAGTGTTGATCAACATAGAGTACAATAGCCTGATCACCTAGAAGCGCTCGTAAGTAAAGACGAGTGGATGACCTTAGTGCCGGATATCCTTTTCAAGTATGAAAACGAAACGAGTATGTTCATGGTCTATTGACCGGTTCATCATTCCTAAGCTATTATATATACTCTGGAATTGTTGTAAGAAAAGTATTAGTCAAATGTTTCATAATGCTTCGTAGATAATTATTCAGATATGGAAGTAAAGCATGTATTTGTTGTTGTGATATTCATATGTTTCGTTGTTAAGACTTGCTGAGCTAGTTATGCTCATTCTTGCTTGAACCATATGTTTGCAGCTAAAACCGAACGAACTGAGAGTTCTAAGAGAGATAAAGGCAAGGCTAAGATGGACAATTAATCATCCTGTAATAGACTAGAATATTTATATGTAATATATTTATTAAGAATAACGAATGTATTCGGTTATGAACCCGGGAAAGGATTTATTACAAATGTAATACAAAGATAGTAATTACACTCATTTTGTTGTTATTTCAATGCAATAATTGTATGAAATGTAGTATCGTGGAACACCATCTGCCGGGTTGGAAGATACCCGGATTTGGGGGCGTCACAGGTTGGTATCAAAGCATTAGGTTATAAAACTTAAGGAGGGAAGAACCTTAGGCTAATAACCTCGTAGGAAAGGAAGAGTCTGAAGAAAGTTAACTCGAGTCAAATGAGTTAATAAGGTATTGAGGATGCTCAGTATCAAAAGATTTAAAAGATGGAAATTAACCTTAAATGGATTAAATGTGATTTGTGCTTATATTATTGTGTATTATGTACAAATCAATTTGTTATGTGTTATTGTAGATGTCGGTTGATAGCTTGATGTATAGGGATATACATGTGATCAGCTAGGAGTCCTTGAACCGAGTCAAGACAGTAGCTATGCCTATAGCAGACATACCTGTAGTGATTCTAGAGGAGTCAGAGCCCAAGGAATATTACTCGGAGGAGGACTATTCTGAGGAGACCATGGGGATAGCATCATATTTGAATATGATGATTGATACGGAGGATGACATGGAGGTGACATCGATTAATACGGTGATGCCTACCCTAGAGTCGACACCTACAGAGACTATGTGGGCAATGTACCTCTCAATGCTTGACCGTAACGTGCAACTGCACAATATGGTGCAGCACCAGAAAGAAGAGATCAATGATCTCTATGGGGCGAAAGAGTCTGCAGAGTCAGACTATGAGATAGAACATGATGAGAAAGTGCTCATGACTGACAAGGCCCAGGACTATAAGAACGAGGTCATAGAAATTTGCAAGAAACTGGTTGAAAAAGACCAGAATATAGCACGAATGTTATATATAAATGACAGTGCGCACGAGGATTTCAAGCTTAAGATAGCTTGTTATTCTATTGAGTCGGGACAGACTCGACATACTATATGTAAAGTCCCCGAACCCGGATACTTGAAACCCGAACTCGATACTTCACGATACCATTTCTATGAGCTGAAAATTACTAATAATAATAACAATAATATAAATTATAAACTTATCTTACCTTTATCAGAGTTTAATCCCAAGTACGCAACCTTTACTATATGACAACGTAAATCTAATCTGTTTGCTTTCCTTTTCACTTGTTCATGACCGATCCTTCTGATTGTTCACACTTATCTGAAAACATTTAAATTAAGCAAGGATGAGCATTTGAGTGCCCAACAAGTATTATATATATATAAGTTGAAAAACTTTAAATGTTTTCTTTATAATATTCATCTATAACAAGTCAATAGTTGTGAATTATTCTGAACCGATATTAATAACATAACAACTCTCTTTCATATTTTTGAAACTACGTATTGGCTATACATAAAGTTTAAGTGACATTTTATGAACATTGTTTTTATTTTCGAAAAGGTTTAGCAGAACTTCATCTGCAAACCGTCATAACTTACGGACACGGGGGTGATCAGCCCGTTGTGTCCTATATTGATCAATACTACATTAAAAGAACGATGTTATCATTTACTTGATCCGCCTCGGGCGCATAAAAGTTTTCCTGTAAACGGGATGTTCATATTTGTCAGGGTTTCAGACAAAAAGGTTTTATTTTATCCAACCATAATCTATAATTCAACATATACGTATAACAAAGGTGTATCAACATGTGATTAAATACAATGATTATGCAAGTGGGGACACTTGTATAATCATTTATAGAAATTAACGAACAGAATATATATAACTGAATTATCATATACTAGCATGTTGATAATCAATGGGCTTATATAATATAAGTTTAACAATCTGTACAATAATAACATTAATTCTAAATTTCTCACTTCTGTCCATTGCATAAAGAAAATGCAAAGTTAGGATACTTGCCTGATGAGCTGCTTACACTTATGCAACTTAAATCTACCCTTTTCTATCACAACCTATCATTAATCAAATCATTCGTTCGATTAGAACAATATAATATAACACATAGTACTGCATTTCGCAGTCAGCACATAACCTAATCATCTTATCACACATGTTCTACAATCATGACATCACAAACAAACATCAACACATTCCTAATCACATTGTCACACAACCTTAATAACCATTGAATCACAAATAAATAGTTAACTAATCACATTATCTAAGTCCAGATCAATTTCTGTAATATGTCGGTCTACCGACATCTTTATCAAGTAATTATCGAGTCTAAGACTCTAAACAGTTGACCAATAACCATTTAGACTAATTAATTAACAGTCATATCATTTTTCATGAACTTATAATAATTATAAAATAATTATTATCATTTATTATAATTTTTGAAATATCAGAATCATTATCAAACGATTTAAATATTAAACAACTCTATTAAAATATTAATTTATCATTATCCAAATATTAAAAGTTATGAGTTACAACTTAAAATATTTTTAATTCACTTATATCCTTTTTAAATAAATAAAACCATTTTTAAACTATTTATTTAATATAATTATTAAATAAATTTAATATCATTATTATATCATTAATATGAAATTACCTTTTTAAATATTAAAAGTTATAGTTTATAACTTAAAATATCTTTAAACACTTTATTTTCATTTAAAATGATTATTATAATATAAAAATCATTTTTAAACCAAATTATTTAATATAATTATTAAATAACTTTAATATCATTATAAATCATTAATTAATGAAATTAACCATTAAATATTAAAAGTTATATTTTATAACTTAAAATATTCATAATTATCTAATTATTATTTAAAATGATTTTTAAAATAATAAAATCATTTTTAATTTATTTATTTACTTTATTTTAGTAAATAACTTAATTATCATTAATATTAATTTATTAATGAAAATTATCAAATAATATTAAAAGTTATCAAAAATAACTTAATTTATTTTCTCATACCATAATATAATTTAAAATGATTTTTCAAATATTAAAATATTTTTTAAATAATTTATTTAATATTCTAATTAAATAAATTAATTACTTTTAATATTCCAAAAATATTAAATATTTATGAAATATATTTAAAATAATTAAAAACTAATTTTCAAAATTTAAAATAATTTTTAATAATTTATTTAGTATTTTTAATAATTAAAAACTATTTTTTTCTATTTTTTTTATTAATTTTCGGAAAAATAACTGATTTCCGTCGCTAAAGACCACCTATAGCGACGGAACCGTCGCTATAGGTGTTCTTCATGTTCTTCACTCAAACCCAGAAATTCATACACAGAACCGAGTGGTCCTGTTTGACCGCGCATAACTTTGTGTGTGTTGTGATTCTGGACTTGATTTCGGTCATATTGTGTAGTACTTTTACAAGACTATAAAACACAACAATAATCATGCATAAAACGCCTAACACCGATTAGATCTAGCCGTCCAAAATTGTTGTCAGAAGCTGTTCTTCATTTCTGGGTTTCCCAGAATTGAAGAACAGTCCGAGTGACCACTTTTGATCGCTAGTAACTTGCTACACATTAACTGTTTGTGAGATCTAAAAACTTTAAAATGTAGACCACATGTAGGACTAATTATTCATTACATAAAATACACCAAACATCAACACATCAAACAATTACAAGCCGGTCAAACTCTGACAGAATCTGTGTTCTTGAGTTTTCTGGGTTTTCCAGAAAACCGAAAATATGGATTTCCCCACTACTTTGACCAGTCACAAATTTCAGTATAAGTAATATTTTAACAATGTAAAGGCATTAATATATAGTCAATATACTATACTACAACCTAGATTCAACAAATTAAATAAAACAAACACTATCAGTAAGATCTGAAGCTCTAAACTCATTGTCAGACACTGAAGAACGTTTCTGGGTTACCCAGATTTCAGCAAGTCAAACTCGGTCAACGTACTTTGACCTCAAATTACTCATGATCTATAATAGATATGACCTTACTTCTTTTTACAGATTAAAGATAACATGCAGGACTACCATTAACAACTTAAAACAAACACAAATCATTAATGAGCAGGAATCTGTGGCCTCTGACATTCATTGTCAGACCACAGAATCCTGATAATTCCGGACATTGAAGATCTTTGATTCTAAGCGTCTAGATGTTATGGATCTAACATCTAGCAACCCAGATCATCACTAGATATTAAAACTAACATATTACAACACTTAAACACAGAATCAAAACACAAAATTTTGACAGATTTTTCTAGCTTGAGTTTATACCTTTCTTGGGTTTGATCTTTATCTAAAGCTACTGATTTGATATGGTTTTTCGTGGGGCTTGATTTATGGGACTATTTTAGCTCTGAAACTCGTTGGTTTTAGAGAGAGAAATGCTAAGAGAAGTGTTGGTGATTAAAATGACAAAATGTGCAATTCTTTCATTCTTTAATCTTATATACTAGGCTAGGGGATGATTAGCTGAGTTATGAAGCTGCCAAGTGTTGCTGGAAATCTAGAAATATCAATAGTTGGTGAACAACTAAAGTTTTAGCAAGATCTACACTCCACCATTTGGCACATGTACAAAAGGGCATAAAAGTCATTTCATAATTAATTTTCTATGGAACAAAAAAATGATTTGGACAATTTATTAGGGTTTATAACACTAGTATATTTAATCTAGCCAATCTTAACAAATTAGGGTTTATCAATTCCATAAACTAGAATTTCTAAAAACCAAAAATAAGATTTCTAATAATTAGAAATTATAATAATAATTAAAGTCTTTAATTTAATACACTTTAAATACCACATAATTTCATATCATCTAACACAGATATATACAGTATTAAATCTTATACAGTGAAACTAGGGTTTTCGAATACTATAACACAATTGATTAATTATTAACAGCTCTCGTACATGCAATTCATATTATAATACTTAAAATATTTAAATATCATAATATTATTATTGTTCTTTATCCAAGACCAAGATTAGGTTCTGTAAAAATACTATTAGGGTTTGGTCGTACAACAAAATTGTTCCACACATTAACATTGCTCATATAATCATACACATGCTAATAAATAATAATATAATCTTATTATTCTCATTTTCTGATAAAAATCCGAAATTAGGGTTTGGATAACATCATTAACTTAATCACCTAAACAAACTTCATTTAACAAAATAATTGTTATAATTATTCTAAAATAATTTCATAGATTATTTAAATAGTAGTCAATTTTATTTTCATAAAAAAAATAATTGATAAAAATCTTTCCAATATAGAATTAATCATTATAAAATTGTATTTAAGAATAAACCATGATTCTAAATAAAATCATTTACAATTTTTCATGTAATAAATATATTTTATATTTATCACATAAATACATATACACAATATCTTGTACAAATCCTCATCCTTAATAAAAAAAAATTTATACACAAAATTTCTTATTTAATTATATAGAAAATACCGGGTTGTCACACTATAAGTCGAGATATTGTGTTGATTCTGGCGAACCAGAAACATGAGAATGCTGTTAGGCAGTATTAGGAGTAGTATGATAAATACTTTTGTGTAGTGACATAAAACCCTATTTTATATAATTAAAGGGTAGTCTTTTTGTAAATCCCATTTTTTGTAGAAGTCAATCGCGGAATGTATATGTACTAGCTTTTGGGCTATGGAAAGAAACTTGTAAATAGTTTTGAACTATAGAGAAGTATTTTAATATAAAGAAGTTATTATTTTAAATTGCTTTGCTGTGTATGAATTATTGTTTAGTTGTTTGACAACTAATAAAGAAGTAAGTAAATAAGTAATAATGGAACTTTATTTATTTAATCAGAAATGCCGCCAAGAAGAAGGCAACGTAACCAAGATACGGAATCACATGATGAGAACGAGGGGGGGGGGGTCCTAATAACCCAATGCAAGAGTTCGTTAATTTATTAACAGCTGCATTTAACCAAGCTAGGGGTAGAGCACCCGCAGGACCTAGGGTAGCCCGAACGACTACCTTTAAGGAATTTAAGAGTGTAGGTCCACCCGAATTTAATGGAACAACGGACCCAATGGAGGCCCAAACATGGGTCAAGGAAATAGAGAAGGCGTTTGTTATTATAAACGTAGCTAAGGCGCAAAAGACCTCTTTTGCGACCTATATGATGAAGGGGGAAGCCAACTACTTGTGGGAGGCTCACCAGGGTGGGGCTGGAGTGGAAGCTGTTACATGGGAACAGTTTAAGAAGGTATTCTTCGAGAACTATTTCCCTACTAGCATGCAAGGAAGAATGGAGATTAAGTTCTTAGAACTTAAGCAAGGGGACATGACTGTTCCCCAATATGAGGCCAAATTCAATGAATGGGAAAGGTTCGCTCCACACCAAGTGGACACGGAGGAGAGGAAGGCTCGTAGGTTGGAGCAGGGCCTAAACCCTGGCTCTATAGTAGGATATCAGTTTTTTAGAGTGCTTCCTATGGGACCATTCTGGAGAAGGCAATAATAGCGGAGGGTGGTAGTGAGGCGTTGACCCAATACCACAAAGATAGCAAGAATAAGAGTAAGGGAGAAGGAGGAGATAAGGCAGAGGTTGCTAGTGGAAGTGGCAATATGCCTAAGGGAAAATTTTAACCTTGGGAAAATTGGGGCAAAACAAGGGGATCCTAAACGTAGGATGGAGGCATATAAGACACACGGTAAGACTCATCTGGGAGTTTGCCTGAAGGGGAAGACCGGTTATTATAATTGTGGGCAGAAGGGTCATATATCTCCCAACTGTCCTAATCTTAAGAAAAGCCGGGGATGTTTTGTTTGTGGGTCGGTAGACCACATGGCAAGAAATTACCCAAAGAAAGGGGCGGAGGGTAGTAAGGGTTCTGGTAGTGGTAATTTAGTCATTACTGGACCAACATCGTCATTGGGTAGACCCTCAGCTCGAACGTTTAATATGACAGTCCAAGATGCGGTTGCATCAACGGACGTAGTAGCAGGTATCATTCCAGTCAACGAAATAAGTGCTTACGTGCTATTTGACTCGGGTGCTACTTGTTCTTTTATAGCTTGCGGATTTGCTCAACAATTGGGATTAAATCTGTGACGCCCCCAAATCCGGGTCTCTTCCAACCCGACAAATGGTGCTACACGGTACTACCATTCATTCACACCTTTCCTCAAATAGTCACAAGAGGACTAATATAACTCCATATATATCAAAATAATATTACATTACCCAGTTTCTTTGTAACCCTTTCATTTGTTCTTGTCATAATATCAATATATTACAGACATTCTTCTTATACTATTACATATGTATGCTACGGGTTCGTCTTCGCCTTGCATTTATCCTTGCCGGATCCTTCAGTCCGCTCGATCTTAGCTGTGTTCATATGGTTCAAGCAAGAGTGAGCATGGCTAGCTCAGCAAGTACTATAATTCTAATAAACAACATGCTTGAAACATAGAGCAAATATATATCTCCAGTAACTGAACAATAGTTACTAAGTACTATCGGTGATTCAAAATAGCACTTCATTTGCTTCAAAACGTTTTTCCATCAATATTCAGTAGAATAACAATTATGGCTCAAGGTTATGAGCATACATAAGTTCTTTTGAAAAGGACATCCCGGCACTAAGTCCGTAAGTCCGGCATAGCTTACGAGCACTTCTGAGTGATCAGCTCATAGTACTCTATGTTGATCAACACTACATTCTTTAAACGTGTATACGTTTAATTGTGGCAACCTCACGTGCCTGTCGTTAAACGACAAAAACATTTGAACATGCGTGGTCTTCGATTGAAAACCATACCAATATAACTCGGTAATTTCCAAATCATGCTTGACAGAATCATAATATAAGTCTAGCCGGAAGAATTGGCTTAAGACTTCATCATTCTAGATTTCATGTGAAAGAGAACATGAATTACAAAGCTTGCCCAGACTGAACTGGAACAAGGGTTAGAATACTTGCCTTTGGTGACTGCTTACTGGTTAATACACGTACACTTTAAGTCTTTATGATTCTACAATTCATAATCATATAACGTACCATATTAGATCATAATTAACCAGGTATGTTTTCTATTATACCTTACCCTTCATCTCAATGTAATTCTAACTTAGTTTCGTTATTAAGGGTTTCGGCTTTCATTATGTCATTCATATCCCGCTTGTCTTGATTGATTATAAACATGCATTAGTGTATTACAAGCACCTTACAATGTCTTAATTATGTTGTGATTACATCACAATTCATTGCTATTAATCCCTCTTTCATTCTATACTTGGAACCCTTCTTCTCTATCTTCTTCCTTGTTCTGGCGCCGCGGCACCACTAATTGGTCTGTGACTCGCGCTGCGGCGCGAGTTAGCAGTGTGTCATCCTCCGGCCTCGCGCTGCGGCGCGGCCAAGAAGGCTTAGAGTCGCGCCGCGGCGCGGACTCTGGTCCTCAGAAAATTTTGTAGTTTTTGAAAATTTTGCTAACTCCCCGGACGCATAACTTCTTCGTTTTAACTCCGAATTTGTTCGTTCAAAAGCCTACGGTTCACAAATTTCATAATCTATGCGTTCATGCAAGAATTTTATCTATTTGACTTCATTTGCTAAAATTTGACCTATTAGTCCATTTTAACGAAAACGATAAACGTTCGTGAACGTTCAACGCTCATTTCTTCGTTCTAAGTCGGAATCCGGTCATTTTCGAGTCCGCAACTCTATAATGACTACAATGACTTGTCTTCATTGAAAACCAACGTTTTCGACTTCCAATACAAAATATGACTTCTATTCCGAGACTTTCACGAATTCGACGTTAATCGTCTAATCGTGCAAAGTTCGTCAATTCAACCATACTAAGTGTTCTAAGTGGATTTTAACCAACATATCATCATTTCAAGTTATTTATTACACCAACTTATAATCAAAATAGGTTTTGACTTATTTCCATAAGTCAATGACTTTCTCAACTTATGAACTAGAAATCTTCATACTCATGACTTACCAATAATTTAAGTCTTTCAATCAATGTTCTCATGTTATAACCAACATACTACCATCATATGACAAGTCCTACATGATCTTAACAACTTATTGGGGTTCAAGTTGCTTATTCAACTTATTCGGCTTAAGTTCATTCCTTATAACTTATTACATGTTATCCTCAATCAATCCCCCTTCTCTATCAATCCTATCATAGAAAAGATATAGATAAAAGAAAATGAGTCTTACCCTTGAAGACTTCTATTTGCTTTGGAAACTATCAAAGGTTGAAGTGGCTTATAAGTGCTTTAGTGATTTATTCTCTCTACCAAATAAGTAGCTTATATGCTTGAGAGGAAAGTGTTGGATGATAACAAAACAACCAACAAAAATGAAATGAACTTGGTATTTATAGGCCACCAAAGCTTGGGGTAAAATGGACAATAATCAATCCCACCTCCTCATTCCACCTCCTTACTATTCATAACTTAACCTTCAAGTCTTCTTGCTAGCCACTTCTTTTACTTGCTCACCACAACACTTGGTCATCACACTTAATCCTTGCCCATCAAGACTACCCACTTCCTCACTTGGTTTGACCCATGGGTCAAGGCTTTACCTTGGGCTTGGTTAATTAATCCAACTACTTTCCTATTGGGCTTGAGTTACAATAGATTGGACTTGTGATAATCATACACTTGGGCTTCTATCAATAAACTAGAAATCCCACAAGTCCATTATCTTAAATTCAATAACTTAACATACATATCCTATGTATAATTCTCATATGCTATCTCGTATATTAATTTGAAATATACGTTATCTCATTCTTCGTACATAATAATACAATACATCATATTATACCTACCTTCCTTACTCCATATAATGTTTACACATTATATGAGCACATCTTCCTTCTTTTAACGCTTATTAACCTAACTATCTCAAATTAGGTACGCATGCGAAATATTTCATTTTCCATACTTAGATTATTATTACATAATCGATATCATCTCGATATTATAACATTACGTATTTCTCGGAAGTTCAAAAATAATTCCCGAGCAGAAATTTATGAATAGTGTTTTTCAGAAAATTTCTCAGAAAACTTTTATTTTCATTTTAGAAATTCAACCACTTTAATTCTTCCACGTAGTTAAAATACTACTACTTTACAACATTTCTAGGTTATAGAACGACATCCATCTTCTCAACACACAATAATAATAAATAATATTATTTTATTCATTATTAAAAGAAATTACAAAATGTTAAATTTTCTGGGGCGTTACAAAATCCTGAAAAGTTAGAAATACCTTTAGACGTTAAGGTAGCAAACGAGGAGGTAATTCCCATTGAACACATTCATAGGAATTGTTTCGTAGATATCAGGGGTAATAGATTATCGGTAGATCTTTTACCGATAAGGTTAAGAGAATTCGATGTGATTCACAGTATGGATTGGTTAATTAACCATAGAGTGATAATAGATTGTCATAGAAAGAGTGTAAACCTGAGGCTTCCTAAGAAACCTGAGGTGGTGTTTTATGGAAATAAATCACCGGGACGTTTTTGTTGTCTAACCATGACACAAGCTAGGAAAATATTGAAGAAGGGGTGTAAGGGTTATCTGTGTCATGTGGTGGATACCCAAAGAGTGAGAACATCATTGGAACAAATAGCGGTGGTTTAAGAATTCGCGGATAAGTTTCCGGAGGAGTTACCCTGTATTCTGCCGGATAGGGATGTAGAGTTTGTGATTAATTTGTTGCCGGATACGACACCAATTTCAAAGGCACCATATAGGATGGCGCCAGTTGAGATGAATGAGTTAATGGTTCAGTTACAGGAACTGTTAGATAGGAAATACATTCAACCGAGTGTTTCTTTGTGGGGTGCACCGGTATTGTTTATAAAGAAAAAGGACGGATCGTTATGACTTTGTATCGACTATCGGGAGTTGAACAAGTTAACGATTAAGAATAAATACCCGTTTCCCAGGATCGATGATCTATTTGATTAGTTGAAAGGGGCAAAGTATTTTTCTAAAATAGATTTATGCACGGGGTATCATCAATTGAAAGTGAGGAAGGAAGATATACCTAAGACGACGTTCAGAACTCGTTATGGGCATTACGAGTGTTTGATTATGTCGTTTGGGTTGACGAATGCGCCAGCCGCATTCATGGATATTATGAACAGAGTGTTCAAACAGTATTTGGACAAGTTCGTCGTAGTGTTCATTGATGATATTCTAGTCTATTCTAAGACGCCAGAAGATCATGCTGAACATCTAACAATAGTGTTGGAAACACTACGGAGGGAGAAGTTGTATGCAAAATTCACTAAGTGTGAATTTTGGCTCGAACGAGTGCAGTTTCTAGGACATGTTATAGACAAAGATGGCATATCCGTAGATCCAGCAAAAGTGGAAGCGGTGAATGAGTGGGACTAACCGAAAATGCCAACTGAGGTTAGGAGTTTTCTAGGGTTAGCGGGATACTATAGAAGGTTCATTCAGGACTTTTCTAAATCAGCTACTCCGTTGACAACTATGAAAAGGAAGTCGGTGAAGTATGAGTGGACAGAAAAGTGTGAGCGTAGTTTTCAAGAACTAAAAAGGAGGTTGAGTGAGGCACCTGTATTATCTTTACCATGATATGAATCGTAGAGTACCACGATCTGAATCGTAGGGTACCATGATCAGAATCATAGAGTATCATCTGTCTTGTGTCAGAAGCATCAAGCCTCACGCTTCGTGTGGAGACAAACTCCAACATATGTGGAATGGATTCCAAACGTTGTAGTACTCACCAGTCACAAAGTCATAAGAGATATCCTTAGTATGCAACAAAGAAGCCTATTGAAGAAGCTAAGGAAAGTACCATTGGTAAGGGGGAAAACACCTTTTCAGGTGTTAGGTGAGAAAGCAGTCTGCTGTGTCAGTGGGCCAGAATGCAATTCAGAAGATGTGCAGAAAAGTCTCCATCAAAGAACAGAAAGGTCAAACCCATTTAATGCTTCAATGGATGGATCTAACGGATAATTTTCAAGATCACATATTTGCAAATCAAGCAGATGAGAAAAGTAAGCAAGAATTAGACAAAAACGTACAAGAACTCTCAAAGCTCAACTCTACGATTTGATAAAAAGAAAAGCTTGCTTAGGTACTCAATTCTTTCGAACAAATGCTTAAACAGCAACTGAGTAACACCAATCAAGAACTCAACAACTACCAACAAACTGAAGAAAGAGTTCCAAGTCAGAAGGACTTGAAGAGTTCTAAGTGAATTGTAAAGAACCAAGTTTGCTGGACTTGAAGAGTTCAAGAGTGAACTAAGAAGTTTCTAGACTGCTGGTCTAGAAGGAATCTGTGTGATTCACAAGTTGTAAAAGATATCCTTAGTGGATTTCCTACTCGAGGAGTTAAAGAGTGGACTAGGAGCTTTAAGTGCTCTGAACCACTTAAAAACGACTGTGTCTCTTACATTCTTATCATAACTGCTATATCTGCTATAACTGCCATAACTGCATTACTTCTATAACTTCACTATATCTTAAGGGAGATTATAACAAATACTAATTCTGCTAAGTTTTAATCTGTATCAACTAACAAGTTTAAAATGTAAAGATTTTTAAATATCTATTCAACCCCCCTTCTAGATAACTATTGTGCCTCAGGGAACTAACAATTGGTATCAGAGCCGGTTCTATTTTACTTCTTACAAGCTTTAGTAGATTAAATGGCACACGTACCAAGCGAATCAAGGACTGGAGGAGGTAGCAAGCCACCAATGTGCAATAAGGATAAATTTGCAAACGGGAAAGTTAGGATGCAAGCATATGTGGACTCAATAGATGAAGATCTATTTGAGACTATTCAGAATGGGCCCTATGTTCCAACAAAGCTTGCACCAACCACTGACGATCTAAACAGAACACAAATCAAAGTCAAAGAGGAGTGGACAGACAATGAGAAGAGAGTTGTCCAACTTCACAAAAAGGCCAAGAACATCTTGTTTCAATCCTTAAAAGATGATATGTTCGAAAATGTTGTTAACAGAAAAATAGCGAAGGAGGTTTGGGAAGCACTTCTCATCATGCACGAAGGAACGGAAGAAGTAAGAGAAAACAAACAATCACTCTTAACATAACAATATGAAATGTTTGCACATGTTCAAGGAGAAAACGTAACTGCCACCTATGATAGATTCAGCGTTCTGCTCATCTCTCTACGAGCATATGGAAAGATCTATCCAAACAAAGATCTGATCATAAAGTTCACGAGAGCCCTACCGAGCAGGTGGGATGCCAAAACCACTTCTATAGAGAGTCAAAGAATCTTAATGAGATGACAGTTCAACAACTATATGGCAATCTTCTGACATACGAACTGGAGCTGACTCAATAAGCTGAAACCCTATCAGAAGGAAGAAAGGAGGATAAGGGTGTTGCTCTCAAAGAAACTAAAGGTGCATCTAAGGTCAACACTGAGATTAACTCTGATTATGATGAAGACGATGATGAAGATTTTGATATGCTGGTAAAAAGACTGAGAAGGTTCAAGCATCAAGGCAAAACCAGCAAGCCAAAGAAGGTCAGCAATTACAACAGCCAGGAGCAAATGAATGATCTATGCTACAACTGCAAGAAGCCTGACCACTTTATTGCCAACTGCAACAAACCTCTCAGAGAAGAACTAAAGAAGAAATAACATGCAAAGAAAGAATACAAAGGCAACAAAAGGCCTAAGAAGAGAGACAAAGGCCTGGTAGCTAGAGGATCGTGGAGTGATTCAGACAATGAATCCAATCCTGATTCTGGAGATGATGAAGAACCACAAATGGCTAATCTGTGCCTAATGGCCAAACATGCAAAGGACAAACAAAATTCCAACATACATGAAGTAAGTCTCGATGAGGTATTTGACTTCAACTCTCTTGATGTAGACATAAATGATTTACGAACTGCACTGTATGGCATAACCACTGATCTACATCAATATATGAAGTGGTTCAGAGTTTTGTCTAAGGATCATTCACTTCTTCAAGAGGAGAAAAAGAAAGTTCAAGAAGAGCTTGAAACAACCCTTCTAAGTACTAACCTTATCTCTAAGATTGAGGCTTAGAATGAGATCTTAAAATAGACAAATAAACTTAATACACAAAGAGAGTCTAATCTAACCTCTGAAATTGAGGAAATAAAAAAAGACTATCTCTACATTGAACAAATCCTCATCATCAATGGACTCCCTACTCTCTAGTCAGAGAAGTACATTCGACAGAACATGCCTAGGCTTTGGGGAATCCATCTCAGAGCCATGTGTGGAAAAGACAAAGGAAACTAGCACTAGTAATGCCTCAAGTTTTAGTAAAAGCATTACCTTTGTGAAATCCTCACAGAAGGAAGAACCAGTTCAAACTTGTTCTACTATTTCCATTCACACTCAAAGGAGTAATGGATATCATGCTGGCTTGGGCTTCACAAAAGAGAAGAATAACCCAACCTCTACTCACCAACCTCGAAGAATCATAGAGTCAAGTAAGATCAACTCTACGAATCAACTGGGAAGGTACAGTAGAGGTAAGGCATACTCATCACTATTTATGAAACCCAAGGACACGTGGAAGAAGGAAAATCAGTTTAACAAAAGGATAACTAAAGAACCACACAAGTCCAAATGGAGGATGAATTATCATACATATGAGATCCCAGATTTTATAAATAAAGATTTAAATTTCTTGAAATATTTTTTTGAATATTATGGTGTGGATTTGATATAATATTATAGTTGTGGGTAGTATTTATAACTTTTGCAAAGTATGCAAGTTGTTGTACTATATTCGATTAGTCGGGGAATATTCGTTTTAGCAGGGAATATTCGTACAACGACGCAATCATTGGTGGACTCCACAACAGAATTATTATCAGATTGAGAAAATGACAAAAATATTTTTATTAAAAATAACGGCGGAAGTTTTACCGTTAATCTTGTTGAACTACTCGGTAGTAAAAGTACAGTAATACACGTGGTTGCATAGTAGAACACGATATTGATTATTGATGCTTATGTGAGAAGTTACTCAGTTTTGCTTATTTTATAGACCCCCCATTTACTTATTTTTCAAAATAATCGGTAGAAATTATTTAAAGGTGGGGCCCACATGTGGGACCCATATGTGTTGAAAAACTGATTTTAGAAATGGGGGTGGGAGGAAGTTATGTATAGGGGATGGAGTTAATATATATAAGTATTTGATGTGTATATATATATATATGTATATGTTATATGTTGTGTGTGTGAGTGGGAAATAGTGGAAAAGTGATAGTATGAAAGTGATGGGTGTAAGATAGGGGTGTGTGTGTGTGTGTGATAGTGAAAGGTGTATGGTGTGTAAGAGTGTAGTGAAAGTGATGTGTGGGTGGGAAAGAGAATATTGTGTATGAATATATATATATATATATATATATATATAATGAAAGTGATTTTGGGGAGTGGGGGATTGATGTTGGTTATGGGGGGAGAAAAAAATCAAGTGGTATATATATAATATTGATATATATTATTTGAAAACATGTGTTTATACATATTTATTTTATTTTATATTTTTTGGTTTTGTTTTTATAGAATGGATGATTGAATTGTGAACATCCATAAATCTGCAGAATTATTTCGTCCATGAACAGTGCTCTTCCATTCTCCTATAAATAGAAGCTCATTCCTTCATTATTTCTTATGAATTCGCTGAAACTCTAAAGAGAGAAAATTATAGAGAGAAAGAAGAAAAATATTCTGCTACTTCCCTATTCTTATATCCAGTTTCTTTTACGGTAAGAGATATTATTTGTGGTACTCGTAAGGGATATTATTTATTGTACTCGTAGGGAATATTATTTGTTGTACTAGTAAAGGGTGTTACTCTTTCTTATTCATGAAGAGAACTGTTGTTATTCCATTTCTTATTATTCTGTTGGAATAACCTGTATACGCGGTCTACCCTATACTTGGTGACATTCTTCTATTATTCTGTTGGAACATCATATCTGTGTGTTTTACACCGGACCTGGTTCCGTCTTATTATTATTCTGTTGGAACATCCTGTCTGTGTGTTTTACACCAGACCTGGTTCCGTCTTTATTAGTATTCTATTGGAACATCCCGTCTGTGTGATTTACATCGAACCTGGTTCCGTCTTATTATTATTCTATTGGAACATCGTGTCTGTGTGTTTTACCCCGGACTTGGTTCCATTATTTATTATTCTATTGGAATATCCTGTCGGTGCGTATTATGCCTGACCTGGTTCCGTTATTAGTATTCTGTTGGAATAACCTGTCTATGCGAAGTACCGCATGCATGGTGATTTCTGTTGTTATTTCATTCTTTATTATACTCAGTTGGTTAAAGTTTTAACTTCTATACTCCATGAAATTAGTGGAATATCCTTGATATTTGCGCTTCATCCAGTATCTTTTCATGAAAATATTCTTCTGAGCATTCTTGAATTTTACTCTACAAAGCAGTATGATGTTGATAATTTGGACGTTATTAGTTCCTGGATAAATTAATTCTTGAACTTGTTTTATTGAATTCGTATATCATTATCATCATCCTCATGTTTATATTATGTTGAAAGTCATCTGTGGCCTGTACTGCATAGATGGACTTGGTATGATTATGACCAGGGATTATTCGGTATAATCATGACCGTAAGGTTACAAATGATGTGGAAAAAGTCCTCATTGGTCCGTAGTGCACTGATGGACAGTTTTTGGTATGATTATGGCTATGGATTCTCTTCGGCCAAGGGTGCAAAGATGAATTATTTTATGGCATGATCAGGACCGTTGATGAAAACACGATTATCTTTGGCCCGTAGAGCATGGATAATTCGTGGTCGTGATACTAAAGAATATACTTGGCCTGTAGTGTAGGGATGATTTAATGATGTGGATTATTTATTAAGCTGAGTCTCAGTGATAAAAATGATGAAAAACCTTTTAAATCATAGAATATAGTAGATTTTATTCTCTACTTGACTCTTCTAATGGATTACTTGTTCCGCTGCAGTTAAACTTGATATTTATTATATTTTATTAGTTTAACACTGTTGAAGGCTAAGGATAATTTATTCTGCATTATCTTAATCATAATATTTTTTATTGGGCTAGTTGAGCTCACCCTTTCTTTCACTGTTCTCTTCAGGAAATGATAACGTAGCTGGGACGAGTCGGGGAACGGAGTGATGGTCCTAGATGTTTGCATTAGTAGTCCTCACTATTCTGTAAAATAGTATGATAATAATTTTAATGAGTACTCCTTTTGAGTTTGTATACTCTCTAGTAGACAATATTTGTATTCAAACTCATAGTTTATGTTTTGTCGTATTGTACACGACTGTTGTATATTAAAGATTATATTTGTATTCTGTACCATGTATTTGGCGACTCGAGATGGGTGATGTATACCTGTTTTGGGGCGTCACAGTTGGTGTCAAAGCTTAGGGATATGATCCCTGGTTGAGATGTGAGACAAGAACTAGGAGGGGAGATTCGGGGAATTCCTTCGCTAGTATGACCTTATTTGTTATTTGATTGGTCGGTCATAGTATAGGGATAATATGTGATATGTTAATTAACCCTTGTGTTGTGACATTGTTTGAAAATGGAATATGAAAATGCTGAGATAAGCAATGAAGCACATGAGACCGTTGAGTTAGCTCAGCCAAAAGGTAACGATCAATAACACGATAATAATCATATCGGTGGCAACGGCCATTGGAATAATTATAACCATCGTGGGGGAAATTATCATGCCAAGAATGGTAACCACTTCGGTGGTAATCACGGCCAAGATAATAGAAATGGAAATTTCAAGAAGAGAAGGTCATTTAGCTCGATTTTGTCGTATAGTGAAGTCAAGACCAGCTGGAACGGTGGCACCAAAGGCGGATACGGACAAAATAAAGCCGGTAGTATAAGTGAGAGCGTTTGTCGAGGAACCCAAACGAAGTTATCCCGGGTAAGTTAATCATAATTTTTTGTAAAATCTATACCTTATTAGATACCGGTTCTACCCATTCTTTTATCTCTCTTGCTTGTGCTCAACGTTTAAATTTGACTTCGGAGAAATTAGACTTTGACTTATTGGTTGAAACTTTGATAGTAGAAACCTTCGTTAACTCCATTTCTTATAAATCTTGTTGATTCAAATCGACACTTTCACGTTACTTGTCGATCTTATCTCATTGAAAATACTTGCCTTGATGCGATTTTAGGAATCGATTGGTTAACTACTCATCATGCTTTTCGTAAGGTTATTAGCTTTCATATTCCTAACCAACCTGTTATGCGAATTCAAGCAACCAAACCACTAAAGTCAATCATTGTCATATAAAGCCATAAGTAAAGAGCCCCGATCCTTTCGTTGTTGACTTCCTTGTGTGGAATGCACTGAAGCCAGAATTTTCACAGGAGACGTTGTGAATGACGATGACAAGTTGATAGGTATCAATGTGACGTGTTTTCTAAGTCTTGGATGAGGGTCACTGTTTTGATTGATATTTCTATCGTTAATAAATTTCTTGACGTATTCATGAAAACTTCCTAGCCTACCCCTAGAGCGTGAAATCGAATTTTTTATTGACCCCAGTACAAAACCCATTTCTTAAACCCTCAAATATTTCTTCAACTAAAATAAACGTAACATGCACCAAAGACGTTGACTCGAGCTGTTGAAGATTACGATCGTACCATTCAATACCATTGTGGAAAAATGAACGTGATAGCTGACGTGTTGAGTAGAAGATCGTATGCGTTTACAAGTGCGAATATACGAACCCACGTGAAGATAACAAATATACGAGTAGAATCGACTTTAATTGATAAAGTTAAAGACGCCCAAGCTACACACCCAGAGCTGATGAATGTGAAGAAGAAGGTTCAAGAGAACGTTATTTAAAAGCAAGAGTTGCTGAAGAGAGGAAATCTCAACCCTTGATGTAATTGACCCATTTAAAATCCTCGATCGAGTAGGAACTGTGGCTTATAGACTCATTTTACCGCCAAGTATGTCGTATGTTCATAACGTTTTTAACGTATCGATGTTACGTAAATATGTGGACGACTCGAACTACATTATTAATTTAAAACCGGACGAGATAACAGAAGATTTAATGCATGAGGAGATACGTGTTAAAATCTTGGATAAGAAGGATCATATTCGACGCTCAAAGGTTATACCTCAAGAGTTAAAATTTGAAGTGAAGTCATGGTATCCTCACCTGTTCGGCATACCAGGTACGTAAGTAAATTTCGAGTGCAAAATTCCATAAAGAGGGGAGATTGTGAGACCCCAGATTTTATAAATAAAGATTTAAATTTCTCGAAATATTTTTTTGAATATTATGGTATGGATTTGATATAATATTATAGTTGTGAGTAGTATTTATAATTTTTGCAAAGTATGCAAGTTGTTGTATTATATTCGATTGGTTGGTGAATATTCGTTTTAACAGGGAATATTCGTACAACGGCACAATCATTGGTGGACCCTACAACAGAATTATTGTCAGATTGAGAAAACGACAAAAATATTTTTATTAAAAATAACGGCGGAAGTTTTACCGTTAATACTGTTGAACTACTCGGTAGTAAAAATAAAGTAATACGCGTGATTGCATTGTAGCACACGGTATTGATTATTGATGCTTATGTGAGAAGTTACTGTAACGACTGAGAAATTCAGATCTTATTGTAAAATGATTTTATTAAGTTAAATAATAATAAAATCATATTCTATGTGTTATCAAGAT
The DNA here is from genome assembly GCA_020205505.1 of Panax japonicus. NCBI lineage: Eukaryota > Viridiplantae > Streptophyta > Magnoliopsida > Apiales > Araliaceae > Panax > Panax japonicus. The sequence goes on from CM035107.1 coordinate 33,933,052, forward strand.
GGTTGTCATTGTATAACCTATTGATGTTAGAATATCATAGTATTTGGGCTATGTGGATGAATTAAAGTGTTTGGATTTTCAAGATAAAAATAAAAGTTTTCTGAGAAATTTTCTGAAAAACACTATTCATCAGTATTTGCTTGGGATATAATTTTAAGTTTCCGAGAAATACGTAATGATGGAATAACAAGGTAAGATGGATTATGTAAAAAAAATCTAGTTATGGAAAATGTAATAAATCGCTTGTGGACTTAATTTATAAATGTTAAGTAAAGCGAAGTGTTAAGAAATAAGTAATAATGGTATGATACGTTGGTATTGTACAAATTAATGAAAATGAGTATAATACGAAGTATTATATGAGTTGATATGAATGATGAAATACCGTATATAAATTCTATAAGAATTAGAATACGAAAATACATCAACAATATGTATTAAGAAATGTTAATGGACTTGGATGATTGATTAATAATTAGGGACAAGTCCAAATGAATTAAAGGGAGAGGCCCAACTATTATTAATGAACCAATAAGTGTTTATTAATGCAAAGCCCAAAGGATTTATTAATTCAAGCCCAAAACTAAAGTCCAATAAATTGGTTGACCCATGGGGCAAACCATATTAATATGGTTGAATGTGTGGTGACCAAGTGATGTGGTGATCAAGTAAGTGTGATGATCAAGTAGGAGTATTGACCAAGACTAAAGAGTAATGACCAAGTGTAGGATTGAAGTTGTGCCTTGCAAGTAATGAATAGTAAGAAGGTGGTTTAAGGATGTGGGATGTTTTAAAGACTAAACTACCCTAACCTTGGAAATTCTATAAATAGAAGAAGCTTGCAAGCCATTTGTTGGTTGCTCAAATAATCTAGACATCACAAAGTGCTTAAGTGTTAGAGAGATTAAGTTGCAAATAAGTCACTTCCATAAGCTAAAAAAAGAAGAAGCTACTTATCAAAGACTTCTAAAGTAAGACTTCTTCTCCAAATATCTTCTATCTCTATCATGATAGGATGATAAGAAAAGTGGGATTAAGAAACATGAATGAGTAAGTAATGAACTTAAGCCAATTAATTTGGTAATAAGTCATTTAAGCTAGCATGAGTTATAAACTTATGTGAAAATAATATGAACTTGTAAGAAGTTTATTAAGAGAAATGAAATGAATGTAAAAGAACTTATATGATTATATGTATCATGTATACCTAAGTTAAGTTATATGTTGAGAACATATGAGAAATGATGGTTAAGAAACTTTAATTGTCATAAGTCATAAATAATCAAATCTTAAGTAGTTTATAATTTGACAAGTTATGAGCTCTTGAAGAATAAGTCCAAAAATCCAACCATGAATATAAGTTGTTGTATTAAGGATGTTAAAATGTTCACATGATGAATGGAAGTCATATGTAATGTTGAACAAATCATAAGAATGAAGAATTGCCGGAATTTGCACGAATAGACGATAAACGTCGAATACGTAAAATTCTCAGAATTGAAAGTCAAATTTTGTGTTGGATCACGAAACCTTTGTTTTCCAATAGAGACAAGTCATAATTGGCATTTAAGAGTTGCGGACTCGAAAATGACCGGATTCCGACTTAGAACGAAGAAACGAGCGTTGAACGTTCACGAACGTTTATCGTTTACGATAAAAAAGAACCAATAGGTGAATTTTTAGCAAACAAAGTCAAATAGATAAAATTCTTGAATGGTCATGAAGAGTACATAATTTGTGAACCGTAGGCTTTTGAACGATCTAATTCGGACTTATAACGAAGAAGTTATGCGTCCGGGAAGTTCACAAAATTTCAAAACTGAAATTATTATCTGGTGCACAAAGTTGGCGCCGCGGCGCCAACCCTAGGCAAAAGACCCGAGCCGCAGTGCGGAACAGTAACCGAGCATACTGCAAGAGTTCGCCGCAGCGCAAAATTTAGTTCAATAAGTGGCGCCACAGCGCCAAGTCTGGGTCAGAGATGCAATAAGGCTCGCGCCGCAACGCGAGATGTAAGTATAAATCTGGCGTCGCAGCGCTAGTCTCAGAACAAAGATAGTAAGGAAATATTCTAAGTACAAAGAAAAGAAATGGAATTAAACATAACTTAAGGGAGGTAATGTAACATTGTTAAACTTTGTTAAAACCTTAAGGAATGTAATGTAAAGGTTAAGATAGCCTAGTCAAATATAAATGCAATGGTAAATGACAAACCAGAACTAATAGTAATTGAATCTAGTACACAATTAGATTGAAATAAAGAGTATGATATAGTCATATACATACTTGGTTATATGTGACCTAATATAAGGCATTATGTGATCATGTATTGTAGAGACTTGAATGACTTGAATATAAAGTTAAAACACCGTAGCAGATGATAAAGGCAAGTATTCTAACTCTTGTTTCAGTTCAATCTGAACAAGTTTTTGATGTTCATGTATTCTTTCACATGAATTGAGATATGTTGAAGTTAAAGCCAGTTCCTTTGGCTAGACTTGAAATATTGATAATCTAATCATGTATTGTCAATGGTAGCTATCTTTTGTCAACTAGTTGTTATGGTTTTCAACAGAAGACTGAAATGTTAAACAAATGTTTGGTCGGTAAAACGACAGGCACGTGAGGTTGCCAATTGCTTAAATGTACAGACGTTTAACAGATGTAGTGTTAATCAACATAGAGTACAATAGGCTGATCACCTAGAAGTGCTCATAAGTAATATCGGGCTTACAGATTTGCTTCAGGGTTGTCCTTTTCCAATACAGAATGAATACATGAGGTGTCTCACCGGGGTGAATATTTTACTAATACTGTTGTTATTGTAAAACATTTTGAAAGAAAAGATGAAGTGCTATTTTGAATTATCAATAGTACTTCATAGCTATTGTTCAGTTATCGAAGATATATGATTTGTATGTATCAAGCATGTTGTTATTAAATTGTTATACTTGCTGAGCTAGTTATGCTCACTCTTACTTGAACCATATGAATACAACTAATACTGAACGTCCCAAATGATCAGGAAAAGATAAAGGAAAAGCTAAGGCAGATTTCTAAGTTGTTTTGTAATAGTATAGGTCTATTGTTGTAATGTAACTGATATTATGATAAAGAACCTTTGTAATGGGTTTAGAACTTGGGAAATGTAAATATTACTTTAAATATATAGAGGGTATATTCATTTTTTGAGCCTTTTAAATTGAATGAATGTATGAATGTTGTACAGTATAGCACCATCTGTCAGGTTGGAAGATACCCGAATTTGGGGGCACTACAGTTACTCAGTTTAGCTTATTTTATAGACCCCCATTTACCTATTTTTCAAAATAATCGGTAGAAATTATTTAAAGGTGGGGCCCATATGTGGGGGCCACATCTGGGGCCCATATGTGTTGAAAAACTGATTTTAGAAATGGGGGTGGGAGGGAGTTACGTATAGGGGATGGAGTTAATATATATAAGTATGTGATGTGTGTGTATATATATATATGTATATGTTGTGTGTGTGAGTGGGAAATGGTGGAAAAGTGATAGTATGAAAGTGATGGGTGTAAGATAGGTGTGTCTGTGATAGTGAAAGGTGTATGGTGTGTGTGTGTGTGTGTAAAAGTGTAGTGAAAGTGATGTGTAGGTGGAAAAGTGAATATTGTGTATGAATATATATATATATATATATATATATATATATATATATATATATATATATATATATATGATGAAAGTGATTTGGGGGGGGGATTGATGTTGGTTATGGGGGGAGAAAAAAATCAAGTGGTATATATATAATATTGATATATATTATTTGAAAACATGTGTTTATATATATATATTGTATTTTATATTTTTTGGTTTTGTTTTTATAGAATGGATGATTGAATTGTGAACATCCGTAAATCTGCAGAATTATTTCGTCCATGAACAGTGCTCTTCCATTCTCCTATAAATAGAAGCTCATTCCTTCATTATTTCTTATGAATTCACTGAAACTCTAGAGAGAGAAAATTATAGAGAGAAAGAAGAAAAGTATTCTGCTACTTCCCTACTCTTATATCTAGTTTCTTTTACGGTAAGGGATAATATTTGTTATACTCGTAAGGGATATTATTTATTGTACTCGTAGGGAATATTATTTGTTGTACTCGTAAGGGGTTATTCTTTCTTATTCATGAAGAGAACTGTTGTTATTCCATTTTTTATTATTTTGTTGGAATAACATGTATACGCGGTCTACCGTATACTTGGTGACATTCTTCTATTATTCTGTTGGAAAATCATGTCTGTGTGTTTTACACCGGACCTGGTTCCGTCTTATTATTATTCTGTTGGAACATCCTGTCTTCTGTCTTTATTATTATTCTGTTGGAACATCCTGTCTGTGTGTTTTACACCGGACCTGGTTCTGTTATTTATTATTCTGTTGGAATATCCTGTCGGTGCGTATTACGCATGACCTGGTTCCATTATTATTATTCTGCTGGAATAACCAGTCTATGCGAAGTACCGCATGAATGGTGATTTATGTTGTTATTCCATTCTTTATTATACTCATTTGGTTAAAGTTTTGACTTCTATACTCCATGAAATTAGTGTAATATCCTTGATATTTGTGCTTCATCTAGTATCTTTTCATGGAAATATTCTTCTGAGCATTCTTGAATTTTACTCTACAAAGCAGTATCATGTTGACAATTTGGACGTTATTAGTTCATTGGATAAATTAATTCTTGAAATTATTTTATTGAATTCGTATATCATTGTCATCATCCTCATGTTTATATTATATTGAAAGTCATCTGTGGCCTGTAGTGCATAGATGGACTTGGTATGATTATGACCAGGAATTATTCGATATAATCATGACCGTAATGTTACAAATGATGTGGAAAAAGTCCTCATTGGCCCGTAATGCATTGATGGAAAATTTTTGGTATGATTATGGCTATGGATTCTTTTCGGCCAAGGGTGCAAAGATGAATTGTTTTATGCCATGATCAGGACCGTTGATAAAAACACGATTATCTTTGGCCCGTAGAGCATGGATAATTCGTGGTCATGATACTAAAGAATATACTTGGCTTGTAGTGCCGGGATGATTTAATGATGTGGATTATTTATTAAGCTGAGTCTCAGCGATAAAAATGATGAAAAAGCCTTCTAAATCATAGAAGATAGTAGATTTTATTCTCTATTTGACTCTTCTAATGGATTGCTTGTTCCGCTGCAGTTAAACTTTTATGTTTATTATATTTTATCAGTTTAACACTGTTGAAGGCTAAGGATAATTTATTCTGCATTATCTTAGTCATAATATTTCTTACTGGGTTAGTTGAGCTCACCCTTTCTTTCACCGTTCTCTTCAGGAAATGAGAACGTAGCTAGAACGAGTCGGGGAACTGAGTGATGGTCCTAGATGTTTGCATTAGTAGTCCTCACTATTCTGTGAAATTGTGTGATAATAATTGTAATGAGGACTCCTTTTGAGTTTGTATACTCTCTAGTAGACAATATTTGTATTCAAACTCACAGTTTATGTTTTGTCGTATTTTACACGACTATTGTATATTAAAGATTGTATTTGTATTCTGTACCATGTATTTGGCGACTCGAGATGGGTGATGTATATCTATTTTGGGGGCGTCACAATACACACATAGACATGCATCATGTAAGACCCCAACTTTTAGAAATAAAAATGAATTTTCTATAAATATCATTTTTAAATATTATGGAATGAAATTGATATAATGTTATAGTTGTGGGTAATATTTATAAATTTTGCAAAGTACGCAAGTTGTTATATAATATTCGTTTGGTCGGGGAATATTCGTTTTAACAGGGAATATTCGTACGGCGGCACACGTGAGAAGTCACTCAGTTTTGTTCAATTATTGCTACAGTATTTGTTGAATTTATGGACCCCCCATTTACCCATTTTTCAAAATAATCGATAAAAAGTTATTCAGTGTATATATATATATATATATATAAGTAATATATTTATAATATATTACTTATATATATATATATATATATATATATATATATATATATATATATATATATATATATATATATATATATATATATATATATATATATAAGATTCACGGATTAGGAGGGGGGGTTATATATATATATATATATATATATATATATGAATTGAGTTGACAAAGTTTGGCAGGAAGTTCAAGTGTTGTTATTATTATTATATATATATACAGGTTATAATTTGTGGTTTGGCAGGGCGAATATTCACGGGGGTGACAACCCGTGAGTTATCAGCTGACACGTTGTATATATATATATATATATATAATATAATATATATATATATATATATATATATATATATTATTTAAAAGTTTTTATTTTATTAGAATATTTTATTGCATAGTATCCTTTCCATTCTCCTATAAATAGAAGCTCATTCCTTCATTATTTCTTACGAATTAACTGAAACTCTAGAGAGAGAAAATTATAGAGAGAAAGAAGAAGAAAAGTATTCTGCTACTTCCCTACTCTTATATCCAGTTTTTTTTACGGTAAGGGGTATTATTTCTTTTGTATTCATGAAGAGAACTTATATTATTCCATTCTTTATTATTCTGTTGGAATAACCTGTATACGCGGGATACCCTATACTTGGTGACATTCTTCTATTATTCCGTCTTTACTATTCTGTTGGAATATTCTGTCTGTGCGTTTTACGCCGGACCTGGTTCCGTCTTTATTATTATTCTGTTGGAATATCCTGTCTGTGTGTTTTACGCCAGACCTGATTAAGTCCTTATTAGTATTCTGTTGGAATAACCTGTCTATGCGAAGTACCGCATGCATGGTGATTTCTGTTGTTATTCCATTCTTTATTATTCTGTTGAAATATCCTGTCGGTGTGAATTTCGCCTGACCTAGTTCCGTTATTTAGTATTCTGTTAGAATAACCTGTCTATGTGAAGTACCGCATGCATGGTGATTTCTTTTGTTATTCCATTCTTTATTATACCCAGTTGGTTAAAGTTTTGACTTCTATACTCCATGAAATTAGTGGAATATCCTTGATAATTGCGCTTCATCCAGTATCTTTTCATGGAAATATTATTCTGAGCAGTCTTGAATTTTATTCTACAAAGCAGTATCATTTTGACAATTTGGACGTTATTGGTTCTTAGACAAATTAATTCTTGAACTTTTTTTATTGAATTCTTATATCATTGTCATCATCCTCATATTTATATTTTTTTTGAAAGTCATTTGTGGCCTGTAGTGCATAGATGGACTTGGTATGATTATGACCAGGGATTATTAGGTGTAATCATGACCGTAATGCTAGAAATGATGTGGTAAAAGTCCTCATTGGCCTGTAGTGCATTGATGGACAGTTGTTGGCATGATCATGACCATTAATGAATAAACACATATTCTTGGCCCGTAGTGCATGGATAATTGTGGTCGTGATACTAATGAATATCCTTGGCCGTAGTGCAGGGGTGATTCGATGATGTGGATTATTTATTAAGTTGAGTCCCAGCGATAAAAGTGATGAAAAAACCTTTTAAATCATAAAAGTTAGTAAATTTTATTCTCTACTTGACTCTTTTAATGGATTGCTTGTTTCGCTGCAGTTGAACTTGATGTTTGTTATATTGTATCAGTTTAACTCTTTTAGGCTAATGATAATTTATTCTGCATTATCTCAGTCATAATATTTCTTACAGGGCTAGTTGAGCTCACCCTTTCTTTCACTGTTCTCTTCAGGAAATGAGAATATAGCTGGAATGAGTCGGGAAACGGAGTGATGGTCCTAGATGGTGCATTAGTAGTCCTGACTATTTTGTGAAATAGTGTGATAATAATTGTAATGAGGACTCCTTTTGAGTTTGTATACTCTTTAGTAGACAATATTTGTATTCAAACTCACAGTTTATGTTTTGTCATATTGTACACGACAGTTGTATTATTAAGTTGTATTTGAATTCTGTGACATGTATCTGGCGACTCAAGATGGGTGATGTATACCTAATTTTTGGGGCGTCACAGTTGGTATCAAAGCTTAGGGATATGATCCCTGGCTAAGATGTGAGACTAGAACTAGGAGGGGGGAGACGGGGAATTGCTTCGCTAGTATGACCTACTTAAATTTATTTTGTATTTAAATTTGTTGGTCAGAGTTTAGAGATAATATGTTATATGTCAACTAACCCTTATTTTGTGGCAGTATCTGAAAATGACATCCGAGAATGTTGAGAATAGCAATGGAGCACAAGAGACCGTTGAGTCTCCACATATCAATAATAAGGATAATGTGCATCAGGAAGGCGACAATCCTCATGCAAACAACAACACAGACCAAATGATGAATGATGGATTGTTCATAGGCTTTATGCAATTCAAGCAACAATAGGCGAGTGCGGCTCCTATCCAAAATGTAGGTGAAAACATTAAAAACTCTCGGACGGTCACCGCTAAACAGTTCAAGGAGCTGGGACCACCGAAGTTTATTGGAGAGCGAAAACCACTTAAGGCAGAAGCATGGATAAAGTAGATTACCAATATATTTGATGTCTTAGGATGCTCCGAGGAGCAAAAGGTTCCCTTCACCACCTTCATGTTGCGTGAAGAGGCAGATTACTTGCGGGAATCTGTAAAATGTACCCAGCCTGACACACTCAAGATGTCTTGGGAGAAGTTCCAAGAGTTATTCAACGACAAGTACTTTCCCGAGAGTATTCGTCACATGAAAGAAGTGGAGTTTATCAAATTGGAACAAAACAATATGACCGTGTCGCAATACGAGGCTAAATTTACGGAGTTATCCTGGTTTGCATCCCATTTGGTCGATAATGAGGAGCGAATGACGTGAATTTTTTTAAGAGGTTTGAAACTGGAGATACGTCAATATCTTATTTCTCATAAACTGTGTTTGTACTCAGATGTTGTAAATAGGGCTCAGTTATTGGAGCGCGATAATGAGTCAACGCAACTAAGAGAAAGCAGCCGACATCATGAAAATACCAGTGGTATCAGTCATCGAAACGGTGACAACAAACATGGAGGGAATAACATCCCAGATATGGTAACCACTTCGGTGGTAATCATGGCCAAGACAGTAAAAATGGACATTTCAAGAAAAGGAGATTCAACAATGATGGAAGGACGTCAGCACCAGCACCCGTTGTTAAGGAAAGAGAATGACCACTTATCATATGCTTCAAATGCAGAGGGGATGGACACATCAGTCCAAACTGCGTGATGCCGTCCAAAGCATGTTATAATTGTGGAAGAGAAGGTCACTTAGCCCGATTTTTTCGTTCACCGAAGACAAGTTCAGCCAAGATGGAGGCACCAAAGGCTGTCCCAGAAAAGTCAAAGCCGATAGTGCAAGGGAGAGCATTTGTTGTGACCTCCCAGAAAGCAAGGAACCCGAATGAAGTCATCACGGGTAAGCTTATCATAAACTCTATGGAAGTCTATACCTTATTTGATACCAGTTCTACCCATTCTTTTATTTCTCCTACTTGTGCTCAACGATTAAATTTGACTCTAGAGAAATTAGACTTTGACTTATCTGTAGAAACTCCATTGGGAGAAACCTTCATTACATCCACTATTTATAAGTCTTGTTTGGTTCAAATCGGTACCCTCACATTACCTGTCGATCTTATTTCTTTAAAAATACTTGCATTTGACGTAATTCTAGGGATTGATTGGTTAACTACTCATCATGCAAAAATTGATTATTTTTGTAAGATTGTTAGCTTTCATATTCCTAACCAATCTGTTATGCGAATTCAAGCCACCAAACCATTAAAGTCAATCACTGTCATCTCAAGCCATAAAGCTATTCGTTTATTGAAAAACGAATGTCAAGCTTTATTAGCTTATGTCACGGATCTAAACAAAAATACGTCAGTTTTGAATGATATTTCTATTGTTAATGAATTTCCTGACGTATTCCCAGAAGAACTTTCTGGCCTACGCCCAGAGCGTGAAATTGAATTTTGTATCGACCTTGAACCCGGTACAAAACCCATTTCTAAAGCCCCATATCGAATGGCTCCTATTGAACTTCAGGAGTTAAAGACTCAACTACAGGAATTGTTAGACATTGGCTTTATTCGTCCTAGTACTTCTCCTTGGGGTGCTCCTGTTCTATTCGTGAAAAAGAAAGATGGGAGTATGCGACTTTGTATTGATTATCGGGAGTTGAATCATGTCACCATCAAAAATAGGTACCCATTGCCACGTATTGATGACCTGTTTGACCAGTTGCAAGGAGACAAATTCTTTTCAAAGATTGATATTCGTTTCGGATATCACCAATTGAAGATTAGAACTGATGACATTCCAAAGGCGGCTTTCAGAACTCAGTACGGGCATTGTGATTTCCTAGTCATGTCCTTTGGATTGACTAATGCTCCTGCTACCTTCATGGATATGATGAACTGAGTATTCAAGGGATATTTGGATCACTTTGAGGTCATATTTATTGATGACATCCTCATATATTCCAAAACCCGTGAAGATCATGAGCAACACTTGAGGCTGATACTCCAAAAACTTCGTGAATATAAACTTTATACCAAGTTAAAGAAATGCGAGTTTTGACTTGAGGAAGTAGCATTCCTTGGGAACGTGGTATCAAGTCATGGAATATTTGTTGACCCAGCAAAGATTGAAGCTATTCAAAGCTGGGAGCAACCTAAATTAGTGACCGAAGTACGTAGCTTTCTCGGCTTAGCTGGTTATTATCGGAGATTCGTAGAAGGGTTTTCTCGAATCGCTACTTCACTAACTTAGCTGACTCGGAAAGATACAAAGTTTGGTTAGAGCGAGGAATGTGAGAAAAGTTTTCAAGAACCCAAGAGGAGACTCATTTCAGCACCTGTTCTGACAATACCATCTGGTTCGGAGGGATTTGTCATCTACAGTGATGCTTCAGGCAAAGGGTTAAGATGTGTTCACATGCAACATGGGAAAGTCATAGCCTATGCCTCACGACAACTCAAAGAATATGAGAGGAATTATCCTACTCATGATCTAGAGTTGGCAGCTGTTGTCTTCGCACTAAAGATTTGGAGGCATTACTTGTATGGGGAGAAAGTGGAGATCTTTACGGATCATAAAAGCCTTAAATATTTCTTCACTCAAAAGGAACTCAACATGTGACAACGACGTTGACTTGAACTGTTGAAAGATTATGATCATACCATCCAATACCATCCTAGAAAAATGAACGTGGTAGCTGACGCATTGTGTAGAAGATCATATGCGGGTACGAGTGCAATATTGTCAACGCAAAGGCCCATTTTGTATGACTTGAAAAGGATGAAGATAGAGATAAAGACTCCAGGGACCCACGTGATGATGGTGAATATACGAGTAGAACCGACTTTAATTGATAAAATTAAAGCTGCTCAAGTTATAGATCCGGAGCTGATGCGTATGAGGAAGAAAGTACAAGAAGGTGCGATGCCGGTAGCAAGAATCGATGATGAAGGAATACTTCGAGTTAACTCCAGACTTTATGTTCCTAATGAGCCTGAGTTAAAGTATAAAATCATGACGGAGGCGCACAACACACCGTTTGCAATCCATCCTAGGAGTACCAAAATGTATCATGATCTTCGTCATATATTTTGGTGGAGCAATATGAAGAGAGAGATAGCGCTGTTTATCTCAAGGTGTCTAACTTGTCAACGAGTCAAGGAGGAGCATCAAGTACCAAAAGGTCCATTGCAACCACTTGAAGTTCCAGAATAGAAGTGGGAGCACATTACCATGGATTTCGTTACCGGTCTTCCCAGAGTTTCTCAAGGCATAGATGCGATTTGGGTCATTATTGATAGATTGACCAAGTCTGCTCATTTCTTACTGATACGAGAAACTTATACACTTGAACGTCTTGCTCGTATGTATATAAACGTGGTTGTAAGATTGCATGGTATGCCAGTATCCATAGTTTCTGATCGAGACCCAAGATTCACTTCAAGATTTTGGGTTAGTTTGCAAAAAGCTACGGGCACAGATTTACGATTTAGCTCGGCATATCATCCTCAGACGGACGGGCAGTCAGAGAGGATGATTCAAACTCTTGATGATCTATTAAGACTCTGTGTCCTTGACTTCAAGGGAATTTGGGACAAGTTCTTACCATTGGTAGAGTTTTCCTACAACAGTTATCAAGCAAGTATTGGCATGGCTCCATTCGAAGCGTTGTATGGAAGAAAGTGTCGTTCTCCAGTATGATGAGATGAGGTGGGTGAAGCAATGTTGTTGGGACCAGAGTTGGTACGTATGACTACGGAAAAGATTCAAACGATCTGACAACATATAAAAACCTCACAAGATCGATAAAAGTAATGCTGATCTTCATCGAAAGGACATGAAATTTGATATAGGAGATCATGTGTTGTTACGTGTTGCTCCATGGAAAGGAGTTACGAGATTTGGAAAGATAGGAAATCTCCATCCTCGATTCATCAGCCCATTTTTAATCCTCGATTGAGTAGGAACTGTGGCCTATAGACTCGCTTTACCGCCAAGTATGTCTCGTGTTCATAACGTTTTTCACATATCCATGTTATGTAAATATGTGGAAGACCCGAACCACATTATTGAGTTAGAACCGGACAAAATAGCGGAATATTTGACGTATGAAGAGGTTCCTGTTCAAATCTTGGATAAGAAGGAACATATTCTACTCTCCAAGGTTATACCTCAAGTCAAAGTTTTGTGGAGAAACCACAATGTTGAGGAAATGACTTGGGAGTTAGAATCTGAAATAAAATCAAGGTATCCTTACCTCTTCGACATACCAGGTATGTACCCTAATTTCAAGGGCAAAATTTCATAAAAAGGGAAGGTTGTAAGACCCCAATTTTTAGAAATAAAAATGATTTTTCTATAAATATCATTTTTAAGTATTATGGAATGAAATTGATATAATGTTATAGTTGTGGGTAATATTTATAAATTTTACAAAGTACGCAAGTTGTTCTATAATATTCGTTTGGTCGGGGAATATTCGTTTTAACAGGAAATATTCGTACGGCGGCACAATCATTGGTGGACCCCACAACGAAATTATTGTCGGATTGAGAAAATGACAAAAATATCTTTTTATGAAAATAACGGCGGAAGTTTTATCGTTAACTGTTGAAACACCCGGTATTAAAAGTACAGTAATACGCGTGGTTTCATAGTAGCACACAGTATTGATTATTGATGCTTACGTGAGAAGTCACTCAGTTTTGTTCAATTATTGCTACAGCCATTTACCCATTTTTCAAAATAATCGGTAGAAAATTATTCAGTATATATTTATATAAGTAATATATTTATATTATATATATATATATATATATATATATATATATATATATATATATATATATATATATATATATATTGGATTCACGTGAATCCTGGGATTCACGGATTAAGGGTATATATATATATATATATATATATATATATATATATATATATATATATATATATATATATGAATTGAGTTGAAAAAGTTTGGCAGAAAGTTCAAGTGTGGTTATTATTATATATATATACAGGTTATAATTTGAGGTTTGGTAGGGAGGATACTCACGGGGGTGACAACCCGTGAGTTATCAGCTGGCACGTTGTATATATATATATATATATAATATATATATATATATTATTTAAAAGTTTTTATTTTATTAGAATATTTTATTGCATAGTATCCTTTCCATTCTCCTATAAATAGAAACTCATTCCTTCATTATTTCTTACGAATTAACTGAAGCTCTAGAGAGAGAAAATTATAGAGAGAAAGAAGAAGAAAAGTATTCTGCTACTTCCCTACTCTTATATCCAGTTTTTTTACGGTAAGAGGTATTATTTCTTTTGTATTCATGAAGAGAACTTATGTTATTCCATTTTTTATTATTCTGTTGGAATAACCTTTATACGCGGGCTACCCTATACTTGGTGACATTCTTCTATTATTCCGTCTTTACTATTCTGTTGGAATATCCTGTCTGTGAGTTTTACGCCGGACTTGATTCCGTCTTTATTATTATGTTGGAATATCCTGTCTGTGAGTTTTACGCCGGACCTGGTTCAGTCTTTATTATTATTCTATAGGAATATCCTGTCTGTGCGTTTTACGCCGGACCTGATTCTGTTCTTATTAGTATTCTGTTGGAATAACCTGTCTATGCGAAGTAACGCATGCATGGTGATTTCTGTTGTTATTCCATTCTTTATTATTCTGTTGAAACATCCTGTCGGTGCGAATTTCGCATGACCTGGTTCCGTTATTTAGTATTCTGTTGGAATAACCCGTCTATGCAAAGTACCGTGATGATTGGGTAATATACCCATAAATTGGATATACTTGGGTTTAAATTGGTGTATCTTCGAGTTGTTTAGGACTATTTTTACTATGGTTGTGTGTTATTTTGCAGATTTGGGAGCGGCAGGAGCAAACGAGGGAATTTAAGCTTAAAATGGCAAATTGGTAAATATTTCAACTTCCAGCGCCGGGGCGCTCTATCCTATGTAAATCCCAGCGTCAGGGCGCTGGGTCGAGCTGCTTGTTGACCAAGACGCGAGTGTTGACTTTTGGCTAACTTGATTATTGAAGGTGATTTAAAGCCTAATTGGATTGGGATTGGGATTGTGGGACGCAATAAAAGGAGATTAAGTGCTGAAATTAGATTATCATCTAATTATTCAATCAATTCATTCATTCATTGGAGGCTACACAAGGATTACTTGAAGATTAAGGATTGGCTACAGAGTTTTTCTTCTTCTTCTTCATCTCCTTATTTTCAATTTGTAATTCTTTAAGGATGATTTGCAAACGATTATTGGTTTTTATTTCCGTTATGAACTAATTCTTTTATTAAGATTTCAATTGAACATTTTATGGCTATAAATTAGTTATTCAGTTTATTCCAGTTATTTATGTTGAAGTGAATTGTTTATCATGCCTTGCATCTATTGATTAATTATTTGGCCAATAATTACCGTGTTACTCTAGAAGGAATTGAAAGAGGAATTCTAGGGTTAGAACTGGGTTTAATAACGTGTGACTTATTTATTTACACAGTGAATAATTAGGTTTATGAATTAAATGGAAATATCTTTTCACCGCATGTAACACATAAGGAATTGGAATTGAAAGAGTTTAATTCACTTATTTTGCATAGAAATATTGCAAGATTAATCTGGATTAAATAGAAGTCAGTTGATTACTTGGAAAAGGACTTTTGACATTTGAGAATTCCTGTTAACAATTCAGTAGACATAATAATTGGGATAATTGGATAATTGATTTATAGTTCATAATTGGGGTTGTTGAAGTCTTAATCCTTATTTATCAGAAACCAATCATTCAAATCTGAGTTTATTTATTTGCTTATTTTAGAATAATATCTTTAATTATTTAATTTAGTTTTAATATTTTAGAAAATCATAATTATCATTGTTTAAATAAAATTGGGTTGATATAGTGCTAGTAGTGGAATTTATTAATTAAGATTCTCGGTGGGAACGATACTTTTCTTATCACTTTATTACTTGTTGACGGTGTATACTTGCACGTATTCTTTGATTGCGAAATCAACAAACAAGTTTTTGGCGCCGCTGCCGGGGAATTTTTATTAATATTAATTTCATATTAGTTATAATCAATTCAGTCTTATTTTAAATGTTACTTATTTTTCTTCTTGGATTGGCAGGAGTTCTTGTGCGTGTATGCACACTAGATCGAAGGTAAAAAGGAACTTTTTCTGTATACAGAAGACATCGAAAAGAAGTTCCAGAAAGTGCGTTTGAATAGTGAGGTTATACATTTGAAAGAAGAACTAGCAGACCAGGAAATACCCGTGAACATGACAGAGAACGAACAGAAATCACTTAGGGATTATGCCATGCCGAATGTCACAGATTTACAGTCGAGTATTAAGAGGCCGACAATCAATGCGAATAGTTTTGAGATAAAACCGGGGATAATTCAGATGCTACAGAATACATGTCAGTTTGGGGGTAATTCGATAGATGATCCTAATGAGCATATCTTGAGTTTCTTGGAAGTTTGCGATACCTTCAAATTTAACAATGTATCGGAAGATGCTACAAGGTTGAGGATGTTCCCGTTTACTTTAAAAGATAAAGCAAGAAGCTGGTTACACTCTTTGCCTCCTGGCTCAATCACCACTTGTGATGATTTAGCTCAAAATTTTTTAGCTAAGTTCTTCCCACCAGTGAAGTCGGCGAAACTACGGAACGATATTCATACTTTCGCACAATTTGATTCAGAGTAATTATATGAGGTGTAGGAAAGGTTCAAGGATATGCTCCGTAAGTGCCCTCACCATGGAATAACAATCAAGGTGCAGCTCGAGCACCTAGATAACAAAACACCTCCGGATTCCAAAATCAGACTCAACAACAACCAGAAAGGAAACCAAGTTGGGAAGAAGCATTAGAAAAATTCATTAGAGCATCTGACAAAAGGAACGAGGAACAAGACAAGAAAATGAATCAAGTAGAGCTGACTTTGCAAAGCCATGGGGCATTGTTAAAGAATTTGGAAAATTAAGTGGGGGCAAATAGCACATGCATTGAATAATCGTCCACTAGGAACGCTCCCGAGTGATACAGAAATTAATCCGGACAGAAACGAGCATTGCAAGGTTGTAACTTTACGCAGTGGGAAGGATTTGCAAGAAACAATTAAGGATAAGGAAAAAGGGGACAACGCGACAGCTGAAATAGAAGAAGTTGTAGAAATCAGGAAAGATAAAGATGAAGTCATAGAGCAGAACGCACCGGAACCAACGATCACAATGCCACCCATACCGTATCCGCAAAGGTTTCAGAAATCCAAGTAAGATAAGTAGTTTTCAAGATTTTTGGATATTTTCAAAAAATTGCATATCAACATCCCATTTGCCGAAGCTTTAGAACAAATGTCGAGCTACGCTAAGTTCCTTAAGGATGTGTTGTCCAAGAAAAGAAAACTGGGTGATTTTGAAACAGTAGCGCTAACCGAAGAATGCAGCGCAATTATCCAGAACAAGTTGCCTCTGAAGTTTGAAGATCCAGGTAGTTTTACTATTTTGTGCGACATTGGTAATCAGTTTTTGGGGAGAGCACTGTGTGATTTGGGGGCCAATATTAATTTGATGCCATTATTAGTTTACAGTCAGTTCTGGCTCAATGCACCAAAACAAAAAAATATCAGTTTATTATTGGTAGACCGATCAGTTACATATCCACGAGGTATTATTGAAGACGTATTAGTAAGAGTGGTTAAATTCATCTTCCCAACAGATTTCGTTATCTTGGATTGTGAAGCAGATAATTAAATTCCCATCATTCTCGGGAGACCATTCTTAGCAACGGGGAGAACTTTGATCGACGTACAGAAAGGAGAATTGACGATGCGAGTTGAAGATCAACATGTCACTTTTAATGTGTTTAAATCAATGTCTTATCCGAAGGAAAAAGGTGAGTGTTTGCGGGTGGATTTAATGTATGAGTTAGTTAATCATAAGATTTGCGGTAATTACTCAGAGGACCCGATAGAATCCATGTTGGTCCGCATAGACGACGATGGTATTGATGAGGACATTAAGCAGATCAAATGGCTAGATACAGCATCGTTCTACCGGAAAAATAATCAACCATTCGACACCCTTGATAGGCCCGAAACGGAAGGTAAAAAGTGCAAACCGTCGATAGAAGAGCCACCGGTGTTGGAATTAAAGCCACTTGCCTCTCATCTTGAGTATGCTTATCTAGGGAAAAATTCAACACTACCAGTTATTGTTTCGATAGAGTTAACTGACACCCAAAAGGAAAAATTGCTATAGGTTCTGCGCAAGTTCAAAACAACGATTAGGTGGACTATAGCTGATATTCGAGGTATTAACCCATCTTTCTGTATGCTTAAGATTTTAATGGAAGACGGGTCAAAACCAACCATTGAGATGCAAAGAAGGCTAAATCCCATTATGAAAGATGTGGTGAAAAAGGAAATTATAAAATGGTTGGATGCCGGTATTATTTATCCAATCTCAGACAGTTCGTGGGTAAGTCCTATACAGTGCGTACCGAAGAAAAGGGGTATGACGGTGGTGAAGAATGAAGCTAATGAGCTCATCCCGACTAGAACTGTTAAAGGCTGGAGAGTATGTATGGATTACCGCAATTTAAATAGAGACACACGGAAGGATCACTTTCCCTTGCCGTTCATTGATCAGATGTTGGATAAGTTAGCGGGACATCAATTCTATTGTCTGCTGGATGGATATTCTGGGTACATTCAAATTGCCATAGCTCCGGAAGATCAAGAAAAGACCACGTTCATATGTCCATACGGTACGTTTGCATTCCGGCGTATGTCTTTTGGTTTATGTAATGCGCCGACAACCTTTCAACGATGTATGATGGCAATCAACCATTTAGAGTTTTTCATGGATGTCTTCTCCGTGTTCGGTGCTAGTTTGGACTTGTGTTTGAGGAATCTTATCTTGGTGTTAAAAAGATGTGTGGAGACTAACCTGGTGCTTAACTGGGAAAAATGTCATTTTATGGTGCAAGAAGGGATTATTCTGGGACATAAGGTTTTCGCATCCGGATTAGAGGTGGATAGAGCAAAGATTAAGACAATTGAGAAACTGCCTCCTCTATCATCTATATAAGGCATTCGGAGCTTCTTGGGACATGCAGGTTTCTACAGACGCTTCATTAAAGATTTTTCAAAGATTTTGAAACCCCTATGTTCACTCTTGGAGAAAGATGTACCGTTCAAGATGTATCAGTCATGTATCGAGGCATTTGAGGAATTAAAGAAGAAGTTGGTCTCTACTCCAATCATTGTAGCGCCTGATTTGTCTTTACCGTTTGAATTAATGTGTGACGCCAGTGATTACGCAGTGGGAGCAGTGTTGGGACAACGGCATGACAAGATTTTTAACACTATCTACTACTCTAGTAAGACGTTGATGGATGCTCAATTGAATTACATAACCACCGAAAAAGAGTTACTTGCAGTGGTGTTTGTTTTCAACAAATTCATAGCTTATCTTATTGGCACCAAGGTAATTGTCTACACTGATCATTCTACCATTAAATATTTGATTGAGAAGAAATATACAAAACCATAATTAATATAGTGGATATTGTTGTTACAAGAATTTGATCTGGAGATCCGGGACAGAAAAGGTACAGAAAATCAAGTTGCGGATCATCTGTCTCAGTTAGAAAACACGGAGGTACAGAAAAATGACAACTCATTGATTAATGAAAATTTTTCAAATGAACACCTATTCCGGGTAACCACAATATTGCATTGGTATGCTGACTATATAAACTATGTGGTTGCCAAAGTGTTACCTCCGAATTTGACCTCACAACAACGAAAGAAGTTTCTCCACGATGTGAAGCAATACTATTGGGATGAACCATTTCTGTTTAAGGCCTGTGAAGATTAAATGATAAGACGTTGTGTGCCTCATAAAGAAATGGATAGTATATTAGCCCATTGCTACTCCTCAGACTATGGAGGTCATTATTCCGGTGATCGAACAGCAGTAAAAGTGCTACAATCGGGATTTTTCTTGCCTTCTTTATTCAAGGATGCTTACCTCTTTGTGC
The DNA here is from genome assembly GCA_020205505.1 of Panax japonicus. Taxonomy (NCBI): domain Eukaryota; kingdom Viridiplantae; phylum Streptophyta; class Magnoliopsida; order Apiales; family Araliaceae; genus Panax; species Panax japonicus. The sequence continues at coordinate 33,952,705 of CM035107.1, forward strand.
TGAAATGTGATCGATGCAAGCGCGTAGGTAATATCCCCAAGCGCAATGAAATGCCACTCAACACAATTTTGGAGGTTGAACTATTTGACGTTCGGGGAATCGATTTTATGGGACCTTTCCCATCATCTCTCAATAACCAGTACATCTTGTAAGCGGTCGATTATGTTTCCAAATGGGTAGAAGCCGCAGCGTTACCCACGAATGATGCCAATGTTGTTCTTCAATTTTTAAAGAAAAATATCTTCACACGATTTGGGACGCCGTGGGCGATAATAAGTGATGAGGGAACTCACTTCTGTAACAAGCAATTCATAAAATTGCTTGTAAAGTATGGGGTTCGTCATAAAATTACTGCTGCATATCATCCCCAAACCAATGGTCAAGCAGAGGTCTCGAATAGGGAGATCAAGCGAATTCTGGAAAAAGTGGTCAATCCGTCACGAAAAGATTGGTCAATGCGTCTTGACGGTGCTCTATGGGCATATCGAACAGCGTACAAAAGTCTGATAGGCATGTCACCTTACAGAATGGTATTTGGAAAGGCGTGTCACCTTCCAGTCGAGCTAGAACACAGTGCACACTGGACCATTCAGAAACTAAACTTTGATCTAGCAGCGGCGAGTGAGAAAAGGTTACTGCAGTTAAACGAGATGGACGATTTTCGGTTCAATGCCTACGGGAACGCAAAGCTTTACAAAGAGAAAGTTAAAGCCTGGCATGATAAGAAAATTATCGATCGGACATTTGAACCCGGCCAACAAGTATTACTGTTCAACTCCCGCTTGCGTCTATTTCCTGGAAAATTGAAATCTCGGTGGTCCGGACCATTCGTAATTATATTTATCGCTCCACACGGAAACATTGAGGTCGAGGAACCGAACTCAAAGCATACATTTAAGGTTAACGGTCAACATCTGAAACATTATTGGAGTGGACCCATCGAACGTCAACCATCGGTCATGTACCACTCCGATCCAGCGACCAAATGAGCAACACCGAAAAGTCGGGCTGACGACTATAAACCAAGCGCTACGGGGAGGCAACCCAAGGAGTTCTAGTTTAATTGATTTATTTTTACTTTATTTTCATTATTTTATTCCCTTTACATTAATTAGAATAAGACTTTGTTTCCATAAGTTAACATAATTATCATTCGTACAAGACATACGGAAGAAGGCAAGGTGCAGAGCAACCAACTACCAGCGCCCCGTCGCCCAACATACACATGAACTCAGTGCCCCGGCGCTGAGCTGCTCAATTGTTTCTGGAGCCCAGCGCCCCGGCGTCCATTGACTATGCATTTTCAGCGCCCGGGCGCTAAGTGCATCTTGAAGCTACTGCCTACCAGCGCCCCGCCGCCCAACTCCTATACAAACCCAGCGCCCCGGTGCTGGGGTCAGTTGACAGCTACTGGGGGTCAGCGCCTCGGCGCTCTAGCAAGTATATAACCTAGTGCCCCGTCGCTGGGACCAGTTGAGTCCATGACATTTTAAACGCCGGTTTCCTTTTCTCTCATAACTCCAACACCTATTAGGATTCTAACCTCCCCACACCATTAATGCACGCTTGAGTATTACTGGATCTTACCCATTCTTCTCACGGCACATAATTCCCTTACACTTAGCGCGTCGATTATTGATTTCATCACTTCCAAAAAATAATTTTGTCGAATTTTATTGTGCCAATCCAAGTTATGTTAGACACTCAATTTCATCTTCTACCATGGCTTATGATGCTACATACTCATGAAGGCAAGTGTCTATTACCTAAATGTAAATGAGTGATGCCCAATGTGTCATGCTTGCCAGTACATGTAAATCCAATCATTTATTTGCTAAAGTGAGCAATATGACATGCTTGTGTTGTTCTATTCCATATTTTGTGTAGAAATTATGCCCATATGTGTGTAGATCCAAGAATGTGTACCACACCTATAAAGTGTTTAATATATTGCCTCAATGAATTGTAATTGCTAATTCTATGTTAAAGGCATGTATATCTCTTCATCTTATCATCCAACCATCTCTACTTGATCACAATTGATTTTACCTATAGGAACAGTGTCTTGCATTACCCACGCCCAGAATATTTGTCGTCATTGGCTATATAATTGTACACGTTATATCTTTTAGGCTTCGCGCACTTATGTTGCAGTTTGGGGGTGGTCAGGTGGGTAAGTTTTTATATATTCACCATACACTCCAGTCTAATACATGTGCTTGTGAATTTCTTGCAGATTTTTCTACATGGCTTCAAAACGTCAACGCGGCGAAGGTTCCGGTTCCGTCTCGGCTCCTCCGAGATTTGATAATCGACAATTTGTCTCCACCGAGGCACATGAACGCTATAACCGCATGGCTACCCGATCTCTCATCCCCGAATGTGGTTTAAGGCCCGACCAAACCAAAGATGGGGAGATAGCGGTAATGATTGCTGAGAGAAACTGGTTCTCTCTCACCGAACAACCTGACCCGGCAGTGATTGCAGTCGTGAAAGAATTCTATGCTAACGTTCCAGAGCACCATCACTATGAAGTGTTTGTCGGGGGAAAAACCGTGGAAATCGGTGAAGAGGACATCAATGGGTGTTACCAACTAAATTTAGAAGAGGTTAACGATGAATATGTCGGTCTGCTGAGTCAAGGTCCAGATTATGAGAAAATAATACGTGAGCTTTGTCAACCGGGCACCACATGGACAGTGCATGAGCGTGCCAGCATGACCTTCCCCCATTCTCATCTCAGCCTGTATGGGATGGTGTGGTATGCCTTCATCTGTGCTAAACTCATGCCATGTATGCATGTGAGCCATGTCACCAAAGAAAGAGCGGTGTTGTTATATTCAATTATTCAAGGCTTGCAAATAGATGTCGGTCACGTGATCCAGCAGTCCATTCTTCGAGCATCTCGAGGTGGAACCACATGAGGTTTACCCCATCCCTCATTAATATGTGTTCTATGTGCCAAGTTTGGGGTGAAATGGAGATCGAATGAGATGATTCAAACGCCTATGCCAGTTTTGGACCACAAGTTGATCAGCCGGTATAAAGTGTGGACAGGTGGGGCAAATCACCCTAGGGGATTGGGTTTCATAATTCCCCAAGTTGTACCTACACAAGGCCCACCACCTCAGGCTCCACCTACTTATGGCCCATCTACAACAGCTCATCTTGGAGTGGTTCTCGAAGCTGTCCAGCGGGAGATAGACGGCTGGTTCTACAACATGGAGTCCCAGAATGTGCGCTTGTCTGAACGTCAAGACGTGATTTTCAAATTTTTAGTTGACCAATTTGCTGCACAGAATGCACTGACCGTCTAATCACATCCGGGCGTTCAACTTAACCATTTCCCGATTGCTCCAGTTCTGCCAGTATTTCCCCCTTCCAATCAAGAGATGAGCGAGGATGATGATGCTCCACCCGAGGAATAAGCTCGTCAGGGAAGTCCTCTGCTTTATTTTGCCTTATTTTTCGCATTAGGACATTGCTCTAGATTAGTTTGGGGGTAGTTAAGTTTTATTTTCGAAGTTATAGTTTGTTATTAGTTTATGGATTGATTGTTAGTAATGTTGCATTTAGGATTGATTGTTAATTCAAGTTTTTGATAGTACATATATTTGGGGGCCAATGATGAAATTAGAATTGCATGAACAAGTCTAGTAAGGATTGTTGAGTCAGTGATATGATTTTCTTGACATGAATTGAATCTTTATCTATTTGACACTGATATTATAGGAAAGCACTTTGAAAAATGACCATGATTGGCTATGATAGTTTAAATGGTTAGATAATAGAGTTCTAAAGGATGATTGCTAGTGAAATGAAAGGACAAGTTGAATAACTAGAGAAGACTGAATTTATACATAAACTCGAGTTTGGGGAAAAAATATTTGGAATATATAAGCTGAAAAAAAAGTATACATGGTGACTAGTCTTGTTTCTGGGCCTTAGTTACTTGAGCAAGTACGCCCGAGGGGATTGTCTTTACACCTAACGCCCTAAGGTCCTTCATAGTCTGGGAGTCGTTGGTCGAAAGCTCGGTAAGGGGTAACACTGTTAGCCTAATGGGATGAGACATTGCAAAGTCATTTATGTATATTTAGCAAAAAAATATAAATACAAATACAGCAGGAAAACTGCAAAAGCCCCCGTTATAAAAAAAAGAAAAAGAAAAAGAAAAAGAAAAGAAAAGCATAAGTATTCCATTTTGACTCTTGAATTCGGGTGATTGTTTGAGTTTAGTTGAAACAAGTATATTTGACGAGTTCTCGAGTTTACACTGTATGATGCTTACTAAGAAATTTATTATCTTTCATATTTTTGCTTGTCATGGGTTAGCATGGTTGTTGAAGACACACTCATAATATTAGTAATAACAGATTCAGATTCGTTGATTATTGGGATATCATTGATCTGTGTTCACATGATGTATCAGCATGTTTTTGTGATTATTCTGAGGCCTATGGATAAACGTGAGCTATTGGATTGATGGAATTACGTTCATTTAGCTAGTTGCATTTGCATGAGTTATCGTTTTCATATTGTTAGTATTGTTTTGTGTTTGTTGCTTGAGGACATGCAACGATTTAAGTTTGGGGGTATTTGATGATTGGGGAATATACCCATAAATAGGATATACTTGGGTTTAAATTGGTTTATCTTCGAGTCGTTTAGGACTATTTTTACTGTGGTCATGTGTTATTTTGCAGATTTGGGAGCGGCAGGAGCAAACGGGGGAATTTAAGCTGAAAATGGAAAATTGGTAAATATTTCAACTTCCAGCGCCGGGGCGCTCTATCCTGTGTATATCCCAGTGCCGGGGCGCTGGGTCGAGCTTCTTGTTGACCAAGACGCGAGCGCTGACTTTCGGCTGACTTGATAATTGAAGGTGATTTAAAGCCTAATTGGATTGGGATTGTGGGAAGCTATAAAAGGAGATTAAGTGCTGAAATTAGGTTATCATCTAATCATTCAATCAATTCATTCATTCATTGGAGGCTACACAAGGATTACTTGAAGATTAAGGATTGCCTACAGAGTTCTTCTTCTTCTTCTCCTTATTTTCAATTTGTAATTCTTTAAGGATGATTTGCAAACGATTATTGGTTTTTATTTCCGTTATGAACTAATTCTTTTATTAAGATTTCAATTGAACATTTTATGGCTATAAATTAGTTATTCAGTTTATTCTAGTTATTTATGTTGAAGTGAATTGTTTATCATGCCTTGCATCTATTGATTAATTATTTGGCCAATAATTACCGTGTTACTCTAGAAGGAATTGAAAGAGGAATTCTAGGGTTAGAACTGGGTTTGATAACGTGTGACTTATTTATTTACACAGTGAATAATTAGGTTTATGAATTGAATGGAAATATCTTTTCACCGCATGTAACACATAAGGAATTGGAACTGAAAGTGTTTAATTCACTTGTTTTGCATAGGAATATAGCAAGATTAATTTGGATTAAATAGAAGTCAGTTGATTACTTGGAAAAGGACTTTAGACATTTGAGAATTCCTGTTAACAATTCAGTAGACATAATAATTGGGATAACTGGATAATTGATTTATAGTTCATAATTGGGGATGTTGAAGTCTTAATCCCTATTTATCAGAAACCAATCATTCAAATCTGAGTTTATTTATTTGCTTATTTTAGAATAATATCTTTAATTGTTTAATTTAGTTTTAATATTTTAGAAAATCATAATTATCATTGTTTAAATAAAATTGGGTTGATATAGTGCTAGTAGTTGGAATTTATTAATTAAGATTCTCTGTGGGAACGATACTTTTCTTATCACTTTATTACTTGTTGACCGTGTATACTTGCACGTATTCTTTGATTGCGAAATCAACCAACATACCGCATGCATGGTGATTTCTTTTGTTATTCCATTCTTTATTATACTTAGTTGGTTAAAGTTTTGACTTCTATACTCCATGAAATTAGTGGAATATCCTTGATAATTGCGCTTCATCCAGTATCTTTTCATGAAAATATTCTTCTGAGCATTCTTGAATTTTACTCTACAAAGAAGTATCATGTTGACAATTTGGACGTTATTGGTTCTTGGAAAAATTAATTCTTGAACTTGTTTAATCGTATTCTTATATCATTGTCGTCATCCTCATATTTATATTTTTTTGAAAGTCATCTGTGGCCTGTAGTGCATAGATGGATTTGGTATGATTATGACCAGGGATTATTCGGTGTAATCATGACCGTAATGTTACAAATGATGTGTTAAAAGTCCTCATTGGCCCGTAGTGCATTGATGGTAAGTTGTTGGCATGATCATGACCATTAATGAATACACAAATATTCTTGGCCCGTAGTGCAGGGATAATTGTGGTTATGATACTAAAGAATATCCTTGGCCGTAGTGCAGGGGTGAATCGATGATGTGGATTATTTATTAAGCTGAGTCCTAGCCATAAAAGTGATGAAAAAACCTTTTAAATCATAAAAGATAGTAAATTTTATTCTCTACATGACTCTTTTAATGGATTTCTTGTTCTGCTGCAGTTGAACTTGATGTTTGTTATACTGTATCAGTTTAACACTGTTTAAGGCTAATGATAATTAATTCTGCATTATCTTAGTCATAATATTTCTTACTGGGCTAGTTGAGCTCACCTTTCTTTCACTGTTCTCTTCAGGAAATGAGAATATAGTTGGAACGAGTCGGGGAACGGAGTGATGGTCCTAGATGGTGCATTAGTAGTCCTCACTATTCTGTGAAATAGTGTGATAATAATTGTAATGAGGACTCCTTTTGAGTTTTTATACTCTCTAGTAGACAATATTTGTATTCAAACTCACAGTTTATGTTTTGTCGTAATGTACACGACAGTTGTATTATTAAGTTGTATTTGAATTTTGTACCATGTATCTGGCGACTCAAGATGGGTGATGTATACCTAATTTTAGGGGCATCACACATCATACTAGATGTTTTATATGCAATAAATTTGGTCACAAGGCTGCCAAGTGTTATTATAATTCCATGCATGTGAGACCCAAGATCAAACAGATTTGGGTCCCCAAGGGCACTAACAAAATAGGACCCATGCAAATATGGGTACCAAAATGAAGGTTAAACTTTATGACAGGAAAAGAGATCCATGATCACAACCTGGTATCTGGAGTGTGGATGCTCAAAATACATGACAGGGAACAAAGCCCTTAAATCTAACTACATAGAAAAGGAGGGTCCCTCAGTCATCTTTGGAGACAACGGCTAGGGCAAGACAAGAGGATACAGCTCTGCTAGTAATGCTGCAGTATCTTTCAGCAAAGTAGCATATGTGGAAGGTCTCCAACACAACCTTCTAAGCATCAACCAACTCTGCGACAAGGGTCATCAAGTAACATTACTCAACAACCAGTGTCAAGTCAGAGATCTGAAGACGTCTGCTGTAAAGCTAACCGGGACAAGAGAAGGAAATGTCTACACAATGAATCTTGGTCAACTAAGCTCAGACGAGACAATGTGCTTTCTGGCAAAAGCATCTGAAGAAATGAACTGGCTATGGCATAGACGTTTGTCCCACTTAAACTTCAAAAGCATGTCCAAACTGGCATCAAAAGATCTCGTTGCCGGCCTACCTAAGTTCAACTTCGTAAAAGAAAGGCCATGCAATGCCTGTCAGCTTGGAAAGCAAACCATAAGCTCATTCAAGAGAAAAACTGCCAACTCTATCGACAAGCCCCCGCAGTTACTCCACATGGATCTATTTGGGCCAATTCCAACAACTAGTCTTGGAGGAAAAAGATACTCTCTAGTTATAGTCGACGACTACACCAGATTCACATGGGTATTCTTTTTGACCTCAAAAGATGAAACAAGCTCCCAACTGATCAAGATGTTCAGGCTGGTTATGAACGAGAAAGGAGAGAAAATCAAGACCATAAGGAGTGATCACGGAAGAGAATTCGACTTCTCAGAAATGGACCAGTTCTGCACAGACAATGGCATCAGTCATAACTTCTCAGCTCCACGAACTCCTTAACAAAATGGAGTAGCTGAGAGAAAGAATAGAACTTTGATAGAGGTAAGAAGAACTCTACTAGCAGTAGCCCATCTGCCTGAATACTTCTAGGCAGAAGCTGTCAACACTGCATGCTACACGCTGAACAGATCACTGATACACTCTACGATAAAGAAGACACCCTACGAACTGTGGAAAGAAAGAAAGCCAAGTGTCAGCTAATTTCATGTATTCGGATGTGCATGCTACATTCTCAACAATGGAAAGCAGTACTTAACAAAATTTCAACCCAAGTCAGACAAAGGAATCTTTCTTGGATATGCCACAGACAGTAAGGCCTACAGTGTGTTCAACAAGAAAATGCTAAGTGTTGAAGTCTCGATTCACATCACCTTTGATGAAACAGACTTAGACAAAACAGTGATTCAAAACACTACGACCGACAATACAGACACTACGAATGAAGTCGTCGTGCTCAACACTACGATCGTAGTGCCAGATAGTGAAATCTTTGAGCAAGAAAATGAGATCATAGAGGGGGCCTATGCAAGACAATGAACCTCCACACCAAGAAGAAGAAATAGATCTTGAAGTCTTAAGATAAGAAGGCATCAGGACAGATGTTCCAACCAGAAATAGATGGGCTAGAGATCACACTCAAGATCTAATCATTGGAGATCCGAGTGCTAGAGTAAAAACAAGAGCTGCCACCCAGAATGAATGCTTTTATCTAAGTTTCATGTCACAAATAGAACAAAAGAAGATAGAGGAAGCTATGGAAGACTCTAGCTGGATAGAAGCCATGCAAGAAGAACTCAACCAATTTAAACGAAGCAAAGTATGGAGATTGGTACTAAGACCAAAGAGTCATCCTGTCATTGGAACCAACTGGGTCTTCAAAAATAAGATGGATGAAGATGGAGTTATAACCAGAATTAAGGCAAGACTGGTGGCCAAGGGTTATTCTCAGGAAGAAGGCATTGATTATGATGAGACATTTTCACCAGTTGCAAGACTAGAAGCCATCAGAATATTCCTTGCTTTTGTTGCTCACATGAAGTTCAAGGTCTTCTAAATGGATGTTAAAAGTTCATTCCTGAATGGAGAACTCCAAGAAGAAGTTTATGTAGAGCAACCTCCATGTTTTATTAATCCATCTCTTTCCAATTATATTTATAGATTAGATAAAGCCTTATATGGTCTTAAACAAGCACCTAGAGCATGGTATGAAACACTAACTAACTTCCTTATTGAAAATGGGTTCACTAGAGGTAGAGTAGATACCACATTATTTCTTAGAAAGCATAAAGACAAAGTCTTATTGGTTCAAATATATGTTAATGATATTATTTTTGGTTCTACTGATGAAAAGTTATGCAAGAGATTCTCCAAGTTAATGCAGAGCAAGTTTGAAATGAGCATGATGGGTGAGCTGAATTTCTTCCTTGGACTGCAAGTAAAGCAGACTGATGAAGGAATATTCATAAACGAAGCCAAGTACATCAAATATTTACTTAAGAATTATGGCATGGAATCAGCCTCGCCCATGAAAACCCAAATTGCTCCTGTAACCAAACTTGACAAAGATGAAAAAGGTAAAAGTATTGATATAACTCAATACAGAGGTATGATAGGCTCTCTTTTATATCTAACTGCCAGTAGACCAGACATAATGTTTGCAACATGCATATGTGCTAGATTTCAGGCTAACCCTAAAGAATCACATTTATCTGCTGTAAAGAGGATTTTCAGGTATCTCAAGGGTACACCTTACTTAGGGCTTTGGTACCCCAAGGAATCCTCATTTGAACTAACAGGATACACAGATGTTGATTTTGCAGGTTACAAAATAGATAGAAAGAGTACCAGTGGCACCTGTCAATTACTAGGAAACAGACTTGTGTCTTGGTTTAGCAAGAAGCAAAATTCAGTATCTACATCAACTGCAGAAGCCGAATACATTACTGCTGGCAGCTGCTGTGCACAGATCCTATGGATGAAAAATCAGCTAGCTGATTATGGGTTTGATTTCAAATCCATTCCCATTCACTATGACAACACAAGTGCCATAGCAATAACTCATAATCCTGTTATGCATTCTAGGACTAAGCATATAGAAATAAGGTATCACTTTATTAGGGATCATGTGCAAAATGAAACTATATCTTTACAATATATTCCTACTGAAAATGAACTTGCTGATGTTTTTACAAAACCTTTAGATGAATCAAGATTTAATAAGTTAATAAGTGAGTTAGGCATGCTAAATTTATAACCATAAATTATATGCTCTAGTTTGTGCTAACCATAACAGATACAAAAGGCAAAACTCAAAATCGTAGACATGATCAAGGGAAGTTCTCGATCGTAGAGCTGAAGTGACATGAAAGAAGATGATCGTAGCTCAGACACGATGATTGCTGAACAGACTCGATGATCGTAGCTCAGACACGAAGATTGCTGGACAGACTCGACGATCGTAGTTCAGACTTGACAAATGCAAAGAAGACTCAACGATCACAAAACTACCTCAACGATCGTAGACCTCCTTAAGGACACATCAGCTCTGCAGAAGCCAAGGGAAAATTAGTACAATCCTTATCAGTCAAATTCGTAGAGCCAAACAAAAGTGGACACCTGTCCCACTAAGCAAAATGGAGAGAGGGAAGTTACATGTACTATTTGAAAGCGCCTTTTTGAAATCAGAAGTTCAAAAGATTATCTCCCTCATCCTTTCTCAAAACAGAAACCCTAGATCATAAGAAAGCTCAGTCAATCACATTTCCTGCAAGAAAATCAATGACGGCTTCTAGTGTTATCTCCGGCTACAGACTCTATTTTGACGAGTTCAAAATAGCTGAACCAAAATTTCACAAGACTCTATCGTTACTAAAGAAGGAGGGTCTCGAAGAAGCTTTGGGTACAAACACATTGATCTACCCCAAACTAGTGAAAGAATTCTACAAGAATGATGTGTTTGAAAACGACACCATCATTACAAAAGTAAAGGAAGTGGAAATCAGACTGAAGGCTGAAGACATCATCTTCGCCCTAGGTCTAAAATTTGAAGGATGTCCGTTCAAAGATAGCATGGGCTTCCAAGAGGGACTTAAAGAATGCATCACAAGAAACTCCCCTCTGTGAAAGGATACAAGAAGAAAGAGTTTCCACAGAGGTATGAATTTCTAGCAGATATTGTTGGAAAATGTATATGTTGCTAGAGCTCAGGTCATGACTCTGTGAATGAAGTACAACTCAAGCTCATGATTGCCATGTGTTATGGAATACAACTTAACTATTGAGCCCTATTACTTGAATGTATTGGAAAGTGGATTACCATCTCAAAAAGGTCAAAAAGCCCTCAAAAGATGCTCTACGGGCGATTCATAAGTATCATTCTACAATCTTCTATAGGTGACAAAATTGGGGACGATGAAGGAGAGGCTATCAACCCAAACAAACGAATGACCCATCAACTGTTTAAGAATTGGAAAAGGAACCCAGCTGAGTATGTACGCGTGATGACCGAGTCCAGTGGAAGAAGTAGTGATCTGAAGGATTCAGGCCGCACCCCTTGCTCTCCCCATTCCAGCACGCCCGCGCCAATTCCAGCGCCCCCAGCCGCGCTCTCGCGCTCTGACTCGCCCAGTTTACTGTTTTTTTGATAACTTTATTGTTTTAAGTTCGAATTAGTTTGTTTTCGATTCTATGGACTCGTTAAACTCTTAGCTATTCATTAAAGAGTAATTATAACACTTTAAAAAAATTAAAAAAAATCATTTTAAGGGTTCCAATTCAATGTTCATGCTATATTTTCATGTTTTAAATACATTTAGCGAATTCGATCGCCACGGCTTCGTTTCATAACCAATTAGCACGATTTACACTATGTTGTTTTCGATTTTTTACATACTAACATAATCCATCACCAATTCGTAGATTACAACATGTATTAACCATGAAATTTTGTTTTTTCCAAGCCATATTCTATAACATAAACACTTTTATTTGAAATCTTTTACACAACCCAACTCTCACGAATTTGATCATCAAATAGCCCTTACAAACGATGATTAACAGATTATAACACCATATATATATATATATATATATATATATATATATATATATATATATATATATATATATATATATATATATATAATGGATCAGGTCCGGACTCCTGGACCTGATCAAAAAAGGACCTTTTTTTTTGCTTTTTTTTAAAACAACTAAAAAAATTAATTTAATATTTTATGGAACTGAAATTTTTTCATAATACAATGTTTTCGGTGTATTTTGAATACCTATACCAAAAAGTGGTGGTACAGTCTGCACAGACTGTACATACATGTTTTGTTATATGTACCCAAATCACACCCAAAACACTGTATTATAAAAAAATTTTAATTCCATAATTATTTATTTATTTATTTTTAGTTGTTTTTAAAAAAAAAGCAAAAAAAAAAGTCCTGACGTTAGCTCCGTCCAGACTAGATCTTGCCCATATATATATATATATATATATATATATATATATATATATATATATATATATATATATATATATATATAAACTAGCGATAACCCATGCCTGAAGGCACTGTATAATTTAAAAAAAAATCATGAACACACAAAAATGAAGCATTGAATATGGACACACACTAAACTAAAAGCCTAAATTAATTCTTAACACACCTGCACTTTCCATACATACTCTACAAAGCATTTAAATGAAAATTCTTATGAAGACAAATTTCAATGAATAAATAAATAATATCCAACTTTAATAGTCAAATTCTCATAAATTTAAACCAAGTTTAACTATATTTTAAGATTTATTTTTTATTATTTATAAGTCTTTTTGATTGATTGTAACTTTTTAAATAGTAACTTGACAATTAAAAATTATTGTTTGCTTGTTATAACAACATTTTTTTTGTCGTACGTATATGGGTATATAGTTTTGCAGAGCCGTAACTTGATACAAAAACTGATTGCAGTTCATTATATAAATTTAGGATTATCTCAGCAACGAAGTTTAAAAATGAACAACCAAGACAAATAAGAGAGAGGGAGATGTCAAACAAATAAGGTGACGATTGACTAATAGTTAAGTTATATGGTCAATTTTACAACTTGTTTACAGGATCAAATCTTTATGAATTTTTATCCATAGATATATGGATGATCAATATAGCTTCCTTCATTAGATCAATCAAATAATGGTAAACAACTATAAAAGGACATGCAAAAATAAAACTTTTTAAAACTACCAAAGAAAAAACACATCCATCCATGCCAAAAAGAAGGCACAAGAACACACAGTGTGGTCAATAGATGAGGTCACCCACAAAAAAACTTTTCCAAATAAGGGAAATGGAAAATAGGAAATAGGAAATAGGATGAGGGAACATAAAATTATAGTCTTACTTTGACCATTTAGGCAAAATGACAAGGACTCCAACAGGGACATGTCAATAAAAACATATAATCTCAAGCCAAAATTTTTTAAAAACAATTGTTCTCCTCCAACCCAGATCAAAAAATACAGAAGATGGAAAACAACAAGAATTTACAATTTCAAATCACATGTATTCAAACAAATTCAAAAAAATGGGTAAATTCCAGCTGGCTCAATTACTTGATATAATTGAAGTAGCAGTAAAATAAGAAACATCAAGCAAACATAAATTTTGTTAGCTTAAGAATATGAGCAATATTATTAATAACAATATAGAAAAGCGTAAATTTTTTCATGCCTTGAAACACCAGAGAAGACAAACATTCACCCAAGGAGGCATAACACAACCTTTTGACTCTAAACTATGATTTTGTTTTTTTCATTCTTTCTTGGGAAGTCAGAATCAACATAATGACTACACCTAACAATCAATATAGTTCTATTTATTGTTTTAAAAATAAAGAACACCCATAAATCCATTTATCAAAATAAGAAAACTAAACAAAAAACAATAACCACTAAAAAGGGGAAAAGAAAGGACTCAAAACTTTTCAATCAAATTTTTGCTAGTTTATTCTACTTTCTTAGCTACCAAATATGTCCAAAATTTCAATTGGTATTTCTGATTAAATACATATAATAAAGTGCATTCAGGAAACATGCTATATTTATTAATTTATGATAATTATATCAAAGATATTTGAATTATTATTATAATAATAATTAATTATTACTTGGTAGAAATAAATTAGTGTAGATAATAAACACACAAATGTTTTATATTAACATTGAAATTTAGTAAATTGGGTAGTGTAAAGTTGGTTGTAGTTTGGAAAAATTTTATCTTCATTTTTAATTTTAATTTTAAAATTAAAGATTAATTTTAAATAATATTTTTTAATTAAAAATTTAATAATGATAATGTGATACACTAAAAAGGTTAGGAATTTTACCCTACGTTGTAATATTAAAATAAAAAAATATAATCAAATTTAAAATTTGAGTGACTTAGGAAGGCTATAGAATATGGAATATGGAATATGGAATATGAAATAATGGAAGATTGGATTCACCGTGATAGACGTACGTCATTAGAATACATCCTACATTATAGTAAGTTAAGTTATGAAAATTGTTACTTTCACACTAATTTTATAATTCCTTATATTTAAATATAATTGCCTATTTTTAAGAATAATAAAAAAATTTACGCTACTTTCGTGAATTTATTTTCAGTCATTTTATAGTTTATTATACACTCTTGTCTTGTTTACTTTAAATTTTCTATTAAGGGTTAAAACTCTCCCTTTCAAAGTTTCACAAAAATTTACTATTAACTTTAAAGTATTATTTTTCTCAATGTTGATTAATTTTTTTTATAAAACTGATTCATTTTAAGTGCGTGTGTTCAAATAATGGTGTTTTTTTGGGAAGTGAAAGAGTGAGAGAGTAAGATGATGGATGTGAGTTTGAATTTTTGAGAGATAAATTTTTGGTCGTCGGATGTTGAAGCCCCAAATGATTTTAGATCGTTGGATATTGAAGCCTAAATTGATTTGAGGTCGTTGGATGTTGAAGCCTTGGGATTTGAGCCACTCTAGATATATAGTTGGACATGGTACTAAATACTTCCTCATTTCGGTCATTTTATTATCCCAGATTAATAGTCACATGTCAAGTATAATACTTACAATCAAACATAGCCTAAGGATAAAGTTTTATTCTATCTTTACCCTATAAACAATAATTAATTACTTATTTGATTGGTACGATAAAATGATAATGAAATTAAGATAACAAAGGTTAATTAGTTATGTGACAGAAAGGTTAATAAATAAAATTCTTTTTATTAACTGTGAGAGTACATAATTATATCTTTAATTTTAGACTAACTATAAAAAATTGTATCTATGATGTTACCACGGAGAGAATTACAATCATTTTCGGCCTATTTTTTTTATGAGAAAAATACTTATTTATTAAACATAGTTAATGTATAGTATCAAAATCACTTGGCTTATTTAAGCAATTAATTGATTGTTCAAACTAATCAAATTTCTTCCATAACGACAAATAATAAAAGATCTTGTTAATGACAAAGAGTCGAAAAATCCAATAAAATGGATAATCATTTCATTATATATAAATCATGTGAATTTTACTACTGGAACAGTTGGACCCACTAATTAATCGGTTAGGGAATAAGCCTTTCGTTTCAGAGTTATTTATTAGTTAATTTAAAAAAGTAACAACAATATTATATTTTCTCAAAGTGCAATGACATGTTTACGAATAGGCAGGCATAATAGGCAGCCAATTTATATTATAAATGTGTGTCTTCAAATAATGGTGCTTTTTGGGAAATGAAAGAGTGATAGAGTAGATGTGCGTTTGAATTTTTGAAAGATAAATTATTGGTCGTCGGATGTTGAAGCCCCAAATGATTTGAGACCGTTTGATGTTGAAGCCTTGGGATTGATTTGAGGCCGTTGGATGTTGAAGTCTTGGGATTTGAGCCCCTTATAAAGATTCCGTCCTTGGAATCAACGAAACCTCCCTTACACGGTTTTCACCAAATCTCTTTTCAAAATTTATCGTTGAATAACTTCAACACATTATCTTAATATAGGTTTTATTTATTACAACTACCACCATTCTTCATAATAAATTCTTGTAAGTTTTATTTCGTAAGCTTTCGCTTAAACTCAATTATATTTTGATTATTATATATTCATTAACCCTTTCATTTACTTTTCTAAGGATTGTTATCATAAACACTCGGAATATTACATTGTCCAATGACATTATCATTCATCGCCTCCCCATCAAAGAGGGATTCAAGCCAGTAAGGCAGAAACTCAGGCGATTAAAACCTGAGTGGAGTTTAAAGGTTAAAGAGGAAATTGTGAAACAATTTTAAGCAGGCATCATCATGGTGTCCACATACCCTAAATGGCTATCAAACATAGTCCCCGTGCCTAAACTAGGAGGGAAGGTGTGAGTTTGTGTGGATTACTAGGATCTGAATAAAGCTTTCCTTAAGGATATCTTTCTTATGCCATTTATCCACATTCTCATTGACAATACTGCTCAATACGCCATGTACTCCTTTGCTGATTACTTTGCGGGGTACCATCAAATCATGGTTACTGAAGAAGATAGTGAGAAAACTTCCTTCATCACGCCTTGGGGAACCTTTTGCTATAGACGATTGTCGTTCGGCCTCATCAATGCCAGAGCTACCTACCAGCGAGCCATGATGGCTCTTTTCCATAATTTAATGCATAAGGAAATAGAGATCTACGTGGATGACATCATCCTCAAATCCCGGAAGGAGGAAGACCACCTAGACCATCTCAAAAAGCTCTTCAATACGTTGCGTAAGTACAAATTGAAGTTGAATCTAGCCAAGTGCGCCTTTGGCATTAAATCAGGCAAGTTACTAGAATTCCAAGTTAGGCACAAGGGGATTGAGCTGGATCCCACCAAAATCCAGGCCATTACAGAAATGCCCATTCCTTAGACAGAGAAGGAGATACGGGGATTTTTGGGAAGAATTAACTTCATTACCAGGTTCATTTCCCAACTCACAGCATCCTGTGAGCCTATCTTCAAATTGTTAAGGAAGAACTCCTCCATGAAATGGAATGATGAATGCCAGAAGGCCTTCCTTACAATCAAAGAGCAGTTAGTCAAAGCTCCTGTTTTGGTACCATCTAGGGATGGTGTTCCCCTGTTCATATATATGTCCATAAGTGACAATGCCTTGGGCTTCATGCTGGGACAGAAAGACGATAGAGGCTAAGAGCGAGCTATCTACTACTTCAGTAAAAGATTCAGAAGCAGTGAACACAAGTACACTTTGATTGAGAAGACTTGTTGTTCTTTAACATGGGCTTCCATGAGGTTACAACATTACCTCCATGGTCACAACCCATCTCATATCTCGCATGGATCCTCTCAAGTACGTGTTCAGTAAACCCATACTGAACTGCCGACTGTCCAGATGGCAGTTGATCCTACAACAATTTGACATCGTCTACTTGACGCAAAAGTCCATTAAAGGTCAAGAAATTGCGGATCAACTGGCCGCCGCACCTTCAGTGGACTTCAAACCCTTGGAAACATACTTCCCCGATGAAGGGGTAATGACAATTCAACAACACCATCAGTACGATGAACGCCAAACATGGAAGATGTATTTTGATTGTAATAACCCGATATTTTCTATATAAATAAATAAGAAATTTTGCATATAAATTTGTTTTATTTATTTTAAAGGTGGGAATATATGTCAGGTAATGTGTATGTATATATGTGATAAATAAAATTTATTTATTACATGAATAATTTCAAATAATTTTATTTTAGAATTATTGATCATTATAAAGTATATTCTTATAATAATTAATTTTGTAGTAGAAATGTCTTTATTATTTATTTTTTATGAAAATATGATTTTTATATTATTTAAATAATATATGAAATGATTATTGAGATTATTATAATTACTATTTTGTCATATGAATTTTAGATCAAATTATTAAGTTAAATATTTTTAACTTAATTAATAATGATATATATGAAAGATAAATCAGATATGGAATCCAAACCCTAATTTTGGATTTTGAGCAATGAATGAGAATAATAATATTATATTAAATATAATATTAATTTTCAGTGTTATAAATATATACAATATGTACGTATTGTTAATAGTTGGTCAATTATGGAGAATAATGTCAAAACCCTATTATTAATTATTAAACCCTATTTTGAAACTCAAATGGGAGATTCAAGAATGTGTAGTAATTGTGTTATATGAATTATGTTGTATATTATAGAATTTCTGTTAATTAGGAAAGACCCTAATTATTATTTGAAAACCCTAATTAAAATTAGAAACCCTAATTTGTTAATTAGGAACCCTAATTGCTAAAATTAGAAACCCTAATTAATATTTTAGTAAATTAAATTATTAAATTGGGAAACCTAATAATATTAAGGAACCCTAATTATTTAAAACCCAAATTTCTATTAAAAATCCTAATTTTAATTAGTAAGTTCTAATTAAAATTTTATTACACTTTAATTTTAATTTTTCAAACCCTAGAAATTATTTCGGAAACCTTAAGGTTTAAAACCTAGTGATTAAACCCTAGATTCAAGTACCATGGACAAGAATACCATTAAAATTGCTAACCAAATGACCAAAGTACCCTTTTTATCCCATTCTTGAAATTATTATTAGGAAATCTTGCCAAATCTTGGCAAGTCATCAACCTAGTCTAAGCTAGGGGCTAAAGAACACCAGCTATTAGCCATTAATCATCCAAATACATTGCATACATGTTGTACATATAGATTAAGAGAGAGAAAGCTACTAAAAATGCTCATTTGGCCATCTAACACTCAAACAAATTTTCTCTCTCCCAAACCTCCTAAATTATAAGGCATATCAGTCCCTAAATCAAGCCCCACTATCACTTATATCAGATCAGAAGCTAAGAATCAAGGACTTGTTCAAAGAAAGGTAAAAACCTAATTTATAATCTGATCTTGAAGGCCATGTTAAATGTTATGATTTTGTGTTAAAACATGTAGTATGTACTCCCTCCGTCCCAGGATAAAAGTCCTGATTGATTTTTTGCGCATATTAAGAAAGATGATAAAATGACAAAATTGTCCATATTTAATTTCTCATTTGATTGCATAGTTTTTTCCACATTAATAGTGATGCTCCATAAATATACATAGAGAATATAAATATAACAATTAATAATAAGGGTATAATAGGCAAATTATTGTAAAAAATAGATCATTTAAGGTAAGTAGACATTTAACTTGGGATAACCTAAAATAGTAATAAGGACTTTTATCCTGGGACGGAGGGAGTAGTATATATTTATGATCTGGGTTGGTAGATGTTAGATCCATAACATCTAGAGGCTCGAATTTGAAGTTTTTAAAAATCTGGAAAATTTTATTTTTGTTGTCTGACAATGAATGTCAGACCTCAGATCTCAGTGACTTTTAATTATTTTTGTGTTTTAAAGGTTTGAATATGTAGTATGCTATGATCACGTGTTAGTGTTTCATTTGTGTAGACTAATATGTGCACTATCTATCCATGCTATTATAAAACCAAAATCAAAAATAGAAACGGAATTAATTATGGTCAAAGTAGGGTTGACCGTACTGCCGGATGAAGATTCTGGGCAACCCAGAATTCTTCAAAGGCAGTTTTCTTCCCAGTACTTTGACCGGCTCAAATCTTGAGATGGTGTTGTTGTTATGATGATGTTATGTAATATATTTGTTCATTGACATGTTGTCTACAACCCGGAATCATTATATCACACAAACAAGGTACAAAATGCGACTTATAAGGACCTAAAAGTATGAACATGAACTGTTCTTAATTTTTGGGTAACCCAGAAATGAAGAACAGCCTCTGACAACAACTTTGAGAGATTATATCTCTTTGTTGTGATCTATTATGGCTATGAAATCAGTTTGTGGTTGTAGTATTACATGGATACGACATCCTTAAAACTTTAGCATCCCATAAAACGTAAGGATCAAAGAATTAAAACTGGTCAAAAATGGTACCTTATAAACTGACTATGAAGATCTGGGCAGGCCCAATAACACTTATAACGACAGTGACGTCGCTATAGGGCCCTTTAGCGACACATAATTTCTAAAAATTATTATTTTATTAATTAATTAGAGAAAATTAGTTTTAAATTATTAAAAATACATAATAAATTACTAAAAATTATTTTAAAGCCTAAAAAATTAGTTTTTTTATAATTTTGAATATATTTCATAAATAATTAATAATTTTGGGATATTAAAGGTATTTAATTTATTTAATTGTTATATTAAATAAATTATTAAAAATGATTTTAATACTTGAAAAATCATTTAAAATTATATTATGGTATAAGAAAATATTTTCAGATATTTTTAATAACTTTTAATATTTTGTGATGAATTTGAATAATAAATTAACATTAATGATAATTAATTTATTTAAAAAATGTATTAAATAAATTAGTTTAAAAATTATTTTAATATTAGAAAAATTATTTTAAATGAAAATAAAGAGTTTAAAAAAATTTGAAGTTATAAAATATAACTTTCAATATTTAAAGATAAGTTTCATTATTTATTTACTATTAATGATATTAGAGTTATTATATTAAATAAATAGTTTAAAAATGGTTTTATAAATTTATAAATCATTTAAAGGGGATATAAATGTTTTAAAAATATTTGAAGTTATAATTAATGACTTTTAATATTTTGATAAATAATACATTAATATTAAAATATTAATAGTAATTATTTAAACACGATTTTTAATGTTTTAAAAAAATCATTTAAGAGTAATAAAAATATTTTAAATTTTTTTTAGTTATTATAAATAACTTTAATATTTTTGTAATGGTTTCATTAATAATTTAATATTAATCATAATAGAATTAATTTATATTTAAATCATTTAATAATCATTGCAGTGTTTGAAAAATCATGATAAATTATTTAAAAATTATTATAAGTCATTTAAAAATAATATGACCGATATTTACAGTTATTGACTTACTGAATAGAGTTTTAGACTCAATAATTATCCGATAAAGCCGCCGGTACACCAAAATATTTCAGAAATTGATCCGAACATAGATAATTGGACTAGATAAGTATTTATTTGTGAATCAATGATGGATATAACTATGTGAAAACGTGATTAGGTTTTGTGTTTACAGTAAATAGTAGTACTATGCGATATGATATATTATTCTAATCGAACGAATGATCTTATTAATGATAGGTTTCGGTATAAAAGATAAAACTAAGTTGCGTTATTGTAAGAAGCAGCTCATGCAAGTATCCTACCTTTGCATTTACTTTATGCAATGGACATGAGTAAGAAAGTTTCAGAATCATATTATTGTGCCAGATTATTAACTCTATTGTTATTGATTATGTATCCAATTATTCATATTCATACAAGTTCTTAAATTATCCGATCATTGTGTATTAACACAGTAATAGTGCATAATCCAGATATTTATTCTGTTCGTTAGTTTCTTAATATGGTTATACAAGTGTCCCCACTTGGATAATAATTGTATTTAATCACATGTTGATATATACTTATTGATTTCCAATATGTATACGTCGACTTAAAAGCCGTCTAAGCTATTTGATTTGGCTAGACACAAACTTAAAAATATTGTTGAGCAAGATAGAACTTTATTGTATCTAACCAGATTATTTTGGTTCGGATTCCCGACTAAGTATGAACATCCCGAACATTGAAAAACTTTTATGCACCAAAGGTGGATAAGATGAACGATAATATCGTTCTTGCATGTAGTATTGATCAATACAGGGCATAACAGGCTGATCACCCCCCGTGCCTGTAAGTTATGACAGTCTACAAATGAATTTCTGTATACCTTTTTGAAAATAGAAAACAATGTTCATAGTCTGTCGACTGATTTCCAGTTATAGCCAGTACGTAGTTTCAAAATTTTGATATAGAAGAAATATGTTGTTATTATTGGTTCAGCTTACTTGTGACACCCCCAAATCCTGGTACTTCATTACCTCAAGATTTGGCGTTCACTTAATCAAAACATTCATATCTAACTACCCAATCATAATAAAAATTGAATAACAAACCTTCCCTTAAGGGATTACATTAATAAAAATCTCCCAGTTTATCTAACCTTTAAATACAATTATTAAAATACGGAAATTAAATACTTCATTACAAGCATTAAAATAAGTTATTAAAATATTAACATATTACAAGTCTTCAATACTTGTTCATCTTTCCCTTTCCCTTACTGGTGCTAGGTACATCAACCTTCTCATCCTTAGCTATAATAGTTATATAAGCAAGAGTGAGCAAACAAAGCTCACTTGAAATAATAATGAATAAAACTTTACAACATTTTCCAAATAATAGGCTTAATAGAACTGAATGATATGTTCTATTAACATTCTGAAATATACTACTAATGGTTTAATGACCACGAACCATGTCCATAGTTATAAGTAATCTTTAAACTTAAACTTTAACAATTATAAGACTATAGGGACTCCACGTACTTAGGGGGATCATCCCTTCGTACAATGTATTGTGCACAAATATTTCAACGCTAAGCGTAAACCCTTAATAATAGGGTTGTTCATCTCAGTATTTAGAATACAAGTCCGCACCAAAGTAAGTTTGGGTTGGATACATTTCAAGGTAATTTGGAGTTCAACGAACATCAACTAAGGATTAATTGAATAAAAAGGTAATAACTCTATGTTACGGAATAAACCATAATTGAATCAACACTGTATACTAAGTTCATGCTTTAGGAATAATCTAATAACATAAAGATTGAATATTTTATCATACCTTGCTTTGAACAACATTAAGCTAAGGTTAAATCATAGAATTGAATATTAAGCATGCATAATAAGTAATGACTTGAACGATAACTTGTTCTCCAAAATAAAGATACTTGCATGCTGAAACTAACAAGTTTAGGTTTAGAAAAACATGCACAACATAATAATAGAACTAGCTCAATGAAAGTGTTGAGTTAGGAAAACTTGCATAATTGTAATCAAACTAGAAATAATAATTTGTTCAACGAAACAAGTTAACAGCAAGAATAACTTAATCAATATAATCAAGATAAGGTAAGTAAATTTGCACAACGAAAATAAACTTGCGCAACGAAGTTTTTTGGGTTAGAAGAACTTACCTTATGTATAAGTTATACCGAATTAACTTGAATCACAATACCCTATATATATATATATATATATATATATATATATATGTCATCATGACATAATTAGTCACTACCACATTATATATATAACTAAATACATTCATCATGTAATATTTGATTTTTAATTACATAATCAAATTACATTAGTCATAAAACTAGTTAGTCGTTAATAACATGTTCATTCTTGGTATAGAAATACTGAAATCATAATTTAATAGTCCTACTATTAACACATAACAACCTTTTTAGCCTTTTGTGTAAATAAATCACACTATCTGACCATTCTGCTAACTCGCGCTGCGGCGCCACATTTTACACTGTGGTCGGCGCTGCGCTGGCGCTGCGGCGCGAGACACAGGCGAACAAGTGGCGTTGCAGCGCGATAAATACACTGCTGGGCCGCGCTGCGGCACCGAACTCCAGACTTTGGCGACCAGCCTCGGCAACATCATGAACAAAAAGCTAATTTGGCCTACAAGCTACTTTCTAACAACCTAATTAACATGTAATACATACAGAGACTTCATATAAACATAACTTAAAGTCTCTTAACATGTTTTTACCCATATAACAACATAAACACTGAATTTTAGTAAAACTTCACTTTTTGACATTTTTAATGAAAATCATCACTGTAACTTTGTTTTTCAATCAAAATAGTTAATTCCAAGTACTTTGTTTATGTTTATTCATCCTCTTTCAAATTCAATAGTCAATTTATAAATTAAACTACTAATAAAATCTTAATTTTACTTTAAACTACGCCATATTCTTATATTTTCATATAAACATACTGTAATATTATTTTCTTCATAAATTACATACATACATGAATTAATTGACTATACTCACATATAAACTTATGAAAAACAGTTTTATAACAAACAATTTATCATATAAAACCATATACCACAACCAATTTTATCCTTCACAAAGATTCTACAGAGAATTTTGGAAGAAGAAGACAACCACAACTTTTAGAAAAATAGAAGCAAGATGATACCTTAATTTTGAAGAAGATGATTGTTATCTTTGATTCTCATGCTTCTCTTCTCCAATTTCTCTCTAAAATTCTCTAGCCTTTATTCTTCTCTTTTTTTTCTTCTTCTGAGTCCTTCTTCTCCTAACTCTAACTTACGTACTAACATATAACGTATGGTAATAATATATGTATTAATTATATAATATTAATATTTGTATAACAGATATCAGTTATCTAACTTTTAAAAATCAAAAGCCATAAGGCTTGTTTGGCTAACATAATTAAAATTAATCAATTAATCCTTATACCTTGTTTGGTAAAAACACATTTAAAATAAAGACTTAATATACATTATCCCTTGTTTGCTAAAACTAAATTAAACTCCTTTAACTTATTTTAATAACTCCTTTATAGTTAGGTTATTTGTCACACTTTTATTTAATTAAATTTTACTAATCAATTTAATTAATTCTAATAACACGTTATTAAATTACTTCAACACATAAATCAATACAACATAATTTTAATTTCCTTTATAATTATAATTTTATTTAACCAATTAACACATTATTTTAATTACAAATTCAACATAAAATATTATAATTCATTTAATCATTATAAGCTCTCTAACTTAATTATTAAATTAAATTAGAATATCATCACAAAACAATTAATTTTCTTAACTCTTTAATTATTTACTCAACAAATAATTAATAAATCAAATCAAATCAAATTAAATATTTATTCAACAATAACCACATCCATTAAATATTTATATAATTCAATAAATATTTAAAAATTATAATTAAAATTCTGGATTGTTACATCCTTCATTCCTTATAATGATTCTATCCCCAGAATCATAACTCAAACAAATCAAACAAATCATTCGTTACATTACTTCACAACTGTTAATTTGTTATAGACGTGTCATTTAAAGAAAAAATTTAATTCTTTCAGTTAATATATATTGTTGTTATTGCGACGACCCGGAAATTCGGATCGTCCAGAATTTAGGTTTAAAAAATTAGTTATTAATAAAACTAATTTTTATTAATACTATTATGTGCTATGTGTTTATTAATTGTTCTAGAACCTAGGATGATTATAAGTCAGGAGTATTCTGGCTACGAGCTAGATTGATCGAATAAGAATTTTCAAGATGAAAATGAAAGTTTTGTGGGAACAAAATATTTTTCAGGAAAAAAGACGAAATAGGCACTATTCATCCGTTTCGGCTCCGAGATTTATTTTGAAATTCCGAGAAATTATTGATTACATAAAATATTGAGACGCGAGGGAATATTCAAAAATATTTCAGTTATGGCAACAACGAAGTTTTCACCCGCGGACTCAAAACCTAAGGGTTAGGAAAAATGAGTTTCGAGAATTTAATGTTTACGTATAATAATTAGGATTATAATGCGTGAGGAATACGAGTATAGCAAGAGGGTTGGTACGATGTATAATACGAATATCGTACGATCTATATACAAAGAAAATACGAGAATGAGATGCGTAGAATACGATTAGTTTTAATGGCTATGTAAAGGATAAGTTAAGTAATGATTAAGTAAACTTAATAGCTAAGTAAAGTTAAGTAAACTTTACCTAAGTGTTAAGTAAACTTACTTAAGAGTTAATCAAACTTAAAGGCTAAGTAGACTTAAGTGTTAAGTAAACTTAAGGAGTAAGTTAACTTAGTCCTTAAGAAATGAATAGTAAGGAGGTTAGGGGCGAAATGACTAAAATACCCTTAGCTAGAAAATTCTATAAATAGGAAGCTTAAATCATTTATATGGGATTTTGAAAATCCTACATCTAGAGAGAGAAAGAGAAAGAGAGAGAGAGGGTTCGGATGAAGAGGGAGAAGGAACATGAACATGAATGATCGGATCGAAAGTGTTCGTTAAATAGAAAAACTAACAAATCGCCGGCTTTGTCTAGCGGAAGAAAAATAAAGAAGAACGGTAATCCGAAACCTAGTCTTTAATAAATTTTCTTTAAGTTTTTATGTTTTAAAACATAAATTAATGAGAATAAGAAGTAGATGATGTTAGGGTTGATTTCATATGGTTGAAATCATGAGAAACAAAGGAAATAAGAATTTGAAATTTAGTTTATAAATTTCTTAAGGAAGTATAAGATTCGTAAAGATTTTGAGCGATCCAAATGTATCTTATGAATAAGTAGGTGAAACAAGTAAAGAATGGTGTTCTATAACATCAAATTCCAATAAAAAGTGAAATCATAATCCAAAATATCGATTAAAACGAAGAACGAACGAAGAACACAAAGAACGTTGTTGATGGACAAATTTAAAACCATCGTAGAATAATTGTTGTTGATGGACAAGTTTAAAAACATCGCGTATAAGTTAGAGGTGTATTGCTTGGTTAGGAACGGTAGAAACGTTCATGAAGAACGGATTAAAACTTAGCTATAACAAAGTTATGGAGAAAATTTTATAAAGGACAAACGAGAATTAGAAAGTTAGTAAATGAACCCGAGTGGGTAGGGTTTCATAAGAAAGTAAGAGAACATAGAAAACGTGAGTCGTGGACTCAAAAACGAATGAGTTCCGAGTTCGGATGACCGAATTACGGACAAACGAACGAAGAGCGTTAAAAATATAAAATGAACAAAGGGTGAAGATCAAGCCAATCAAATGGAAAGTTAATAAATTTATAATGAATTTCTATTCGAGGGGTATTAAAGTACGTAAGATAAAGAAGAGAATGGCTTTTGAACGACCTCGTTCCGAGTTATAACAAAAGAGTTATGAGATCGCGAAGTAAGCGTCTAAAATTAGATTTAACACTTAGAGAATTTTCTAGGGTTTAGGCTCGGCGCTGCAGTGCCAGCTGAGCCTTGGGAGGCGGCGCCGCAGCGCGAGCTCAACCACAAACCTCTGGCGAGTGCCGCCGCAGCGCGAGAGATAAAGAAGAGAATGGCGCCGCATCGCCAATGTTGAGAAAAAGCCAGAGATGAGCTTTTAACTGCCCAGCTCTTGGGGGAAATGTAAGGGAAGATAAAGATTATAATATTCAAATAATGTAACACTTAATCAAGTGATGTAAACCTTTATTAAAGGTTGATCATATAGATTAAACAAGATTAAATGACAAAGACTATAAACGCGGGTTACGTAACTGGTATCCGGGGACCGTAGTCACGATGAACGAACGTGAGGGATTGCTGTGGTTGTGATTCCTTAGACGTTGAGTGACGAGGGTAATGAATAACATTTCGATGTTATGTCATGATAATGAGAGATAAGTGTGAAGCGTATAGAAGCTGTGACTGCAACGTTGTTGCGATGAACGATCGGTCTTAGCATACAACAATTGGTATGGCTTCGACACTAAGAACGAGTAATGAACATGGGGTTCATGTAATGGATAACAAAAGTAAATAAGAGATGAATTATCAAGAAAGCCGTAAGGAATAAGAAATTGACTTAATCGAACATTATAGTTTAATAGTTAGTATAAGTTAAGAGAAGTTAGTTTGTGGTACAATCATAACTTTGATGGTTGGCATATGGGAGCTGGGCTAAACAATTCCTTCAGAGAGCGAAGGTATATATGAAACTGGCAACCGATCTAACTCACTATTATGGGTAGTGAAGATGAGATGGGAACTTGTTTGTTGCTTGTTTGTGGGAAACCACTCAGAGTACCATATGAACTACTAGTAGAGAAGTGATGTGTGCTGAGTCCTAGGGAAGTTACAAGAAGAAGATAAAAATATAATTCATCCAAGATGATGAAAGTTTTGAGTAAGACATCTCCGTATGTCATAAAAGCCGTAAACTGGTAAAGGAAGTTAGTCGCATAAAATTATATTGCAAGAACGCGAACCCTAAAAATTAAAGTTAAGTAAACCAATACGTAAGTTCAATATATGACTAATTGGTGTTTATGTTTTCTCTTTATGTGTTATATAAGAATTGGAATGAGCAGTTCAGCGTAAGTTGTAGCTGTACGTAAGGCAATTTCCTAAATTCATTCATATTACATGAATGCTAGTTTCTTAAGCTTCTCAGATGTTGTACTTGAGAAGTTATGTCTATATGCGAATGTGCGATATTTGTACAATATGGTAGAACGTATGAGGCCTTGAGCCATAATTTGAACACTTCTGTGTTTCTATGATATGTATTATTTTGTGATTGAGTTGTTCAATACAAGTATGCTCTGTTTATACATGAACCGTTATTGTTAAGTCTGTGCTAATGATTCTAGCCAGACATGATGTGTATGAAAAAGGTAAAGGGATGAAAGTATTTCAAAGTGAAAATGATTGATGTTTAAAGATGACAGGAATCGAGACTATTCCTATTATTCAAGCTGCTTAATAACCTTTGTTCGGTTATAGAAGTTCAAAAGAAATGTTTTAATTCTGAAGTTGTTTGTTCAACTGTTATAACTTGCTGGGCAATTGAATGCTCACACTTGCTTTAAATGAAAAACAATTTTCAGCGAACAAGGTTAGAAGAACTTAAGGATCTCGTAAAGATTAAGCTGACGGTATCCAAACGAATTGTCATTCAGAATATGAAGGAGCGGGAAGATCAAGTTAAGACTTGTAATGTAAAAATAAGAAATCGAATTTTAGACTAGTCTAATGAACTATTATGTATCCTTGGTGGTGGATAAAAGTCACTCTTATAAGATGAAATAAATAATATATTTATTATTATTTGTAATGAAAAAGGTTATAATGTTTCCAGAACCTGGGATTTGAGAGTGTATGTCGTTATATTTCAGTATATAATGATGTATGTTGGATGAAGGATGTACTCGTGACGTACAGAATCTGGGTGTGAAGATAGACAGAAGTTCGGGGCGTTACAAGTTTGTATCAGAGCTGATAAGTTATAAACCTTAGGTAGGAGTACCTAAGACTATAATCGTAGAGAGAAGGATAAGAAGATCACCACGTGATCATAGTGAATCGTAATAATAGATGAGTTGTTAAACAATGAATGATTTATAGCAAATGCTATAAATGAGTAGTACTACGAAGTAGTACGGTAAAAAGAACTCAGATTGTGATGTGAATGATAGCATATGAATTAAAGAAAATTCGTATTAAGTAAAGAGAGATTTAGAAGTTGTAAAATTTCAATTGAGGACTCATGTGATAGATGAGTTGTATGAACCTTTTTTATGTGCAGAGGTTTGTGCTTGGTGTAACAACTGCTTCGCTTATTACAGTGATAATCATTGGGATTGGTCGTGCTATCAAGATATATATGGCGAGAAGGTAAATCTTTTCTTATGTATATACTTGGTAGGTAGAGAGCAATAAGGTACGGGTGAGTTCTTGAAACTCATACTTATGGTAAGTTCGTGACTCATAATAATATGGTATGTTTTCGAACGTCTCAGCGAATGGACACCTATGGTCTGTCTGTGTAATAGCCCAATATTTTCTATATAAATAAATAAGAAATTTTTACGTATAATTTTTTTTATTTTATGGATGAGGATTTGTACAAGATTATGTGTATATGTATTTATGTGATAAATAAAAATATATTTATTACATAAATATTTACAAGTAAATTTATTTTAAAATTATTGATTATTATAAAGTATATTCTTATAATAATTAATTTTAAGATAAAAATGTTTTTATTAATTATTTTCAATGAATATATAATCATATATTATTTAAATAATATATGAAGTAATTTTTAGAATAATTATAATAATTATTTTATTATATGAATTTTAGTACAGATTATTAAGTTAATTATTTTACCTTAATTATTAAGGTTAAATATGAAGAATAAATCAGATATGAAATCCAAACCCAAATTTTGGATTATTGTCAAGGTATGAGAATAATAATATAATATTAATTATATTTTGAATTTTCAGTGCTATAAATATGTACTGTTTGTACGTATTAATGATGATTGGTCAATTATGGTGTTTAATTTCAAAACCCTAATATTATTTGGCTAAACACTACTTTGAAAATCAATTGTGGGTTTAAGAAGGTTATTTAACTTTGTTATATGTTTATGTTGTGTATTATATAATGATTTGATTAATTAGGTAAACCCTAATTAAAGTTCTAGAAACTCTAAATTATTAAAAAACCCTAATTTTCTATTTAAAACCCTAATTTTTAATTAGTAAGTTATAATTAAAATTTTATTGAACTTTAGTCTTAATTGTTCAAACCCTAAAAATTATTTGGGAAATCTTAAGGTTTAAAATCTAGTGATTAAAACCTAGATTCAAGTACCATGGACAAGAATACCCTTAATTAGTTTGTTAAATTACTAAAATAGCATTTTTGGATTTATTTAATTGAGCTTGCTTGCAAATCTTGCCATAATTTGGGTTGTTTACCAACCCTAGATATCCCATGTGCCAAAATCTTTTCATATCAGCCATTTTCAGTAGCCATACATGCACCTAACATGATATAAATAGATTTTGAGAGAGAGAAATTCTTTTTGCTAGCTCAAAATTTTCCAAACACTCAACATTTTCTCTCAAGCTCCCCACCTACGAAATTCTCTCCTAAGATCAGTCAATAACCGAGCCCCACTAACATCCATAACAAAAACAGAAGGCAGAATCAGAGATTGCTCAAGAAGGTATAAACAAACTCCAGAAAAATCTGTCCAATTTTCTGATGTTAGATGTTATGTTTGATTGTTAAAATATGTTGTATAGGGTATATAATGATGATCTGGGTTGCTAGATGTTAGATCCTTAACATCTAGAGGCTCAGATTTGAAGATTTGTCGAATTTAGAAAAATTTTATTTTGTGGCCTGACATCAAATGTCAGAGGCTGTAAATCTCAGTCTGGTTATGATTTTTGTGTTTTGAAGGTTTCTACTTGTAGTAGTGTATGTGTTATTTAGTCTGAAAGTGGAATCAAAGTCAGAACATAAACCGATTGAAAGTTAATCGTGGTCAAACCACGTTGATCGGCCATGACTGGGTGTTTCTGGGTAACCCAGAAACAGCCCAGCACCGGCCTGACAACGTTTTGATTAGACCAGATTTGGCAGTGTGTGTATGTTTTGATTCTTTTGTTGCATTACAGTTATAGTATAGTAGTTATTCTACATGTTATTACTCTTAGATAACTTTTATCACAAACGTATGAGAATTGAAGGATGGTCAAACTAGGCAGAAAGTCCACGCATGAACTTTCTGGGTAACCCAAAAAGTTCATGAACGTGGTTTCTGACAACTTTTGACCGGACAAGATCTTGGTATTATGTTGTTGTTTTAGTTATGTTTTGTGATAGATCTACTCTTTGACATGTTGGCTAGACACTGAAACTCTTAGATCACAAAAATAACACAAGATTAACATGTCGTGGAAGCCCAAAGGAGACAGGTCGAGCTGTTCTTCATTTCTGGGTAACTCAGAAAATGAAGAACAGACCTGACAACATTTTTGAAGGCACAGATCTCGTTGGTTATATGTTCTATGAACTTGTTTGTTGTTCAATATTATAGTTGTGCATTAGTATTAAATTATGTGACCAACAACTTGACCAGAAGCACATCACACACTATTATAATCATGGTCAAAGTAGCTATGTTGTACATTGTTATGAAGGTTCAAGAACAACTCAAGAACATGAAGAGCACCTATAACGACAATTTTGTCACTATAGGTGGCCTTTAGCGACAAACATTATATTATTTTCCAGAAATTATTTAATAAATATACAAAAAAAGTTTTTAATTATTAAAAATACCTAATAAATTATTAAAAATTATTTTAAATTCTGAAAATTAGTTTTTAATTATTTTAAATAGATTTCATAAATATTTAATATTTTTAGAATATTAAAGGTATTTAATTTATTTAATTATATTATTAAATAAATTAGTTGAAAATAATTTTAATATTTGAAAAATCATTTAAAATTATATTGTGATATAAGAAAATATTTTAAGTTATTTTTAATGACTTTTAATATTTTGTGATAAATTTCATTAATAAATTAATATTAGTGATAATTAAGTTATTCACTAAATGAATTAAATTAATTAATTAAAATTGATTTTATTATATTAAAAATCATTTTAAATAATAATAAGGCATTTAAAATATTTTAGGTTATAAAATATAACTTTTAATATTTAAAAGAAAATTTCATTAATTAATTATTATTAATGATATTAAAGTTATTTAATAATTATATTAAATAATTAAGTTTAAAATTGATTTTAATATTATAATAATCATTTTAAATGAAAATAAAGTGTTTAAAGATATTTTAAGTTATAAAATATAACTTTTAATATTTAAAGGATAATTTCATTAATAATTTAATATTAATAATTATTAATTTATTATTAATGATATTAATTTTATTTAATAATTATATTAAATAAATAGATATAAATGATTTTATTAATTTAAAAATCATTTAAAAGGGATATAAATGAATTAAAAATATTTTAAGTTATACTTAATGACTTTAAATATTTTGATAAATAAAACATTAATACTTTAATATTAATGATAATTATTTTAAATGTTTTAAAAATCATTTAAGGGTAATATTAATACTTTAAAAGTATTTCAAGTTATTATAAATAACTTTAACATTTTGGAAATAATTTCATTAATAGTTTAATATTAATTAAATACCAATGATAATAGAATTAATTAATATTTAAATCATTTAATAATGATTCTTATGTTTGAAAATTCATGATAAATTATAATAAATGTTTTAAAAATTATTATAAGTCATTTAAAAATAATATGACTGATACGTACTGATATTGAGTTACAGAATAGAGTCTTAGACTCGATAATTACCCGATAAAGCTGTCGATACACCGACATGTTTCAGAAATTGATCTGGACTTAGATAAGTTAATTAAATGTGTGATTATTTGTGATTCAATGGTTATTAAACATGAGTAATAATGTGATTAGGTTATGTGCTGACTGCGAAATGCAGTACTATGTGTTATAGTATATTGTTCTAATCGAACGAATGATCTGATTAATGATAGGTCGTGATATAAAGGATAGAACTAAGTTACGAACTGTAAGCAGCGCATCAGGCAAGTATCTTACCTTTGCATTTTCTTTATGCAATGGACATGAGTAAGAAGTTTCAGAATTATACTATTATTATGCTATATTATTAACCCTATTTTGATATATTCTATATCCTATCATTGTTTATCAACATGTTAGTATATGATAATTTAGATATATATATATATATATATATTCTGTTCGTTAATTTCTAAACATGGTTACACAAGTGTCCCCACTTGGATAATAATTGTAATTAATCACATGATCATATATATATATATATATATATATATATATATATATATATAAGCCGTCTATGCTACTTGACCAGCTAGACACAGATCCAGAAATATCGTTGAATAAGATAAAACCTTTTTGTATCCAATCAAATTGTTTTGGTTCAGATTCTAG
The DNA here is from genome assembly GCA_020205505.1 of Panax japonicus. Lineage (NCBI taxonomy): Eukaryota > Viridiplantae > Streptophyta > Magnoliopsida > Apiales > Araliaceae > Panax > Panax japonicus. The sequence continues at coordinate 33,986,419 of CM035107.1, forward strand.
TCTAAGTATGAACATCTCGATCACAGGAAAACTTTTACGCGCCCAAGGCGGACAGAGTGAACGATCCTATCGTTCTTGCAATGTAGTATTGATCAATACAGGGCACATTGGGCGGATCACCCTCGTGCCTATAAGTTATGAAGGTTTGCGGATGAAGTTCTGCTAAACCTTAGCGAAAACTAAAAAAGAATGTTCATAGTATGTCGACTACCCTATATATATAGTCTATACGTAGTTTCAAAAGTTTGAGATAGAATTGTTATGTTATTTTTATCGGTTCAGTTTACTTCACAACAATAAATTCGTTGTAGAAGTGATGTACAAAGAAAACATTTATATCTTTCAGCTAATTATATTTCTAATTGTTATTACTTGTTTGGCACTCAAATGCTCATCCTTGCTTAATTTAAATGTTTTCAGCTAATCGTGATCAAATTGAATGTTCAGACAAGAACAAGTGAAAAGGAAAGCAAATTGAATATGTGTAATGATATCTTTTGTAATAGACTGTATTAGGGCAATGATACATATATTATCTATTATGTAAGGAGTTATAGTAAAGGTTGCGTACTTAGGATTAGACTCTGATAAATGTAAATTAAGTTTGATTTTTATATTATTGTTATTATTATTAGTATTATTTCGCTCATAGAAATGGTATCGTGAAGCACCGAGTTCAGGTTGCAAGTACCTAAATTTGGGGGTGTCACATCATGGTATCAGAGCTTAGGATTAAAAACCTTAGGTGGGTTAGACCTTAGGCTATAACCCTGGAACAGAGGAAAACGTTGAAAATACAAATAACTCATATAGAGTTTAAAAAGGAGAAGAATTGAATAAGTTCATTGTCAAATCAAATAAAAGATAACTTGTATAAAACTATTAATTGTTGTGTGTATATATTAAGTGATAAACAAGATAATTTATATGCAGATGTCAGGTAGAAAAAGGATAAGGATTAGGATACCCTCAGGTTGTAAAGAAGAAGTCAACCTCCATAACCGAACCAATATCAAAGCCAATAGCTGAAATAGAGGCTCACATTGAAAGCAACCTCAATGAGGTGGTTATTTTGAAAAATATAGTACCGGACCCTGAAACGATAGTATGACTGATAAGTAAAGTATAGTTAAAGAATACTTGGGCAATGTTGAGTTCTTAAACTCATATGTTTGTAGTGAGTTCTTAAACTCATAATGTATGGTAAATTGGACGGAATAGGTGTAGTTAGGTGTGAAAGGATTATTGAGAATAATGGGAATATACAGATTTCTAAGCAGTTGATTCTTAGTGGAGGCGTAAGAAATAAGTAGTACTAGTATTACTTGAATAGGTATGATTCTATGTTATGTATATGATAGGTATGATACGAAGTATTATACGAGTTTGTATGAGGGATGAAATACCGTATATAAATTCTATATGAATTAGAATACAAAAATAATACATCAACAATATGTATTAAGAAATGTTAATGGACTTGGATGATTGGTTAACAATTATATACAAGTCCAAGTGAATTAAAGAGAGAAGCCCAACTATTAATTAATGAACCAACTTGTGGTTATTAATGCAAAGCCCAAAGAGTGAATTAAAGTAAGCCCAAGCTAGAATCCATGGGTTGTATGACCCATGGGGCAAACCATATTGATATGGTTATTGTGGTGACCAAGTAATGTGGTGATCAAGTAAGCGTAATGACCAAGACTTAGGAGTATTAACTAAGACTTTGAAGTAATGGCCAAGTATGAGATAAGAGAGTGGTTAACAAGTAATGAATAGTAAGGAGGTGGCTTAAGGAGGTGGGATGATTTAATGGCCAATCTACCCTAACCTTGGAAAGTCTATAAATAGAGGAAGCTTCCAAGTCATTTGTTGGTTGATCAAATAATCCAACACTTCTAAAGTGCTTAAGTGTTAGAGAGAATAAGCTACACATAAGTAATTCCATAAGCAAGAAGAAGAAAAAGCTACCTTACCAAGACTTCAAAAGAGTAAGACTTCATCTCAATTATCTTCTATCTCTACCAAGATAGGATGATAAGAAAAGATGGATTAAGAAACATGAATGATAAAATGCAAGAAGAATGTATAAGTCATGAACTTAAGCCACATAAGTTGGCAATAAGTCATTTAAACTTATAAAAGTTATAAACTTATTATAAGTTAACCTTGAATGTTAAGTATGAAAATATGAACTTGTGACGAGTTTAGTAAGAAAAGTGAATTAAGAACTTATATTATTATATGAATCATATATATATCTAAATTAAGTTATATGTTAAGAACATATAAGTATGATGATTAAGAAACCTTAATTGTCATAAGTCATGAATAATCAAATCTTAAGTAGTTTATAAATGACAAGTTATAAGCTCATGAAGAATAAGTCTAAAATACAACAATGAATATAAGTTGTTTTATTACGTTTGTTGAGATGTTCACATGATGAATGAAGTTCATTTGTAATGTTGAACAAATTAATAGAAGGAAGAATTGCCAAAATTTGCACGATTGGACGATAATCATCGAATTCGCAAAATTTTCGGAATGGAAGTCAAATTTTGTGTTTGAACTTGGAACCATTTTTTTCCAATGGAGACAAGTCATATTTGGCATTTAAGAGTTGCGGACTCTAGAATGACCGGATTCCGACTTAGAACGAAGAAACGAGCATTGAACGTTCACGAACGTTTATCGTTTTCGTTAAAAATGAACCAATGGGTGAATTTTTAGCAAACAAATTAAAATATATAAAATTCTTGAATGATCATGTAGATTACGTAATTTATGAACCTTAGACTTTTGAATGAGAAAATTCAGACTTATAACGAAGAAGTTATGCGTCCGGGAAATTCACAAAATTCACAATCTGAATTTTGTATCTGGTGCACAGAGTTGGTGCCGCGGCGCCAACCCTAGGCAAAAAGACCCGCGCCGCGGTGCGGAATAGTAACCGAGCACACTGCAAGAGTTTGCTGTAGCGCGAACTATAATACATATTGTGGCACCGCAGCACCATGAACTATACCAACAACCTCTAGAGAGTGGCGTCGTAGCGCAACCCAGTAAGTAAGGACTCGTGCCGCAGCGCCAAGTCTGGGACAATGATATTAAGAGCTCACGTCGCAGTACGAGATGTAGGTATAAAGATGGCACCGCAGCGCTAGTCTCAGAACAAAAATAGTAATGAATGTTTCTAAGTACAAAGAAAAGAAAAGTAAGTAAACACAACTTAAGGAATGTAACGTAACATTGTTTAAACTTTGTTAAACCTTAAGGAATGTAATGTAAAGGTTGAGATAACCTAGTCGAATATAAATGGAAGAGTAATGATAAACCAGAATGAATAGTAACTGAATCTAATACACAATTAGATTGAAATGAAGGGTATGATATAGTTATATACATACTTGATTATATGTGACCTAATGTAAGGCATTATGTGATCATGTATTGTAGAAACTTGAACGACTTGAACATAAAGTTAAAATACCATAGCAGACGCTAAAGGAAAGTATTCTAACTCTTATCTCAGTTCAATCTGAACAGGTTTTTGAGGTTCATGTATTCTTTCACATGAATTAAGTTATGATAAAGTTGAAGCCAATTCCTTTGGCTAGATTTGATGTATTGATAATCTATTCATGTATTATCAAATGTTGCTATCATTTGTCAACTACTGGATATGGTTTTCAAAAGATGACTAAAATGTTAAACAAATGTTTTGTTGGTAAAACGACAGGCACGTGAGGTTGCCAAATGCTTAAACGTGCATACGTTTAATGGATGTAGTGTTGATCAACATAGAGTACAATAGGCTGATCACCTAGAAGTGCTCGTAAGTAATATCGGGCTTACAGACTTGCTTTCGGGTTGTCCTTTTCCAATAAAGAATGAATACTTGAGGTCTCTGACCGGAGTGAATGTTTTACTAAATACTGTTGTTATTGTAAAACATTTTGAAAGAAAAGATGAAGTGCTATTTTGAATTATCAATAGTACTTCATAACTATTGTTCAGTTATTGAAGATATACGATTTGTATGTGTCAAGTATGTTGTTATTAAATTGTTATACTTGCTGAGCTAGTTATGCTCACTCTTGCTTGAACCATATGAATGAAGCTAAGACTGAATGTCCCGAAGGATCGAAAAAGGATAAGGGAAAAGCTATGGCAGATTACTAAGCTGTCTTTTAATAATATAGGTCTATTGTTGTAATTTAACTGATATTATGACAAAGAACCTTTGTAACGGGTATAGAACTTTGGAAATTTAAATATTACTTTAAATATATAAAAGTTATGTTTGTTCTTTGAGACTTTTCAATTGAATGAATGTATGAATGTTGTACAGTATAGCACCATCTGTCAGGTTGGAAGATACCCGGATTTGGGGGTGCTATAAGTTGGTATCAAAGCCTAGGTTATAAAACTTAAGGGGGAAAGTAGAACCTTAAGTCATAACCTTACGAAAGAATAAAGAAGTAAAAGATGGAAAGTAACCTTATAAAAATGCATTATATTATGTTATGTATTTTTATTATTTTACTGACGTATACTAATCAAACTATATTGTTTTATTGTAGATGTCAGGAGAAAAAGATATGTATAGAGATATACATGTTGTGAGCGAGGATTCAGTTAATCGGGTAGAGATACTACCAAATCCCATAGCCGTAGAACCAGAGTTGGTGACCATCGAGTCGCGAGACTCAGACGATTTAGACTACATATCTATATTTGATGGCCTGCTAGAGGAGGAGGTGGACGATGTCCTTTGACCAGGTTCCACCTACAGAGGAAATGTCTACGGGGGAATCAATGAAAGAATTGTTTATGTCGGTATTGGATAGAAATGTCCATTACTGCCAAGAGGTTAAGGAGTTGAAAGAGGAACTCCAAGCTGTCCGTGAGGTACTAACATGGAGGGAATGTGGGAAGAGGAGCATGATGATAGAATTTTAGCTAAGGACAAGGTCCGAGAGCTGAAATGTGAAGTCTTTGAGCTCAAGCAGGAGCTAAAGACTAAAAAGAGGAAGTTGGAGAGGATGTCCTATATACATAGGAGTTCTCACGTAGATTTCCAGCAGCAGGTAGCTGGATATCAGATAGAAGCAGGGAAGACCCGACACACTATCAGTAGAGATGTAATTGCCGGTCTGGCCAACAAGGATTTCGAGAATGCCCTACGGCAGATGTAGTCTAGCAATAGCTAGAGTAGAATAGATATGTAAATATTAAGTATCTAGTAGTGACGTAAAACCCTCTTTTGTATAACAAAGGGTAGTCTTTTGTAAATCCCAATTTTTGGAGAGTAATTGCGGTATGGTAATGTAATTAGCTAAGGCTGAGTAATGTAAACAATGTAGTGTTATACTACAAGTTATGAATAAATATAAGTCTTTTTATGGAATATGTTGAGTAATGAGTATGAGTTGTTGTTTTATTACAAATAATAACAAACCAACAAGAATAAAGTAATAATGATGTGTTGTTTTCTTAACAGCAAAATGCCGCCAAGAAAGAGACAACAAAATTAGGGCGCTAATGTTAACCAACAGGAGGGTGGTCCGGTTAATCCAATTCAGGAGTTCGTTAATCTTTTAACGGCTTCATTTAATAGAACGGGGGCTAATGTACCCGTGATTCCTAGAGTAGTACGAGCTACTACTTTTAAGGATTTCAAAAGTGTAGGTCCGTCGGAGTTCAAAGGAACTACGGACCCTATAGAAGCCCAGACATGGGTGAAAGAAATTGAGAAAGCATTTGTTATAGCAAATGTTGAGGAGGGACAAAAGGTTGCCTTTGCAACCTATTTGATGAAGGGAGAGGCCAACTTCTGATGGGAGGCAAACCAGGCTAGGGCCGATATACGAAATCTAACGTGGGAGAGGTTCAACGAGATTTTCTTCGAGAACTATTTTCCCACGAGTATGCAAGGGAGGATGGAGATGAGGTTTCTGGAATTGAGACAAGGGGATATGACAGTTCCCCAGTATATTTCCAAGTTTAATGAACTGGCACGATTTGCTCCACATCAAGTGGACACTGAAGTGAGAAAGGTTAGAAGGTTCGAGCAGAGCTTGAAACCCTGGCTCTATAGCCGAATCTCTATGTTCCAAAGTACTTCCTTTGGAACCATACTAGAAAAGGCAATAATTGCCGAAGGTGGGAATGACGCTCTTAGCCAGTACCACAAAGATAAGAAGACCAAAGGCAAGGTTAATGGAGGAACCAAGACTGAGAGAGCCAGTGGAAGTGGCGACGGTCATAAGAGAAATGACTTTAACTCTGGGAATATCGGAGTAAAACAAGGGGACTCTAAGAGGAGGATGTAGGCCTGTAAAACCTGCGGAAAGACTCACTTAGGAGTTTGTCTCAAAGGTAAGGCGGTATGTTATAATTGTGGATAGGAAGGGCATATTTCGCCTAATTGTCCCAATTCGAAGAAGAATCACGGATGATTTGTATATGGATTAACTGACCACATAGCAAAGAATTTCCCGAAGAAGGGGATAAAAGGAAATAAGGGAACTAATAGCGAGAATTTAGCTATTAGTGGTCCAACTCATCCGGGGAAATCAATGGCCCACACTTTTAATATGACCGTCCAAGATGCGGTGGCATTAGGGGATGTAATTGCAGGTATTATTCCGATCAACAATATAAATGCATACGTGCTATTTGATTCAGGTGCTACTTGTTCGTTTATAGCATGTGATTTTGATAGGCGACTAGAATTATTTCCCAAAAAATTGCCAATACCTTTGAACATTAAGGTATCAAACGAAGAGATAATTCCTGTTGAAGATATTCATAGGAGTTATTGCGTAGATGTACGTGGTTGTAAGTTATTGGTAGATTTAATACCAATAAAGTTAGGAGAATTCAACGTAATTCTAGAAATGGATTGGTTGATTAATCATGGAGCAATTATAGATTGCCAAAAGAAATGTGTGAGCATCAAGACGTTGAAGAAACCTCCTGTAGTATTTTATGGTAGTAAATTATCGGGATGTCCGTGTTACCTTACGATGACACAAACGAGAAAACTATTAAGGAAGGGTTGTGTAGGTTGCCTATGCCATGTTGTTGATACCTAGAGAGTGGGAGCAACCATGAAACAAATACCTATAGTAAACGAATTCAAGGATGAATTTCCAAGTGAGTTACCGGGTTTATCGCCGGATAGGGAGATCGAATTTGTGATAGACAATGTGCCAGGAACGACACCGGTCTCAAGGCCACCGTACCGTATGGCGCCTGTGGAAATGAAAGAACTAATGGTTCAACTACAGGAACTATTGGACAAGAAGTACATTCAACCAAGTGTTTCGCCATGGGGAGCACCGTTGTTGTTTGTAAAGAAGAAAGAAGGATCATTAAGGCTTTATATCGACTATCGGGAGTTGAACAAGTTAACGATAAAGAATAAATACCCATTGCCCAGGATCGATGATCTCTTTGATCAATTGAAAGGGGCAAAGTATTTTTATAAAATAGATTTACGGATGGGGTATCATCAGTTGAAGGTTAGGAAGGAAGATGTACCAAAGACTGCATTCAGGACTCGTTAAGGTCACTACGAGTTTCTGGTGATGTCATTTGGATTGACGAATGCACCTGCTACATTTATGGATATGATGAACAAAGTGTTCAAATTATATTTGGACAATTTAGTCGTGGGGTTTATCGATGATATTCTAGTCTATTCTAAGACTCCAGAAGATCATGCCGAACACTTAAGATTAGTGTTAGAGACACTAAGGAAGGAGAAGTTATATGCAAAATTCACCAAATGTAAATTTTGGTTGGAAAAGGTGCAGTTTTTAGGTCATGTCATTGACCAAGAGGGGATTTCAGTGGATCCAGCGAAGGTAGAAGCAGTAATGAATTGGGAACAACCAAAAACGCCGAATGAGGTGCGGAGTTTCCTAGGGTTAGCAGGGTACTATCAAAGATTTATCCAAGATTTTTCGAAGATAGCTACCTCGTTGACTAATTTAACAAGGAAGACAGTGAAATACATATGGACGGATAAATGTGAAGACAGTTTTCAAGAACTGAAGAAGAGATTAAGTGAAGCTCCTATTTTGTCATTGCCAGATGACCCAGGAAATTTTGTAGTGTATAGTGATGCTTCGCATAGAGGACTTGGTTGTGTGCTTATGCAGCATGGCAAAGTCATTGCGTATGCATCTAAAAAATTTAAGTATTATGAGAAAGTTTACCCTACCCATGATCTGGAACTGGCCGCGGTAGTGTTTGCCCTAAAGATATGGAGACATTATCTTTATGGGAAAAAAATTGAGATATATACGGACCATAAAAGTCTAAAGTATATCTTCACTCAGAAGGAGTTGAATATGAGACAGAGAAGATGGCTGGAGTTGATAAAGGTTTATGATTGTGAAATCCTGTATCACCCTGGAAAGGCCAATGTAGTTGCCGACGCCTTAAGTAGGAAGGGTCGGGAAAAGTTGTCTATGTTAACGGCTCAAAATGAGTTAATAACAGAGATGGCTGGGTTGGAAATAGAAATGAAGATGCCGAGTGATTCGGGGCAGTTACTCTTTGCGACGGAGATGCAATCAAATGAAGAAGCGTTTATCCGAGAAGGAAGATGTTACGTATAGTCTTGATAATGAGGGATTATTAATATTTGAGGGAAGAATTTGGGTTCCAAATGAGACGGAATTAAAGGAGCAGTGTGTTACAAGAAGCTCATAGTTTGAGGTACTCGATACATCTTGGTAGCACTAAGATGTATCAAGACCTTCGACAGAGTTTTCGGTGGCCAAACATGAAGAGAGAAATAGCAGAGTATGTGAGTAGGTGCTTAACTTGTCAAAGGGTTAAGGCCGAACATCAATGACCCAGTGGTTTATTACAGTCATTGGAGATTCCAGAATGGAAATGGGAGCATATCACGATGGATTTCGTGGTGGGACTTCCGACGACACAAAAAGGGTACGATTTAATTTTGGTAATAGTGGACCGGTTGATGAAGTCGGCTCACTTTTTGCCAATTAGTGTCAAGTATAACTTAGACCAGTTAGCTAAACTTTATGTTATGGAAATCATTTCCAGACATGGAGTACCGGTATCGATTGTATAAGATCGTGATCCACGATTTACATCAAACTTTTGGAGGAGTTTGTAAGAGCAGTTGGGAACACAACAGAGGTTAAGCATGGCTTATCATCCACAAAATGATGGGCAGAGCAAAAGGACAATTCAGACGTTAGAAGACATGTTGAGGTCTTGCGTCATGGATTTTAAAGGTATTTGGGATGATCACCTACCACTAGTAGAGTTTGCATATAACAACAGTTATCATGCAAGAATAGGCATGCCGCCGTACGAAGCTTTGTATGGAAGGAAGTTCAGAACACCTTTATGTTGGGATGAGGTGGGAGAACGCTAGATGCTAGGACCAAAATTGGTGCAACAGACAGCGGATGTGGTAAAGTTAATTTGGATACGTCTCGTCACAGCTCAGGACAGATAGAAGAAGTATGCAGACTCACATAGACTAAATCGAGAGTTTGAGGTGGGCTTGTATGTGTTTCTAAAGGTATCTCCCTGGAAAGGAAAGATACTCTTTGGAAAGAAAGGAAAGTTAAGTCTAAGGTTTATAGGACCTTTTGAGGTGTTAAAACGGGTGGGGGAGGTAGCTTATATGATAGCATTACCTCCAGAACTAGAACGAATACATAACGTGTTTCACGTATCTGTATTACGTCCATATAAGCCGGACTATAAGCATGTAATCGAGTATGAGCCGATTCATATCGAGAAAGATTTAACGTATAAGAGTCGCCGATACAGATCATTGATAGGAAGGAACAAGTTCTGAGGAACAAGGTAATACCATCAGTGAAGGTATTATGGAAGAACCACGATGCTGAAGAAGCAACGTGGGAACTAGAAGACAAGATGAAGAAAAATTTTCCTCATCTATTTGATTAAAGTAAGACAAGATTCTGGGGACAGAATCTTTATAAGGGGGAAAAATGTAACGACCGAGAAATTCGGATCTTATTGTAAAATGATTTTATTAAATTAAATAATAATAAAATCATATTCCATGTGTTATCAAGATGGTTGTCATTGTATAACCTATTGATGTTAGAATGTCGTAGTATTTGAGCTACGTGGATGAATTAAAGTGTTTGAATTTCCGAGACGAAGATAAAAGTTTTTCGAGAAATTTTTTGAAAAAACACTATTCATCAGTATTTGCTCGGGATATAATTTTGAGTTTTCGAGAAATACGTAATGATGGAATATCAAGGTAAGATGGATTATGTAATAAAAATCTAGTTATGGAAAATGTAATAATTCGCTTATGGACTTAATTTATAAATGTTAAGTAAAGCGAAGTGTTAAGGAATAAGTAATAATTGTGTGATACTTGGTATTGTACGAAGAAATGAAAACGAGTATAATACGAAGTATTATACAAGTTTGTATGAGGGTTGTAATACCGTAGAGAAATTATATATGAATTAGAATACGAAAATAATACATCAACAATATGTATTAAGAAATGTTAATGGACTTGGATGATTGGTTAACAATTATATACAAGTCCAAGTGAATTAAAGAGAGAAGCCCAACTATTAATTAATGAACTAACTAGTGGTTATTAATGCAAAGCCCAAAGAGTGAATTAAAGTAAGGCCAAGCTAGAATCCATGGGTTGTATGACCCATGGGGCAAACCATATTGATATGGTTATTGTGATGACCAAGTACTGTGGTGATCAAGTAAGTGTAATGACCAAGACTTAGGAATATTGACCAAGACTTTGAAGTAATGGCCAAGTATGAGATAAGACAGTGGTTAACAAGTAATGAATAGTAAGGAGGTGGCTTAAAGAGGTGGGATGATTTAATGAACAATCTACCCTAACCTTGGAAAGTCTATAAATAAAGGAAGCTTACAAGTCATTGTTGGTTGATCAAATAATCCAACACTTCTAAAGTTCTTAAGTGTTAGAGAGAATAAGCTACACATAAGTCATTCCATAAACAAGCAAGAAGAAAAAACTACCTTACCAAGACTTCAAAAGAGTAAGACTTCTTCTCAATTATCTTCTATCCCTACCATTATAGGATGATAAGAAAAGATGGATTAAGAAACATGAATGATAAGAATCAAGAAGAATGTATAAGTCATGAACTTAAGCCACATAAGTTGGCAATAAGTCATTTAAGCTTATAAAAGTTATAAACTTATTATAAGTTAACCTTGAAATGTTAAGTATGAAAATATGAACTTGTGATGAGTTTAGTAAGAAAAGTGAATTAAGAACTTATATGTTTATACGAATCATATATATATATATATATATATATATATATATATATATCTAAATTAAGTTATATGTTAAGAACATATAAGTATGATGATTAAGAAACCTTAATTGTTATAAGTCATGAATAATAAAATCTTAAGTAGTTTATAAATGACAAGTTATAAGCTCATGAAGAATAAGTCTAAAATACAATAATGAATATAAGTTACTATATTACATTTGTTGAGATGTTCACATGATGAATGAAGTTCATTTGTAATGTTGAACAAATTAATAGAATGAAGAATTGCCGGAATTTGCACGATTGGACGATAATCGTCGAATTCGTAAAATTTTCGGAACGGAAGTCAAATTTGGTGTTTGAACTCGGAACCATTGTTTTCCAATGGAGACAAGTCATATTTGGCATTTAAGAGTTACGGACTCGAAAATGACCGGATTCCGACTTAAAGCGAAGAAACGAGTGTTAAACGTTCACGAACATTTATCGTTTTCGTTAAAAATGAACCAATTGGTGAATGTTTAGCAAACGAAGTCAAATAGATAAAATTCTTGAATGATCATGTAGATTATGTAATTTGTGAACAGTAGGCTGTTGAATGAGCCAAATCGGACTTATAACGAAGAAGTTATGCGTCTGGGAAATTAACAAAATTCACAAACTAAATTTGGTATCTGGTGCACAGAGTTGGCGCCGCGGCGCCAACCCTAGACAAAAAGACCCGCGCCACGGCTCTGAACAGTAACCGAGCACACTGTAAGAGTTTGCCGCATCGCGAAATATAATATATATTGTGGCGCTGCATGTCATGAACCGTACCAACAACCTCTAGAGAGTGGCGCCGCAGCGCGACCCAGTAAGTAAGGACTCGCGCCGCAGTGCCAAGTCTGGTACAATGATATTAAGAGCTCACGCCGCAGTGCGGGATGTAGGTATAAAGATGGCGCCGCAACGCTAGTCTCAAAACAAAAATTATAATGAGTGTTTCTAAGTACAAAGAAAAGAAAAGGAAGTAAACACAACTTAAGCAATGTAATGTGAAGTCCCTGAACCCGGATACTTGAAACCCGAACTCGGTACTTCACGATACCATTTCTATGATCTGAAATATTACTAATAATAATAACACTAAAATAAATTATAAACTTATCTTACCTTTATAAGAGTTTAATCCTAAGTACGCAACCTTTACTATATGACACCGTAAACCTAATCTGTTTGCTTTCCTTTTCACTTGTTCTTGGCCGATCCATCTGATTGTTCACACTTATCTGAAAACATTTAAATTAAGCAAGAATGAGCATTTGAGTGCCCAACAAGTATTATATATATATATATATATATATATATATATAAGCTGAAAAAGTTTAAATGTTTTCTTTATAATATCCATTTACAACAAGTCAATAGTTTTGAAGTATTCTGAACCGATATTAATAACATAAGAACCCTCTTTCAAAATTTTGAAACTGCGTACTGGCTATAAATAGAGTTTAAGTGACATTCTATGAACATTGTTTTTATTTTCGAAAAGGTTTAGCAGAACTTCATCTGCAAATCATCATAACTTACGGACACGGGGGTGATCAGCCCGTTGTGCCCTGTATTGATCAATACTACATTACAAGAACGATGTTATCATTTACTTGGTCCGCCTTGGGCGCATAAAAGTTTTCCCGTGAACGAGATGTTCATATTTGTCAGGGTTCTAGACAAAAGGTTTTATTTTATCCAACAATAATCTATAATTCAACATATATATAACAATGGTGTATCAACATGTGATTAAATACAATGATTATTCAAATGGGGACACTTGTATAATCATTTATAAAAATTAACGAACAGAATATATATCCGAATTATCATATAATAACATGTTGATAATCAAAGGGTGTATATAATACAGGTTTAACAATCTGTACATTAATAATAATAATTCTGAACTTCTCACTTCTGTCCATTGCATAAAGAGAATGCAAAGTTAGGATACTTTCCTGATGCGCTGCTTACAATTCTCAACTTAGTTCTATCTTTCTATCACGACCTATCATTAATCAAATCATTCGTTCGATTAGAACAATATACCTTAACACATAGTACTGCATTTTGCAGTAAGCACATAACCTAATCACCTTATCACACATGTTTAACAATCATGGCATCATAAATAAACATCAACTCATTCCTAATCACATTGTCACACAACTTTAACTACCATTGAATCACAAATAAAATAGTTAACTAACTAACTTTCTAAGTCAAGATCAATTTCTGAAACATGTTGGCGTATCGACAGCCATATCAGATAATTATCGAGTCTGGGACTCTATTCTCTTTCTCAATATCCAAATAGATAACTTAAACAGCAATAGTATTATTTTTCATGACATTATAATATTTATAAAATAATTATTACCATTTACCATAATTTTTGAAATATCAGAATCATTACTAAATGATTTAAATATCAAACAATTCTATTATCATTAATATTTAATTAATATTAAACTATTAATGAAACCATTGCCAAAATATTAAAGTTATTTATAATAACTCAAAATATTTTTAAAGTACTTATATTACCCTTAAATGATTTTTAAAACATCTAAAATCATTATTAAATAATTACCATTAATATTTAAACATTAATGAACTATTTATCTAAATATTAAAAGTCATTAATTATAACTTAAAATATTTTTAATTCATTTATATCCCTCTTAAATGATTAAATCAATTTAAAATATTTATTTAATATAATTATTAAATAAATTTAATATCATTAATCATTAAATAAATATCATTAATATTAAATTATTAATGAAATTATCCTTTAAATATTAAAGGTTATATTTTATAACTTTAAATATTTTTAGACACTTTATTTTCATTTAAAATGATTTTTAAAATAATAAAATCATTTTTAAACTAAATTATTTAATATAATTATTAAATATCTTTAATATCATTAATAATCATTAATTAATGAATTTAACCTTTAAATATTAAAAGTTATATTTTATAACATAAAATATTTTTAAATACCTTATTATTATTTAAAATGATTTTTAATATAATAAAATCATTTTTAATTCATTTATTTAATTCATTTAATAAATAACTTAACTATCATTAATATTAATTTATTAATGAAAATTATCACAAAATATTAAAAGTTATAAAAAATAACTCAAAATTATTTTCTAACACAATAATATAATTTTTCATGATTTTTCATGAATTAAAATTATTTTTAAATAATTTATCTAATATTGTAATTAAATAAATAAATACCATTTGCATTCCAAAAATATTAAATATTTTAGAAATATACCCAAAATAATCAAAATATAATTTTTGAACATTAAAATAATTTTTAAGAATTTATTATGTATTTTTAATAATTAAAAACCATTTTTATCAATTTTTTTTATTAATTACCAAAAATTATAAATAAAACTGTCGCTAAAGGCCTATAGCGACACTTTCTGTCGCTATAGGTGTTCTTGAGGATTTCCAGATATGCATGACTGTGTGCTAGGGGGGTGGTTTGACCGATTGTATCTCTTAGGATAATGTGTTTCTGGCCTTGCAATTAATTTCATGTTGTAGTATTCATGTAATACTACAAGTAAATAACAAGTTTTGTGGCTAAACAACATCAGATCAGAGAGATTTAAGCTCTCCAAAAACCTGACAACGCTGTTCTTCAACATTCTGGGTTTAACAGATTTCTAGGTACCTACTTTGAGTCCTTATAACTTGATGATCGTGAAACGTTTATGCGATCTATCAATTACAGTTTGTAGACAACATGTAGGACTATAATTACAAAGTATCATAACACAAAAAAATCAAAACATCAGCAAGATCTGGCCGGTCAAAGTTGGACACGGACACTGTTCTTAATTTTTCTGGGTTTGGTAATTTAACAGTTTTGGTCAACGGGTTTTGACCGGCTATAACTCCCGATCTACATATGATCTGGCCTTGATTCTTTTTGCATCTTAAAAAGCACATTACAGACTACATGTTACAAGCTTTAAACATCAAAAAAACTTAATATACACGGATTTATAAGATCTGACATTTGGCTGCAAAACACAAATTTTCCTATTTCCAGATTTTCTAAAATCTCAAAATCATTAACTTTGATGTTATGGGTCATGGATTTAACAACCCAGAACATCAATTGACACATTATTACACAACTTTAAACAATCAATTACAACATTTAACAACAAATCGAAGGATTTCTAGGATTAGGGTTTTTATACCTTTATGATCTAATTCTTGATTCTTTGTTTCTGATTTGGTTTAAGCTTTCGTGGGGCTGATCTTAGGGACTGAAAAGCTTGCTAATTTCGTGGGTTTGGGTGGAGAGAAAATGTTTGAGCATTTGAACAAAAAATGAGCTAGGTTATTGCACTTTCTCTCTCTTGATCTCTATTTATATAATTGATGGATGCATGAATGGTTGTTGGTTGTCATTTTAAAGTCAAGAGAGTGGGTGAGTTTGGTCACCAACTCTTATCTTGTAAATATTTGCAAGCAACCATAAAAAAAACTTGACAAAAGTGATTTTTTGGTCATTTTCTACATAATTTAATTAACAATCTTGTAAACTTATCAAACCCTTAGGGTTTGACCCTTAGGGTTTAACCCTAAGGTTTAGCACATAGTATTTTCAAGGTTTAGCAATTAGGGTTTGCACAAAATAAATAAATGTAAATTTTAGTTTCCAAAAATAAAATTAGGGTTTATAATACAGAAAATTAATAAGGATTTTGAATAATTGCGATTCTCCCTAATTAGGGTTAATACATATATCACCGATCATAAATTACATTATCGTGATTACATAACGACTTAACCAATTCTCACAGTCGTGAATGACTTTCGCATTAATGTTTTAAATCAATTAGGGTTTCAAGAAATTAATTTAGGGTTCTAGATTTTAGGGTTTTAATTTACTAATTAGATTCACCTTAATTAGTAATTAAAGTCTATCATAATTGATATTAATCATAGTAACACTATTTCTGACTGATCAAACCTCCGGTTTAGGTTTCCGGATTAGGGTTTTCATCCATAATTAGGGTTTTCTAATATCTAGAAAATATAAATATAAACTAGGGTTTTAATATTTATAATTAGGGTTTCCTAATTAGCATATCATGAAGTAGCACATAACATATATCACATAACACCATTATATAATAGCCTTAAACTCACAATTGAGTTTCAAAATTAGGGTTTTCCCACAGTAAAACTAGGGTTTTCAAATACTGCACCACAATTACTCAATCATTACTAACTCATATACATACAGTACATATCTATAGCACTGAAAAATCAAAATATAAATAATATTATATTTTATCACCATTCCTTATTCCAGAACCAGAAATAGGGTTTATAAAAATACTATTAGGGTTTGGTCGTATTATAATAAAACTGTTCCACACATTAACATTACACACATAACCATACATATCTATAACACTGACAAATAATTATTATTCTCATTCCGTGATCAAAACCCAGAACTAGGGTTTGGATTTCATATCTGATTTATCCGTCATAATTAAGTTAAAATAATTAACTTAATATCCTGAACAAATTCACATAATGAAATAATCATTATATTTATTCTAAAATCATTTCATATATTATTTAAATAATATATAATTATATTTTCATAGAAAATAATTAATAAAAGCATTTCCAATAAGGAATTAATTGGTATAAAAATTATAATTGATAATAATCAATAATTCTAAAAATAAATTTATTTGTAAATATTTATGTAATAAATATATTTTTATTTACCACATAAATACATATACATATAAATGAATTGAGTTATGATAAAGTTGAAGCCAATTCCTTTGGCTAGACTTGATGTATTGATAATCTATTCATGTATTATCAAATGTTGCTATCATTTGTCAACTACTTGATATGGTTTTCAAAAGAAGATTGATATGTTAAACAAATGTTTTGTCGGTAAAATGACAGGCACGTGAGGTTTCCAAATGCTTAAACGTGCATACGTTTAATGGATGTAGTGTTGATCAACATAGAGTACAATAGGCTGATCACGTAGAAGTGCTCATAAGTAATATCGGGCTTACGAACTTACTTCTGGGTTGTCGTTTTTCCAATAAAGAAATAATACTCGAGGTCTCTGACAGGAGTGAATGTTTTACTAAATACTGTTGTTATTGTAAAACATTTTGAAAGAAAAGATGAAGTGCTATTTTGAATTATCAATAGTACTTCATAACTATTGTTCAGTTATTGAAGATATACGATTTGTATGTGTCAAGTATGTTGTTATTAAATTGTTATACTTGCTGAGCTAGTTATGCTCACTCTTGCTTGAACCATATAAATGCAGCTAAGACTGAACTTCCCGAAGGATCGAAAAAGGATAAGGGAAAAGCTAAGGCAGATTACTAAGCTGTCTTGTAATAGTATAGGTCTATTATTGTAATTTAACTGATATTATGACAAAGAACCTTTGTAACGGGTATAGAACTTGGGAAATATAAATATTACTTTAAATATATAGAAGTTATGTTCATTCTTTGAGACTTTTCAATTGAATAAATGTATGAATGTTGTACAATATAGCACCATCTGTCGGGTTGGAAGATACCCGGATTTGGGGGTGCTACAATGTCTATGCTAATTGCTTCGGCTAGACAAAAATTGATTTAAAATATTCAAAATGAATTTTATATCATCTGTGCATTCGATGCAAGGGTGGTAAAATGATGGAGTTGTTAATACCATTGAACCTGGTGTTGGATGTGATCTTAGGATCAACAACCCGCTATGGTATGATGTACAATGACGAAGTCACAAATTGACGAAGTCCTCAACGTACTGTGAAAAGTACGGTATCATGACATCATAAACCGTTTTGATGTATTGCGAAAAGAATTTAAATAAGTGGTCGACGTCAATTGAGTTGACTAGACGAATGTTTCACGTTGATATCCAATTTATTGGTTTGGTCTAAACTACTTGATTCGGCTAGACAAATGGTATGTCATCGAGCTTTCTTTTAGAACTTGGGCCAAACCAAATTGTTTTGGTGCGGAATCTAATGATTTAGTTTGAGGAGAACATGGAAGAGGTAATTACTTTCTTTGTGATTGTAAACTGACCGTTAAAGAAGGGCTTACAGCGAAATGCTGTTTAACCTAGTAAGAGTTCATGGTCGATTTGTCCCCTCAACAAAAGTATGAAACGTTTCAGAAGGAAAATTTATATTCCTCGTTATTCCTTCTGCGTTATGATTTTAGATAGGTTATGGGGGTAGGAATGAGGGAAAGATAAGAACTCAGTTGAAGTGAAGTTGAGAAGAAGGTAGGCTAAAATTTCGAGGACGAAATTCTGTGAAGAAGGGGTGAATGTGATGTGCCGGGTAAGGGTGTGGTTTTAAGAAATTTCGAGGACGTAATTTTTATAAGGAGGGAAGAATGTGACGACCCGAAAATTCAGATCGTCCAGAATTTAGGTTTAAAGAACAGTTATTAATAAAACTAATTTTTATTAATACTATTATGTGCTATGTGTTTATTAATCGTTCTAGAACCTAGGATAATTATAAGTCGGGAGTATTCTGAAGACGAGCTATATTGATCGAATAAGAATTTTCAAGACAAAAATGAAAGTTTTGAGGTACAAAAATATTTTTTGGGAAAAAAGGTGAAATAGGCACTATTCATCCATTTCTGCTCGGAGATTTATTTTGAAATTTCGAGAAGTTATTGATTACTTAAAATGTTGAGACGTGATGGAATATTCAAAAATATTTCAGTTATGGAAAAATCGAAATTTTCGCTTGCGGACTCAAAACCTAAGGGTTAAAAAAAGTGAGTTCCGAGAATTTAATGTTTACGTATAATAATTAGGATTATTATGCATGAGGAATACGAGTATAGCAAGAGGGTTGGTACGACGTATAATACGAATATCGTACAAACTATATACGAAGAAAATACGAGAATGAGATACGTAGAATACGATTAGTTTTAATGGCTAAGTAAAGGATAAGTTAAGTAATGATTAAGTAAACTTAATAGCTAAGTAAAGTGCTTATGCTTAAGGGTTAAGTAAACTTAAAGGTTAAGTAAACTTAAGAGTTAAGCAAACTTAAAGGCTAAGTAGACTGAAGTGTTAAGTAAACTTAAGGAGTAAGTTAACGTAGTCCTTAAGCTGTAACGCCCCAGAAATTTGGATTTTTCCAGAATTTAAGTTTAAAGAATTAGTTATTAATAAAATGAATTTTTATTAATAATATTATGTGCTATGTGTTTATTAATCGTTCTAGAACCTAGGATGATTATAAGTCGGGAGGATTCTGGCTACGAGCTAGACTGAACGAGTAGCAATTTTCAAGACGAAAATGAAAATTTTCCGGGAAAAAAATATTTCAGGGAAAAAGACGAAATAGGCACTATTCACCTGATGAAACCTAAGGGTTAGGGTTTGAAATAACCTAAGCCATTCTGAGAGTTCGGTATGTCAAAATGACATTCCGTCAAAAGATTTGCTGATAATATATCGTGAAGAGTTAAGTAAGCCGATAAAAGTTTTTCTCGAAAAACGTGCAGAAATCGGATAAAATAAAAACGACGAAAAGTACTGCTATGTACTTTTCATCCGTTTAGCTACGTTAGGGTAAAATGTGAAGGAAAACGCTCAACGCCAAAAAGTGTTTTTCAGTTTTTCGGAAATCCGAAGAATACATTAAAGTTAATCGGTAAAGGAAAGACGAAATATCCAAAAATATTTGGAATCCGAGAATCACAGTTTTTAAACCTGTCGGACGAAACCCGAAAGATGGAACCACGAAGCTTCCAAGGGAAGCTACGTGAATAGTAAAGAGGTTAACTAAGGAGGTGGACATAGAAAACTTAAGTATTAAGTAAACTTAAGTGTTAAGTAAACTTAAGTATTAAGTAAACTTAAGAGTTAAGCAAACATAAAGGTTAAGTAGACTTCATTGTTAAGTAAACTTAAGGAGTAAGTTAACTTAGTTGTTAGGTAATGAATAGTAAGGAGGTTAAGGGGGTGAAATGACTAATTTGCCCTAACTTTGGAAAATCTATAAATAGGAAGCTAGATTTCATTTAAATGAGATTTTGAAAATCCTACATTAGAGAGAGAGAGAGAGAATTCGGATGGAGAGGGAGAAGGAAGATCATGAGCATGATTGATCGGATCAAAAATGTTCGTGAAATAGAAAAGCTAGCAAATCGCCGGTTTTGTCTAGCGGAAGAAAAATAAAGAGGAAAGGTATTAAAACCTAACTTCTATGTTAGATTTTCTTTAAGTTATATATATGTTTAAAACATAACTTAATGAGGATAATGAGTAGATGATGTTAGGGATGATTTCATATGGTTAAAATCATGAAAAATAAGGAAATAAGAATTTGAAGTTTAGTAAATAAATTTCTTAAAGAAGTATATGATTCGTAATGAATTAGAACAATCTGAGTTGATTATATGAATGAATAGATGAAATAAGTAAGGAATAATGTTCTATAACATCAAATTCCAATAAAAAGTGAAATCATAATCCAAATATCGATTAAAATTAAAGAACGAACGAAGAACGCGAAGAACGTTGTTGATGGACAAATTTAAAACCATCGTAGGATAATTGTTGTTGATGGACAAGTTTAAAACCATCGCGTATAAGTTTGATGCATATTGCTTGGTTAGGAATGATAGAAACGTTCATGAAGAACGGATTAAAACTTAGCTATAACGAAGTTATGGCGAAAATTTCGTAAAAGACAAACGAGAATTAGAAAGTTAGTAAATGAATTCCAAACATGTAGGGTTTCATAAGGATGTAAGAAAATGTTGAAAACGTGAGTCGTGGATTCAAGAACGATCGAATTCCGAGTTCGGATGACCGAATTGCGGATGAACGAACAAAGAGCGTTAAAAACATAAAATAAACGAAGGGTGATGATCAAGCCAATCGAATGGCACATTAACGGATTTAGAATGAAGTTCTGTCTGAGGGGTATTAAAGTACATAAGATAAGGAAAAGAATGACTTTGGAATGACCTCGTTCCGAGTTATAACGAAGAAGTTATGAGATTGTGAAGTTAGTGTTTCAAGCTTGTAAAATACTTAGAAAAATTTTTCTAGGGTTTTTGCTTGGCGCCGCGGCGCGGAGTTATGCCTTGGAGGCCGGCGCCGCAGCGCGAGTCCCGTCCCTTGGCCACTGCTAAGTGGCGCCGCAGCGCGAGATTAAGGAAGGAGCATGGCGCCGCAGCGCCGGTGCTGTGCAATGCCAGAAATGAGATTTTAACTGCTCAATTTCTGGGGGGATGTGCAAGAAAGAAATACGAACATATAGTTCAATTAATGAAACACTTAATAAAGTGTATTAAACCTTTAATAAAGGTTGAACAGAAAGATTAATCGAAATTAAAAGACTGTATTTACGAGTACGGAACCGAGATACGGGACCGTAGTCGCGATGAACGAACGTGAGGGATTGCTAGGGTTGTGATTCCTTAAATGTTGAGGGACGAGGGTAATGAATAACATTTCGATGTTATGTCATGATAGTGAGAGATAAGTAAGGAGCGTTTAGACACTGTATATGCAACGCTGTTATGGTGAACGAGTGGTCTTAGCATACAGCGAACTGTATCGCTTCGACATTAAAGAAGAATAATAATGGTATTAAGAAAGCAGTAATGAACGGTAATGAGATTAATGGAAGCCGAATGTGAGTCAGATGAGAACGCTAGAATGAAATGTAAGCGTTAAACACTTTAATCGACGTGAAGGTTGAGGGAACGTAAATATTAAACGGATAGAACCTACACCCCGTGTATGGTTTGACCGTAAGATGATGAAGGTAATGGATTGAACCATGAATGGTAAAGAAGTTGAATTAAAGATAATAGCCTTTAACGTAACAAAGCCGAGTTAAGGATTTCAGGGAATGATCGCTCTGAGTATACATAAGACTGTATGACTTAGATGATAAAGAGTGAATACTGAGGCGTGGTATTTAGTTGCCAGGAAGCCGAAAGGAATAAGAAATTAACTTACCGAATATTATAGTTTAATAGTGCGGATAAGTTAAGATGAGTATAGGTTGTGGTACAATCGTAACCTTTGATGGTTGACATATGGGAGCTGGGCTAAACAATTCCTTCAGTGAGCGAAGGTATATACAAAACTGGCAACCGATCTTACTCACTGTTATGGGCAGTGTAGACGAGACGGGAACTTGTTTGTTGGTTGTTTGTGGGAAACCACTCAGAGTACCATATGGACTACTAGCAGAGAAGCGATGTGTGCTGTGTCTTAGAGAAGTAATAAGAAGAAAATAAAATGTAAAACATCAAAGATGATAAGCGTAAAAGTAAGACATCTCCGTATGTTATGAAGTTGTAGAACGATAATGAAAGTGGTCGCGTAAACTTAGGTTGCAAGAATGCGAACCCTAAGAAGTAAAGTTAAGCTAATGCATAAGTCAAATATATATGACTAATTAGTGTATGTGCTATTTTTCTTATGTGCTACATAGGAACCAAAATGAGCAGTTCAGCGTAGAATGTAGCTGTGCGTAAGGCAAGTTTCCTAACTTCATTCATATTCTAAATGAATGCTAGTTTCTTTAACTTCTCAGATGTTGAACTTGAGAAGTTTTGTCTATGTGCTAATGTGCGATATTGGTGTAAAGTGGTATAACATATGAGGCCTTGTGCCACAATGTGAACACTTCAGTGTTTCTATGATATGAACTGTTCTATGATTGAGCTGTTCAATACAAGTATGTTCTGTTTATACATGATCCGTTATTGTTAAGTCTGTGCTAATGATTCTAGCCAGACCTGATGAACATGAAAAAGGTAGAAGAATAAAAGTATTTCAAAGTGCATGCGAATAATGTTTTAAAATGATAGGAATCGTGATTATTCCTATTATTCGAGCTGCTTCATAACCTTTGTTCGGTTATCGAAGTTATAAAGAATGTTTGAATTCTTGAAGATGTTTGTTCAACTGTTATGACTTGCTGGGCAATTGAATGCTCACACTTGCTTTAAATGAAAAACATTTTCAGCGAATGATGTTAGACGAACTTAAGGATCCCGTAAAGGTCAAGCTGATGGTATTCAGATGAAGTTCCCTTCAGAGTATGAATGAGCGAGAAGATCAAGTGAAGACTTGTAATATAGAAAGATGAAATTGAACTATAGACTAGTTTAAGGAACTGTTATATATCCTTGGTGGCGGATTAAAAGTCACTCTTGTAAGATGAAATGAATAATGTATTTATCATTATTTGTAATGAAAAAGGTTATAAGGTTTCCAGAACCTGGGATTTGAGAGTATATGTTGTTATATTTAGCTATATAATGATGTATGTTTGGAAGAAGATGGGATCGTGATGTACGGAATCTGGGTGTGAAGATAGACCGGATTTCGGGGCGTCACATAAGCCATGAATAGTAAGGAGGTTAGGGGGCGAAATGACTAAAATACCCTTAGCTAGGAAATTATATAAATAGGAAGCTTAAATCATTTATACGGGATTTTGAAAATTCTACATCTAGAGAGAGAGAGAGAGAGAGAGAGGGTTCGGATGAAGAGGGAGAAGGAACATGAACATGAATGATTGGATCGAAAGTGTTCGTGAAATAGAAAAGCTAGCAAATCGCCGACTTTGTCTAGCGGAAGAAAAATAAAGAAGAACGGTAATCCGAAACCTAGTCTTTTATAATTTTTTTTAAAGTTTTTATGTTTAAAAACATAACTTAATGAGAATAAGAAGTAGATGATGTTAGGGTTGATTTCATATGGTTGAAATCATGAGAAACAAAGAAAATAAGAATTTAAAATTTAGTTTATAAATTTCTTTAGGACGTATAAGATTCGTAAAGATTTTGAGCGATCCGAATGTATCTTATGAATAAGTAGGTGAAACAAGTAAAGAATGGTGTTCTATAACATCAAATTCCAATAAAATGTTAAATCATAATCCAAAATATCGATTAAAATGAAGAACAAACGAAGAACACGAAGAACGTTGTTGATGAACAAATTTAAAACCATCATAGGATAATTGTTGTTGATGGACAAGTTTAAAACCATCGCGTATAAGTTAGAGGTGTATTGCTTGGTTAGGAACGGTAGAAACGTTCATGAAAAATGGATTAAAACTTAGCTATAATGAAGTTATGGCGAAAATTTCATAAAAGACAAACGAGAATTAGAAAGTTAGTAAATGAACCCGAGTGGATAGGGTTTTATAAGAAAGTAAGAGAACATAGAAAACGTGAGTAGTGGACTCAAGAATGAACGAGTTCCATGTTCGGATGACCGAATTACGGAAGAACGAACGAAGCGCGTTAAAAACATAAAATGAACAAAGGGCGAAGATCAAGCCAATCGAATGGAAGGTTAACGGATTTATAATGAATTTTTGTTCAAGGGGTATTAAAGTAAGTAAGATAAACAGAGAATGGCTTTGGAATGACCTCATTCCAAGTTATAACAAAGGAGTTATGAGATCGCGAAGTAAGCGTCTCAAATTAGATTTAACACTTAGAGAATTTTCTAGGGTTTAGGCTCGGCACTGCAGCGCCAGCTGAGCCTTGGGAGGCGGCGCCGCAGCGTGAGTTCGACCATAAACTTCTGGCGAGTGGCGCCGCAACGCGAGAGATAAAGAAGAGAGAGGCGCCGCATCGCCAGTGTTGAGAAAAAGCCAGAGATTAGCTTTTAACTGCTCAGCTCTTGGGGGAAATATAAGGGAAGATAAAGAATATAATATTCAACTAATGTAACACTTAATCAAGTGATGTAAACCTTTATTAAAGGTTGATCGTATAGATTAAACAAGATTAAATGACAAAGAATATAAATGCGGGTTACGTAACTGGTATCCGGGGACCGTAGTCACGATGAACGAATGTGAGGGATTGCTATGGTTGAGATTCCTTAGATGTTGAGTGATGAGGGTAATGAATAACATTTCGATGTTATGTTATGATAATGAGAGATAAGTGTGAAGCGTATAGACGCTGTGAACGCAACGTTGTTGCGATGAACGATCGATCTTAGCATACAACAATTGGTATGGCTTCGACACTAAGAACGAGTAATGAACATGGGGTTCATGTAATGGATAACGAAAGTAAATAAGAGATGAATTATCAAGAAAGCCGTAAGGAATAAGAAATCAACTTAATCGAACATTATAGTTTAATAGTTCGTATAAGTTAAGAGAAGTTAGTTTGTGGTACAATCGTAACTTTGATGGTTGACATATGGGAGCTGGGCTAAATAATTCCTTCAGAGAGCGAAGGTATATACGAAACTGGCAACCGATCTAACTCACTATTATGGGCAGTGAAGATGAGACGGGAACTTGTATGTTGGTTGTTTGTGGGAAACCACTCAGAGTACCATATGAACTACTAGTAGAGAAGTGATGTGTACTGAGTCCTAGGGAAGTTATAAGAAGAAGATAAGAATATAAATCATCCAAGATGATGAACATTTTGAGTAAGACATCTCCGTATGTCATAAAGCCATAAACTGGTAAATGAAGTTAGTCACGTAAACTTATATTGCATGAACGCGAACCCTAAAAATTAAAGTTGAGTAAACCAATACGTAAGTTCAATATATGACTAATTGGTGTTTATGTTATCTCATTATGTGTTATATAGGAATTGGAATGAGCAGTTCAGCGTAAGCTGTAGCTGTGCGTAAGGCAAGTTTCCTAACTTCATTCATATTACATGAATGCTAGTTTCTTAAACTTCTCAGATGTTGTACTTGAGAAGTTATGTCTATGTGCGAATGTGCGATATTTGTACAATGTGGTAGAACGTATGAGGCCTTGAGCCACAATTTAAACACTTCGGTGTTTCTATGATACGCATTATTCTGTGATTGAGCTGTTCAATACAAGTATGTTCTGTTTATACATGAACCATTATTGTTAAGTCTGTGCTAATGATTCTATCCAGACAGGATGTGTATGAAAAAGGTAGAGGGATGAAAGTATTTTAAAGTGAAAATGATTGATGTTTTAAGATGATAGGAATCTAGACTATTCCTATTATTCAAGCTGATTTATAACCTTTGTTCGGTTATAGAAGTTCAAAAGAATTGTTTTAATTCTGAAGTTGTTTGTTCAACTGTTATGACTTACTGGGCAATTGAATGCTCACACTTGCTTTAAATGAAAAACAATTTTCAACGAACAAGGTTAGAAGAACTTAAGGATCTCGTAAAGATCAAGCTGACGGTATCCAGATGAATTGTCATTCAAAATATGAAGGAGCGGGAAGATCAAGTGAAGACTTGTAATGTAAAAATAAGAAATTGAATTGTAGACTAGTCTAATGAACTATTATGTATCCTTGGTGGCGGATAAAAGTCACTCTTGTAAGATGAAATAAATAATGTATTTATTATTATTTGTAATGAAAACAATTATAAGGTTTCCAGAACCTGGGATTTGAGAGTGTATGTCGTTATATTTCAGTATATAATGATGTATGTTGGATGAATGATGTACTCGTGACGTACGGAATTCGGGTGTGAAGATAGACCGGATTTTTGGGCATTACAGTTATAACTTTCTAGACAATCAAATGCTCATTCTTGCTTTAAATTTAATTGTTTTCAGCTAAGTATGATCAACCAGAAGGTTCAGGCAAGAACAAGGGGTAAGGAAAACTGTTCAAATGAGTTTAATAATATTATATGTAATAGTTAAAGTTTATTAAGACAATGATATTTATTATCTATGATGTAATGAAAGTTTAAAGGTCCCATACCTGGGATTAGACTTTGATATATGTTATTATTATTAGTATTAGTCCACTCATAGAAATGGTATCGTGAAGCGCCGAGTTTGGGTTTCAAGTACCAGAATTTGGGGGTGTCACATTGATGGAGCTGTAAACATGGAAGGTGCTGGGGCTGGAGCAGTTCTGGTATCCGTTATGGGGAGCAGTATCCCAACAATACAACTGAGTATGAAGGTTGTATCCTGGGGCTAAAACTTGCTCAATCAATGGGCATCAGACGGTTAACTATCTTTCGAGATTCCGAGTTGGTAATCAGATAAACCACAAGAATCTATCACACCAAAGGTCTAAACTTGCTGCCTTACCATCGGCATGTTCTATAGATGGCTTCAGAGTTTGAAGAAATATCCTTCCTCTACATTCCTCGGAATAAGAATGATTTTTCAGATGCACTAGCAACCTTGGCCTCCTTGATCAACATACATGACAAGGAAGACATGCCGACCCTCACATTTGCCCAGCAAAAGGTTCCAGCCTATGGGAATTACATTATAGAAGTATCAGATGAGCTACCTCCCATCCAACACCCTTGGTATCAGCATATCAAGGAGTACTTACAAGATGGATCTGCACCCGCTGGGACGAGCCTGACTGAAAGAAGGCTGATCCATCGACTGGCTATGAAATTCTACTTGAGTGGAAATGCACTCTACAAAATAGATGCAGGACTAGGTCTCCTCAGATGTCTGGACAAGGACCAAGATTAGAGGCTCATGGATGAGATCCATGGTGGAGTATGTGGCCCACACATGAGCGGCCCCCTACTCGTTAAGAAAATCCTCAGAATAGGGCATTACTGGCTCTCTCTCAAAGCTAACTGTGATGATCATGTCAAGAGATGTTACCAATGCTAAATTCATGGGAATGATATCCACACCCCTCCGCAGGAGTTCCACAATATGAGTTCACTCTAGCCCTTCTCAATGTGGGGAATGGACGTGATCGGGCCCATCGAGCCCAAAGCCAGTAATGGGCATCCGTTTATCTTTACCATGATTAACTACTTCACCAAGTGGGTAGAAGCAGCCTCCTTCCCCAGGGTTACCAAAGAAGTTATTAATGCTTTCATCAGAAAACAATGTCATTTGTCGATATGGACAACCAGAGGTAATTGTATTAGACAATGCTAAGAATCTTAACAACAAAATGATAGAGGAGTTGTGCAGTAAATTCCACATCAAATATCTCAACTCCGTCATCTACCGTCCAAAGATGAGTGGTGTCGTTGAAGCGGCTAACAAAAACATCAAAAAGATCATGCAAAAGATGTCCGCCAATCACAAAGGATGGCCTGAACTATTACCTCTAACTTTGTTAGCCTACAGAACATTAATGCACACTTCAACCCTATGCATTAACCTATGGGATGGAAGTAGTGCTCCCCATAGAAGTGGAAATGGAATACCTTAGAGTGTTAATAGACGCTCAGCTGGATGAAGACCAATGGGTATAAGATAGGTATCACCAATTGTCTCTAATATACAAAAGGCTTTCCGTTGCTATCTTCCACGATCAGTTATATCAACAAAGGATCGACGGGTCCTACAACATGAAAAGTTCGGCTATGGCAGTTCAAACAACACGACTTGGTTTTGAAATAGATCATTTCCAACCAAGATCAGTCCAAGGGAAAATTCACCCCTAACTGGGAAGGCCCATTTATTATCAAAGAGGTGCTCTCAGATTACAAGAAATGGATGGCGATGAATTTCCACAACTTATCAACTCAGACACCATGAAATGGTACTATGTCTGAGGTCACCATCAAGCAAACATCTTAGTTTTGGATCATCAAATCCCCAGTCATTTTAGGTTTTCTAACCCTTCACTACATACAACTTCTCTTCTCACTCATCTTCCCCATAGGGAGAAACACATTATCTAACCAGCAGCCTGGTTTTGGATCGCCAGATCTTTCTCTCAACTTGGTTTTGAACCCTTACTTAACTCCGGTTATCCCACTAGGGATTGAACCTTTCACACCCGCAATTTTACCCCACTAGGGATAAGACTTTTCACACCCGCATTTTATCCTGTAAATGGGATTAAACTTTCTCACCCGCAGTTTATCCTGAACATGGGATCAAACATTTCATTGGCTGCAAACCGTTTTGAACATGGGGCGAACTAAGCCGACCTGGTCTCCTTGATACACGGGAGTACGTAGGCAACTATATTTTATATGGTCAGGTTCAATAAAATAAAAACAACAAAAACATTTCTACACCCTTCTCATCACGAAAACAAAAACAAAAACAACAAAAACATTTCTACACCCTTCTCATTACAAAAACAAAAACAACAAAAACATCTCTACACCCTTTCATATACAACGTTGAACCTTCACACTAGGTTCGAACTACGCAGACCTGATCTCATCTTTAATAGGAGTATGTAGGCAGCCATTCATGGTTTGTTCTAACCCCCTACCAAAACATAAACAGTTGTCAATTGTACTAGGATCATCCTTCAATCCATTACATTTCATCGGTTTTAAAACTAGAGGGATGGAACTACCTGACCTCCCCATGTAATTGGAAAATTCGGCGACCATCTAAGCTGCGGTTGATTCCTCAAAGAGAAACACTAATCTATAAGAGAT
Organism: Panax japonicus; assembly: GCA_020205505.1. NCBI lineage: Eukaryota > Viridiplantae > Streptophyta > Magnoliopsida > Apiales > Araliaceae > Panax > Panax japonicus. Next base: position 34,016,235 of record CM035107.1, read on the forward strand.
GGAAGTAACTGGGTTCCTCTTAAATAGGAGTACTGGCGACCATCTCTGATGTGGTCAACCTCAGAGAGGAAAGACACATTCCTCTCCATATTTACATACATAAAACCAGTCCCAAGACACCGAAGATGGTAGGGAATACACACAGATCAACGATCCATTCTGAAATAACCTGAGATAACTCAATGTCAATCTATCAAGAAGGAATTCATAATACATCAAGATCACAAGCTCTAAAGAAACAGGTAAATATCAAGCAAGCAACAAGGCATAACTAAAAGGGAAGTGATCAAAAATATATTTCCCTTCTATATATAATGCTGTTTGATATATACAATATAAACTGTACATGACAAAATGGCTAAGCTAGTTTGTGCAGGAAAATACAAGCCCATATACAAGTCAGTTTATATGCGAGCTGTCAAGCCCAACATGTCATTCCTCTCAGAAGAAGGAGGTAACACTGTGGTCTCCTGTACAAGGGTATCCACATGAGCTAACAGATCTATTGTCGTCTGCATGGTGACTTTGTGCACATCAATATACGTACTCATCTCTGCGATTATGCCACTCATAAGGGACCTCACTATGGTACTATCTCTAACGGCTACATCCCAAGCAGATATAACGCCATCCCACTCAACTATCATGACATCTCTGGTTGACCTGGCCTCATCCCGCTTCTCAATAGCGGCATCTCTTTGTACTAATGCCTCATCTCTCTCTAATAGAGAGACATCTCTCCCATCAAGAGCTGTCAACATCAGGGCTCTAGCCTGATCTCTCTCGAATGTCATCAGATGGAGACTCTGCTCGAAATACTATGCTGAATGCTAGATCATGATAGTGCTAGTACTGGGAGAATATAAAAGAGTTGTTGGCAACCCAGTAAATGGCTCCTCCTCGGTGGGAGAATCAATGTCCTCTATGGGTTCTCCACCATCTGAATCAATACTTGACACTGTGGATAATGCCGTAGTGTTGATCGATTTCGCAATCAATGAATACGTGCAAGTATACACGGTCAACAAGTAATAAAGTGATAAGAAAAGTATCGTTCCCACGAGGAATTATTTAATAAAAATTACCAAGTACTAACTCTTAACCAAATTAATATAATTAAAAAAATGGCAAATTGTGATTTTTCTAATTAAGAAAACTAAATTAACTAATTAAACTGAGATTTTAACGAATGAATTTAGATAAATAAAGATTAAGACTCCAATATCCCTAATTATGAACTATAAATCAACAAGTTGTTTTTACTGTGCTATCATTATTATACTAGTTTCAAATAGAAAAAGATTCAATTCATAATAAGAAATCACATCAAAGCTATAATAGTCAGTATTATACTTGTCTACCTAATTCCAATCTCATCATTGGCCAAAAAAAACTTAACTATAACAAACCGCTGGACTTATGCAAAATGAACATAGTAACTAACTATTATTTTTGAATTATTATTATTATTTTTTTTTTATAATGAACCTAAACTATATTAACAACATATGCCAAATAACATAACATAAACAAGAAACTAAACATGCAATAACGAACTAAACTAAACTCTCCCAAACTTAGCAATTACAATGTCCTCTTTGTAAGAATATAGCGATAAGTAGAAGAGAACTTCCCTGTAATCAGCTAAGCGTGAGGTGCTGGTGGTGATGGTAGCGATAGTCATTTTCCTATCCATTGAACCTCCAATACCTGCAATGAAGAGAGACAACATGTATTATATTATAAGAAAACTTACTAAGCAAATTAATTCATATCTACTAAATAAACTAGTAAAACATATAAATATAAAAATTCCGGGGTTGCCTCCTAGTCAGCGCTTGATTTATAGTCTTTCAGCCTGACTTTGTCTGGTCAATGCTATCCAATTCCTCTTCGAAAGTTGAGGAACCCTCCATCCATCGGAAATAATATAGCTTTTGGTAGGTTCCCATTTACGATAGCCATTGTATTAAAGTCACCTATCATGCTTTGTTTAGATAAGATCACATTAAAGAACGTCAAACATCTAGGTGTTTTTCCATTGTGTCTGCGAATAGATTCTGGCATTGAGGCTTGTCAGACACAACAATCTCTTCTTCTATCTTCTCCACTCATTGAACCATGGCTTCGAAGTTGTACTCGGTTTTACGTCACAAGGAGTATTGCCGACGACATGACTACCTAGCGGACATGGCTTTGCAAATCTAACCGGATTCTGTAACTTTGGCGGACAAGGAACTTGGGGCACTAATAACATAGGCTCCTCCTCTTTGGTAATCATAGTTAGTTCACCACCGAACTTATTTTCATTATCCCTACATGTCTCCTCTTTTTCAACATCTCGTGTCTAATCCAGTTGTAGATTTGGCTGGGGCACTTCATCAATTTCGTCATCCATGTCATAAAGCCAAGTGTTTGGAGGAAGGTTGTTTATGACTTTGGTGATGTGCTCTATCTGAACCGCAAGATTTAGAATTGACCATGTTTGATTAATCACTCTCTCCTCGAACTTGGACCACAATTTCTCCAACCTTGAATTTTCTTCTTTTAATAGAGGTTGATATCAGAATTCCTGCGTGTATGTTGGATTTGGAGTAGAGTATTGGTCTTGATAGTTGTAGCTCCATGAAAAATTCGGGTGATACCCCCAAACTTTTTTATAATTATCATATGCATGTTGATTGAGGTAGTTACCACCATACTCTACCGGCCCAAGATTTATTGTGCATTGATTACTCGGGTGATTGCCAGGACAATAGTCACACATAACTGTTATCCTTCAACTCTGTTGGGATGCGATAACGTCCGACTTCCTCGAAAGTTCTTTAATTTGTGCTGACATTGCGGAAATTGTCGCGAGTCTGTCAACCTCTATCCCCCTTGGTTGAGTCACGTTCGTGTATGACCATTGATACTCAAAGTCGTCCATGGTACCTAAAATGAGAGAAATATAAGAAGAGAATTAAAAATAAAAATAAAATTGTTTAAATTAAGACTAATTTGATTGAAATTAATATTGGTAAAAAAATAATAAACTAATTCCCCGGTAACGGCGCCAAAAACTTGTTGATCGATTTCGCAATCAATGTATACGTG